>CM034237.1:34402387-35052387 GCA_019916065.1 Vitellaria paradoxa | reverse complement strand
GGAGTTGGTTCCACTACCTTTTGACGGGTTTGCAACAAAGGAGGATGTTGGGGCAACAGCGAACTCAATTGAAATAGTAGACATGGTGTTTCAGAGACTGCTACAGTCAAGACAACAAGAGGAAAAAAAAAAGGAGGGAAGAATGGAAAAAAATTCAGCAAGCAATTGTTTGCTCTGATACCATAAAAACAGTGAACAGTAGGAATTCTTTTCTCTATCACATACCTTCCACAACTGGGTTGTCTGTGATTTATACATTTACAAAATAGACTGTTCAGATTTCCTATAGGCTAGATACATCATCCTATATTAACTATGGATATATGAATCTATGGATACATGAATATACATCTTCCTAGATGAATACATTAATTACAGATACATTAATAACATCAATTAGCAATTATTGTTGAAAGACTTTCCTATTTTCCAATAGAAATTTTTTCTTTCATATTATTGTTTTCCATTAACTCCGCCTATGTTTTTTTTTCATGGCCGGTCCCAAGCCCGGATAAAGGAGGAGAGTTGTGTTAGGTAGTCGACAGCCAGCGTAAAACTTTGTCAAATTTTTTTATGGATTTTCTGACACCTAATGAGATTTTGGGGGGGCGTTCCCTACTTAGCAACGCGCTGTATAGTCCGAGTACAGTGTTAAATAAGCAAGGACCGCTGCATCGGCGCCCGGGTGCGGTGTTAAATAGGCAAGGGTCCTCGTACTTTCCTGGACGAGTGGGAGGGCAAGGAAGCTAGTGCAAAATAGAAGGTTGAGATTAGATACTTGGAATATTGGGAGCTTAACTGGGAAACTTATGGAAGTGGTGGATACAATGGAAAGGAGAAGAATCGCAAATGCTTGCTTGCAAAAGACGAAGTGGGTGGGACAGAAAGCTAAAGAGATTGAGAGGACTAGGTATAAGTTATGGTATACGGGACTTAATAGATCGAGAAATGGGGTCGGCATAGTAGTAAGCAAGGACCTAAGAAAGATATAGTTAATGTGAAACGCTGTGGAGATAGGATTATTGCAATTAAGTTAGTGTTAGGAGAAGAGATAGTAAACGTAATTAGTGCTTATGCCCCTCAGGTGGGCTTAGGAGATGTACATAAGGAGAAGTTTTGGGAAGACTTGGAAGGAATGCTATTACAGATACCTCAAGGAGAAATGGTTTTCATAGGAGGAGATTTGAACGGTCATATAGGACGCGACATAGATGGATACATAGGAGTACACGGGGGATATGGTTACGGTAATAGAAATGAAGAAGGGAAGGATATTTTAGAATTTGCACTGGCTTATGATCTTATGGTGACGAACACCTTTTTTAGGAAGAGAAAGGAACATTTGGTGACTTATAAGAGTGGCTCCTCAAAGACACAAATTGACTTCTTCTTAACTAGGAAAAGAGACCGTGTAGCTTGTAAAGATTGTAAAGTTATACCAGGGGAGAGCTTCACTGCCCAACATAGGTTGTTGGTCATAGATGTGCAGCTTCAAAGGTAGGCTAGAAAAAAGAAATCGTATAGATGCTCAAAGACTAAATGGTGGAACTTAAAACGTGATAAGCAAGCAGCATTTAGGGAAAGAGTACTAGAGGAAAACATTTGGACGGTAAATGAGAGTGCAAATATTATGTGGGATAAGGTAGCAAAGTGTATTAGGAGGGTAGGGAAAGAAGTCTTAGGAGAATCCAAAGGGAGTGCTCCGGCACAGAAAGAGACATGGTGGTGGAACGAGGCCATCCAAGACAAGATAAGAGTTAAAAGAGAGTGTTTTAAATCTTGGCAAAACGACCGAAATGAAGCGAACTTGGAGAGGTATAAAGAATCTAGAAGAGAAACCAAAAAGGTAGTTAGTGAGGCTAAGGCAAAGACATTTGAGGATTATATAGGCGACTTGACACTAAGGAGGGCGAAAGAGAGATATTCAAGCTTGCTAAATCTAGAGATAGACAGATCAAGGATTTAAACCAAGTTAAATGCATTAAGGATGAGGATGAAAAAGTATTAGTAAAGGAAGAGGCGATAAAGGAGCGTTGGAAGAGCTACTTCTACAAGTTATTTAATGAAAACAGTAGTAGTGACATACATTTGGGGCAGTTTACCACTTTTAGGGAAGAATTAAATTTTATATTCTATAGGAGAATCAGTAGGGAAGAAGTAAAAGAAGTATTAAAAAGGATGAAGAATAGGAAAGTGGTTGGGCCAGATGGTATCCCTATTGAGGTTTGGAGGTGCTTAGGAGAGGATGGCATAAGTTGGTTGACAAAACTTTTTAATGTAGTGCTAAAGAGCAAGAAGATGCCCGATGCATGGAGGAAAAGTATCCTTATACCCATATATAAGAACAAAGGAGATATTCAGAACTGTGCGAACTACCACAGGATTAAATTGATGAGCCATACAATGAAATTATGGGAGAGAGTTATTGAGAGAAGACTAAGAAGGACAACAAACGTTTCAGAGAACCAATTTGGTTTCATGCCTGGAAGATCAACCATGAAGGCTATCTTTCTCTTGAGGAGGTTAATGGAACACTATAGAGAAGGTCAAAAAGATTTACATATGGTGTTCATCGATTTAGAGAAGGCATATGATTAGGTTCCTAGGGAGATTCTATGGAGAGTATTGGAAAAGAAAGGAGCGTGTGTCGCATATATTGAGGCAATAAAGGACATGTATGATAGAGCCATAACATCTATACGGACGACTGGTGGAGAGACTAATGAGTTCTCTATCACGATTGGTTTACATCAAGGCTCAGCGTTAAGCCCGTACTTGTTTGCTTTAGTTATGGATGAGATTACAAAACATATTCAGGATGAGGTGCCGTGGTGTATGCTATTTGCAGATGATATTGTTTTAGTTGATGAGACGAGAGAAGGAGCGAATGCTAAGCTAGAATTGTGACGGGATACGTTAGAGACAAAAGGGTTTAGGTTAAGCCGATGCAAGACGGAATATATGGAATGTAAGTTTAGTCAAAGTAGGATAACGGGTAGTATAGAAGTAAGTTTAGGCACACAAAATATTGTAGAGAAAGATAAATTTAGGTACCTTGAATCTATGATGCAACAAGATGGAGGGATTGATACTGATGTAAGTCACAGGATTCAAGTTGGGTGGACCAAATGGAGGAGTGCTTCGGGAGTTTTGTGCGACCGAAAAATCCCCCTCAAGGTGAAAGGAAAGTATTAAAAGGTAGCGGTTAGACCAGCGCTGCTATATGGATCAGAGTGTTGGGCAGTAAAGCATAATCATGGTCAAAAGATGGCAATTGCGGAGATGAGGATGCTAAGGTGGATGTGCGGGATTACAAGGAAAGATAGGATTAGGAACGAGGAGATTAGGGGCAAAGTAGGAATAGCACCGATTGAAGATAAAATGAGAGAAAACCGATTAAGATAATTTGGCCATGTTAGAAGGCGTCCAGCAGAGGCACCTGTTAGAATGTGTGAAAGTATGAAAATTGCCAGGAGTAGGAGAGGTAGAGGAAGACCCAAGAGAAGCTGGAAAGAAACCATTAAACATGACCTGACCTACTTAGATTTATCGGAGGACATGCCCCTAAACAGATCTAATTGGCGTCGACAAATCCATATAGCCGACCCCACCTAGTGGGAAAAGGCTTGGCTTGGTTTGGTTTGGTTTATTATTGTTTCCCATTCCTTTCCTAGTTTCTTTCATTTCCACCAGTATAAATAAAATGTTTATGCAACCCAATTTAGGTGTCAATCAAGCAATCTAAAAAGAAAAAGCATAATCAATATATAAAAGATAAACATTTAAAAAAAAAGGCAGCTAAGTGTACACGGCTTCCGCATTGTAGGATTTGGGGAGGGTCATGACATTAATATTATGACGATTTCCCACATACACAACAGGATGGGAAATGTATATATTCGATACAAGATATTCCTATACCAACAAAACCATAATGTCCCATTCAAGTCCCCCCCCCTTCAAGTTGACCCGACAAATAAGGATAAATCTTTAGTAACATGGTAGCAACAAGCTAGGGACCCATCAAATACAAGGAGGGAGAAAACTAGTGGTTAAGTCATATTTAGCTCTTCAAAGTACAGTTTCCCTTAGCTCTGCATATAATTTAAATACATGAGCACCATTATTGCAAGGTATAATCCCAACAGCATTTGTTTGTGCAACCTAACCCCCCCCCCCCCAACAAAAAAAAAATGCCTCTACAGGTTTAAAACAATATCACTAGTGCCTAAAAGTAAGGGTGACTTCTCTCCTCTAGAAAATTTTCCATCAACATTGGTGTTCACATTGAAATGCAATAAACTTGGTGCAATTGACAGAAATTTGCTGGCAGCACAAGTTACATGCTTCTGGGAATATAATAGGCACCAAGCAACAAATAAGCCAAAAAATAAGTATTATTGGGCTTTGACATATTAGCAACTAAGAAGCATATATATGAACACCAAAAACATTCACAACATGGATGTAGACAAGGGCTGCAATAATTTTGAAAAACATAATAATAACATGAATATGGAAAGGTTAAAGAAAAAAAAATATTTTCATATACTCTTATTAGCTACATGCATGAATATATCATTCACAAAGTGTTCGTTGGTGGCGAAAGTTTTAGGAATTTTTAGTAACTTTTGGTAAAAAAAAATCGTTAAAAGTTGCTAAAAGTTTGTAAAAATTTCTAAAAGTTGCGAAAATTTTGAACTGGCCAAGTGGACACATAAAAAAAAAAAATTCATGATGCAAACATCATCCATTATATAAAAGTAACAAAAATAATACAAAATATTATGCTTTTAAAAGTTTTGATTGCTCAATCCCACATATGTTGTGTATAAAAAATATATATACAATTAAAAAATTGGGCGGTGGCAAACATGTTATATCTGACTAGTATTTCATTGTGTGTGACATGATATGTATTGTATACATGGTAGGCACACATATGATATTGAAATGTTCATACTTCATAAAAAAACAATTTATAGCAGTCGTTGACATATACAAAATTACAATTGTTGGTAGGACATTCTCATCAACAAAAGGAAGCAATGTCATATAATTATTGTCATACATTATGGTTGTAGAAACAAGTCAAGCGCAATTGCCAATGCAAGGATACAAAAACTAGATATAGACTTTGAAAAGGGAGTTCTCTCAATGCATTGAGAACAACAAACTAAGAATAGAAGAAGATTATCATGATAATGGACTTGGCAATTTAAAAGTTTTAAGTATGTTTTCCTTTGATTTGTTTAAGTCATTTTCATTAAATGAAAATATGATTTCTATTCATCGACCGAAACTAGAAAAGAATATCATATATTGACATGTTGTCAATAATGTTGATGAGAAGTATTATGGGTTTGTCACAAATCAAGAAATTATAACATTGTAAGCATGGAACAAAGATCAAGGTGAGGAATTTCCTAGTTGTTATTCACAACTTGATTAGAGAATTCTATGTATGACATAGGACAATCGAGCATGGAGGAATTTGTTAGACCTGCAATAAAAAGTAAAAGTGAAATTCAAGATTGAACGAAGACGTTATGCTCGTGTTAACAAGAAACTTGCTGATTTTAAAGTATTGCACAAACTTTCAAAGAAATGCAAAAGTGCTACTAAGAAGGAAAAAATAAAGATTTGCACACCCAACGAGATGGCCAAGAAACCTGTTGCCATTGAAGGTAGAGAAACTGAAGACAGCATTGACAATGTTCATATACCCCTCAATGATGAAGTTCTTTCCAAGTTTAGAACTTTGAAGAAAAATCAAGTTTAAGGGGCATGTTAGAAAGTAGACTTGATTTAGTCTAAGAAGTATGGACACTTCCAGAAAAGTGATGTACCAATAGTGCAATTGATAATGTTCCTATACCCCTCAATGACAAAGTTTTTCCAAGTTCAAAACTTAGTTGAAAAATCAAGTTTAAGGGAACAATGGACAGTGAATATAATTTAGTCTAAAAAGCACGGACACTTTAGGAAAAGTGATGTATTTGTGTCGTGTACGTGTCGAACATCAACACTTGTTAAACACTCTCAAGGCATGTTGAATACCTGTCTAAATGTGTTGTATTATTTTTTTAATTTTTTTAGGTCCAGACACTTGAGAACAAGTGTCCATCACTCAAATAAAATGAAACACATAATTTTGAATGGAAAAAAAATTAAATAATGAGATAAAAGCAGTATGAATTTATATTTACTAATTTCTTATTCCTTAAATTTTTTAATCTTAAAAATTTTAGCACCTGAAACCTTAAATCTATTTGAAAAAATTTTTCTAAAATAATTATAAATAAAAAAATGCACTTACAATATAAAACTGAATAAATAGTCATTTTTCACGTATACATATTTATTAGTTAATGAGTATGTCTTGTCGTTCTATGTTGTGTCACGACATTTTTTAAAATCAACATATTTGCATATCCATGTCATTTAAGTGTTGATGTATATAGGTGAAATCTTGATACATGAAACTGGGGTAGATGCATGATATTTGAGAAGTCTCTATATCTCCAAAATCTAGTCATTTTGAGGAGGGAAATGGAATGAGAATTATAAGTTTTTTTTGTCTCCCACTTCCCTCCCAATTGTTCCGCTATGCTGTTAACTTAGTTTCCAACATCTGGTAGTATAGCCCACCACAAATTTCTAACACTGGTTGAAAAACTACAAAAAGTATATGCATTGTTCTGTAAATTATATTGCTTTTTCTCATTTCTAAAAGCTTGAAGTATAAATTTTAAAGATAAATCAAAAGCAGAGGCAACAGCCTTTAGAAGGCTGAAAGACCTTCAAACGCAAAAGATTACCGTTAAAAATTGCAGGATTTCAAGTTAAAAGAGCTACGCATCCTCTTAATACAAAGTGGACAATCTTTTTTTTTTCATTAAAACAAGGATGCAGGTAGATAGAAACATTAATGTATTACAACTGACATCCAAGTTCCTGTAAGAACAGGTATAGAGAATCCATACTGCCTCAAGTATCAACATGCTTTATTTTTTAACAAATACATACATCCCAAGATTTTTCCCTCTTTATTGCAAAATCAAGTCAACAAGTCAATTTCAATTAATAGAAAAGTTAAATGACCACAGCCACATTGTGACTGTCAATTTAGAGCTGAATATCTAGAAAACCATCCTCTCATAGTTTACAAAAGCTATAACCTATATTACAAAATGGCTGTGGACAAAAACCACGTTAACCAGAGCAACAGAACCTAAATGTATCATGAAGAAGAATCCAAAACAGAGACTGATGAAAATACAAAGGCAATAGAATACAATCACACAATTATTTAAACACTCCTTGTTTTACACTTTGTTAACTAGATCTTTACACATTTCTATGTTGGACAGTCAAGAAATCACAGCAAAACCTTTACACCACAACCAATTCAAAGGCACTACATATGAGATCGTTTACGCACAGCTCCACATTCAAGAAAAACAAGCATACTTGTTGGCAAAACTGCTCAAGACAAGCAACAATTTATATAGCCATAACACCAAGAAACCCAAAACCAAAGCAGTGAAATCAGATTCATGAAGAGTACACACAGATCTTGAGACCGCATCAGGAATGCAGAACCAATACACAATTGAGAACAAGAAACCGAGATTAACCAGACCCGGAATTCAATTTCACTCCAAACTATAAAAAAAGTAAAGGCACTCGTGACATACATAAGCATACGCATACAAGCATACATATATGGATATATATATATATGTTGAGAGAGAGAAAGAGAGAGAGAGAGGGGAGTTACAATGCTTCTTCGGCGCTCAGCAGCAATGGCGAAACCAAAAGCGATTAAGCACAAGATCACAACTAGAAGATGAACTAGAGTTGAGCCCTTTCCTTCCCCCATCACTTATCGAAGTACAGAGAGAGAGAGAGAGAGAGTGAGAGAGTTGGGGGCAGAGCTGAGAAAGTAAACAGCGTGAAAAGCGAGTGTCGGAGTGTCTGCTTTTGCAGTCCGCTTTGCAATTTGAATGGGAGAAATGGGGGCCGTTTGGACGATCATAAAGGCCAAAACTTAGACAAAAAGTAGAGAATGTTAATCATTATTTAATATTTAGGAAGTCAATTAAAAGTGATTAAAATAATTTATTAAAATGTTATAAAATAAATTATTTTAACGGTTTTGATTAAAAAATAATATAAGAAATTAATAAATATAAAAAAATAGAAAAGTGATAATTTTTGTAATTTTTTATGATTTTTTGTAAAAATTTATAAAATTTATATTTTAAAAAATAAATACACAAAAAATAAAAATAATAAAAATTAGTAAAAATAAATAAATATTTATAACTTTTTATATCTTTCGGTGATTTCTAACCTAACTAAACGGGGCCATGGTTTTGGGCCCGTCATTTGATAAATTGAAAAATATTAATTTTTCACTCAGTTTGAAAATATTTTTTATTAAAATTAATTTAATTTGATAAATAAAATTTTATATTTAAAATAAATATTTAAATTTAAAAATTAAATTTAATTGATTAAAAAATATTAAAATTGATCACATTAATAAAAAATAAAAAAATGATAAATATGATTGAGTATAAATTGTCCACTTACTTAAATAGTTTAAAAAATTTATTATAAATTTGAAATCTCAAAATTTAAGTTATGAAATAAAATTAAATTGAGTTGAATCAAATTCAATTCATAAAATCTTATTTTAATTTCAAACATAAGAAGTTATAAAGATTTCCACTAAATAAAATAAAATTTGATCAAATCTACCATATTAAACTAATTGTTTATTGCTTTTGTTCTGATATTAAGACATGTAACTTTAAAAAAAAATTAAGTATTTGATAAAATTTTATAAAAATTAAAAATTTGAAAAATA
Source organism: Vitellaria paradoxa (assembly GCA_019916065.1). Lineage (NCBI taxonomy): Eukaryota > Viridiplantae > Streptophyta > Magnoliopsida > Ericales > Sapotaceae > Vitellaria > Vitellaria paradoxa. The sequence continues at coordinate 35,043,509 of CM034237.1, read as the reverse complement.
AAAGTTAAAGAAAAGTAATTATATATATTAAATTTTGTATGTATTTAATAAATTTTGATAAAAAAATTAAAAAAAAAATTGTATGATGCCAAAGGGGCCCTGTGAAAGCTTTGGAGAAAAGAGGAATCCGAGTCCCCGAGAGCCGTGCGATTCCAAGGGGGCGTCGAAAACACGGGACGGTCAAAATCTCGTAAACTGATTTTCGAGAATGCAAGTGTAGTCGCCAGATTTTCGCTCCCCTCGCTAAAAATTTAAATTCAAATTATTTATCACGAACATTTGTTATTACCCAAAAAAATTTAATTTTAATACACTAAATTATAAAGGCACACAAAAACTTGGAGGTCATATGATAACGTTATTATTTTTATTTTTACATTTATATGTTTATATTTTTTATTTTTTATTTTCTGCTATCATTTTTTCTGAAAAAAATTAAAACTGCGTTTGAAAATATAATTTTATTTATAACTATTAATTTTTTATTTTAATAAAATATTTAATTTTATTCGTTTTTAAAATATTAATTAAATTTAATAAATATATTTTATATTATTTTAATTAATTATACTATTTATCAAAAACAATAGAATAAAATATAACTATTTTATTATTTAATCCAATAAATATAAAATATATTAATTATAACGTAATTATATTATTTATTAAAAATAATTTAATAAAATATATTTAATATTAGTTAAATTAATTATTAAATTAAATTAAATAATTTAATTACAATATTTATTAAAATGATTTAATAAAAATATATTTATATTAATAAAATTATTTATCAAATTAAATTAAATTAATATATTTTATTTTATTATTTATTAAAAATAATTTAATAATATATATTTCTTATTAATTAAATTAACTCGTTCAATTTAATTATTTATTAGAAATAAACTAATAATATGTACTACATATTAATTTAATTAATTTAATTTAATTATATTATTTATTAAAATGATTTTAGTTTAATAAAGTATTAGAATAAAATAATTTATTTTAATATTAAGTAACAAAAATGGACAAAGTATTAGAGTTAATAAAATATTTGTACCTAAAAAAAACGTGTGAAAATATCTCCTTTTTTATGTTTTTCTATTTAAATTTTTATTTTTTAGAAATAAAAAAATGTAAACAGATTTAACAAACACGTTTTTATTATCAATTTACAAAATTTTGAAAACATAAACAAAAAATAGAAAATAAAAATATTACCAAACGGGATCTTAATAAATCTGCTCCATTTGAGATGAAGTAACTAAAAGTTCTAACTATTAACTTTTTTATTTTTTTAAATATCAAAATTATCTTTTTATATTTAAAAAAAATTAATTTATGAAGTGTAATTACTAATCTTGGTTTTCAAAATTTTTAAAATGTAAGTGCGAAGTTATGAAAAAATTAATTTTTTCTTTCCAAACTAAATCATAACCAAGGAGAAGACAATCAAATTATTTGGAGACCTAAAACATTTTATATGTGTTTTTTTTTTTTTTAGTTGTAAAATTACGAATCAAAGTTTTATATTTAATACACTCCAATGTCATATTCTCAATAAATAATATAATTAATCAAATTAATCTATCCTGTGACATAGTTGATTTTAAATAAAATTTTAATTATTTTAATTTTGAAAAACTTTATTTAGTCGAAGTAACATTTATCGATACCGTTAATAATATTCAGATATGTTTGGTATAAGGTGAAAAATTTAGGGTTAAAGATTACTATGATAATAGTTACTCGAGTAACAGTTAAGGACATATTTGCTTTGGATGTAACGGAAGATAAATTTTACTAGAATAATTTTTACCTTCCATTATATTAATTTGAAAAATAGGGTAAAAACTACCTTGGGTAATGATTACACCCATATGAGAGTAAATTGTTACCCCGGAGAGGGTGAGTAACAGAGAGTAATGAGAAGATTTATTCTTTTCTTGTTACCCCTATAAAACGATTCTTTACACCCCTATAAAAACCTAAACAAAATTTTGCTATATATAATTATAATAAATATAATAAAATAATTTATTTAATTAAAATAAAATTATTAAATTATTTTATCAAAATAATATTTAATAAATAATAGTTTTTATTAAAATAATTTATTTTATTTTATTAATTGAATACTATTAAAATATTAATTTATCACTAATTTATTTACTTTCTCAAATTAAAACAATTTTTAATAAATAATTATTACTTATTAAAATAATTTATTTATTAAAGTGTTTTATTAAATAAAAATTTATTTCGTAAATAATAATTTACTAGATTATGTATTATATTTATATATGTTATTAAAATTAACAATTATTTAAATAAACTAAAAGTAGTTGTTTTATTAAATTATTTTATCAATATAAAAATAATTTTTAACAAATAATAGTTCTGTATTAAAGTTAATTACTATTGAAATATTAATATATGATAAAATTATTTTTATAATTAATATTTTTATTTAAAATTATATATTTTGTAATATATATTTTATTAAAATTAATTACTAAAATAAAAATTATTATGATGATTTAAATATTATCTTTACCCCTCGGTAAATTTTCCCTCATTTCAAACACAATTAACTTTTACCCTTTCAAATTTTTAGCATTCCAAACATAATATAATTATTATTGGGTAATATTTACTGTCTCATTTCAAACATATATATTATAAAACTTGTTACCCTAATAACCATTACAAAGATAACAATTACCCTTATAATCTTTTACTTTCAAAATTTTCATCATTTACCAAACATGTCCTAATGATTAACAAATTTATGATAGTTATATTTGCATTGAAAGAGTAAATATTACCTAACAATAATTATATTGTATTTATAATGTTAAAAAGTTTAAAGGAGTCAAAGTTAATTTTGTTTGGAATGAGGATAAATTGACCAAGGAGTAAAAGTTAATATTTAATCTTAGTAAAATATTATAATAAAATAAATCATCATAATAATTATTATTTTAATAATAATTAATTTTAATAAAATACATATTATTAAATATAATTTTTAAATAAAAATATTAACTATAAAAATAATTTTATCAAAGATTAATATTTCATTAGTAATTAATTTTAATAATGAATTATTATTTGTTAAAAATATTTTTATTTTGATAAAAATAATTTAATAAAACAAATAATTTTAGTTTATTTAAATAAATTACATTAATACAATAAATAATCTAATAAATTATTATTTATAAGAAATATTTTTCATTTAATATAAAATAAATTATTTTAATAAATAATTATTATTTATTAAACATTAATTTTAATTTGAGAAAATAAATAATTTTAGTCATATATTAATATTTTAGTAGTATTATTTTAATAAAATAAAATAGATTATTATTTATTATATATCATTTTGATAAAATAATTTAAAAATTAATTAATTTTAGTTTGATTAACTAAATTATTATTTTATAATATTTATTACAATTATTTAAAAGAAAATGTTGCTTAGGGTTTATAGGGATAAAGAAATATTTTAACATATTTGGTATAGGGTAAAAAAATTGATGTTAAAAAATTATGAAAGTAATTGTTACCTTAGTAATAGTTACTAAAGTAACAAGTTTATGATACTTATGTTTAAAATAAAAGAGTAAATATTATCCAATAATAATTATATTATTTTTAGAATGCTAAACATTTTGTAGTGATAAAAATTAATTATATTTGAAATTAGGATAACTTGACCAAGAATAAAAGTTAATATTTTATTTTAATAAAATATTATAATAAAATAAGTCATCATAATTATTATTTTTTGTTAAAAATTATTTTTATTTTGATAAAATAATTTAATAAAATGAATAATTTTAGTTTATTTAAATAAATTATTTATTTTAATAAATTATATTAGTACAATAGATAATCTAGTAATTTATTTTTTAAGACATAATTTTCATTTAATAAAATATTTTAATAAAATAAATTATTTTAATAATTCACTATTATTCATTTAAAATTAATTTTGACTTCAGAAAATAAATAATTTAGACATAAATTAATATTTAACTATTATTTATTAGATATTATTTTGATAAAATAATTTATTAATTAATTAATTTTAGTTTGATTAAATAAATTATTATTTTATAATATTTATTATAATTATTTATAGAGGAATGTTACTTAAAATTTTACACAGATAAATAAATATTTTACGGAGCTAATGAGAAAAGAGTAAAATTTTTCTATTACCCTTTTATTACGCATTAGTTTGGATGACAGGGATAATAATTACTCTAAGTTAATAATTATCCTTTTATGGGAGTAAATTTTTACTCTAGGGAGAGGTGGATAATGGAGGCTAATAGAAAAAAATTTTTCCTTTTCTCATTTACTCCTGTAAAATATTTCTTTATCTCTATGTAAAACCTTAAGCAACTGTCTCCTATAAATAATTATAACAAATAATATAAAATAATAATTTTTTAATCAAACTAAAATTCATTAATTATTAAATTTTTTAGTGAAAATAATTTTTAATAAATAATAGTTTATTATTAAAATAATTTATTTTATTTTGTTAAAATATTACTATTAAAATATTAATTTATGGCTAAAGTTATTTACTTTCTCAAATTAAAATTAATGTCTAATAAATAATAATGACTTGGTTAAAATAATTTATTTTATTAAAATATTTTATTAAATAAAAATTATGTCTCATAAATGATAATTTGCTAGATTATCTATTGTATCAATATAATTTATTAATATCAATACTTTATTTAAATAGACTAAAATTTTTTGTTTTATTAAATTGTTTTGTCAAAATAAAAATAATTTTTAACAAATAATAATTCACTATTAAAATTAATTATTATTGAAATATTAATCTATGATAAAATTATTTTTTATAATTAATACTTTTATTTAAAAGTATAGATCTTAATAATATTTTTATTAAATTTAATTATTATTAAAATAACAATGATTATGGTGATTTATTTTATTATAATATTTTATTAAGATTAAATATTAACTTTTACCTTTAGTTAACTTATTCTCATTCTAAAGACAATTAATTTTTACTCTTTCAAAATTTTTAGCATTCCAAAGATAATATCGAGTAATATTTATTCTTTCATTTTAAACATAAGTATCATAAACTTGTTACCCCAGTAACCATTACCAGGATAATAATTACCCCCGTAATCTTTTATCTCCTAAAATTTTCACTCTATACCAAACATGTCCTAAGGGGCTAATGACAAAAAGGTAAAATTTTTTATTATCCCCTACTACCCGCCTCCCCCCTACTGGAGTAAAAATTTACCCTCATATGAGGGTAATTGCTACTCTCTTACCCTCTTATTCAAAGTAATATAATGAAAGCTAAAAATTACCACAGTAAAATTTACTTTTCGTTACCTGCAAAACAAACATCTCCTATAAGTAATACAGGCATTCGGAAAAGAATTCAACTCTTTTATATAATTTAATATATCAATGGGAATATTAATTTCTACTTTTAAAAATTCTTTCAACACTCTTAATTCTGAAAATAAATCAAAACCACCAATATTAGTATGTTCACCATCTTTTAAAAAGTTTCAAGATTAAGACATTGATTTTTCAAATTATTTTCATCCAAAATTTTTAGTTTCTTTATGTCAAATAAAAAACCAAAAATACTTTCATATATCATAACTTGCTCAAATCTAGTTTCTACGAAAGAAATAAATTGATCCATTATTTATAAAAAATATATATATATTTAACGCGAAATGATTCTTTAGCAGAATGTTGTCGCGCTCTGGATCTCGTGACCCAATTGGTTAAATGTATCACACACAACATGCATGAACCAATCATAACCCTCGATCAAAGCCATAACTATCCTAGAGCAAACATTCATAATATATAACAATAAAAATATAATAACTAAACCTTGGTTAAACTAGGTATCAGTGCTTCAATATCAATCCCAATACAACATGTAGGTCTTATGACCTTTACAACCATATCGAATAACTTCAAACTAATAATATATTTCTAAATGATTAATCAACTCAATTCAAAAACATCTCGAACATAGTGGAGCCTACCTAAGTCTCGGGCTTTAGCCCCCTCGGATTAGCCCGAGTGGATCGTGAGTATACTCTCCATAGAGACCACATAGTTTCGATTCTTGACTTAAGCGAGATGTGTGTGATGAGCAGTGTACATCTCTCCGATTTATCCATCGACTATGCGATTCGTTGAGGGTTGTAATAAATCGATAAGGATTCTGAGTTACCAAAAAAAAGTCTCGGCCTGTACACCTGTAGTATAGTTTACAAGGATATGAACACTAATTCAATTGTGATTACGAGGCATAATAAAAACATATATAATATGCAATAACAATAACAATAACAGATAAAGATCATAATATCAATATCACATATCATCAATATCCAAACAACCACATGTAATTATAACATATATTAATATTAATATCACAAATTATTCAACCATTTTCTTTTCATTTTCCATTTAACATTTCTCATTATCACATCACATATAGGGTGGATACTCTGTAAAACTGTCCCATGATAAGTGCGCATAGCTCAAACCAATGTCGTTTCTATGGTTAACATCTAATGGAGACGATGAATCTAGTCATCGTCATTTATGAGTCTAGGTTCAAGGGCCACAATACGCCAAATCATCATCATTATTTATGGAATGCTATCCAACAGTCACCATACACTAAATACCAACGTTATATTGTGGGCTACTAACCTATTAGTACGATAACCAAACCTTGCACAGGTTTAGAGACTTTCAACCCAAGGGCATTCTCAGCACCCTTCCTATTTTTTTAGTGTCCACCAACCCCATAATCACAACAGTAATCACATTTCATTTATCTCTTTTCATTACTATTATCACTAGCATTATCTTTATCATTACCAACAACTCACATCATAATCGACAATAACTCATATCAGCATAATATTTTATCATAATCAACAATGTATATCCCACATCAAACCACATCATAACATTTTATCTTAATTAACAACTTACGTCCTATATCAAACCACATTATAACTTATTTTCTTTAACAAAACATATCAATGTGTGTTCCTAACCATATATTTTTCTTTTATTCTATTACAATATATTTTATTTTATAAAATCTTTTTTAAATCCTCCATATTCAACTTTTATGGTGAAAATATAATTTTATTAAATAAAAAAAGGAAAAATAGGTTATAGAGGGGTTCGTGCGCACAGGGGCCCAAGCTTGTGCACCTGGGGTAGGGCATGCGCTCGGCTTAGGGGCCTATGCACCTAAGCTTAGGATAGTGGCCTCGGCGTAATACTTTATTTTTAGTTCTTTTTAGTTCCAAACTTTGGAAATAACTTTTGTAAATTGAAAGGCATTTTCCTTAAAATTTTGGTATTCAACCTTTGTCTTTAAACTCATACAAACACAACTATATGATCAATTTGAAGTTTCACAAATAATAAAGCAAAATCAAGCACTATTATTCATCATCTTTCTCACAATGTATACACGCATAGATATGTACATATACTTGCATTAGATCATGTTTCAAGCAACCAAAGTTGAAAATAAGTATGTCATTAACATCATAATCTCTTCTACATATTATATATGTAAATAAAATGCTTTAAATCCCTACCTCAAGCTCTTTGAAGAAAGAAAAATGAAAGCAGTGAGTTGTCGATAAAACTTCGAGAAGTTAGAACATTAATATAATTACGCCAATGTGTTTGTAACTAATCTAATTGAGAAACTATGAGTTTAATTTGATTTTGATTAAGGTTAGAATCATCTACAAAACTCAATTTCTGTCTTCGACTTTAGCTCTTTCCCTACCAACACCTAACTACCTATGCATACAAACATATATATAACACCAAGCTTATGGATGAAGAGAAAGAGATGGAGGGAAGGGGTAGGGCTTCCAACCCACCCTTCTCACGTTAATAAGCTGATGATTGATGAGATTGGGTGCAGCACGCAATGAATTAAAACAAGGAACAACACTTAGATTGCTGACATCACCTTACTGGGCGCCCGAACATAGAGGGGTGTGCGCTCGGGGCTCCCCCTTCATGCCCAAAAATGGCTAAGTGTTGGACCTATTATTCAAATTCCTAATCTATTTAGTTCATTAGTTCCTCAAATTACTCATATTGATACTTCATTACCTTATAACCATGTCTATAATTAACTCAGGTTATTATATCTTTTCCTTCGTATAAAAATTTCATCCTTAAAACTTGAATAGAAAATACAAACTACTAATCAAGAAAATAACTGACTATACAGTCTCCTTATTTTAGATTCATGCTCTTAAGTAGACTCTTCAATACCATAGTATTTCCATAACACTCTAACCACTGGAATCATCTTTCCGCAAAGCACTTGATCTCTAAAATCCAATATCTAAATCAGCTTAACCTTATAAGTTACATTAGAACCATCCAACTCAATCCAATCCAATATGTGTACAGAATATGGAATATACTTACGAAGCATAGATATATGAAACACCTCATGTACTCCTAACAACTCTGGTAGTAATGCTAAATGATATGCAATCTTTCTAACATTGGCCAAGATTTTAAATGGTCCAATCTATCTGGGTGACAACTTTCTTCGTCAACCAAATCAAAATTATCCTTTTCATGGTGAGACTTCTAAGAAACACCTAAAAATCCAAAGGTCTACGCCTTTAATCTCTATAACTCTTTTGACCACTATACATCATCTTAATCTTTGCCGAATAACTCTAATCTTTTCATTCATCTCTTGAACCAACTTTGGTCTAACCAATGCTATTTTCCTAACCTGTGTTTGACATATAAGTGACCTACTTGACCTGCCATACAATACCTCAAATGGTGATATTTTAATGCTAGCTTAGTAAATTATTATAAGTAAACTCTACCAGCAACAAATGCTCCTCCCAACTACCCTTAAAATCCCATACACAAGCTCGAAGAATATCTTTCAAAATCTAAATTTTGTGCTCAAACTACCCATCGGACTAAGGATGATAAGTAGTGCTGAAACACAACTCAACCCCCATCGCTAATTGGAAACTCTGCCAAAATTTGGAGACAAAACGAGGATTATGATCTAAAGTCTGAAACAATGGACACTAGAGTCTTGTGAAATCTCATAATCTCCCAAATGTATAACCTGACCAAAACGTTCAATAAGTCTGTCTTTCCAATTGGCAAGAAATGAGCCAACCTTATCAAACAATCTATGATTACCCAAATGGCCTCACAACCGTTCCTAGTCTTAAGCAACCCTAATATAAAATCCAAAGTAATATTTTTTTTGTTTCCATTTGATATCGGTAATGGCTACAACAATCATGCTAGTCTCTGATGCTCTTCCTTAACTTGTTGGCTTGTCAAGCACCTATTAATAAATTCTGCCGCGTTTTTCTTTATACTAGACCAATAAAACTAACTTCTTAAGTCATGATACATCTTTGTAAATCCTAAATGCACTGCTACTTAGGAATGGTAAAACTCCTTTATGATATCATCTTGAATAAACAATTACACAAAAACTCTCTCCTAGTGTTTTACAACATCATCATCTTCTATTGTCCAACCTGGCATAATCATCAAACCTCATACTTTCATCCGAACATCCTCTACTTCCTCATCTATCTTTGAGTTTCAATCACCTTACTAATCAACATAGTATGAACAATTGAAGTATACATTATTGCTCACTCACCATTATCTCTTAATTCCAAATCAAACTCACTTAAGTCTCTCATCATCTCCTACTCCCTAGCAGTAAAACTCGCTAAAGTGTAACAAGTCTTCCTACTAAGAGCATCTACAACTATAGTAGCTTTACCCAGATGATACTACATATCAAAGTCATAATTTTCTATATATTCCGTTTATCACATTTGCCTCAAGTTCAAATCATTCTGCGTGAAAATATACTTCAAACTTTTATAACCAAAAAATACTTCAAACTTTTCACTATACTGGTGATGCCACCAACTCTTTTAGTGCAAAAATCACTACTGCTAATTCTTAATTATGAACTGGGTAATTCTGCTCATGGGTCTTCAATTGCCTCGACCTATAATCGACTACCCTACCATTATGCATTAAAACACAACCCAATCTTTCTCTTAAAGCATCACAATAAATAGAATATCCCACACCCCTTTATGAAATGATCAATATTAGAGTAGTAGTTAAACTCCTCTTAATTTCTTGAAAAGATTTCTCACAACCATCATTGCAAAATAAAAAAGAAGAGGGCTAAGAAGAGAGAGAGTAAATCATGTAATGATAAACACCTATTTCCCAAGGCTTGGAGGTATTTATATAGGCAAAGGGTAGGTGAAAATTACAAAAAATGGGTCTAAGCACATGCCACCACATGCTTGGCACACACTTGCACATTCTTACATATGTTTGGCACATTTTGGCATGTGGTTTAATTAGCTGGCGCACAACTGGCATGAGTTTGAAACTTGTTGGTAGAGGTTGACACACATAGGAGAGGCTGGCGTAGCCAGACACTTGCCAAAAAATAGGCTAGACACGGCACTGGAGTGAATATGCACATGAGATAAGGCCAAAAGGCCTTCAAGATGTGCAGGACACAGCGGAGTCTTGGGTTGTCTAGATGTAGGACACTGCTACTTAGGTGTTGTGTGATGTAAGACACATGTGTGCGAAAGAGGCTAAGTCCACATGTGTAGCTCGGACATTCTAACATTATAAATTTATGCGCAAGATTAATTGAAATGAATAGTATTCTTATCTAATAGTACGTATCATTTGATAAGTGGGAACAATTATGAGTAAAATGAAAAGGTCAGCATCGTATTTAACGAAATGATTGCTTTGATTAACTGGAATGATTTATTCTAATCTTCTTATATATTATGGTGTTAAGTTTGCCAAACTGGTTGTGATTTATTGTTATATACTATGATCACTTTAGTATTATATAATAGAACATGTATTACATGCTTATCTATAAAGTGGACACATGTGACATGGTGCTCACTCCCTTACATATGAAAATTTAACTTAAGTAAATAAAGGATGCAATGCCCGCAACAGCTTATGCACTTCTAATCTCACCAAATGCCAACCTAGTTCTTAGGATCTGTTCTTACGACAAAGTCTGTAGAGATGTGAGAGCTAATCCACATGTCACACCCTGAATCTTATGACTTGAAGGGTGAGTGAATAATATACATATCATGCACTAAGTAACCATCCCATGATCAGAGCAATATGATAACCTTGGAGTGACGTCCACATAAGATAATAACATAACATAATATAAACTAAGTCTCAGCTATTGCCGGGCTATCATGCTCCAAGAATCCCATAAAATAATAATACACAAAAAATATGCCCTATGGCCTTTTATAACCTAATCAAATAAATCTCTAAATTAAAATAATATTACAGTTCCAAATGAAAATTTAACTTAAGTACATAAAAGATGCAATGCCCGTAATAGCTTATGCACTTCTAATCTCACCAAATGCCAACCTAGTTCTTAGGATATGTTCCTGCAACAAAGTCTGTAGAGACGTGAGGACTAATCCACTTGTGCTCACGAAGCATTATAAAAACATAATAATATGTGAAGTAATAATATAAAACAACACTAACAATTATAATTCAACGTATGCCAACATAATCATGCAACATCATTAAACAAAATCCAAATCCTCATATATATAAGTATCATAATTTCATTATCAAAATAGACCTTATAAACACATGCCATGATCAATGTCACAAATCTCATCATTATATTCAATTTCATTTACTTTAACATTCTTATCATAATCATCCTTATTCATGTTCCATTTCTGTTTTATTTACGAGGCTGGGCACAATTAATGCCATCATTAAAGGCCACGATTAGTCTTAATATACGTTGTTGTTAAGAGTCACGATTAACCACATCACATGTCATCGTTAAGGGCCACGATTAGCCACATCACACGTCATGTTGTAGGCTACTAAACTACTAGCATAAACACTAATTCCTGCACTGGTTTTGGGTCTTTCAACCCCAAAATAATCTTTGTACCTTTCCTATTTTCTTATACCCACCAACCCCGTGTCTCAACATCATTTATATTTCCTCTTATTTACTTATCTATCTCATTTACATAATTATGTTTATATTACCATCTCATTCAACCATGTAACAATTAACATCATCACCTCTTTCAACCATATAATAATTAACCATCATCTCATCCAACTAGATCACAAATAATATCATCATAATAACTCACATAAAAATCTTAATTTAATTCAATATGTTATCACTTGATTATAACATTTTCTAATTTCCTTAACATATTTTCAATTCTTTTTAACTTAAACATCACCTAACACATATTCACAAGTTTGCTACAACATAATGAGGAATATATATTAAGAACAAGATGCCCAAAACTAAGAAATATATTAAATAAGACCTAAAATAAGATTTTGGAGCACCCGAGGCAACCCTATAGGGGACCCGCGCACCCTTTTGCACCACTGGGGCGCCCCTCTGAGGGCAAGTTCAAGTTTTTGCAAGTTTTGTCATGTTTTATCCAAAAAACTTGTTCTATAGCCAAGTCCTTACACTTATAAACCGTACTTGAGTAGATGAGCAAGTTAAAACCTTGTGTGTTCAATAAAAAGACGATTTAAACAATAAAATTCTAAATTTTAACTTTCTGGAGGGGTTTGGGCACCCTCTCGAAAACCCAAGCACCCTTACCACTCAACCAAGGTCAAATAGGGCACCCCAGGCACCTGTATAGGGACCCAAGGTGCCCCTTACTGTCCAAAGAGCTACTCTATTTTGGTCCGAGCTATAGTTCTTGGTTTTGTGTCTCGAACTTAGTCAAGTCTAATGTTTACTCCAAAACCTTATTTTCTTATGTTGTTTAGGACCTAAAAGACTCTAAGGAGTCAATTAAAACAAGTTTTAATTCTCTCATTCTATCAAAATAAAAATCTTAGTTTTAACCTATACATACACATAAACACCTATATTGCACCGCTTGAATCACTTTCTCATACTTTCAAATTCTTAAATAACCATCATAACAACATTTCCTAACTCATTACATCTTATATATCTAGTAAGAGGTTAGAAATCCCTACCTCAAGCTTAATCAAGATGAAGCAAAACGATAGTGAACTCCTCATTTTTGGCTTCCAACTTTGAATTGATCAATCTCCTCACCCTTTAATCCAAACAACAAACAAACCACATAGAAGTGTTCATTGAGTGCTTAATTCCAATCTTGCAAGATTAATTTGAATTTGGTAATGATCAGGCTACTTACCAAAACCAAGTTTCTTAGTTTCTTCTTTTAGCTCCATTTCCCCTCCCGGTTTCTTCTTCCAACCTTAAAACTCTCTATCTCTCCTCTTTTCTACACCTATATAGGACACCTATCTTACTTCCCAAGCAAGTTATAGTGCCCTACACCTTCCCCCTATCCTCTATTCTGACTATGGATGGTCATAAGAGTAAGCCTCGACTGAACAAGCCAGAGCCACATTAATTTATCAACTTTTACATAGGTGGGGCACTCTTCAGAGGCCCCAGGTGCCCGCCCCTTTCCCCGAAGCGCCCCTCTACATTACTCCAAGTCAAAATGCCAATTTTTGAGTTATTTGGTTTATCACTTCCAAAATTTTCAATCATAAAACATCCCTAATGAGTAATATTACTTAAATAACATATTATCACACCCAAAATGTGTTAAAAACCATCAATTTATATCAATACGAAAATCTGGGATATTACATTGTAGGTTCAAGAGTGTGCTAGCTTGATAGACCAATCAATTAGAGGATATATAATTTTAGCTCGTTATTTTATTATAAAATTGTACTCACCTAAAGAAAGGGCCTGTTGAGATATATTTTAAAATTACCAAAATAATGGTTGTACGTAACCACCCATTTACTGTATTATGAGAGTAGAGGGTGAGTTGTGCTCTATAGAGTTTCTTGTGGGCATCAGGTTCAACATAGCTAAAACCTTATTTTGTATATTATAATTTAGATTTGCATAATATTTAATTTATTATTGCCCATTTTGCATCTGTCTCTAATTTGGACATGGTGTATGTTGACTTTTGTGATTATATAAATTATTGTCCTTATCCTCGGGTTACGAAATTTGGGGCGTGACATAAAAATCCTACCTTGAGAATATTCAAACTATCTTCGCACTTGTCTTCAAAAATTAAGATCTAATCTAAAAAAGTAGAAAATAAAAGAGAAGAGGGTTAGGAGGGGGAGAGAGAGAAAGTAAATTATATAATGGTGAATACCTATTTCCCAATGCTTGGAGATGTTTACATAGGCAATGGAATAGGTGAAAATTACAAAAACAAGGCCTAGGCACAAGTCGCCACAAGCTTAGCACGCATTTGCACACGCTTACATATATTTGGCACATTTTAGCACACGTTAAGTGAGCTGGGCACACTTTGGCACATGTTGGAATGTGGTTTAATGAGTTGGCACACAACTAGCACGAGTTTAACACCTACTAGTAGAGGTTGACAAATGCTGGAGAGGCTGGCATGGTTGGACACTTGCCAAAAAATAGGTTGGACATGGTGCTCAAGATGAATATGCATATAGGACACAACCAAAAGACCTTTAGGATGTATAGGACATAGTGGAGTTAGGAGTTATCTAGATGTAGGACACAATTGCATGGGTGTTGTGTGATATAAGACACATGCAAAAGGGGTTGGTCCGCGTATGTTTGTAGCATCTCTTACTCATTGTGATAGCACCTGGACTAAAGTTCCATGCACATTTGGTGTATTTAAGGCATGTCCACAATGTGTTTCGGCACTTGGTCGTGTGTTGTGTGCGCGCACGCAGGGATTGCTTTAGTCACGAGCAGGGCTTATTTGGCCTTCTACTACTAATGTACTATGGCACTGGGTAGTGTTGGCTAATGGTCTATGTTTTGTTAAGGGTCTATTTTATATTTTGGGTGCTTTTAATCATGTCTTGTGGAGACGAAACTTGGTTTAGGCTATTTTGGGACATATTTGAACTCTGTTAAACCCTTATATCAGGCTTCCATGGCTTAGATTACTCTCTTTTTAATTACTCTTCAATTATTTGGTAAAATGCCTAAATGGAATTTATGACTTAGAATGACTTCAGTTGGCATTGGGGCTATTTGGGCATAGCTTGGGATAACTCAAGATTGCTATGGTTCTCTCTTTGAGTTCTTAAGAAGCTTCTTTGAGACTTGGGAGATCTTGGCTTTGCATTGCATGTTCTTTGAGTCTCCCAGCCTTGACATTAGTCTTGATGACACTAAAGCTTGATTCCTTGATCTTAAATGGCCTTGGGCATGTCTTAGATGCTCCCTCGAATGCACGAGCATGGTTTAATTAGCTCAAAAATGTCTCGAGAGTTGTTGTTTGATGTGCACACCATATGTTTGACAAAATTCCCAATAGAACATATAGTGCTTCATTTGGCTACTTTACTTGCACTTTTGGCTTCTGATTCATACCCTTGTTGCATCATTGAATATTCGATTGCTATTAATATGTCGGTTAAGATCTAAAATTGAACAATCACCCCATTATGCAACGAAAGAAAATTTTGACTATAGATATGAACCAAATGTGAATAATGGCTCATAATGGACTTGCTAAATGCCCATATAAGTACACATTATCGCATGATAATCAATACGTATACCCTTTATTGTCTAATATCTCCTAACTCAAAATCAATGATTCAACTCAATACTAATAAAATATCTTATAACCAAATACGATCATGATTTATCAATTTGAACTAAATCTCAACTAACAGTTTAAATAGGAATCTAAGTTCATGCTATACAAAATTCACATCTCATATTCTGGTATCTCACAACTACTCCTAGTTCATCATATCATTCTCAATATCTCATAACATAAAATTTTAGTTTAAATTATCTAAATGATTACTAGTTTCCCTAAGCATGTTTTACCATACTAATTATTATATATTAAATTTGTGTTTGAATTGAAGAAAAAAGAAAAACCCAAACTAGACCTTGATTGTGTGCACATGGAGTCTTGTGCACATGCCTTGACCTCCTGACTATGGTGGGCACACAAGATAGAATCTCATGCGCACACCAAGCCTTTACTCCCTACCGTGCATATGTGGGATCAAGTCTCCTGCATATGTTAGCCCCAACCCTGCTACCTATGCACAAAAACAATCTCCTCACGCACACAACTGACTGTCCCTCACCAAAACCCAAAGTTATGTGTTTCCATCTCCAATTCCAACTTCCCAATCCCATTACCATACATAAATCATCACAATACAACATATAATTATTTATAGAATCAAATCATGCTAAGAGCATTATCCCTTATCATCCATACCACAACTTATATTAATGATCATGAATTTAAACCAAAACTCTACACCTAGAGTTCATATATATACATACGCATATGTGTCATGCTTCATCTTCCCAATTTCCCTCAATTTTTTATCATCCATAATCAAAGCATACCCAACATAAGAACTCAATAACCAAAAAATAAATTGAAGTATAAATTAAGACTCCCTACCTCGATCAATGAGAAAATGAGAAAGAAGAAGAAAAACATAGAGTTCTAAAGCTAAGCTTACCTACGAACCACAATCACAGCCTATCCTAACTACTAGAGATCGCCAAAACACTACCATCGACCTGCAAGCACCACTATAACAATCTCACATTCTCACCTGTGTATGAACCTAGGCTTACAACACTCACTAAACTCTTCCCTCTTTTATCTGGTCTAAAATCCTCACACAGAACTACATACTCTCACTCAAACTAACCAAATATTCAAAATGGATCAACAGAGATAGAAGTGGATCTAAAGAAGGCTGAAGAAGAAATTAAATACACATGGAGCTCAACTATTGGAATAACAACACATATGTATAAATATATTAGTATAAAACAGGAAATTGATAAGTGAAAAGTGATAGTAAATTGTCCCAATCACCATGTGCATGGGATAAGAAGATTAGTGCACACGAGAGTAATCTAGACCAATCATGCGTATAAGACTCTTCACAACGAGTCGTGCATACAGTACAACATAATCTGTGTGTATGGTAGACCCCATCCCAGAAAAGTTCTAAATGTTAAGCCAAAACTCAATTATGGTTAAAATTTAACCCAACCTTTAACCAAAAGAGTTAACCAAAACTCAAATAAGCCCACAAAATAGTAAATTGTACCCTAAAATAAATAAGCAAACACAGAAAACTGGGTTATTACAAATAGATTTAAATGGGTTTCCATTCGGGCAATCACCAGGTAAAGCTTATCTTGCTACAACATATCATACAAAATAAAAATTATAAATCTCTAAGGACAAGTCACACACAACATCATATCAAAATGAAATAATAACAAGGCTATATTATTTAAATCTCAAAGATCCACACATTAGATAGAATAAATAATATATGATAAGCATAAAGTAGCAAAAAAATGCCCAATTCCAACCAGTAATCCACTAGCTCAACTCTAGTGACTACTTCTAGTCCTCGAGGGATCAATTGAAAAGTGGAATATGTGAGCTCAAAAGCTCAGTAGGTAGAACAGTGTGTGTGCATGTACAAATATGCAGGCTTAATAGTACACAAAATATATATACATTAATATAAGCATAAATATAAATGTTGATGCATATTACATGCCAAGCAACTCTAGTCTTTATTAACATCTAATTTTATTTTGGGACAAATGACACTTTCCTAAGTATACAGGCTCACCAAGCGCATTGTTTTAATCAAGTTATAGTAAAATATGAGTTAGTCAAGTATGGGAAGTCACAAAGCATACAATTTTAATCTGACTAATGTCAATGCTGCATCCTTAGATGTTCCTTATCCTCTAGGGATAGTAGATAACATAGACTCTAAATGCCTCTTCCACTGTATCTCACAATAAACATTCACCCGTAGGTGAATAACGGTCTACAACCCTATTATATTCTAGTCTTAAATAAGTCCTACTACTAATGATTAGTATCAAGTCATATATATTGACTGGGGAGTATCCGATATTTTGAACATATATTTTATTCATTTTTATGGAAATAAATCCTGTCCATAGATATGACTACGCTGTAGCACATCAGCACGCCACATTAATTACAAGGCTCTCTCAGCCAATCATAATTAATTAAATGATGTAAACCCAGGCCTATGTATATGGCATACTCAATCATATTTAATAATATATTATCAACATTATTTACTCATGAATCTTGAGAATATGATGGGATCAATATATATAATAAACTCTACCATCTTATAATAATTCTAACCATGCATGGAATCTATAAGCATAACAATTTCTAACTCATACTAGGCAAAAATAGATAAGATAACTAGTTAGGTCAACTTTGAAACTCCACCATTGATGCTACAAAAATCCCCCCATTAAGAAACTTTAGAAATTAAATTTTGAACATTTCAAATTGTGCATTGTTTCAAGTTTGATAGAGAAAGTTATGGTCAATTTACTAAAGGTTGTTTGGTTGTCTATACAAATGATGTTCGAACCAACCTCCACCTAGTTTGAACCAGAATGTCTAATAATCCTATAATTGGATACAAATTAATTAGGTTTGAAGTTTGATCAATAAATAAGGTTCCAAACTTGCTTTTATCCCTTAAACCAAACATCAATATCTCCATACCTTCAATCCAATCTTAAAATATTCAAATATCAACACGTAAACTTGTAAAATACCATAACACATGATTTATATATATATATAAGTATGCATCATGTTCATCAAAATCATAAGAATCCAACATGAAAATGCAAACTAAACTAAAAACAATCACATTTAAACATACAAGGGAAGTGGTTCTACCTATGTTTAATTCGAAGAAAATAAGAAGAGATGAAAATCAGCAAGTTAGGGCCAAATCTTTAGTGGAGCGAATCTTCTCCCATGTTTACTAATGCTTTATATTTGTAGTATCATTGAACTCTTCAAGACCATCAAAACTCCCATACCAAAACTTTCTATCTCTTTCTCTCTCAGTCGAGTGACTGCTTTAAAATAATTGTAATAAAAATACCTCCTAAGTACAAGAGGGTGCAGTGTAGTTTTACCTAGTGAAACTAGGATCGCATCATTAGGGAAGCAAAGGTTTTTGAAATCTAGATTTTCTAAGTTAATCAATTCTATGTTTTTGGGTGCAGAAAAGTAAATTTGGTTTAAGTGATAGGGCTTTAGATGATTAATTTTAGAAGTTATCAAATAGCAATCAAATTAAACACTTTAATTACTAAATTGAAAATAAATATTCTAAATGTAATCTAAATGAACTTGATAAAGAAAACAAATTAAATTAAAGCATGTAATATGAATAAAGTTTAACAAATAATGAGTAAAATATCTTGATTCAACTTATAAATTCGGGTAGTTTATTTATTTTCAAATTGAATGCTAGTTTTGTCTCAGTTTGAGTTTCACATTTAGGAAAAATAAATCGGAAGATGTTATCGTTAAAATAATTTTTCCAAAGCACAGTATTAAATTCACGTTTAGGAAAGGAAAACTGGAAAAGTATTTTATTAATTTATCTTTGGTCCAAAGCTCATTTATTTGATTTCAAAAATATGTAACCATTTTTATTATATAATTGCATTAGGGATTTTGAGAAAATATGATTGATATTATATGTTTTCAAAAACTTTTGAAAAGAAATAAATAGATTCAAAAAATAGAAACCCTAACATGCAAGTTTATCTTTGCATGTAAGGTTTGTATGACATTCAATTGTCAAATAAAAATCAACCTATTATTGATGGGTTGAATCAAGAAGGAGAATCTAGCCTAGCATTATCATAAACAAGCAAAAACAATAAGAAAAAAAAGAACAACATAAAAGAAGTGAACTGCATTAAGAAAATACTGAAACTTTATTCAATTCTTCATAATATTTGATGAATAATCCTTGAATCCAACATACAAAAGCATTAAAACGACATTCAATGAATTGAACTAACCCTAGAACTACGAGAGAATGACTAAGAAAAGGTTACCTCTAAATTTGTGCAAAGACAGGTATATATATGTAGCAAACCCTAGGAATAAAATAAAAAATACGAATGCCTTTTGGATTGCGGCATCTGAACAGTATATTGGCGTTTGGACGGCAAGAATAAAAATCCAAACTTTAAAAATTTAAAAACTTTCTAAGTATAAAAGCTAAAATGTTAATAGAAAATGGCGTTCTGACGGCAGATTCCCCTTTGGACGGCAAAGCTAATTTTCCTATTCTTCAATTCTCTTCTTCAGATTGTTCCATTGTTTCTATTCCTCTTCATTCCTTTCTTTGTAAGAAAGTGAAATTTAACTAAAAATATGCAAAATGCTATGCAAATTACTATAATTAACAACAAATTTTAGGGTTATATGATTACTCTTTTCAAGCATAATCATCGAGCTCTCTTCTCAATGTTGGAGGTGACATGTGACCAAGGAAAGAAAAAGAAGACAGGAAAGAAAAGAAAAAAAAAGAAATGAAAAAAAAAATAGAAAAGTAAGTTGGCTTGTTGGCCTATAAATTTGGATTGTTTGAACATGGTCCAGGAACATAAAATGGGTCACTATCCTATAACCAAACTTTAAGGCTCAAAATTTTAAAAAATGGACTAAAACTTATTAAGTGATCAAAGTAAAATACCAGGTGTAACATATGGTCTATCACAATAAAATATCGTTATTGACTTTCATAAAGGGTTCACAACACTCAATAACTAACCAGAGTGTCAACCTTATAGAGGAAAAATCCTTTCATATTTTAGTTCCCATTTTCATGTATGACAATTATACATATTTATATCAACACTCCATACCTAATCCATAACATAAATTGTCAATTAAATTAATCACAGGGAAAACTTGGCAACAATCATATCATATCATGATGATAATGCAAATATGAAACTCAGATACTCTATTAGTAAGCGAAACAAGTTACCATTATATATTTACGCTTATATGCATTTTTTTATAGAAAAAAAATTTATAATAATTGATGTCAACTCATCATAATTGATCTCAATTCATTGTTAAGTAACATTCCAAAAGTGTTATGAATTAATAATAATGCTAAAAAATTGAAAAAATCATGGTGAATGAAAATTGAATCCAAATAACTTCAAGTAGTCCCATAAACACTGATGACAGATCCCACAAACGCTAATTATAGATCCCACATTCAAACTTGATACAAATAATGACCAAATGAGTCTTACTTACAACATGTCTAGACAACAAGAAATGATGTATGAATAGAACCTAATATTTTAGCCCATGTCTTGACTTGATACAAAAATACATAAAATGTTCAACTATTAGTCACATTGTTTAAATCAAAATGTCCAAACAGTAATCTATAGCATACAGATCTGCTAATAATTTTTTCTACTGTTTTAATGATAGAGCGAGAATTTAGATCTGATAATAAATTTTTCTACTATTTTAATGATGGTACAAGCATCTAAATGCTCACACCAAAATTCTAGTTTCTAGGTTTTGAAATCCAAATTTTCTAAGCTTTTATTCTATACAACTAGCCCTAACACTCACAACAAACTAATTATGTGTCAATGCATCACAATAATCTAAAAAAAACTCATAATTTCTTTACTTTGTATTAACATGCATCCAATTTTTCAACTTAAAGTTAAAATTATAAACCTTAAGGTTCTCCATCTATAAATTTTTAATGTAATAGAAACTAAATCTCATTGTTCATGCATTTTAGTTATTGAAAATTGAATCATGTGGAGTATACTCAAATCTGAAACCAAAAGTTAAAGTTTTACTAAGTTAAAAGATGAATTCATCATCCTAGCTTGTAGGAAGAACATATAGAACCCAAACTATTGGTTATATACATTATATATATAAATATATATAAAGAGCACCTAAATTTCTAACCTTTTCTCTTATTCCCCTCTTTTCCCTCTTCTTCCTCAACTATTTCTTTACTAAACCAACCTTTTTTTTTTAACAAAGTTTATGTATGTTCAAATATATATATATATTAATCAGAAGAGGTAGGACTAGCCACAAGTAAATTTTTTTCAAGCTGCTCAAGCTCAATTTAGCTAAAAAAAGTCTTAGCTCAAGATTGGCCTATGACCTTAAGAAGATCAAATTGAGCTTAAGTTGTGCCTCATTTAAAATCAAACTCAAGCCTAAAATTGCTCGAATGAGTTGACTCAATAAAATAATATATATTTTATATTTTTATAATATTAATATATTATATTTTAGACATGTTAGTTTTTTAAGTGGTGCATTCCAAACAAAACTTGGATTAATGTTTTCATATAGATTGTTGGAGTTCAATAAGAATCAGAATTCTATTTTAACTTCTAGATATGCTAGGAAGTCTAGTGTTGGATTATAACTCATTACAATGAAGGAGTTTCAGTTTGGATGAATCTAGGACTTTGTTGAAAGCCATTTTGATATATTAAAACAAGGATAGAAGACCTCGTAGCCTTGGCTCAGCTTGTCTAAAGGTTCAAGCACCTAAGAGTATAGCTCGTATCCTGCCTAATGGAAGCTCAAAGCCTCGAGCTACCTTGCATCCTACCCATTGGATGCTTGAGGGTTCGACCTAAAGTGTTTTAGTTCTCACAGTCTTCCTGATTTAATGTAATTCCTTGAGTTCTATATATATATATATATATATTAGTCATCCGATTTATAAAGTGACCAGGGATTAATTGAGAATTCTTAGAGAGAAGATTAATTGAAAATATAAGAAAGTACTTATTAAGTCTTCATAAGAGATTTGGAGAGATTTAATTGAATAATTCCTAACATTTTTGTTCATGTTTTCTATGAAGTCTTGAAAAAGCTCAAGGCTGTCTTTTTGAAGAGTCAGAAAGATTTTTCTTCAGTTGTTTATGGTGCATCAAGGAGTCAAGCAAAGTGTTTGTAGAATAGATTTGAGGAGTTGGTTTATTATATATTAAACTTTGTAACCAATTTTATAGTGAAAGTTTTGCGTGGTCTCCTACATTGTACCTGAGGTTTTAACTTACTGGTTTTGGAAATAGTTTTTCCGTCATCAGATGTGTGTTTTTTGTGTGATTGGTTGTCTAATGAAATTGTTTAAGTGTGACTTAATCTATTATCATTGAGAGAGCAACTTTGAAATTTTAAGACGAAATAACGTTGTTTTGATTTAATCAAGATATTGGCGAGCTAATCTCGAGTCCAATTTTTTCTTTGCCCAGTTGAGCTCGATCTTATATGAGAACTCAAGCTCAAGCCTAGTATTAATAGCTCAAACCAATCCTGTGTAATCCCATGCTTAGCTTGGCTTAAATTTGACATTAAAAAAGAAAGAGTGGGGCAATGGAATGGATTGGTCTCCTACTCGAGTAAGATAATGGGTTAATTAAACACATTTTTTTTGATAATTGGCTAATTAAACACATGGATGACATTGTCCATATATCACCAATTTAAGCACTTGGTCATAAGTATAAAAATAACCCCAAATAATCAAACAATATTCTCGCACTTCAAACTACACACAACCACACTAATTTTTAAGAAATATATATATATATATATAAACTAGCTCTAAAAGTTATATATATTTAATTCCTAAACTAACACCTATTTTCTCTTAGATTTTATGAAAATTAAAACTGTTTTCCTTTGTTCTATATTTATTCATTTTGTAAAATAAATAAAAATTAACACTTCTTAATGATTCTCTCTTTCTTTTAATAAAACTTAACAATTAAGTTATATTAAAATCCTCAATATTTCTTATTATGGGGGACTGGACTAAGAGGGGTCTAACTTTTTAGGAATAATACTGATTATTGACTATGGTGGAATCACTAGAGTTCAGTGAAAGTGTGACAACCAAAGTAGTTTGAAATGAGAGAGAGAGAGAGAGGGAGAGAGAGCATAGTGATGGTAGTGGTAATGGAGAGTGGATGATTGGACCTTCCAGAGGGAAAAAGTTTATATAGGCTGGGTAGAGCCCCTTTGGGCAAGAGTTAAGGCTTTGTCTCTACTGGATGGATATTTAGCCTTAGACTTGCATGGCCTTCTAAGGTAGGAGCTCATCTAGAAATCCCTCTCTAGACTACTCAAGAGGGTCTCAATGATTCCTTGATTCTAGCAATCAATCCACTGAATCTCTTATGATCTTGATGATGGATATAGCCCTTTGGAGATTCCTTGGATTTTGTTTATTGTCTAAGGGGTGGAATTACTCGCGAAGGTATCTTTGCCGTAGATAACTGTATGGAGAGTATTCCCACGATAAACTAGCATGGGAAAGGTCTAATATGGGGTGCGAGAGACACTAATGAACTTTGGAACTAACTGTCACGGCCTATACACCACACTTACTAAATCATAATATGTGTAATCCAGTTATATTAAAATTATTATTCTCATAAATTATTATGTGTAATTGTATAACTAATTAATGAAATGATTCTCTTTTTCTATTGAAAAAATATTACCATGTACTAATATTGTTCTTTACTTGTTTTTAGGATGCAAAACCTAGGTTTTGTTATTACTCATTTTTCATAGTATGTTTCATATTTCATATGTTTATAAAGCTTTTACTATTACTAGGTAAAAGCACGCGCTACGTGTGTGATAATAATTCTTCTTTGCAAATTCTTTTTTATTCAGTGTTTTTATTATTAAAAATTAACTATAAGATAAGAAGTTAAAAGAAAAAAAAAAGCTGAGAGAAGTTAAGAAGAATTGGGTATTTGTAGAATTAACAAATTGCACAGAATTTACAAAATAAAAAAATAAAAAAGAGACACCACAATTGATTCTCCATTATATTAGCATTAATATATATGATAGGGCATGTATATGTTTGGGTTAAAAACACACGCACACACACATATAAAATTTTGGTCGTATAATTATCAAGTGAATGTAATTTAATTTGATAATCAATATTAATTGAATTTTCAAATAATGAAAAAATAAGCAAATTAACATATTTTAATGCAAGTCATATTAAGATAGCGTTTGGAGTGGTAAAAAAATAAGAAAAATGTGATTTGGGATAATTTTTGGTGTTTGACATTTCTAATCCAAACTATGTTTTTTGGAGATAAATACTGTAACTTTTGAAATTTTGCGGTAAAAAGTTGGAGAAAGAAATCGTTGGAATGGTTTTTTGGTTCCATTTTGATAGATTTATGCCAGAATTTTATTGAAAGTTGTTGAACTTTTGGACTTTTATGATAAAAAGTTGGAGAGAGAAACCATGAGAATGGTTTTTTTTGGCTTCGTTCCCACATATTTATGTCAGAAATTTTTTGAAAGTTGTTAAACTTTTTGACTTATGCATGAAAAAGTCAGAGAGAAAAATCATGGGAATAGTTTTTCAGTCTGTTTCCATGGATTTATGTCAAATTCATTAAAATTTGTTAAAAAGTTATTGGGATTTGTGAAAAAGTTATTAAAATTTGTAAAAGAATATTGTGGTTTGTAAAAATTTGTTGGGATATGTAGATATATATAGAAATTTATAGAGATTTTACGAAATATAAGGTGACCAAAATGTGTTAGAGAGTTTTAGAGATTTTCAAAGATTTTCAAATATTTTTATTGGTTTTTAGCAAATCAAACGGTTCCTAAATAGTAATATTAATATGTATTAAATCATAAATTTTTTTTAAGTATTTTATGTTTTTATGTGGATATTTTTGGTTAAATTTATGTATTAAATCATAGGTTTCTAGTTTTTTTTTATGATTTTATGAGGACATTTTTGTGCAAAAAAAATTAAATATATTAAACATTGGAATTTTTAGTTATTTATTATTTTTATGAGGATTTTTTAAGACAAAAATTATGTATTAGATCATGGGGTCATTTAGGTATTTATGATTTTTATGAGGACATTGTTGTCCAAAAAATAATTTTTAAGTGTTCATTCTTTTATATTAATTAAATTAAATCATTGGAATTCTTAGTTATTTATGATTTTTATCAAGATAATGTTGGTCAAAAATTTATGTGTTAAATCAAGAAAATTTTTAGGTATTTATGATTTTTAGTGAGTTAATGTGATAATGAACAACTATGGTTTAATTTACTTTGAACCTAAATTATGAACCTTAGTGAAGAAAAGTAAAAATTATAAAAGTTAGTTTGATAATCAAAAATAATTGAATTTTTAAACAGTGAAAAAAAGGCAAGTTAGCATATTTTAATGCAAGTCATATTAAATGGTAATATTAAACCATGAAATTTTTTAAGTATTTATGATTTTTACTTGAATTTTTTTGGTTAAAAAACCTATTCATTAAATTATAGGGTTTGTATGCCTTGTATGATTTTTGTGAGGGCATTTTTTTCCAAATAAAATTTCAATGTATTAAAACATCGAAATTCTTAGGTATTTATGATTTTTATGAGTAAATGTTTGGTCAAAAATAATTATATATTAAATCATATGTTTTTTGGTATTTATGATTTTTATGAGGATACTTTTGATAAAAATAAATATGTATTAAATCATAGGGTTGTTTAAGTATTTATGATTTTTATGAGAAATGTTTCTTAAAAAAATGGTTTTCAAGGATTCATGCTTTTATTTTGGTAAAAACAAATTATGTCCTTAATCATAGCCTTTTTGTAGGCATTTTTGATTTTTGTGATGATATTTTTGTCCAAAAATTTATGTATTAAATTATAGAATTATTTAGGTATTTATGATTTTCATGAGCATATTTTTAACCACAAAATATTTTCAAAGATTCAAACTTTTACATAGTAGTAAGATTGCTAAAAAAAAAAAAAAAAATTATGCATTGAATCATAGGTTATTATGTGGCTTGGGTTATATAGAACAAGTTGGGGAAGGGGAATAAGACAAAAACCAAGATACATTAGATGGGGGAAAAACATAACATTATTACAAAAAGTATTAAAGCAAGAAAATAAGATGGTAATATAGAAACAGATAAGAATGCTGAGAGTGAAGAGCAGCAGAACAGCTATAACAAAACTGATGAAGAGTCGAATGGAGGAATAAGGCTGGGCAGTACACTTCAAACACC
The DNA here is from genome assembly GCA_019916065.1 of Vitellaria paradoxa. Lineage (NCBI taxonomy): Eukaryota > Viridiplantae > Streptophyta > Magnoliopsida > Ericales > Sapotaceae > Vitellaria > Vitellaria paradoxa. The sequence continues at coordinate 35,016,310 of CM034237.1, read as the reverse complement.
CTCGCAGAATCTGAGCCGCTTATTGGGGGAGCTATAGAATATAATCTTAGTCATCCAAAGTACCTTGATTAGAACGACTTAGATGAAAGCAATAGGGGTCCCTAGATTAGCTCTCTTAAGTTACACATGGATGGCTCAGATCCCTCATTTGATCCTATTATAGCCGTTTGATGGATTCTAATGGATGGCCACAATTCGTCCCAACTGAACAAAAGTTGAGTAGAGGTAGGTGTTGCAACTATGACAAGTATGTGGGTGATAGAAGGTGGAGAGGTACACATGAGCACATGCAAGAAACACAGTTATCACTTTTAGAAGGTTCATGAACTAGCAAAGGGGAAGCAACTGATCAGCTGGTTTGGGCTTCCCATCAATATGGGCTCTATTACAATAAAATAAACGGGCCGATTTTTTTTTTTTTTTGGTGACCCGGAACCGGGCCAGTTATTACAATCTTCAACGGACCGTGTAGCCGATCGGTAAACTGGGGGCAGACGAATACCCCACAAACCCGCCGACCAGATAAGTCACAAGCTTACGCTTGTGGTGGGTAGCCCTTGGAATCGAACCCAGGCAAACTCTGTGGAAAATGCACCCTCAAGCCGCTGGACCAACCCCAAGGGTTAAACGGGCCGATTTGGAAGTCAATAAGCCCAATCTAGTAAAGAATGCATGGAACCGAGCTATAAGATTTGCCCAGGAAGAAAAGCTCGATTCATAGTAAACCCAACCATCATCATAGGGCCCAGTTCAACTTCTAGAAGGGAATCTGTCTCCTAAAGATTTGTTACACTTAGGCCCGTTGTTTGGTATCACAAACTAATTCTATAAATCTCTATAAATCTCTAATAACTTTTCTATCTCTAATTTTCCTGCCATTACGAATTTCAAAAAAATTCTAATATGTCGCTAAAAAAAATAAAAAATCTGGAAGTAAGTTAACCAAATGTGTAAATTTTTTATACAATCATATTTTTCGTGTTAAAAGCTTTTAAACGAGTACTATTGTCACTATTTTTTGTGAATTTTTTTGAATCCGTTGGAACAAATTTGGAAAACTGTTCCCACAGTTTGCGCTTTTTCTAAAAAAAAAAAAAGGCGCCAAAATCAATCCCAAATCACATTTTATCTCAATTTATCTTATTTTTTCTTACTCCAAATGGGGCCTTAGTAGTAGAAGTATATATATTGCATTGATGTAATGAGAACACTTATGAATAGAAATTTGAAGAGAATTATTCTCATTCGGAAGGGCGACCACCTCGAATTGGTTTAACACTTCCTCATCAAATTTTCCTTATTTTCTATCTTACCAAATATTTCTCTAAAGATAGGTAAAAGCAAGAAACATTCCCGGAGACCATTACATAAGCTTTGTAGATAATTACAATTTTTATGAGGATAATTTTGTCTAAAAATAGTCAAAACAATCAAGTATTAAATTATAGAAGTTTTTAGGTATTTATAATTTTGTTGAGGACATTTTTGTCCGAAATATTTTTCAAAGTTACACACCTTTATAAATCATTAAAATTCTTAGATATTTATTATACACGTTTATATATCATTGAAATTCTTACGTATTTGTTATGTTTATGCGGATAATTTAGTTAAAAAATTATGTATTAAATTATAAGGTATGTATGTAGGTTGCCTATGATTTTATGAGGACAATTTTTTACCACCAAAAGTTTTCAATATATTAAACTAATGAAATTCTTAGGTATTTATGATTTTTATGAGAAAAGTTTAAGTCAAAAACAATTATGTGTTAGATCATAGGTCTTTTTTAGGTATTTATGATTTTTATAGGAATATTTTTTATAAAAAATAATTAGATATTAAATCACAGGGTTGTTTAAGTATTTATGTTTTTTATGAGGTATTTTTTTGAATAAAAATGTTTTTCAAGTATCCATACTTTTATTTAGTTAAAAAAAATTTCTTAGATCATAGGATATTTTACGTATTTATGATTTTTATGAGGATATTTTTGTCCAAAAAATACAAAAAATTATATATTAAATCATAAGATTTTTTAGATATTTATGATTTTTATGAGAACATTTTTCTACAAAAAAAAAAATTTCAAAGATCATACTTTTATATATAGAATGATAAGATTGGTCTAAAAAATAATATATTAAATCATAAAATTTTTTAGATATTTATGATTTTTATGAGGATATTTTCATCCAAAAAAGGGTCAAATAATTATGAATCAAGTCATAAGGTTTTTTTAAGTATTTATGAGTTTTATGAGGACATTTTTGTCCAAAATGTATTTCTTCAAAAGTTCATGCTTTTATTTTAGTCAAAAAATAATTATGTCTTCAATCATAGAGTTTTTAAGTGTTTATGATTTTTATCTAAAAAATGGTGAAAAAAATTATGCATTAAATTATATGATTTTTTAAGTACTTATAATTTTTATAAGGACATTTTTTCAAAAAATTTTAAATTATAGAGTTTATAGGTTTTGTACGTATTTTATGAGGATATTTTTGTCCAAAAATAAGTTTTTAATGTATTAAATAAGAAACTCTTAGGTATTTATGATGAAATGTTTAATAAAAAATAATTACGTATTAAATCATAGGGTTTTTGGGTATTTATGATTTTTATGAGGATATTTTTTATCAAAATAATTATGTATTAAATCATAGGGTTTTTTTAGGTATTTATATTTTTTATGAGGGCATGTTTGTCCAAAATATAGTTTCAAGGATTCATACTTTTAATTTCAGTCAAAAAAAATTATGTCTTAAATCACACGATGTTTTACGTGAACATTTTTGTCAAAAATTGGTCAAAAAATTATGTTTCAAATTATAAGATTTTTTTTAGGTTTTTATTATTTTTATAAGGACTTTTTTGTCCAAAAAATATTTTTCAAAGATTCATATATATATATATATATATATATATTATAATGGTAAGATCATATGTTGCATGAGATTAAAAAAAAAAAAAAAAGAACTAGCAAGATAAACTACGTATATCAACGAAAGAAATAAGGATGTTAAAAACAAAACAAAAATTTTCTATAAAAACATTGTAAATCAATTAAAGAGATATGTAGAGCTTGATAGTATTCATATATGCTCATTTGCTGTGTAGCTGGTATAAAGACTTGTTTGGCCTTGTCTATCCTAGCGGTTTAAGCTCATTTTACATTCACAAGAACAAACACGAGTTTGACTAAACTTACTTGAACATAATCGTATACTCATTGAAACTCAACTTCTAGTTTACATAACTTTTTTTTTTTTTTTTTTTAAATCCTACTAAGAATCCTTTATTATCATTTATCAATTAATCGAGATAAATAAATTTCAGCTGTTGATATGTATAAGTCTCAGATAAGACTACCATCTTCGATTGATTTAATTTTAACCGATCAATCTTGATAGATGATATGTACTGAGGTCGAATCAACACGCACAGAGACGCTGGGAGTATTTTATTTGATAAGTTGACATAATTTTTTTTTTCATAGTAAGAGGGGCCCTCGAATGTTCTTTTTCTTACTATTATCCTTTTTTCTTGGTAGCTTCTTACTATTATCTTTATTACGAGGCCCTCTCAATTGTTAATCATGATTGGTAAATCTCACATCAAATTCTCTATAGTTAATCATTCAATTACGATTGATTTATTTTAATTTATAATTAAGAACTCGTTTGGAACAAAAAAAATCAAAAAATTTTAAAAATTTTCAAATCCCTTTAATTAAATTTTACCATCTATCATTTTTACATCACATCAATCTCAATTTTTGATTTTTATTTTTTATTTTTTTAATATTCCAAATGACCCTAAGTATTTGATATTAGATTTAACAAAATGACAACCTAATCATTTGAAATAAATTACAATTTATTTCTTCATGTTAGGGTGGTGTTTGATTGAAAAAAGAAAAGAAAAGATAATATAAAAAGTTTGTGAAAATAACATTTAACAAAATTTAATTAATAAAAATTAAAAATTTCTTTTGACATTTTTTGATAAACCGCCCTCGACTCCATCGCAGCCCCTGTTTCTCACCCAACGTAGACAGCACCAAGACCACCCAATCTCTCTCACCAAACAGTACCGATACCACGTCACACAGGAAGGTGCCTGGAGTCGTTTAAGAGAGAAAAATAAGAAGAAGAAGAGGGGGGGGGGGGGGAGTGCGCATTGAAAGAAGTTTCATCCCGTCCAAATAGAACGACGCTAACCGTTCAAAATCTTCTTTCGCTATCGCGTGACAACTAAGCAAAACATCGTCACAAAACTTTCCATCCAAGTACAATCGCTAAATCAAATAAGAAAAACACAGCACACAATAATTGAGAAAGAAGAATCAATCAAACCATCCGAGATCCATATATTTACAAGGTGAGAAAAATGCCTAATTGACCAATGAAGGACGGTGACTCATTCGTTGCCAACTTGCCTTTCTACAAATTCACCTTTAGATGGCCGCCCAAGTAAACAACGTTCCATAAAAGGCCCTAAAATGGCAACAAAACTTAAAAATTACCCTCTTTTTACATCTGTAATAACACCATCCCAAAAGGATTTCCCCCCAGACACCTCCCCCCCTAAAAACGTAGACACAAAACCTTACAGACTCTACATCTCTCTTCATTATTAGGTTAAACTCCACTTTACTTACAGACTCAATTTACACAACAGACCACCCCTGTACATATATTTACATCAACAAAGGATCCGACTCAATGTTCAAAATTCATTTCCTGCTGAATCAAAGATTGTTGTTGTTGTTGTTGTTGTTCGTCTAGTATTGTTTCTCAGCTTTCAGCTTCGGTTTTATATACACTGTTTGTGTTGGTGTTTGAGATTTGGGGTTCTCTAAGCCAGGGCAGGGATGCTGCAGTTGCGCCTATCCCTGTCCCGATGACAATCAAACCCCTCAATTCTTACAGCCGGGTTGTCGCCAAAGTTGGCCCGAACACATCCTCCTCCCCCTCCTCCTCCCTTCCTGGCGGATGAAGCCGGAGAGGCCAACAGCTCGGCCGGAATTGGAATTAAGCGTGGCGAGATGGGAGTGAACTTGTCATCCCCAAATCGAGCGTCCTGAATTAATGGGTTAGATACTCTGCTCGGCGGAGACCCACAAAAAAATGGGGGCGACGAGGCTACCTGTATACAAGATTGATCACCGTAACCTCCCTAAAAATCACCAAACAAGAACAAATTAATTACGCAACCAACAAGAATTTCTTGAATATGCTGGAAATCTGCCATGAGAAAAAAATAACAATAAAAATAATTAAGAAATGTACACGAGGCATAGGCCACAAAAAGGCGTACCTTTGCGAGGATGATATCAAGGAGATCTGTTCCTGCTCCTGACTCGCACAGCTCTTGCTGATGGCTGTTGATTGAAACAATCAAAGGTTAGGGAAACTAGGTCTTCTTCAAATTAGATAAATATATATATACACATCGATGGAACGAGAAATTAACCTGACATGCCATCTCAGAGGTCTGTCGTTAACACCGCCGCGCAAGCGACCGAGGCGGCGAGGTTTGGGGCAAACCACAGTCTCTCTCCGATCAGCAGTGGAAACAGAAACAAAGAAAGGGCTCCTCATCTCTTCAGAGGCTGAGAAGGCGTTCTGTTGCTGCTGCACTGCACAGTGATCCATCCTTGGATCTTATATGTACAACGCCTGATCCGCCACAGAACCAACCAATTAATTTTGGACGAAGAACTTCAAGACAAAACGCGTTGATCCGTCAAAAACAAAGACCAGATCTTTTTATTTAAAAAAAAAAAAAACTATTAAATCAGAATTATTAAATTGTATGAATAGATCTGACAGATATGAAACAGTTGCGGATCGAGATCTGGCGCCCAAAGTGCTAAATAAATAAATAATTGCCGGCTGATAACACTTAAGGAGTACGCTCGGAAACAGGAAAAGCATATGGGAGTAATCAATCAAAACAGGCTGTCACGTACCTAAATCCGAACTAACCATTAATAAGCTTTATATCGCATAAATAAAACCTTTTTTTTTTTTTTTCTGGACATTCCGGTGCACGAAAATAACAGATCAAGAACTACGATTTGTTGATTTATAAATATATATCATCTGACGGAAAATTAAAACATATTCTTAAGATTCACTCAGCCAGATCTAATTGAAAACTCATCAATTTCAAACTAAATACTACAAGAAGAACCGAAATTTGGAGGCAATTGTTTCAAAAATTAACCAACCACAAAGTTAATTTGAAAATCCACTATCGCACGAAGAGTATTGCTAAAAAACAGAAACCAGTCGCGTAACCCAGAGAGATCTACACAAGGTTTAAATTTAATTTTGTGCATAATTTCAGAAAACAGAGGACTCAACAGAGTTCAGCGTTCAACGAATCATTTTGGGAGGCAAGAGAGAGAGGTCATACCTCGGCGAGCAGTAGAGAAGCAGCGTGTCGCTCAGCTCCTCCTAAAGGAGGATTCAAACAAGTAACAGAAATAAAAATGGAGAGATAACGGTCACAGAGGAACAAGGATGGGACAGGAATGTAAGATTGATATTTATAGAGGGACGATTGTAGAGAGAGAGAGAGAGAGAGAAGGGAAAGTGAATATACATATATATATACACGTAGAGAGAGAGAGAGAAAGGGGGGTTGTGTGGGAGGCAAGGCCTGCAGCGATGCTGCAAAAACAGCATGTGTTTTCTCTCTCTATATATTTTTAATTAATTTTCAATCGTTATCACACAGGACCGCCCGCTGTACATTTCATCCGTTTTCGCACCTGACTAAAAGAAAACTTATTTTATTCAATAAATATCTTAAATATCAGCGCAAACGCCTCCTTGCTAATTCCAGTCGCGAGAAAAGAAAGAACGTGTACTCGCTGTGATGAACTGCCAGGTGTCGAATTTTTTTGCCAAGTAACCGACTTAGTCCGCCCAGTCCCAACCGGCATTCTGGAATCTTCACCGTGCAGTTGGTTTTGACATAACTCCCGAGGCCCCCCACCCTTCTTTTTTCTTTTTTTTTTTGGGAAGTCCCGCGCGAGGCGCCCTTGTTGAAAAGGAGTTGGGGGCACCCGCTGTAACAATACACCGACTTACAAACCGGTACAACTCTCAGCGAATCATTGAACGTGAATCGGGCGGATGGTAGCCGAATCTAGTTCCGAATAATTGACTGCGAGATTAAAAAAAAAAAAAAAACTGCATAGTACCAAAAAAATTTTTAAAAATATCTTTAATATAAGTTCTTGTTTGAAAAGAATGATTTTGGATGAGTTTGTAATGAGATAAAGTGAGATAAATTGAGAGTTTGTAATACTGTGTAGTAAAAGAACAAAGTTAACAGATTTTTATAGAATTTTTTAAAATTTATTTGCAAATCAAACGAAGCCTTTGTAAGTCTTTGTTCGGCAATATTTTGGTTTTTTATTTTTATGTTTAAGTTTTTAAAATTTTGTAAATTAACAATTAAAACATGTTTATTAAATTTGTTATATATTTTTACTTAAAAAAATAAAAATTTAAAAAAAATGTAAACAAAAAAAATATTTTTATTTTTTTTGTTACAAATACTTTATTAATTTTAACACTTTATCCATTTTTGTTATATTTTATTAAAATAAATCATTCTATTTGAATATATTATTAAATTAAAATTAACTTTAATAAATAATATAATATAATTAATTTAATTTAATTTAATTTAATAATACATATTTAAAATTAATTAAATTAATTGTTAATTTTTAATAATATTAGTTAAATTAATTAAATTAATTGTTAATTTTTAATAATATTAGTTAAATTAATTATTAATTTAATTTAATAATACATATTTAAAATTAATTAAATTAATTGTTAATTTTTAATAATATTAGTTAAATTAATTATTAATTTATTTTTCATTAATTTAGATAATTAAATTAAATTAGTTATATTATTTATTAAAATAATTTTAGTTTAATAAAATATTTAAGTAAAATAATTCATTTTAATATGATATAACCAAAATGGACAGAGTGTTAAAATTGATAAAGTGTTTATAATAGAAAAAATAGAGTGAAAATATTTTTTTTTAAAGTTTTTTTGTTTAAATTTTCATGTTTTTGAAATAAAAAATATAAACAGATTTAATAAATATGTTTTCATTACCATTTATTAAATTAATTAATTAAATTTAATTATATTATTTATTAAAAATAAATTAATGAAGTGTATTGCATATTAATTTAAATAATTTAATTTAATTAATTTAATTATATTATTTATTATAGATAATTTTAGTTTAGTAAAATATTTAAGTAAATTAATTCATTTTAATATAATGCAACAAAAATTGATAGAGCGTTAAAATTAATAAATTGTTTGTAAAAAAAAAATATTTTATAGTGAAAATATTTTTTTTGTTTATGTTTTTTTTTTAAGTTTTTATTTTTTTGAAGAAAAAAAACAGATTTAATAATCTTGTTTTTGTTATCAATTTATAAAATTTTAAAAATATAAACATGAAAATAGAAAATAAAAATATTACCCAACAGCGGCTTAGAAAATTAATTTTTTTAAACTGGCACTTATATTAGAAGTACATTTTTTTTGCCGTCTGTAAGCTTTTTTTTTTTTTTTTTTTTTTTTTTTTCGAATCTCGCAATCAATTAATCTAAATCAAATTCGGCTATCATCCGTCCAATTGACGTTCAATGATCCAAGGGCTGAGAATTGCACCAATTTATAAGTCAACACATTGTTGCGCTGGATGTCCCCCAAATCCCGTTGAAAAGGAGAGCCTCACATAAATTTTAATTTTACTTATGTACTATTATGATTTAAATTGTTAAATTAAAATTTAATTATTTAAATTTATTTAAAATATATTAATTAAAAAATATATAAATATATTTAAATTGTTAAATCTTAATTTAACGATTTAAATAATAAGTTAATAACAGCCCTCAGATTTGTCCTTATTTGCCTAAAGACTAGAGATTTTTAAGTCACTAATTTTGATTTTCATAAAAAACTTATAAAACTCATAAAATAAAATTTATATTTTCATTGAAAATATTGTAAATTATACTTTATGCACTTAATTTTTAATTAAATTTCACTTTAAAACATAACATTTTAATTGCAAGAATTAAATTCTTAAAAAATAATTTGTTACAATCGACGACTTCACATTTGGTAATGATTTTATGCTGGTGTGCGGCACTTAATTGATTATTATTTATGCATTGAACAGTAAAATTATAAATAAAAATTGGCGAAGACTTTTTTTACTATAATAAATTAAATTTTCAAATTTTTGGTTATTACAATTTTAAGGATATATTTGAAATTTGATAAAAGCTCGTGAGTTTAAAATGTAATTTACTAAAATTAAAACTTAAAAAGTTGTAAAAAGTGGTAAACAAACAAACCAAAATTATTTAGGTAATAATTATGACCAGCAAGACTCTCACATCTCGTCAAGACAATACATTTCTGAGTGACAACCTAAAAATTATAGGCTATTTTTTTTTATTCTTTTTTTGTTTTGTTTTGTTTTTTTTTTCCTCGTTAAAACTTCTAAACAAGTGAGAAACCTCGCATCCGTTCTTTCGTCAAATTTTCTACGAATTACCTCTCTCCCACATGGCTATTGTCAGGCCCATTTTTATGTCGGAGATGTATTGGAATGGTCATGTGACCCACGTGTTATGTGGCAGATGATTTGTTATATTAATGGATGTGTTTGAAGTTGCATAAAAGTGTACAAAATAAAATAAAATTGTAAAAGTAAATATCTCGTAATTCGTATAGTGAGTGAAAAATTTAAATTTTGTTATCTCGTAATTCGTGTTTATAGAGATTTGTAAAATTTTATTTTATTTTACTTAACTTCAAACAGAGCCATTCATACGCTTTGAATTATCATTCCCTAAACTAATGATTATTTCTTTTATTCACTTTATCTTATGTTTTATCTCATTTTAATCAAGAATAAATGTTAAGTGCTACTACCCACATCTAAAGGTAAAAATTAATTGAACCGAATTTTAACTTATTCGAATTCGGATCGAACTATTTATATTGGGGTAGGATTGAGTGTGGCTAAATAAAGAAAAATTAAGACTTGAGATTAACTCGCGAATAGCTCGATTAAATCAAAATAATGTCGTTTCGGTATAAAATATAATAATAAAATATTATAAAAATATAATAAAAATATTATAAAATATATATTATTTTATCAAGTCGGTTTGCAATCTTTTGAGTTGACTTTGTCTATACTCAAGTTCGAGTTTGATTTTAAACGAATCATAAATCGAACTCGTTTTAGTCATGAGTCGAGATTGAATCGAGTCTTTTTCGAGCCGAGCCCGAATAACTTGAAAAAAACTTGATTTGTTTCCAGTTCCACCCAGACATCATGATATGACAACCCAAAGACTAGGTTAATTCAATTTAAACCTCCCACAAGTCACAACATAAGAGACTCAGTCCATCCAATTTAAACTAGCACATATTTTGTTCCAATTTTGTAGTTCCTAGAATAGCCACATTTGCTTTACTAATACACGCATAAACTTGTATAAATAGTGAATATAAATATATAATTGTCATTATTAAAGCCAAACAATTTACATGTACCAAAGCATCTCAGCAATTGCTAACCTAGTTTTTTTTTTTCACTTTTCTTTTTATAAGAATTTCATTGACTTCGTTTCTTCTCATGTTAGACAACTTATTTCTGATGGGCCGATTTCGCATCTCCCTTGGCTTGTACAGTTCACACTTGTGCAAAGGTTTAATGATTTGTGGAGTTCTGTGAACTGTTTTGGCATTAATTATGAAAATCTTATTTCATCTATGAATGACAAATCTCAATCTGCCAACCCTGAATATACTCTATGGCATAAGGAGGACTAGTTTACTCACAGCATTATTAATGCTACATTGGTGCCTAAGGTTCTATCCACCCAATAGATGGTGTCTCTATTGCACATCATGTCATGCCAGATTTTGTAACCCAGAACGCAGATTAATATAAATGCAACTTCATAGTATCCACATACAACCCATCCTAATCAGAGTCATACAACTCACTGGTACAAAATCAAAATAACTAATAGATAAATACAAAAAACCTAGAACATCATCGGGCAATAGTGTTTCAAGAGAATACGACCCAATCGAAACGTATATCAAACTACGAATACGATATGCCTCACCCTAAAGGTAAAAAATGAATATATAGTCTCAAGAGAATGTTTATGAAACTCAAAATAATATTTAGGGCTATTGTCCTCAATTAGAGGTCCTAACCTGAGAATCTATAATCGAACTTGCAAGAAAATCTATCGGGAAGTGAGCACAGATTCACTTACGCTTAATATTAACAAAGTAAAGTATATAATATGCCTGATCATACGACTAATTGAGAACATAATCATAACCCATCATGCAGCATTTTAATAATGTAAATAATCTCAACAAAAAGTATTCCACGACATTAACTAAAGTCAATTTTTTCATCTCATCTTATCAAAATAGTTTATTGTTAGTCAATATCTCATATCCATATCAATAATACCAAAATTAAATAAATACGTGGGTTAGGTACTCTACCAAGTTGTGGCCATAGAATCCCAATCTATACACACTATTCATGTATACTTTATATAGCTTGGGCCATAATATAAAATACGCAAATCCACGTCTACCACCTAGGCTAACTCTCAGGAGTTAAATTTAAGATAGAAACACCCAAGAGCAAATCAAGAGCCATAACCAAATTCTTTATATCCAAAAGGGTAGTTTGAGTCACTCCCCAAGTGTCTAAAAGGGTTAATTGAAGAAAACTAGGAGACCCATAACCATCTAAATCTATTCTTGTGTACTAGTTTTTAGACCATCATAATTAGGTTATGAAATTACGATTTTGACCTAATTTTAACCAATTCAATCTAAAAAATTCAAAATTTCATTTTAATAAGCCCGAGAATCTTTCAATGCTCCCGAAAACCTCTCAAAACTTCAATTTATGACATGAGGATGCCCGAACATCACCAAATGTGGCCCAAGCATGGAGTTGTAGAGGCAAAGGTGGGCTAAAAGACTAAATTACCCCTTGCTGCACGTAGGGGTGTGACTATGGTGATTTAGGGTTTTCATGCACTATTTGATTTTGGGAAAAATTCTACAAACCATATATTTTGGAGGAATTTTTAGAAAATTCATATTTTGTGAAAATTTTTACAAAATGCATGTATTCTAAAATATTTTGCAAAATATGTATTTCCTACAAGAATCTCCACTTTACAATTTTTCCTATAAATAGGGCCCCTTCTCAAATCATTTCTACTCACTAGTACACATTGAATCAAAGCATTCATGTCTCCAAACAATCCAGCCTTCAAGAGTTCAAGTCCTCAAGGAGTCTTCAAGCATCTCTAAAGTCAAAGATTGAGTTTGGCATAATTTTAACCTATTTAAATTATTTAATTTTTTTTATTTTTATAATTAGGATAGGATTTCCTATTATATAATTGGGAAATTTGTTAAGGAAAGACACTCGATTCATTAAATCACTTGGGTCTAAACTTTTACATTTGAAACGTTTCCAGTGGATGATGGTGATCAGTAGGCTTGTCAATGTGTTGCATTTAGTTTAGATATGATCCGAATATGATCCAATAATATTAGACCAGACTGACCAATTCGATCTGTGATCTGATGAATCTAGATCTGTTGGATTCAATGACTAATGGATCTAGAACCAGATCGATCAATAGACCCATTATTTTTTAAAATAAAATATTTAAAAATAAAAATTAAAAAGATTTAAAGATAAAAAAATTACATAGAATAAAATCAAATTATTTACTATTACTCTACTATGTATAAATATATATATACATACACACATAAAAATACTATAGATGCTACTCATAAAAAGTTCTACTTTTAGTAATTCTAAGAGCAGATTTCCTTAAACCCTTTCTAATAAGCTTTTATCATCTCTAGTTAGCTCTGACGTGTTGTTCTTGACTCCCGATTTTTATAGATTCTGTAGGTGTATGCCGATATATTACTGATATCTATATATTCGAGTCTACATTTATGCATTGAATAATATACATATTTATTTTTATGAAAAAATAGTTTAAAAGAAAAAACTTATTTTTCAAAAGAAAAAACTTATTTTTCAAAACAGGTGGGATTATGATTTTATAGGATCAGACCTCACTACTTTTGGATTTGAATAGGATCTATTGTTATTGGATCTAGATGACTTGAGACAATTCATGACATATCCTATATAACCCATGACATGCCATCATGGCATAGGGCCAACCATGACATCATATGACCCATAACATGCAACAATGGCATAGATTGCACATGACATCATGTCATGACATATCATCATACTATGCCATGTTACCATGTCCAATTGTCACGTTATGCTATACTATACCATGCTAGCTAGGACATCATATACCATGCCATTACACACTATGTCATGCCAAATACCATCGTTCGCATGCCTCAACCTAACTTGACATGTTAAAGACATTATGATATGTACAAACACACATCCACTTGGGTTAATATAGTTTTAGAAGTGAAACAATTTAGCCCTGTTTGACAAATCTTCCAGTTTTTAGTTTTAATTTTTGTTTACAATTTTTTTTTTTTTTTTTTGTAAACTGAACATGAAAACTTATTTAGTAAATTTGTTTCCATCTTTTCAGCTTTTAAAAATATGAAAACTATTTTTAAAAATTTTTTAAATTATGGAAAGATAAAAATGGTGTTTTCTCAAGTTTTTATTTTCCTCCACCACCATCACCACCACCACTAGTCACAACTATCACCCGCCACCCACCACCGTCTACCCATCACCAATTGCCTCCAGCGGCTACTAGCTCTTGCCACCATTACCTATCTCAAACCATCATTGATCAACTATCGCTGGTTAACTATTTCATCTATTGCAAGCTACTGCCCACCTTCATCCATGGTTGCCAACTACCATCACCTCTGACCACTGCCAATGTTGACCATTGGCCACCACCCACATTTGATTAGCGTTACCGGTCGCGCTACCTTTGACCACCGCTGCTTACCTCTAACCATACCTTTGCCATTGGTCACTATTCACCATAGCCAGCCACCCTCTCAACACTATAACTACTAATAAAAAACTATTATTACCGAATGCGTTTTCAAGTTCTTTTTTTTTTTTTTACCATAGAATGAAAACTAAAAATCAAAAACTAAATACAAAAACTCAAAATTGAATATAAAAACTGAAAACTAGGAACTTTGTTAAATGGGCCCTTATCAACCCAATGCATTCACTTGAGCAAACAACATTCTAGATGCTGGGCATGAGCTAGAATTGGCTAAGTCATTGAATCTTGTAGATAAATTTGACATGCATTCTGTAACTACGATACATGATAGGCATAAATGTTAGAATATCAACTATCATCACATTTAATATGCATATGACATATCTCATTATATCAATTGCATCACTCACACAACACTTGGCCCCTAGGTCCACATCACACAAACTTGAGTATTGTCGCTAGGAACTAAGCTCTTCACAGAGCTCAGCACTCTCTTATAGAGTCAAGTGTAAGGCACTGATCAACCCACAAGAAAGAGGCATTAACTAGTCACTAAGCTAAACTCTCTCTTAGAGTTAAGTGCAAGGCACTGACTCAATCTCCAAGTGAAAGGCACTAACCAATATTCAAAGCTAGGCTCTAGGTGTGAGGCATCAATCCACTCATCAAATTAGGAACAAGGTTTCCGTATCAAGTTAAGCTTTGAAGAGTTGACTTATTCACCAGACCTGGAGTCCCTTAGTTAAGCATAAAGCGCTAACTCATATACCAATCCAGAAGCTAGGCTACCACATCTAACTTGGAGCTAGGCTTCTATGTTGAGTCAAGTGTGAGGTACTAACTCACTTAGTAGACTAGGAGCTAAGCCCCCATACCTAGGTTATACGCGAGGAGCTAATCTATACATTATATTAAGAGCTTAGCTCCCGTCTTGAGTTAAGTGTGAGGCATTGACTGAATTACCTAATTATGGAGTGAGGATCTCACATAAAAAAAGTATAAGGCAATCTCTCATTAGATCTAGGGCCGAGGTTTCCACACATGGGTCTAGTGTAAGGCATTGACCCCACTAATTACACACTAGCACATGCATTAGCATATCTAGATAGCCCACTAGGGCCAATAATGATGCTCGAGGCTACCAGTTTGCCACTCATGGTATTCTGGTATCATATACATCTAGTTTTGTTCATTACATTCACATCTAGCATTGCAATAGACACACACACACACAAAATTCAGACCACCTTAGATCTGAATTACATAAACTTGATACCTATTCAAGGTACATAGGTAGTTTCGGTATTCCTTGAGTTTAATCACCACGGTATTTATGACCACACATTCCCTAGTGCAATCACCACAATCTTATGACCACCAATTTCACCAAGCTTACAAGGCCATCACTCACATATTCATTTACTTATAGGGACTATTTGAATCCATCTACCTAATTATATTTTAAATATTGCTCCTAGCATAATTTTCATCCTCACTGAAACTTACATTTTATAGAGTATTCCCAGCCAAAAACTAGAAATTAACCTAGTCTTTAGACTGCATTAGTCTTTAACAAACATATAGAACCCCTTAAGAAACATCACTGCCAAATAAGTAGATATTTAACTACACTCATACACGAGCTATGACTAACCTGATTCTTAATCAGATAAATAGACAGCCCTGTAAGGCTTGTCTATCCACATTCCATGCATTATTTGCATTCTGATTATTTTGAGGGTTATTATATATTGATTAATTGTAAACCGGATATTATATTATGAGATTGCAATTGTGAAGAATGGAATGTGACTTTGGGTATCCCTAGATATCTATGTGTAATGATTTTTATGGGCAGCTAAACTCTCGAACCCATTATCTCTAATTGTAAAGATTAGTGATGAGTCACAAGGGTCATTTATCACAGTCTTAAAATATAATAAAAAAAAGAAAAAAATTAGATTTCTCGACACACTTAATTTTTAAATTGTTGAGTGGCGACTCTAAATTTCTACATACACTATTCAAACTTAAAATCATATATTTTTTGGCCAAATAAGATGATCTCGAATGCACCATCTTCATAATATGATGACCATGATTTGTGCCTGCGGGTCTGGTGCAACAATTTTATTATCATGAATCATGTTATAAAATAACATCTATTACTAGGTATCAAATGAAAATAGTCATATCAATTCCTTTACGACTCAATAAGAAATAATAGTATTAAATATAGATATTATCTAGTATCATGACCATTAAGAGCATGGTAAAATTACTCATCCGATGAGCCTGCTACCATTGAACTCAACCTTAGATATACCAAATTGGTGTTTAACTCAAGTGCTTGCACACTAGGAAAAATAAACCACGCCGCTCAAGTATTTGTTCCCTATGCTTGAGTATTATAGTTTATATGCCACACAATTCCCCTTCTCAGTGTCTGTATGCTATGCCCGAGTAATAAAAAAAATACCATAACATCCCTTTCTTTGTTTCTGCATTTTATGTTTAAGCTATAGGAAAACTACCATGCCATCTTTTTTCTAGTGTTTGTATCGTATGCCTAAGCAATAGGAAAAATACCATCGAAGACATCTACCATGAATTTGTAGGTGGCTAGCCTATTGGATTCAAGTGTTCCAACTCTGTTACCCATTTTTGCTCCTAAGAATCAATAAACTATAATTTATAACAAAAACTTACGACATTCTCTATATTTCAAAAAATCATAACTCAAATTATATCGTGATATCTTAAGCATAGCTTAGTTAAAATTCTTAACTCTTATCATAATAACATATAATTTATCATTACCTTAGATCATACATTTCAAATACCTAAAATATAGGACAAAAATAATAAGCCGAGTTATCAATGCAACACCAAAGTAGGCATAAGAATCTGAGCAAGTCCTCTTCCTTTGAACGTCTATTTAAACAAGGCACCGTGCACATGAGGGTGTAGATGGATGCTAGTATACATGATTAGATGCAAGCTAATTAATGTAAAAGTATGTAAGTTAGGCCATTGTTTGAACGAGTGTTTGCATGACTAGAATGTATGGATAGCTGTTCAAACAACAATGGTTATAATTTCTATGTTTGTCTAGTGATTAGCACATAATATTGTATATTTATACACCTTTTTAATGTGTTACTTGCATAAATATAAATGTAAGGTAAAAAGATGAAGAAATAGAACTGAAAAAGGAGAAAAATTCTAAATGTGAAGCTTGATCTGCATCTTAGTCCGAATAGAGGGTAGGTGTGCACCTAGGTTCGAACCACAGAAGGCTTGTAACTCTTGGAGCTTAAAATTTGACTAACTATGGAACTTGGTCAGCACCTAGGTCTGGACAAGGCATTGTGTGCACCTAGGTGTGAATCATAGAAGCTTGCACACTTGAAATCCAATAAAAATTGGCTAAAGAACTAACCTGGTCCGAACCTCGGTCTGAATAGGGATAGGCTCGAACCCTAGTCTGGACCACCTGAGTCACCTGGAATTTTTTGTAATTTTAACATTGTAGTTGAGGGTTCTTTTGTACTTTTGCAAGAATTGGTTTTTTTGAACTATAAATAAAGAGGATATTTGCTGAGAGAGGGGGAGAATTTTCATTAGAGAATTAGATTAGATAGAAATAGAGTTATGGAGATATACATAGTTCTATGGAGAGAAAATAGATCTTGTTTGCTTAGAGAGAAAATTTCATTTTTCTTTCAATTCCTCTTGTAAACATATTTCAATTCAATGTAAGTTTGAGTTTCTCTTCTATTATGAGTGAGTAGTTCTTTTGCTTAGATTCAAATCAAGATGAGTGGATAATGTATATGTAGAGTTTCAAGGTACTTTGAATTTCAATGTTACATTTTCTTGAGAATTTTCTATGGATAATAGTTGATTTGTTTGGATTTATTGAAATCATCAATTGAGAATTATAGATCAATTCTTGTTTGTATAGGCCATATAGGTTATATGTGGGTTGTTAGTTAGAATTCTCATGCACTTTTGTAGTGATCTTGTATGAGTATTGCTAATATAGAACTCTCATATACTCTTTATAAATTATACACTCTAATGTTTGATTTAGATTTTCAATTTAGTGAACCTAACTTTGTAACGAAATTAATCAATTGTTATTCTAATTTTCTGTAAATTTGTAATGAATGATGATTAATTTGTTTGGATCCTTTAAGATCACTAGTTGAAGTTACTAGATCAACTTTTGATTATATATTCCATGTATGTTATATGTAAGTTGCTTAGTTAAAATTTTCATACACTATCTTAAGAATTTTGTATGTTGATTGCAACATGAACTCTCATGTACTTTATATGAATTATACACTTTAAGTGTTTGATCTAGAAATTCAACCAGGTGAACCTAATCTCATAACCAAATTGATTAGTTATTATTCTATTTTAAGCTTTAATGATAGACATTTTTCGATCTACTCTTGTATGAGGGTTAGATTAAGTTATAATTGATCCTTAAAAGTCTATAGAAATCACTACTTGAATTGGTTTGATCCAATACCTTTATATAATTGTTTTTAGTTTAATCAATTGCAATTTTTAAATTGGATTTAATTGTCGTCTCTTAGGTGCTTGATGAAATGCCTAGAAAGGTTTTATTTTCAAATTTTAACCCAATTTTTCTTCAATTCTATTGTGTGACACCTACTAAT
Source organism: Vitellaria paradoxa (assembly GCA_019916065.1). NCBI lineage: Eukaryota > Viridiplantae > Streptophyta > Magnoliopsida > Ericales > Sapotaceae > Vitellaria > Vitellaria paradoxa. The sequence continues at coordinate 34,997,488 of CM034237.1, read as the reverse complement.
GAAGAGATGAAGAATTATGAGTTAACAATTCCTCTCCCTATGGGTACGACTAGTACTTCACCATTTTAGAAATTTAAATTGGCATAACTGATCACCTTGCACTTGGAGTGTATTCGTACTCACATTGAGACGAGACAAGCAATTAGTTCTCATGTATTTTAATCAATTTAAATCGTAATTATCATTCTAAAGGGTTCCAAAATTTTCTTAACATGATCGCCAAACAAAATTTCATTATCAATTCCAAGTGGTTCAACAATTTCAACTAAATTTAAAATATCAACATCTTATTTTTATTTCAAAAACCCATTTTATGAACAATTGAATACATTCTTCTCAAATCATATGAATTTTACAAAATTAGAATTTACTTGAAAAATCTACAAGATACTAAAATCACCTTGATTCAAAATATATAAGCATGCATGGTCATTATGTGAGGTTTACTAAACAACACCTCCAACCCTTAAGTTTAAGTCATTATACAACTCATATACAAATCAACTTAACATAGTTAAGATGCACCCGAATGATCATGAACTACTTACTGCTCTGATGCTCAAGACAAGAAAATAAATAAAGATGTAAGGAACATCAAACAAGAAAATAAATAAGGATGTAAGGATGATATAAAGCTCTTGGTCTCCCCTTCCTCATTCCTAGCTTCTTTTCTTTACTTCTCTAGCTTTTCTTTTTCACTTCTTCATCACCACAGCAACTCACACACACACACACGCACACACACACACTAACTATACCGGTTCCTCTCAAATCTCAGCAACCTTAATGAGCTCTCCACTTCATAGTCCTCGTTGTAAGCTCTTAAGTTGGTTGGATCAATCCCTTAACTAACCCTTGCATGGCGCGTAAATACTAGGAAAAATGAAAAGTGGGAGACAAAGAGGACAATTGGAGGCTCTGCAAGATAATGTCAGGGAGTTATATCTCGAATGGGAGATCCACCCATGCAAAAATAAATTAGAAAGTCTACTCCCACCGCTCTAAAGTCCTGTATCATTCACCGCTTGCCTATGTGGTAGTGGGCCCTATTTGGTATTGGACAAGTCACAGCCCCTAATATCACGTGTCTGTCTGCATTCAAAACTCTCCCAATGATAATTATCACGTGTCTATCTACATTCAAAACTCTTCAAGTGATAATTAGGTGGGGGCTCACTGCCATATAGGCAAGCGGAGGATGGTACGGGACTTTAGAGCGGTAAGAGTAGACTTTCTAAAAATAAACATATATTCAAGTTTCAACTGGTGGAAAGCTGTTAGAAACCTAAAATGCACACTATCGTCTAGATCCCATCCAACTAGCTCGATGTGTAGAAGGGCATTCACACAGGTTCCTAGTCCAAAAATATTTTTAGTGTTTAAGTGAGCAAATCAAATCCAAAAACTCAATTTACCAACCCTCATGCATAGATGATTAAATTAAACATTTTAATCAACATTGATCAAGTTATATTCGAATAAAATAATGTTAGAATGTATAATAATAATAATAATAATAATAATAATAATAATAATAATAATAAATACCAAATACATCACACAACTCTCACTATCCACAGTACCTATACATAGTATGCATGCTAATAAAAATAATGAAGTCCCATACGACTCTTGGTATAATTGATGCTTACGTCAAAATAATTCAAAGTCTATGAATTTAATGCAAAACACATCCCCTTAAAAGACTTGCTCAAAAATTGAAATTATGAATTACAACAATTTTATAATTCCCAAAATTATAACCTATTATATCACAAGAATGGTTATAAATAAATTGGGATACCGCACTTCCTTTACATTCTAAGAATTATCTTGGAACATAAATAACGATGGTAACAATAATAAATTTCATGAGTATCACAAAAATACCAATTTTTCTCCCGTTAAATTTCATACGTAACATAATAGGCCATATTAAATAGAGGTTATCAAACTCACCCTAAAGAAGCTAGTATATGGTCCAAAAATATTTGTAAAAATATATGACCATAAATATACTAAATATTTATTAATGAATTATATACATACAAACTGAACAAATTAATCATCAATGGGCTAAGAACTCGTACTCGTCATACTTAGTAGCTAAAACTCGTTATGGTACAAGAACCAAAAGCACGAAATTCATGCACATATGAGTGGGATTCAAATCTCTAGTGTTCTGTTATTTTAAAGTTTCAGAAAATAAAATATTTAATCTTGATGTTTTGAATAACAAATGAACCCAAAACATTCTGTTGGATGCATCGAGCAAAGTAATGAATAGAAAGTATTGATGGGTAAGGTAACTGCGGACCGCGTCACACGAGGTCAAAACATGAGAATCCACTGTTTCAAATTAAATCAGCCTCTGCTGTTATTGAAGTTTGAATTCACCTTGAAATGCAATACTAACCCAAATTTGATAAATGTGATAGAAAATAATTTTAAATCTTTAATTTTGACAGAAAATAAATTCGTCATGAGAGATATCATGATTATCATCCCATTACTTCCATGGCATAGCATATTCCCATTTTGAGAGAGCAAATTCAGTCCGTATAAATTGCTAATCAAACATAGGATTAAAGTCAAACTAATCAAAAGGGTAGACAGCATCTGTGTCTCTCGTTTATAAACACACCCTATGTTGTCTTCCTTTTCTTAATTCTTCGGTTCTAGTCTGTACGCACAAAACTTAACGTTCACCAAGCGAGCAGCAGCGTGTGCAGCAGCTGTTGCACGCTCTGCAGTAGCAATAGCAACTTGAGCTCTGTCCAATACATCGGATGATTGAGATCCCGTCTCCACTTGCAAATCACTGTCTCGTGGGGTGTTTTCATTTTTGGCCGATGAATTGATGTTGCTAGGCCTTCGAGGTTGACGCTGTTCAATCACTTTTTTCCTCTGTTCCATAGAAGTGGTAGGATGTGCTTCATTAGAAGGTGAATGTTTATGAGGGCACTGTTCGAAGGGAGCTGGCAAAAGGCCACTGCCACTGCACACTTGTTTTGGACCATTCTACATAGAAAATCAAATAATCGTGATCAGAGACGTAATGTGGAATATATATATATACATGTCAGAGCACAAACAATTTTATTTTTTATTTTTTTATCGCCAATTGTTCTAATATTCTTTATCGGAATATTGACTCATCTTAAGCAGTAGGTACCAACACATCATACCTACAAAAGAAACTTGGTTAACAATTGGCAACACACACCCACATGGATTACACTTGATTCATCACTACATGATAATTTGACAGATAGTTCTTGTGCTTCTTACTCCCTAAAGCTTGGCAGTTTTACAGTTGCGCGATGATATCAATCTATAATACTGACAAGGACAATATCAGTAGACATAAAAGTTTCTGTGGAAACATGTGCTCACGTTGCAGCATGGATTCGTGGAGAGAAAAGAAAATTTAAGAAAAATAATAACAAAATAAAGTGAAAAAAGTAAAACTTATTTTTTTGGTTGAGTTAGAAAAATGAATAGATATATGTAAAAGGTTAGAAACCCATTCCAAAATGTAGCCTAAAAGTCAAGATTTTTCATTTTGAAAAAATGAAATGAAATGGTAACATGAGATTCACTAGCTTTCGCCCAATTAATACGTGACATTGATGATTTCCCAAGCAAGACCTGCCTTGCAGCTCTCATTTACAACCCAGAAGCAAGTCATGTATGCACCTCACAGGTTGACAGCGATGAATAAGATTAACAATATAGGAAAATCGAATAGGATGTACGCATGCGAAGAAAGGAAAAAATAAACGTGAAATCACAAGTACCAACAAATCCTCAGGCTTTCTACTAAGTTCTGCTTCAGTTTTGGAGGAATCCCATTCCACATTGTACTCTTGTGCAATATCTTTCAAGGTCTTGAGCTTTATCTCAACGGATGGGGCACTGACTGAAAGTTTCTGGATTACCTGCAGAATTAAATAATAGAAAAGGTCCATAAAGATGAAATGCGCATGTCCAATTCATAGTTTGACTGCAGGATGAATATCCCACAAATGCCAAAGACACTAGAGCCGATTAACTGTGCGGTTGACTCTGGTACCAGGCCAAAGCTCAGATGCAGCTGATATGAACTCCTTTCCATATTTTGATTCAAATAAATTACGCGCATGCAACAAGTCTGGCAAATCTGCACATCTGGGTGCCGCAAAGATTATGCTTGCAACAGCTTCACACAACTCTGATGGGCAATCCCTGGTATGTAGAATGAGATATGATTACAAAATAGTGTAATCTTACTACAATAAATACATTCACTGAGCTTAAGCTGCTGTCAGTTGTAGCCTCTTCCGACATGCAAGAGTGTTGAAATAATCAAGACCGTAAGAACATTGATAACTAATCACCAAAAAAAAAAAAAAAAAATCATTGATAACTTCCCTTCCAAGATACAAGGGTGTTGAAATAATCAAAACATCAATAACTAATGGTCAAACTGCACAGAAGCAATGTAAGAAAACGTTGAGATCATTGTTTCACACAACAATGCCCAGGGGCGGAGCCAGGCAAAATAATATTTTTAAAGTAAATAGGGGCAAAATTATATTGAAAAAAAAAGTGGGGAAAAAAGCTTAATAATAATGGAACAAAAGTAAAATTTACAAGTAAACGAGAGCAAAATCAACATTCTGTGTGTAATTTTCCAAATCAATGTCCGCCCATGACAATGCCCCTTTTCGTAAGGAGTTAAAGAATCAAAAATTGCCTTACAAAGAAAAATTCCATCACGGTCCTAAATGCCCGTAGAGTGAACACACTTTGATCCTAGAATCCTTTATTTTAAGTTTTTGTTATTGTCACCCCCAAAGAATAATTAAAATAAAGAAAAACTACTCAGAAAGTTATCTAGAGATCAGTTAAAAGGATTAAGTACTTTATGCAATAGGGAAAATATGTATCATATGACCTCACCAACAAGCTTCTTGTTGGGTCCAACTATGGCCAACATATTATGGTCCATATAGCATATAACAACATGTTAGTAAACTTTACACTAGCAAGGAGCATGCATTTACCCCACAGTTCCAAAAGAGACCGTCACTCAAAACAATTACAAATTTTCTATGAAGGGGCTAATTGAAGCAAGATTTTTAACCTTAAACAAGTGAGTCAAGAGAGAGAGCCGGGGGGGAGAAGTGAGTCCCACCTTTGGCTAATTCCTTGTAATGAAACCTCAGTTTTTGTTAGAACATCAATTTCAAGAAAGTTCACTGTTTTCTTTCACCCTTTCATCAGCACTAAGTTTGCTATAGAACACAACTTTTTGTTATCTGTTTGGTTCCCCAAGCAAGATTGGTTTCCAAAATTTAAAAGCTAATGTTGAGGTTGGCACCATAGCTTCATTCCACAACATATATATTTGGTGATGTGCTTAAAAGAATAGGAAATAAACGTAACTCTAAATGCACGCTGAAGTAATACTCATACCAAGAAATCAAGCTACAAAAATAATTTGGTGGTACAACACAATGAAGAAAAGAGTGCTACTGCTACACAACATAGCAACGACAATTCAACAAATAATTGTATATTTTTGTATTTGTACATGAAACTGAAAATTATTTATCGATTTTCCACATTACAAATACATTTATATTGGTATTTATATCACAACAGTAAGAAATTTTATTTACATCATATGCATTAGCAAATAAATGTAAACAAAAAGTCCAACCATCCATTTTAGAGAACTATATACGTAGACAAATTGAAGATTTTTACTTATAATTTCTAAAATTAAAGAATGAAGCATTAACAAGTGCAAATTTATATAGAATATATTTTTTATTTTATAGTTTGAGTCCCAGAACTTCACCTATGCATGCTTAGTGTTTATTTTTAACACAAGATGTCCCAAGTCCGGATACGACATTGCATGCCAACCAAAATAATAAACCCATGCACCAACAATTTAGCATGAAATGAAGTAGACACATATTGGTTTTATCAGGGACAACTATATGATGCATAAGTAATATCTTTAAAACGGAGATGCCATAAAAAATGCATAGATAGAGGAAATACAACATGTCGTACACCACAAATTGCTTAAATATATAAGAAAATAATGTAAAAGCACAAAATACTATAATACAAGCTCATGCCTAATTTATAAGATTGAGGCAAGATGGCAACCCAGACAGCATTTTGAACCCAAAACGGGAGGTACATTGCACCAGGAATGGGCATAAAAAGCCGAACAAGGCAACTGTTTCAGAAAATGAGTAAAAGCACAGATAAAATTAACTTTAAATTTGTGTGTAACAAATGCGTTAAGCTAAATTGAAGCCAAGGGGAAACAAAGCATATCAAACACAGTCTTCAAAATAAATTCAAATGACTAGTAGATTATTTACCTCTGGGTTTCAATAATGGGAACACGTGCAAGAACTAATTCACAGAATAGCTCCAAGATTTCATATGCAGCCCATATGTTTTGTTCTCGGATAACATGTTCCACCTAACAAATCATACAAATCATAAGAAAGAAATGATTATGCAATTTGGAAAGTGATAACAAATAAGAGTGAATTTGAAGGATTATCCAATTTGGCATGTAATAACAAATAAGGGTAAATTTGAAGGTAAACTCACTCGAATTTGAGCCATGGCTTCTTCGCTAGATTGCAGAAACTGCGCAATCTCTTTGCGCATAAATTTGAGCTGCGCATCTCTCCTGTTCTGCAGCAATTTGATGCGTGAGATTGCCAAGCTCAAGCATGTTTTACTACAAAAGAGATCTCCAAATCAACACTTTAACCAAAATAAAGAGAGAGTGAAATTCTGGCGAGATCAATTGCCTAGCATGACACTTTCAACAGGAAATGGGCATATTCAGAATCTTGAGAAAAATAAGATAACAATTAGAAACGTAATCAGACCAAAAAATAGCTGTACTACAATGTTAGTTCCGCGCTATGAATTGATAAACCCAGTTAGATAAAGGTTAGGAAATCAAAAACCCAGGCACTTCGATCCCCATAAATTTAAATGAAATGAGACATGAATGGGAAGAGGAATTGGTTATCATCAAGAAGTGATAAAGAGAGAGAAGGGCTGAAACTGACCATTTTGTGCCAAGGAGGCCTCTGTTCAAGAGCTTATTCAAAATCGACATCAAGACGGAACCCAATATCTTCCTTCCTCTGCCCAATACTTGGATTGACAAATCGCGCAATCCAACGGGCGTTCTTCTTGATGCAGATATGGAAAAAAGCAGAACAGCGAGTTCATTATTTCTCTATATAAAGACAGAGAAGCATGGTGGGCCCATTCACAGTTCCCCGGATCGAAACCCAGGCTCTCATAAAAGAGAGGAGCTTCCACTGTCACTCTAGTATTAAGCCGTAATAAGGTAAACTGAATGAAAAAGTCATGGTCCAGTCCAGATCTAATAAAGGTCCAAAAATGTTGAGTTTTATTATCTGCCTACCATTCTGCCTCTAACAAAGTGTTGAGGGCTACCATTGGGACATAACCAGCAATGGTAAAACAATGTTTTGGGGTTTAGATCTACTACCCAGACCAAACCCAAGAAATGTATCGACGGTCTAGAAAGCGTTCGAATTTCTGGGTTTCATTTCAGATTTCACAACCCAAATTCAACTGGCCCAAAGTCTTAACAATTCTGATAAATCAATATTAAGTTTTGCATGAATCAAAACCTCTTCAATCAATCTTTTCTTGCAAAAAATAAGCGATCAATCTCAACATTATAGTATCAAAATCAACATATTATACTCCACAGGTTGAAAGAATCGAATTTCAACACACGTAAGAGCTTTGAAGTAGACAAATTAGTGCATGCAACTCTTAAAAGCATAAACTCATGCATGCATGTAAGAACCGAAAGGGAGATTTCAAGTTTTCACTCCAATGAAAAAAGTTGTTTATCCTACCTCACTTGAATAAACTAGAAAATGATTAGAAAACGCAAGAATCTTGATGGAAAATATGTTTGATGAAGACCAAAATCGAACCAAATATCTATACTTCATTTTCTCTCTCCCCCGCCTAAACTCAAGCCTAATTTCCCCCCCTCTCTCTCCAATGTTCAGCTAGATCAAAGAATGATGGTGCGAATGGGTTATATTCGAAATGGGTAAGCGAACAGGCCTCGGGTTACTAGTTCATGGTTTTAAGGTATTATGGAAAAGTAGGGTCAAGGAATTGGGTCAACGTATTGGGTTTGAAACATAAATTGGTCGAAAGATTAAATAAGAGAATTGGGCTTTCCCCCGTAGCAAAGCATTGAATTATAATTGGCCCACATAATTGAATGTATCATAAAAATCATGATTTTAAAAACTAAATCGGACTGGCCGGTTTAACCAATTGAACCGAGAATTGGTCTAAGAAACGGTTCGGTCAACTAGTAAAACTCGATGGAGAGTTGAACTGACCTAAAACCGGTGACCCACCGGTTCAACCGGCGAACCAGTGCCGGTTTTACTAGTTCAACCAGGCCTTTTTTTATTTTTTTGAATGGTAAAATAAACAAACTAACATGCACTAGCCTAAAATCGAACATGTGACTATTTTGTGGTAAAGTACTATTATATCACTGAACCACTGATGCTTATTGTTTCTTATTTTTGCTTAGTTTTACTTATATAATATATTAGTTTTAAGTGATTTATTTTACAACATATTTTGTTGACACTTTTTATTAGTAAAACAAAATAGAGTAGAAGAATATGTAAAAAAAAATATAAGTTTTTAAAATTATTATATAATTTTAACATAGTTTTATATTTTATTTATATATTTAAATATATTTATGACGTCACAGTTTAACTCCGGTTCAATTTCGTTTGAACCACTAGCCCGTGACCCTGTCGCTTTTCCGGTTCGATGAACGGTCCGATTTTTAAAACATTGATAAAAATAATAATCCAATTACGTACAGTAAGTACATATTGAGTTATCACAACTTAATTATCGATTTACATGATTCCCAAGCCTTGCTAGGATTTAACCTAAATCGGGGATGACTTGTCCGATCAGGGTTTAATCTTGTTTGATCAATGATTAGGATTTGCTCATGAGCATCTCGTATAATTTTGAATTACTTGTACTATTCGATCTTCGTTATGAACTTTTAGGATTAGGTACGGAGATAAATAAGGAATTTCGGTGGACTCAAGGTCAGTGCTGAAAAAAAAAATTACTAAGTAAATTTGGGATAAAAAAAGAATTAGTCTAATCCATTCCTTGAATAGTGTAGTCAATTCTCTGAATAGCCTAACTCTAGCCAATTTTGTATAAGTTTCCAATTTATTAGGATGCTGAATTTAATTTATTGAGTTTTGACTTGCAAACTAGGACATTTTTTAATTGTGACTCTGCCCCTATTTAGGATGCTTAATCATCACTCCTAGTCTGGAATTGTTGATTATTTGTGATGCAAAGTGTGATCTAACTTTGGAAAGAATCAAAGTGATTTGGGCCTTAACCAATATTTCTTGTACTAATAACTACAAAAAAAAAAAATATATTTCTTGTACTAAACTGGAATGAATTGATGTGATCCTACAGGTTTCTAAGTAACTTGATCTTCATTCAATCCTCAAGTCATGATTTGGTATAACTTTAACAGTAAGAATTTTGCCAAGCGACCCTATTTTGGCCATATTGAATTCACATCTATCGAGTTCAATTTTTTTATACCAGGATTATTCTTCTTTTGGCTCTTCATGAATTCAAGGACTGCATCGGATAGTCTAACTTGTTTAAATTGATTATCAAATGTGTAATCCTCGATCACTACCCCTCCTTTATTCATTTTCCAGTACATTGTTGTCTTTTTCATCAATTCTTTTAATCTGATTCTTGCTTTTTGAGTAATTAATTTGAATCATTAGTCTGTCTTTAATCCTTGATTCATGTTAATACTTCAATCATTATTCTATTGCGGCTCTGTCTTTGAAAAGAAAAATTAAAATTAAGTTTAATATTTGCAAGGTTCATAACAAGTAGACATCAATTCTCACTCCTTGGCTGCATAGTGAAATTCGTTCACGTTCTACCCATAAATAATTCAATATATATTCCCAAAATTACCTTAGTTTTAAACAAGATCATAGGTAGTTGGAGACCAAAATCTTGAATAGTTGGAAATGGTAATCATCAGTAGCAGTAACAAAAATAACAATCATAATAAAAAAATCCCAGAAAGTTTGATCTTTCAAATTTGTGAAACTATTGAACTTTAACTAATTTGTCTAAAGGCAACTTAATTATCATGATAATGGAAAAGAATGACGAAAATTGTGAAAGCTAGGTGGGTCGGTGGCTAAGAGTAATGGAAGAAACTATGTTGGTATGACTGCAATTATCACTTATGGATTCGGACAAAAGTTTGCATGTCTTATATTTAATATTATTAGTAGTAATGTTATTTATCAGAAATCTAGTTTTGTCAGAATAATGTCACATAACTATAAACTTATCATTTTAAAAATATAAATTTATTAAGTTAATTTTTATTATACATATGTTATTGTCGCATTATTTTAATAATATATATATTGTTAATTTTCTTTCTCTAAATAGTATTTTCATTGGTAGTATCATGTATCAAAACCTCGTAGAATCCCTCCTTACCATGTTCCTTGTAATTGCCAAAATTCTCAACTTCTTAATTTTATGTTAGCTCAGGCATTCACTTTCGGTCTAACCCAAATTTAATGCTTTCGACCCACAAGGTAGAGCTATGTTTGTTTCGTGGGTTAGAGAAAATATAATATAATAATGATCAAAACTCGTATCTTCGATCTAAATCTGAATTCAAGAATCTGCACTCTATCAATACCGGTGTAGTGCCTGCTAAAAACTATCCAATACTTAAGTTAGCAATAATAATGAGAAATTAATTTGACAGAGTAACGGCAGAGTAAAAGATTGCATACCTGACATTAGAAATCCACCCTTTATTTATAGACAATTATTATGGAGTTACGATTATGGTCGAACTGGAATCCTTTCCTTGATTTGCCGAGATTTCCTTATTTGGATTAGGAAATTGTTGGAATCGTATCAACCAACATACTTTTCACCCGATTCATCATGATTCTATTTTGAAAGTTTAGGCATAAATCTCAAGATTGCCATCGCAGAGGTCCTACATATGCTTCCTTAAGCTCAACTTGGCACTGAGCTAGTCCATTGCTCAGATCAAAGAGCTCAGCCCAAGCATTGTCTGACTTACCAGCTCAAAAGGTCAGCTCGCCTTTCTCCAAGACTCCTCTAATGCCATCGAGGGGTCTTTCTGTCATCTTAGATAGATACGAAAATCCCCCTCATCAATTGTCCCCAATTCCCTAGGTCTCCAAGCAGACCTGAGGGAATCTGACAGTTGATCCACTTTCAGACCACATACACATTTAATGCGTGTCAGTCATTGTTATCATGCTAGCACGCAGAAAGGTCACGCCCTTTCACCTCACTGTCAATCATCGTCATTGGATACATTTTTCTGTATCCATTATAGCTTACACTCATTCAATGCTTGCCATGTGGCTAAATTAGGTTTGTGAATTTTAAAAGGGCTATCGCCTATTTATTTATGCCTTTCATCTATTTTCTTCTTTTGCTTCCCAGTCGAATCAGTGTGTCATTTTTGCTTTGAGAGCTTTTTGTAAAAAAGCCTCCTCCATTTTTTGGTACGCTTCCTTCCCACCTGCTACTTCTTTTTGTTCTCGCTTTTTATATGCTTTGGTGTCTTCTACGTTGCCTGTGGTTTCATTGGAGAGAGAGTAAGCTTCTAAGTATAGTAAGGTTTATAAAGGACCCCGTTTTCCATAGATTGATCTCCACTTTTTGATCTTTGAATGCTACCATTTTAGATTAAAGCCTTAGTAGCTTCTGAAGATATAGCTTTCCATTGAAGACTGATACTTCTCGCAGGAAGTAAAGAGTCCCCCGATGAAAGCCTAGTATAGGCGAGATCGGATGCCCCCGCTTCTACCTCTAATTGCGTCCCTAAGTCAATGGCAGGGAGCACTGCACCAAATCCTGAGTTTTAGCCTAAAGGGCATCCACATCTAGAGGGATAGATCTTACACTTAATTACGTTGGGATCTGCTCCTTGATCGATAAATCCAAGCTTAAGAAGTTGTTAAAGTCCTTCCAACCCCTAAGTTGTTAAAGTCCTTCCAACAAAGGCTTGCACTTGAAGATTAGGCTTGCTCCCCTCAAATGCTTGGGGTTGTGACCGTCTACGAGATTGCTCTAATGAGTGGTCTCTGATTTCCCATGGCTTGGCCGATCAAAGAAGTTCTGGCCAGGCTGAACTTGAATCTAGCCTAGCTCACGCTGAAAATTTGGAAGATCTTGGTCGGCTACGCGGTAATCTAGAAAGCTGTTACCAATGAGCACATTACTGTCTATGAGTTCTTGTATTACTATAGAATTGTCAAGGCCAACCGAGGTTGGTATTACTTCTTAGCTCCAGTAAAGGATTTCAACTTGGTGGTTGACTATCCATCTTCTGTCAAGCACTAGAAGGACTGCTTCTTCTTTATGTTCGGCAATGGTTGGGAGATCTGTCTATAGGAGACGGAAGAAGACAAGCTAATCCGTTGCCCCCTGGTATGAGGACCGACTGAGTGAAGGTATGCCCATCCTCTGAGCTGAAGATCAGCTCGATCATTCTCTTTTGCTTCATTTCCTAAAGTTAATCTAGCCCTAACTTCTCATTGTGACCTTATTTAGCCAAAGCCTAACCTAGGTGTTTGGAGAACAACTGGAACGAATAAAACTCACTCAAGGCTATGCTGATCATCACTTTAGCCTTTTGGTGATGCTTAGCCCTGAACAAGGCTTGGAAGCTCTTTAGTTTGAACATAAAAGGAGTGAGTTTTTTATTGTTTCCATTCTTTGCCATTTTATGCACTGCTAATATATCTCTTTTTGTAACTGGAGATAGCGACGTAGCTGTTACTGATTTTTTCAGGTCTGAAAAGAGAACGAAATTTAATAAGGACAAGTACAAGTGTTCTACGAGGAGGTCAGCCTCATGGTTTAAGACCAGACCTTTCAAAAGAACAAAGCTTGTCAATTTGAGCCCTTTAAAAGATAGGTCTCCCCCACTGATCTTAGGGACCATGACACCATCTCGACCTTACTCTTGGATCACTTTTCTAATACTCTTCCTTCTGATCTGCCTTTCTCTAGGCAAAGAGCTCCTCAATCATCCGATCTTCAGAGCAGCCAACCAGTTGATAAAGTACTTCCACCTTATTCTTTAGGGCCAAGTAATCCACAAAATCTCGTGGATGATCCTGGATTGGCCATCAAAATAATAGAAGGTATCATCACACCCGCAGACGTGGCTCGGACAAGGTAGATATCGGCCACGAGATTAGCAAAAAATGTGGCTCATGATCTGGCAAAGGTACTCATGATTACTCTAGTATTTTTTTTACCCCTCGTTTCTTTGCCTTGCAGAATATAGTTTGGACCTTTAACCTGTCAAGCTGGTATTTGGAGGCGAATTAGAGTTATATCCATAAGTGCAAGAAAAATGCTTTTCTTATAGCAAAGATGTCCCCTATGGAAGAGGAATTAGAGAGGGCTTGGGCTGAGACTCGAGCAGTTATCACCAAGCGGGACCAAGCTCTTGTTGACAGACTTATTTTCAGCCCTGATTGCTGAGACTAATTTGAAGGACTTGGCCAACCAAAGGGCTAAAGAGTTAGCTAAACAATTGGAGGCATTCAAAGGCTACGTGGAGGAGCAAAAATCTAAAGTGGTCGAGGACTTCAAAGGGAGCAACGAAGCTCAAGATTGGTTGGCCAGGGCTTTTAAAAACGATTTCGAAGATGCAAAGAAGAAAATCTTTAAGCTCTACCCCGACCTTAACCTTTCCGAGGTGATCCTCAAAAGAAGGGCCATTGCATCTTCGAGTGTTGAGAGGGGAGATCGAGATTGAGACAAGGAACTTAGCTTGTCCGAGCATGTTTAGTCAAGCGAGGGCGATGAAGCCTGAGGTTAATCCATGCCCTTCTATCTTTTTGTCATTCTCCTTTTTGATTTTACTTTGTAAATTCATTTGATGTTTGTATGGATTTTTGCACTTTTATGGGAATGATTTCATTTTCTACATTGTTTTAGAAAGTTAAACGAATTATTGAGTTGTTAGAACAAACCAAATCCAATTATACCTTAATTGATCTTTTGGCATGGCAAGCTTGATTAGGCTTATTAGTTTTCATCAACACAAAAGGTAGTCCTTGATCAACTGGTTACCTTCTAATCAATCGATCTAACCGATTTGTCAGTCGGCATCCTAAACCTTACGAGTTTTATGGACATTCTCCTCCATTGGTCGGCCAATCTTAGCTTAGTCAGCATTTATCTTCGTTGGTCGGCCACTCTCGAATCGACCAATCTATTAATCGGCCTCTTAGGCTGTTTTGGCCTAACAGATGTTTGCCTCAATTAGTTGACCACTCTTGGACCGACCGATCTGTCGATCGGCTTGTTAGGCTTTCTTGGCGTAGCAGGCATTTTCCTCCATCAATTAGCCATTTTTGGAACAACTGATCTATTAATCAGCCTCTCAGGCTCTCTTAGCCTAGTAGGCACTTTGCTAGTTAGTCGACCACTCTTAGACCTACCATTTTGTCAATGTAATCTTGTCGAAACAAAAGAAATAATAGAGTATTTGTCTAAAGCTTCCTGATAGTATTTTATTAATAATCAAAAGATAAAAGGTACAGTCTAAAAGAAAAGAAGTTTATGAACTTTTAAACATAATAAAATTTTAAATATTCTGCGTGACACGGATGGGGTAGAGTCTTCCCTTTGAGATTTTTCAGCTATTAGGTTTCTTTTCTCGTGTAGGAAACTATTACGTAGGATTTTTCTCGGTTCGGTCCAAGCTTTTCTTCCCATACATCTCTAGTTAATTGATTCACCCTTTTAAGAACCAAGTCTCCAACCTTGAAATCCTTTTGTTTGACCTTCCAGCTGTGGTATTGTTTCAATTTTTACTGGTGGGCAGCTACTCAGACAGTTGTTTGTAGCATCTTCTCATCTAATAAGTCCAGGTCGATTCTTATTGCTTTCTCATTTCTCTCTAGATCGTAAAGCTCGACCTTCAGGCCAGGCAGACCGATTGCAACTAGGATTACTGTTTTTGTATTGAAGGTGAGATAAAATGGAGTGCATTCGATCATAGTTCGCTCAGTTGTCCTGTAAGGCCGTAGTATGCTCGGCAGTTCATCTGCCCACAACTTTTTTGCTCTTTTAAGCCTGGTCTTAATGATCTTCAGCAATGATCTGTTGGTCACCTCCACTTGGCCATTGGCTTGGGGATGCTCGGATGATGAATAGTAATAACTGATGCCAAGCTACTCGCAGAACTCATTAGATAAGTGCCCATCAACCCGTTTCCCATTGTCAGTCACTACAACCCTTAGAATCCCAAACTTATAAACAATTCTTTACCAGAAAATTTTCTTTATGTTTTGGTTAGTTATGTTTGGTAGAGCCTTAACCTCAACCCATTTGGTGAAGTAGTCGATTGCCACTACAGCAAACTTCTTTTGACCTTTACCCAAAAGATAAGGGCCAACAATATCGATTCTCCATTGAGCAAAAGGCCACTTGCTCTAGATCAGAGTCAGTTCCTAGATTGGCAACCTCGAGATGCTAGTAAACCTCTGGCATTTATCGTAGTTTTTCACCAAATTCTGCATGTCTTTTTCTATGGTCAACTAGTAGTACGCAGCTCATAGGACTTTCTTGGCTAGCACCTTCTACCCTAAGTGATTCCTGCATACCCTTCAATAGATTTCCTTTAGGATGTAGTTTGTCTCTTTTTTGTTTGCACATCGAAGTAGTGGCATGGTATGACTCGTTTTTTACAAAGAATGCTATCGATCAATACATACTTTGCAGCCCAGAATTATGTCCTCCATTCATTCTGATCCTCAAGAAGAAGTCCTTTCTCCAAATAGTCTTTGATCGGTTTAGCCTATAAAGCCTTAACCTTGACTTGTTATACCTCTAGCGCTCAAATGCTCAGAGAATTAAGTATTTCCATTGACACATCTGGTCTTTCTCCTTTGAAGAAGCTATTCTAGCAAGCCAATTGGCCTATTCGTTATCCGATTTGGGGATTCTTTCTAATGTTATCTTGGAAAATTTTCTGGCCAAGTCTTTGGCCACCTAGCAATACTCCACTATACTTTTTTCCCTGGCTTCATATTCTCCTTATACTTGCTCTACCACCAACTGAGAATCGCTTTGCACAACTATTTGGTCTACCCCCATTCTCTGAGCTATTCAAAGGCTAGTTAGCAATCAATGCCTCATATTTAGGTTCGTTGTTGGAAGCTGGGAAACTAAACCGTAAAGCATATTTAATTTTATAACTTGCTGGGAGATTAATACAATACCTACCCTGCTCGTATCCTGAGTCGATGAACCGTCTACATTTAAGACCCAGGTCTACTCTGAGGCATCTTCCTTGAGGCGAATATCAGTCATAATTGTGAATTCTGTGATGAAGTCAGCCGCTGCTTGTCCCTTGATGGCCAGTCATTGTCAATACTTGTTGTTAAACTAAATGAGCTTAATTGACCATTTGACCAGCCTCCTTGATGTCTTAGGTTTGTGAAAGATGCTTTTTAAAGGCTGATTAGTTAGGACTACGATAGTGTGAGCTTGAAAGTATGCCCTCAATCTCCGAGTTGTTGTCACCAAGGCAAGAGCAAGCAATTCCATCCTAGGGTACTGCTCTTCTACCCCTCTGAGTGCTTGGTTAGTATAATGCACTGGCTTCTGTACTCCATTTTCTCCCTTTACTAACACCAATTTGACTATCGCGGTAGATACCGCTAGATAAAGGTAGAGCTCTTTTCCGGCAGTAGTCCTATTAAGCAACGAAATTGTCTCCAAGTAATTCTTGAGTTGCTAGAAGGCTTTTTCGCATTTATTAGTCCACTTGAAAGCTTTCCTTAAGATCTTGAATAATGGAAGACACTTATTTGAAGATCTTGAGATGAACTTGTTAAGGGCAGTAAGGCGACCTGCTAGCCTCTACACCTCCTTGGTTGTCTAGGGAGACTGCATTTTTAGGATTGCCCATACTTTATCCAGATTTACTTTAATACATCAACCAAAAACCATGAAGTTGAGGAACATTTGGAAGCTACACCAAAAGCATATTTCGTAGGATTCAATTTCATTCGAAACCTCCTGAGGGTATTGAATGCTCTTTTATGTCTGCCACATGGTCGGTGGCTTGTTTGCTTTTCACTAACATATCATCAACACACACCTCCATGCTCTGACCGATCTAGTTTTTGAACATCAAATTCACTAACCGCTGGCATGTGGCACCAGTATTTTTTTAGACCGAACAACATGACCTCTAACAATACAGGCCTCAATCGATGATGAAGACTGTGCGCTCTCGGTCTTGTTCGGCCATCTAGATCTAGTTATAACCTGAAAAAGCAATCATAAAAGAAAGTACCTGATGGCCGACCGTCGAGTTTACCAACAAGTCAATGGTAGGCAGGGAAAAGCTATCTTTAAAATAGGGTTTGTTAAGATCTGAAAAATCCATGCACACTTTCCACTTTTCGTTGAACTTTTTGACCATGACCACATTGGACAGCCAGGTTGGGGGGTGCACTTTCTTGATGAATTTTGCCCTGAATAGTTTTTCCACTTCCTCTACCACTGTTTTATTTTGCTCTGGGGTAAAGACTTTTTTCTTTTGTTTCACTGGCTGGGCTTCTAGAAAAATGTTCAAATGGTGGGCCATTACCATGGTGTCAATATTAGGTATGTCTTCATGTGACTAAGCAAATACATTTGAGTTCTACCTTAAGAACTGCTTCGATTCTTCTTTTTACTGATCAATGGTAGTGGCCTCTATCTTGACTGTTCTTTTCAACTTGGGGTCTTCTATCATAATCTCCTCCAAATCGTCTCCCGATTCTATCTTTTCCACTTCTTCCTCATCCCTGACTTTCAGCTCTTCCACAATCAGGGCTTCTCAATTGGTGTTTCCTTTTAGGGAAAACATGTAGTACTCTCTTGCTGCCCTCTAGTTTCTTTTTACATAACTGATCCCTCGCTCGATAGGGAACTTAAGACAGAGATGATAAGTTGATGTAACTACTCTGAATTGATTTAGAGCTTCCCTACTAAGGATGGCATGAACCGAAAGAGTGATAGAGCTAATCGGCACCACTTGATCTCTTGTGAAACTGATCAGCGGTGAGTAGAGCGGTTATAGTTTCTCTTTACTGATCTCCATCTTCTCCAACGCCTTCCAATAAAGGATGTCAGTAGAGCTCCCGTTGTTTACCAGGATTCTATATGTTTGGAAGTTGGCCATAATGGTTGATATGATAAAAGGGTTGTTGTATGGATGGCTGAGTTTCGAGGCCTCATCCTCAATGAAAATGATTGGCATTGACTCTATCTTCGCCTTCTTGATCAGTTTCTCCATAAACATTACTTCCTGGTCTCTTTTTAGCTCTTGGGCATACTTTTTCTGAGCTAAGGAAGACTCGCCTCCCCCCACAAACCCTCATGAGATGACTCTGATGTCCTCTATGGGTCACTGACCTTACTGCCCTCTGTCAGCGCTCTTCTTAGGTGGACTTCCCTAAGGCAGGCTCCTTCTGCCATCTCCCTATCTCATCATTATCTCGCCACAAATCCATTATACTTCCATTTCCTGATCAATTCTTCGGCTAGCATCTTCAGATCAAAGTACTCTTTCGTGTCGTGCCCATGATTGCTGTGGTACAAGCAATATTTGGAACTATTCCTCGACTCGAGCAGGGTCTTTAACTTTTTTGGCCACCTAAAGTCCAATTATTCCTGATGGCATAACACACCTGTTCCATCCATGAGTTTAGAGGAGTAAAGACTTTAGCTAGCCTTACAAACCTATCTCTTCTGTCTATCGTCCGACCTCCTGATCTAGAAGTTCTAAGTGCCTTTGCTCCTCTGTTGCCTTTAGGATCGCTCTGTCTTTTATTCTCTAGGCAAGAAATCGTCGCCTTAGTGTCCTGCCAGGCTTTCATTGCATCCTCTGCATTCATATGTTTCTGAGCTCTAGACTCAGCTTGGCTATGGTTGCTGGTGGGTTCTTGGCTAGGGAAAAAATAAACTAACCAAGTTTTAGACCACTCATAAAAACTGTGAGTGCTACCTTTTTGTCGACCTTATCGATCTCTAACATCTCCCAACTGAACTTATTAACATATTCCCTTAGAGACTTGTCTTTCCCCTGCCTAGCCATCAGTAAATGTGCTGGGGGCTTCCTCTATCTCTACCCACCAACAAAATGTAAGGTGAATAGTTTGTCGAGCTGCTTGAAATTTTTAGGGTTAATTACTTTTACACCCCCTATACTTACGCTCATTTGCACTTTACCCCCCAACTTCAGAAACTAGCACTAATATCTCCTGTACTATGCATAACAGTGCAATAACAGACAAATTCATGAGTTTTAATGGTTCATGGTTTACACGCGTATCAGTTTCAGATGTTGATTGAAAACATCAAATTGAAATGACTAAACTACCCTTAACGGCTAAAAAAATGGATCGTCACGGGATTCTCCATAGCTGTTCTTCCTTTGGCCAAAATACAGATTGCGAGTTACGAGCTGCTGTAGAACAGCAAAGGATAGTCGCAGATTCAACACAGAAGGAAAGAAGATGTCGTCTTCTTCCCAATCTTCTTGTTCAAGCTTTTCTGTACAAAAATGTTATTGCGATGTAGTGGCTCCCATACGAACATCATGAACTGAAGCTAACATGGGTAGGAGATTTTTAGGTTGTCGAAGATATGGAAGATCAGGGGTAAGTCTTTTTCGGTTTGAATTTTTGGGTTTGGAATTTTTAATTTTTGAATTTTTGGGTTTGAAATTTTTAGTTTTTGAATTTTCAGGTTTGAAATTTTTAGTTTTTGAATTTTCAGGTCCGAATTTTTGGATTTGAATTTTTGTAATGGATGAGTTAGGCAAATTGGCATGGATGAGTTTATGCATAAATTGTTGGGTAAAATCCTACTACAGAAAATGATTTCAAATATATGGGTATAGTTGTTATATAGTAGTTGTTATGTAATGAATTTGTTATGGCTTATTTTTATACAAACATTTATGTTTAACCATTGTTTTTTATTGAATTTGTAGGATGCTTTAAGTTGTAATTTTTTTAGATGGATTGACCCACAAATGTGTGAGTGTGGAAATGAGGTGGTTCCAAAACGTTTGGAGAAAATTGAGATATTGGAGAAAGAGGTAAAGAAATGTAATACGAGGAATGAGATATATAAGTATACTTTGGTTGGAACTTAGATGGGGATAGGGTTATTGTTAATGTACTTGTTTTCCCTTTATAAAGACAACTAGAGTAATAACATTAGGATAGGCAGCAGTATATTTTGGTGATGGTACTTTATTTTATTTTTTATCCAAATTTTTTTGGCTAAGTACTTATGCACTCTGTACTTTTTTGTTGAGTAATTGGTGTAACAGATGACTACTACAATTGTAATGGATATACAAAGTTATTATAAATGAAGAATCACATTTCTTATTATTAATCCAATGTGTTTGGCGCCATTATTTTAATGTATTTTGTGCTTTATGTTTTGTGTTTCACTGCCATCAATCGACCAGCAATTGAGCAGCCATTGCTGCACTGCCCAGCAACAAACGGACAGAAAAACTAAGCAGAGGCATCACCATCAATTGACCAGCAAGAAACAGCCATTGCTGCACTGCCCAACCTACATTGCCAAGAAACAGTGGTGCAAAATAATTTGTCATTGTCCGGTAGCATGAACATTGCCTTCATTGCCAAAAAATAGAGCTCAAAACATACCACCAACAACTGATACAACTAACAACTGACATTCCACTCCACAACCTACATTTCATCATCTGATATGCCAAAACTAGAACAAAATAAAAAACAACCAACAATTTGCCCAAATGAGCACAAAATAATGCAGATTTAGGTAACTTCTAATAGCTAACAATTTGCCCAAAAAAAAAAAAAAAAAAAAAAAAAACAAAACAAAACAAAAAACTAAGCAAATATCATCTTGATGGAAATGTTTCAATCCTTTACACAACATGGGCTACACACTGTGGGTAGCAAAGTTAACTTAATTCTGCCCTTTATATCCATAATTCTATCTCTTTTGTCTTTTGCAAAAATATAGTTCAAAATAGTAGTTTTTGTTCCTTTACAAATGAATATCAGCTGCACAAAAGAACATTGCAGTTTTCCTTCACAAAAATAATACTGCAGCTTTACAAAACTCCATGAGTCAGCAGCCTAACAACAAATAATCATTGGTCTTCAAATAGTTAACTTAGATTGATCGGTTGCTCAAATCTATCTCCATCCCCATCAGTCTTACCTCGAACTGGTCCAATTGGTCTCATTGCTCTTGTCCTCAATGAATACCTTTTCCCACCACGAGTTGGCAATTTAGTTGGCTACAAAAGTAAACAACATTTAGTTCAAATGTATGAAAACACAATATAATTAACAACCACCTCCTAATTGTCTACCTATGAAAAAGATCTAGCCTGTGAAGCAGAGGCAATTATTGATAGTGGCATTTGAGGAGTGGGCTGTGTCTGTGCACGACCAGCCTAAGTATCCCAAAGAACACACATTTTCAGTTTCAAAATTCACACATTTTCAGAATAACATATTATAAACTGACAAAAAAAAGAGAAACTCCTCATCATAAACACATTATAAAGAGCTTCAAAAGTAGTTCCACAAACAATTTAAAACCAAGAGATCACATAGCAGTACCTGAGTAGTAGTTGTCTATATCTGAGAGTCATTCATCACAGATGTCTATCCACTAGCAACCTAGCTCAACACAACAAATCACAATTTTCCATCATTTGAAAATAGATTAGAAACAGACCACTAACTAATAGTCATCTGGTAACAGATATGGGAGAGATAGTTTTCAGACATTTTGGGATACCTGTTCAAACCTTCTTGATGTAGGTAGCACCTAATAAGTATTCTGTTCTGGGAAGCTATTGGCACTTAAGGATCAATCTGTGGCACCTAAGGATCAACACAACAAAACAAATGACATCAAATTAAATGCATAATGAAATTTATTAATACATTTTACAAAAAACAAAATTAAAAATTGATGAAGGTGCAATTCACCTGCTCAGTCCCTCCTATTGCTTGTTTTTTCTTCAACTTTGACTTTTGTTGTGGACTATTCTGGTAGGACCTAACATTGTGGCCTTTAGACAGACAATGTGTACAAACCATAAATTTATGCTTCCTTGACGCTCTATGTGAATTTGTTGGCTCATCTGAATCTCTTCTCCTCATCTTACGTGGTTTGCCAACCTGTTTCCTCACATAAGAAGGGGAGATTGACTCCATTCCAGTTTCACACCAATCATGCTCCCCAAGCATAGGATTAATCATATATTTGTAGGTGTTCAAGTATACCTCCATTCGGTAGCATATATGAACAAACTCCTCTGGATTTTGCTTATGCATGTAAATGGCACTAATGGCATGCTTGCATGGTATACCTGTGAGGTCCTACATCTTACATTCACATGTCCTTCTGCCTAAATCAACAATGTATGCTATGCTCATGCAGTTAGCTTCAAATTTCAATTCACCAGCAAAGAATGGAAAACAGTTTCTCATAGCCACCTTATTCCTCTCCAATTTCTCTTGAATCCGAGGACATAGGTCCCTATTATATTTTTTCCATCCCTTGTCTCTTGACTGGAAACTTGCTCATCAACTTTCTTGTAATCGATTCGAGTATACTGATAATGGGTTTCTCCCTAACCTCTAAGATTTAGCTATTAACCGCGTGTAAATATTGCAGTTATATTCTAAACCCCCAAGTACAAGGGTGTGCGGTGTAGTTTTAACTTGGTAAGTCCGAGGTCGAATCCACAGGGAACCTAAAGTTTTAGTTTCTAGGTTTTAAAAATTTCTACTCCTTGGTTCAAGAATTGGCTTAAGCAAAATAAATAACACAATTTAGATGCTATTCTTAAGGTTCGTTCCAACAAATAAAGATAACAGAAATTAATGCTAGAATGGTTTAAAGAAAACAACTATGACGAATTTTAGAAGTGACTACGATGAATAAAACAAACCTTTGATTCAACATTCAAGTTCAGGTAGAATGGAATTGAATAATATCATTGCTTTAATTACCAATTAAAATTTCTTGTCAAATGGAAAAGTTAATTGGAAAATATCTTCGTTAAAGCTCTTAAAAATTCCACAATACACAATTTTATATTCACATCTAATGGATTATGATATCAGAAAGATTTTCTTGAAGTTTCACTTGTGGGTTCAAACCTAGTTCTTCGTTTCAAGATTTTTCAAGAAAGCTAAAGATCTAAAAACTTTTATCAGTGATTACCGGAATAAGATCAAAAGCCTTTGTTTTCGAATGTTCTTTAAACGAAAAATCAGATTTGAACAAACTAATGTAGATGTTACGCTTTCACGTATTCAACTACAAAACCCTAGCACATAATATTATTCAACCATTCCACTATCCCCATGAACATTAAATCAAGGAAAGAAATCTACGCTAGCATGCTGTTGAATTCCATAACCATAAATCAATAAAGAAACAAGAAGATCAAACGAAAATAAATCTGAAAGCTTTTATTAATCTAAGCAAACAAAGTATCATACTTTGAAGAATTGAAAGTGTGACGAACAATCACCAAAATAGAAACAAATCCAATGAATGCTCCGCAAATCATGAAAAACATTCTTCAAAATAAATGCAAAACACTCTCTAAAACCCTAGAACACTCTCAAAAAGGTCAGGAAGAAGTCCTCTCATACGGCCGTTCATGGGATATTTATAACCCATACATGAAACCCTAAAAAATGAAACTAAAAATGGGTACCACAGGTTCTCGGTGGTCCAGACCACCAAAAGGGGTGTCCGGACCACAGTGTGCTTGTTCCCTCACTTTCTGCTGCTTTGCATTCTGTGGTCCTAAAATGGTCCGGACCGCAACTCCAAGTAAGCGCATCGCAAGCTAATCCTTATCGTATTCTTCATCTTCGACACTCCTAATTGCACTTATTGCATCATTTTTCCTACATTTAAGAAAATAAACCGAATTAGTGAAAAAATTAACAAAACACATCAATAAACCAAGAAAATGAATGATTTTATG
This sequence comes from Vitellaria paradoxa, assembly GCA_019916065.1. Lineage (NCBI taxonomy): Eukaryota > Viridiplantae > Streptophyta > Magnoliopsida > Ericales > Sapotaceae > Vitellaria > Vitellaria paradoxa. The sequence continues at coordinate 34,973,238 of CM034237.1, read as the reverse complement.
TTAAAATAGCGGACTTATAATTACACTTTTCAAGTGCAATAAGCTATTAAAAGATTCATTCATACTGTTGACAAGGATGTTGGACTTACACCTTATGTTAAAATGGGACCTAGTCTACTGTTTGGCATCGATCTTTCGTAACCACTCACATGCATTTTTATCCATAGTAGCCATTTCCTTGATGTGCCTCTGACACTCACTCACAATTCTTGAAGATGCTGCCTTCCAAAGACAATTTTTCAACTCTTTTCCTTTGAATTCTTTTAAAAAATTCGCATATATATGCCTTAACCAAAACCTATGCTTAGTATTGGGCATCAAATCCCCGAATGTGGCTTCTAGCCCCTTCTGTCTATCCGATATAAAGCATCAACTCATATTCTCAACATCACCAATATCATCAACAAGTAATTCTAAAAACCAGCTCCATGACTCTTTATTCTCGGCCTCAACAACAGCGATTGCAATTGGGAACGTGTTCTCGTTTCCATCACTATCAACTGCACTAAATAGCTACCATCCATAAACCCCTTTCCAAAAGCATCCATCTAGACCAATTATAGGCCCACACCCATTCAAGAACCCATGCAACTGGGCATGGTATTTGACATAAATCCTAGAAAAAGTGGGAGGTAACTCAACACTTAGTCTCTTAGTCATGATCTTAATCCATGTATGTGGATTATGCAGGCCAACATTGGCTGCATAATCTCTGAGCCTAGCATACTGTTGTTTAACGTCCCCCTCGATTGTCTCTTTCACCTTTTTCTTAACTTTATACACTTAATATCTACTTACATCAACTACTAAATCCCTTTTAACCTCATTCTTAAAAGCCTTAATTTCGATTCCAGGATTATTCTAAGCTTCTCCAAATACTTGTTGGAGAAATACCTAGAGTTTAGAAGATTGTTATTGTAGGACCTCCTGCATTTATGTTTTGGCTGTAATAATTTAATTTGAAATGTTCTCTCACCTTGCATAGGTGAAGCATGGATACGAAACCCATACTCTATTTTGTAAATCGCTGTTACTCTCACAGCATCATTTTTCATGAACTTTAGGTCATAGCCTTATCTCACCTGCCACTCTCTCAATGCCTTCCTAAACATGTAAATAATTTTAAATCTCACACCAACCTTTATGTCTGGGTTGGCCATGTCAACATCCTCATTAAACTCCGAAAAATGGACTCTATCCTCCTCACGATCTGAGCCACTAGGGAGTTCAATTCGTTGTTTGTGCTAGGGTCAGAGAACCACTGTTCCTCCTGTCCAGGACGCTCCTCAGCCTACTGTTGTGGTCCTAATTGAGCAGGAGTCTCATTATTCTTCTCACAAAAAACATCATTATCAACATTAATTTCTAGGTCTTCTCTCAACCAACTAGGGTTGCTACTCTCAATTAACTCACCATCATCACCAACCCCCTCAGCAGGTTCATAGCCCTCATCACTAAAAACTGCCCCCTCATTCACACCACTTCCATTAGCTAGAGAAATCTCCTCAGCTACATGACTCCCTTCATTCTCCACTTCACTTTCTACTTCACTCTCAATAGCTGGCTTCGGCCGTTCTATGGCCAAAGGTGCCAACCCTTTCAAGGTTGCGCTATCCTATAACACAACCTGTAATGGCTCAGGATACTTTATGATGTAAATTATCATAACACTACTAGCATGATAACAGCTACACATTGCTAAAATATCCCTGTCAGATGAAATCTCTCTTAACCTCTCAGTTAATTCCATTCTGGGTATCTTATAATACATCCTACTAGTACGTGGATATCCTCTAACCAAAAACAAAGACTGTAAATCAATAAACTCAAAAGATTTAGATCAAACTTCTCTAAATACTCCACTGTGCCCCCTCTATAAATGGTCCCCTGCAGAGTCTCCTAAAAAAAAACCACCATAATGCAGCTCAAGTGTGTTCAAATCAGCCATCCTACACGTAATAAAACAAATACCAGCAAAAAAAAAAAGTAATTTTAGTCTCACAAAATCAAATTATCAATTCTGTTAAAAAAAGTAATTACTATACAAGACAATTTTGACACCCACAGGGGCCTATGTGTTGGTCATATGTCTCCCATAAGAAAGCCCTAATGGACCTATTTCTCATTCAAGACAAACAACACACACACAGAGGAATATTATACACTACTTTTCTATTACATGTGACACACCATTAGATATAAATGCATACATACCTCTTTTTCTTTTTTCGTTGTGGTTGTGCTCGGTCACTGTCGAAGTGTTTCGGAGTTCGAGAGCGTCGCTATCGGGGTTGGAGATTGTCGATTGTTGAATTGTGGTCCAGTTTTGTGCTCAGAATCGATTTACTGATCAAATCATCCTCCAGCTAGGGCTTTTTTAGAGGACTGTTGTCGAAGGAAAAATGTTTTTTTGAGAGAGTTTTGAAAACTTCGAAGTTTTTTTTCATTATCTAAAAAAAGGAAAAAATGACTTTCAACCCTTAACATAATGGCGTTTGTTGTTGTACTATTGTGCACAGTATAAGGGGTATTAGTGCCAGTTTCTGAAGTTGGGGGATAAAGTGCAAATGGGCCCAAGTACAGGGTGTAAAAGCAATTAACCCAAATTTTTAATTATCCTGGGCTTGATTTTATTAAACTAAGTGCAAGCTGGGCCGTTCAAAGTGATGGCAAAAGCTCAATATTTGATCTCATTTGGGACAGCATGAAGACGTATCACTAAGTTGTACATGTCCAAGTGATCCACTGTGTCCTTTGAACCATCGTAGGAATCCACTATAGACATCTTGAATTTCGGAGGTAACAGACACTGCATCATTGCAAGAGTGAATGGAGTTCCTATCCTGTCAATGACATCATCTATGGTTTTAGGATTTCGCACCGCGGCCATGACCCCATCAACTTAGGCCTGTATGACCCTGATCCTTTGCTTGACCGTATCCATGTTTTCCATTTTCTCTGGGTCTACAGCAAACCAGCGGGGAATAATCTTGCTATGAGCCCTATGCTGCAATATTTTTTCAGGGAAGATCAGGCAGGCCCTCGTTCTCCCCCGCAATTCTTTTGTCACCATCATTATAAATAACCCTACCATTGCCTGTATCGTTGCCTAGCGAGTCTTGCTACGGTGGTGGTGGGAGCTGAACAAGGGCCAGGAGATCGATGCTCTCCATAATGGCTTACAAAATTGCAGCAATATCGTTTCCCTGATTTTGGTTCTCTATCGATAAAGTTGAATAACTTTGGTGAGTTTGTACGCCAAATCTGGTTTGGACCATGAAAATCAAAAGAAACGTCATTTCCATAGACGGCGTTAACTAATAATGATCAAAACTCGTACCTTCGACCCAAAACTAAATCCAAGAATTTGCACTCTATCAATACCGGTGTGGTGTCTACCAAAAACTTTTCAATACTTAAGTCAGCAACAATAAATGGGAATTAATTTGACAGAGTAATAACAAGCCAAAAGATTACATATCTGACATTAAAATCCACCATTTATTTATAGATGATTGTTATGACATTGTAATTGGTGTCAAGTTGGAATCCTTCCTCTGATTTGTTGAGATTTCCTTATTTGGATAAGGAAATCGTTAGATTTGTATCAACCAACGAACTTTTCACCCAATTCATGATGACTTTCTCTTGGCAATTTATGCGCGGATCTTGAGATTGCAGTCACAGAGGTCCCACATAAGCGTCCTTAAGCTCGGTGCTGTATTTGGATAAGGAAATCGTTAGATTTGTATCAACCAACGAACTTTTCACCCGATTCATGATAATTTTGTCCCGGCAGTTTAGGCACAGATCTCGAGATTACGGTTCTAGAGGTCTCACTTAAGTGTCCTTAAGCTTAACTCATCACTGAGCTGGTCTATTGCTCAAATTGGGGAGCTCGGCCCAAGTGTTGTCTGATCTATCAGCTCAGAAGATCAGCTCGTCCTTCTCCGACGCTCCTTTAATGTCATTAAGGGCTCTTTATATCATTTTAGATCGACACGGAAATCCCTTCATCATAATATAATAGGATAAGTAAACCCTAATTAAATTAGTTTACAAAAAGAGACGTTCAGATTATTTATTCCATTGCAACAATTAATGTGTCTCATGCCACGTCTATAATATATAATTATGCAAGGGATAGTATTACTTAAATCTTTGTTAATATAAAACATTTAATATATAATATTTATTTGGAGTAACAAAAAAATGAGATAAAATGAGATAAGTTGTAGGTTCATAATTCGTGTAGTGAGATAAAAAGTGAATAACTTTTAGAATTTTTCAGTATTTTTTACTATTTTTCAAAGTTCTTTGTCACTCGAAAGGAAATCATAATAACAATATTAGTTAATATGAAATAGATAGCACTAGAAAAACAGATTGGAGAAAAATTATTACAGCCCCGTTTGGAGCAACAAAGTTAGAAAAAAAACAATTCAATTTTTGGTGTTCTAAGTGTTTGGTAAAACACAAAAGTTAGTATTTTTCCAACGCACTAATTTTTGTCTACATAACGAGAAATATAATGTTCATTTCATTTTAATACAATTTAAAAGTTACTAAAATTTTTACCGAATACATAAACAATTGTCAAATTTTTTCACCAAACATCTAAAAGTCATCAAAAATTATTAAAAGTTTTTATTTATCTTACCAAATACACTAAAAATTTCATTTACTAAAAATTAATAAAAATTACCTAAAATTGTAACTTTCAAAACGGGCCTTACAATCAAGAATGAGTTGAAGGATATAAAACATCGCCAACATCAAAATGAAATTCACAAATAATTTTTACCATTGGAAACGAAATAATGTTAGAGCAAAACTCGCCCAAATATATTAATAACTCTGGTAACGAACTAAAAAATTTCTCCTTCGTTCTTACGTGATGTTTGGAATATAAAATTTCAAAAAAAAAAAGTTACAAATATTTATTAACTTTAAAAAAAATTCATAAAAAGTCACTAAAAATTATAAATTTTTATAAAGTTTCACCTATTTTTGTTTCTCATACAAACTTTCTAACTTTTATTAATTTTTTTTTTTTAAATTTCGACATACCATATAAAATCATTAGAATGGGTCATTTGATCCTATTTTAACGGATTATGTCAACTTAAAATTCAGACATAGCATATAAAGGATATTAGAATGAGTTATTTAATCTTATTTTAATAAGTCATGTCAACTCAAAATTTTAAAGTAACACACAAAAATTATTAAAATGGGTCATTCAATGTCGTCCTAACAAGTTCTATCAATTAAAAATTCTAATACACATTACACAAAAATTGTCAGACGGATCATTCAATCTTATTCTAATATGTTCTATCAACAAATTTTAATTTATCTTTCAAATACTAAAATATTCAAAAGTATCTTACGCATTGCAATTTTTTTTTTTATCTTCCAAAAGACCCCTGAATATCCTTGCGCCTCACCTTTTATGTTTGTCTTGTCAATTAATGAGATATTGCCGACAAGCGGAGTGACACAGGCAACACGACCAGTATTTTGTCTTTCTTTCTTATCAATTGTTTAAATCCAATGTTTTGATTATTCTTCTTCTCTCAAATTTATTAGTTTGATTTTTTTTATTATTCTTCTTCTCTCAATTTTATTAGTTTGATTTTTTAATTTTTAATCAAGCTTTTGACCTGCAGTGCATTAGTCAAACAATCTTTGTTATGTTTATTTGACTTGATTTCATTTTTTCAGTCACAATCGTGCAAAAATATGCTATTCTCACTTCATTTTCACACATCGAATTGCCTCTTCTACTTCCTCTTTTGGATTTTTTTTTTCATTGCCAAGGTAAAGAAAGAGTATACAAACAAGACACAAATACTTTGGAAAAAAAAAAAAAAAAAAAACAAGACGTAAAAATATAAAGAAAAATTATTATTCAACTAGTTAGAAAATTTTATTATAAATTTATGTCAAAAATAATGTGATAATAGTATAAGTGTAATAAAAAATAATTTAATTTTGAGAGTTAGTTCAACTGGTATAATTTTTAATTTACTTCCGAGATGTTACTAATTTAAATTTCTCTAAGACCACTGAAAGGTGGCCTAGACATTCTAAATTACAAAGAAAAAATACAAAAGAAAAGTGACATATAATAATTTGATAAATTTATATTTTTAAAATAGTAGGTTCATAAATAAGAAAATTTTATAGATTTTTTTAATAAAATAAGAGCCCGTTTGTGTGTTTGGCAAAACCACAAATTTTTTCATTTTTTTGATTTGTTACAGTAAAAAGTCAAACAAAAAGTTACAACTTTTCTGATTTGTTACGGTAAAAAACATACCAAATACCTAAAAGTTACCACTTTTTTGATTTGCTACAATAAAAAGTTTACCAAACACTCAAAAGTTACAAAAAAATATTAAAAAATACACTTTGTTCAACCAAACACACAAAAAAAAAAATACATAAAAAAAAATCCAAAAAACTACCAAAAATTAATTTTTTTTGAACTGCCAATCGGGCTCTAACATTAATGTAATATTAATTACTCAAGACATGGTACCTAACGCAAGTAACTGAAAATAATTTATTATAATCCGAGTTTGAGTTGTCGAGACGTGCCCATCTCAGTTCGAAGATGTTGAATTGAACTGAAACACTTTTTATATATATTATCCATATATATATAGTTTTTTTTTTTAGTAAGTCACATATATATATAAAATATATATATATAGTTGCTGTGGTTTGATATATTTGTTTTAGATTTGTTTTTTATTTTATATTTTTAAAAATAAAAAAAATAATTCAAGATATATTTTGTTACTTGTATTTTTGAAATTTATTTTAAAAAATAAAAAATAATATTAGACATGAAATAAAAAGTGATCAAAATTATCTTAAAAATTTTGACCTAAAATAGATAAAATCTCAAAATACAAACAATTAAAAATGTCTAATTAAATACGTTTATTATGAAAACATAAATTTTAAATTAAAAAAAATAAAAAATAAAAATACAAACCAAATACTAATTTTCTCCATCACACAACTATAAACAAATACTTTTCTAAATAAAAAAAAAATACCAAACTTAAAATCAACGAGACAAAGTAAAATTAAAAATTAAACACCGGTCGTCTCTTACATCCCATGATAAAAGTCAAACGTACGAAATACCCAACCGCTTTCCTCTATATACCCTCCCGTTTGAACGCGCCACCGCCACCTTAGCTATATTTGTCAACGGTCAGAAATCGCTTGCCAAACATTTCCCATTTATATATATATATTCCCCCGGCGCACCATCTCCATCACCCCGCACGAAACCACCATCAGCGCCGCCGCTTCCGCCACCACCACCACCATCCCTTCTATTTATATACCAATTCCTAGCTCTCTTATCTGATAGCTGTACGTAGATTCGTGGTTTTAATTTGGGTGTTGAAGAAGCGATGAGCCCTGCAAAGTTTCTCGGTGACAATTATGGTGAGCAGGCAACAACAAGGGAAATCAATGGCCCTCGTCCCACCCCATTAAGGGTCAACAGAGGCTCCCATGTCATCCAAAAACCATCTTCTTCGTATTCAGATCGGCAACAACGACAACACCCCGTTATCATTTACGCACATTCTCCCAAGGTAATCCACACCAAGCCCCGAGATTTCATGGCCTTGGTTCAGAAGCTCACCGGTCTCTCAAGGTCTGATGATGACAAGTTTGATAATATTAATGAAACCCCACCAAATCATCAGAGTGGTTTGTCAACAATGCGATCTGAGGAAGTTAGGAATCATGAAAAGGAGCCAGCTGCTAAGCTTGAGGATAATGAGTCCTCTTCGGGTTTGACAGATGAGGAGAATTCTGGTGGTAGTCGGGGAGAAAGCATCAACGTTTCTGGCTCATCATCCTCTCTATCTCCTACGGTCCCTAATCAATTCTTGGCTGATATACCTCTCTTTACCCCTAATTCAACCAATTTCTTTTTCTCTCCTAGTCCTATCCCTCTATACAGATATGCTGATCATTCGCTATTCCCCTCCCCAAACGTGGCTAACACTATTTCGCCTTCCATTTTTGAAGCCAAGAAGGAGCTTCCCCAGCATTGAATTCAAGCCATGGAGCCCATTAATCTGCGTGCATGCAAAGATGTTCTTTTACCAGAAGATTCTACAACCAATTGATCTGTCAATAATAATTTTCTAATTTTCTAGTTATTTTTTCTAGCATTTTGTTATTAATCCTTGTTCATAAGCTTAGTTTCTTTTTTGTATTCCTTTTTCCTTTGTTAACAAAATTTGTTGTATTCATACGGATTGATTACATAGAGATTACCCTGTATCGCACTTGAATGATAATAAATTTAATTTATTCTTTGGCCATCAAAGAGAAGATTGTTCTCGATCTCCAAATTGGGACGGCATTGGATTTATGCGGCTGCGCACTTGTCTACGTAGGCTTAGGCTTGCGTGTTCTCATTTTGTTCCATAATGTCAACAATGGGAAGGCTGGGGGAATGCCCCTCGAAACTGTATTTATTTTTCTCCTTGCATATAACAATTTGTTAATTTGTAATATGCCTCAATTTAGTATGCTTGTTTTAAACCCATTTTTTATTTTACATTTTTTAAAAATAAAGAAAATAGTTTCAAAACTATTTGATCACTCTCTTTTAAAAGCTGTTTTAAGAAATAAAAAATGAATTTATACATAAAATGTAAATGGTCAAAAATTATTAATTTTTAGCTCTTTTGACCTAAAATAAAGAGAATTTCAAAACACAAAAAAAATTAAATCAAATGTGTTTTTTGTATTCTCAAAATATTAATTTAAAAAAAACGGAAAATAAAAACTCAATTAATCTTTCTATCCAAAGTGTAGGAAGACTTCTTTTTTTTTAAAAGAAGAATAGAATAACATGTCTCCTATACTTAAAAGACATTAAGTAATTACATGTTGTAACACTTATTGCATCCAACTCAGAGATCACTCAACGTGACCGCAAACTCTCTCAATTCTTGCATGTGATTAAATTACCAACCAATTCTCACTGTGCTTGAGCTGTAAATATAACTATTATATATGTTTTTGACCCGAAGATTAAATTTTGTGCTGTGTAATTCTTTATTGTCCACTGCATGTGAAAAAGGCACAATTTTACCTCAGATAATACGCTGTTAACAATAAAAGAAATGGTCGACCCCAATACATGGCAACCACCTATTATGATTTGGTTATATATATATATATATTTTTTTTTTCCTTTTCACTTGTACAACAAAAATAAGATCTAATGACACTAATTTAAAGACATTTTGTAAATAAATAATATTATGTTTTATATTAATGGTATTTTTTTAAATTATTATTGAAGTATAAGTAAATTGGAATGATTTAATTATATACATATAATAATGTCACCCTTCACCTATTAGTTGTGACATTTTTTTGATAAATTTCATTAAATAACAAATAAATTATAATGCTTTATTAACACTTTATTAAAGAACGAAATTGTTTATCCAATAATTGTGGCATTTTTTAAAAAATATGTGAAGGGTAAATTACACTTAGATCCCCTCAACATTAGGATAATTACACTTAGTACCATTCAACATTTGAAATTGATAAATACTCCATTATTTTGAAATATTTTTAACACTTAATCCCTTTTGGTAGACTTCTGTGAGGATTACAGTTAAATGATGACATCAGTCAAAATTTGGTTTCATAATTCCATTTTTACCCTTATTTGTGTGTTAACCATGTCTAGTCACCAAATTTGAACTCTTCGAAACACCACTCTGAACCCTCCTTGCAACAGTACTAAACTCCCTTGAAAACCTTCGTCTTCCTCACCGATTGGAGCAAGAGTGAGTCCACTAGAAACAAAAACCCACCTGAAAGCACTAGAACCTAACCAACATGATTAACCAAGTGCACATAATCCACTGCGGGTTCACCCACCGACGTATATCAAAGAAACAAAACACTCCTTGCCAGCACAGAATCTTTGCCGAAACGATCAGAACCTTAGTTGTTTGGATTAGGAGGTGAACTAGGGTTTAAGGACAACAAGAGAAAGGTGTCGGAGTCGATTCTGGGATAGATAAAGGTTTGGGAATTGGAGAGGGTTGAGATTGCGAGGGATCGAAATTGAAATGGGTGAAGAGAGAGATCAATAAGTTGCTGCTTTGTTCTGTGAATGGCCGGCAGGCAACGGAACGGTAGTGCCGGAGTCTAAAAGATGAGCAGCGGCAAGCCGAACCATTCTTCAACAAACCTAAACAAATCTCCCTAGCCTTTGAAATCTCCGTAACATCAGAACAAGCCCTAAATCCATCTGCAATTTTGCTTTTGCTCGAGCTTTGACGAATCAGGATTTGAAGAATCTTCCTCAGCTTCGTCAGCGAGTTATGAACCCACTCACCAAACCACTCTTCAACAAACCCAAACGAATCTTCCTAGCCTTTGAAATCTCCTTGACATCTGAACAAGCCCTAAACCCATCCGCAATTTTGCTTTTGCTTGGGCTCTGACAAATCAAGATCTAGGGAATCTTCCTCAGTTTTACCGCTAATGGCGTCGGCAGTGGTTCTAAATTTTTTTTTGTTTTTCTCCACAAATTACAGAGAGTGGTAATTTCCCTGAAGGCAAATATTAGAACAAACAAAGATGAGTAGCGGCAAGCCGATTTCAGCTTTTTGTGGGTGATTTATGGAGTTTGTGATCTCATGCTTCAATCGGCAGCCAAACAATTTCAGCATTCAACCAGCACGCTGCCAACTTCATTCTGATGCCATCTTTTTCCCTATTTTCTGGCGCGCTTGCCGTTCCCAGCAAACCCTTCTCTGGCTGCTGTTCTGTCCACCGACACAAACTGGGTAGATATATGTATATATATATATATATATATAAAGAGTTTATATATTTTACGGTAAGAAGAGAAAGAATGAAAAAGAAAGTATTTTTGTAATTAATTAATTAAGTTATGGGTAAATTTGTCTCTACAACAAAATTTTAACGAAGTTAGGGTTGAAAATAACAGAAGGAAGTTAGGGGTTAGCAACATTTCAAAATAAGGGGGTATTTGTCAATTTCAAATGTTGAAGGGTACTAGGCGTAATTACTTTAATATTTAGGGAGTCTAGGTGTAATTTACCCATATGTAAATTTCAATGACATTTTGGGATTGTTTAGAGTTGTATAAAATTGTATAAAATAAAATAAAATTATAAAAGTAAATATCTCGTAATTCGTGCAGTGAGTGAAAATTTTAAATTTTGCTATTTCGTAATTCGTGTTTGTAGAGATTTGTAAGATTTTATTTTATTTTAGAAAGCTCCAAACGGAGCCTTTATGAGTCTTCACCTATTACCTGTAATGAGTTAATGACATTTTAATAAATAATGTCATTATTTATTGACAACAATTGTGGCACTTTTAAAAAATGTCATTAGATAACAAATTGATTGCAATGACATTATTTATTAAATAACAAATTAATTGTAATAAGTTAATGACACTTTGCTAAAGAATGTCATTATTTATGGAGCAACTATTGTGACTATTTTAACAAATATTATTAAATTCCAGATAAAATTTAGTTATTTAATAGCACTTTATTAGAGAGTGTCACTATTTATTTAGTAATTGTGACATTTTAAAATATTACCATTCAACCATATAAATATTAAAACATGCTAATATAAAATAAATAAAAAATACAATATATATTTTACATTTCCAAAGGTAATTAAACTAATGTTTTATTATGATCACATTTTATTTTTGGAAAACACTATAAATACCATAAACATAATATTACGTCTTTGCATATAAGTTGCTATTTAATTACAAGAAAAAAAAATATGAAATCCTCTTAGTAAAATAAATAAAGCCTTATAAAGTCGAGGCAAGTCAACTCACGATGAGGTCATAGCCAGGTTAAGGGTGATCCAATTATCATCACTAGACGTAACTAGGGATTACAATTTTATATATACGCAAATGGTACCTGTGAATCATACCAACCATATATTTGGGTATGCTTACACCACACAGTAAGCTACTGAGCAAGGAATGTGAGCTCAATTATTAAAAACTGAGAATGTATAGGTCAAGTCAAGGTCACGTTAGACTTAGAACCAAACTAATTTTTATTAGGTACAATTTTTTTCCAATCAGAACTGAATGGATCACCACACAGAATTAAATAGATCACCACATAGAACCTACTTGACCTAATTTTATTAGTTTGGATCAATTTAGGTCCATAATCTAATTTTAGATTTTGTTAATAATAAAAGTAAGAAAATATTGGTTAGATTGGTTTGTTCTTCAAATAGGCTAACTAGAATCAAACTTTTAATAAAACTGACCCACCCAACTCGATTTGACGTAGTCAAATTCATTTTGTTTTTTGAGTTATTCGGGTATTTTATATACTCTTATTAAAAACAATCTGTTTACATACTAGGAATAAAAGTGCATATATTAATCATTTCAAACATCATAAGACGAAAGTCTCACCCATCTGAATGTCAAATAAATAAGTGTAAACATCTCGATTTTGCCCCTTTTACCTAAAGTTTACAATATTTAATACTTTTAGTTGAATGGTACTCTACCTATATCAAAGTGTCAGAACTTAACAAAGGGCGAACAACCAACAAAATGATAGTTATACCCCTGTGGAAAAAGGAAAAGTCAAATTGAAATCCCAAATCAAGATAGAATGCTAACAGAATGCATAAACGTGTCTAAGACACCAAAATGATGATCTCTACATCAACCAAATAGCCAAAGTCTAGAATTAAAGGTCAATTAGGTCTAGAAGTCAAAATGACATCTATCAACGCACCCAAATGATTGTATCAACTGGAATGCCTAAACCAATCCAGAAACATACAAGAAGACACAAAATATCCCAAAACATGTCCACAAAATATCCCAAAACATGTCAAAGGACATAAAGATAGGCTTAGAATAGCAAAAATACCTCTCAAGATGTCATCTAGGCCTGACAAACTTAAAATGGCTCCCATTGATGAAAAGGAAACTATTGGCTCACCAGACCCAAATTGAGTCTCCAGATGAAGTCAGAAAACCCTCAAATTGCATAAGAATATCAAGGATACATTTCCTAAGGTAATGTCATATCCAGGTCAAGTCAAATCAAACTTTAGGAGGTTCATCTAGATTTGAGACTCAGAAAATTATCAATAATTTATAAATTTATAGAAATATCCAAATTTTATTATGACTACATTTTTGAAATCCTCATATCCAAAAATGGTATGAGGGGTCTTTTTGTGTACACCTGCAAAGGTTGTAGGAAGGAATTGTGTGACCCTTTCCATTTCATTCTGTTTTGGAGTATCATTTTTCAAACAGAAGTAACACAGTCCTAGAAAATCTAAATTGATCGAAATTTTGATCTAATTGATTTAATTCTCTCCAAAGAGTGTCCAAAAATTCTCTGGGGTTTCTGGAACCTATCTAGAACTTTCTAAAACAGCCTAAAACTATCAGGGTGGAACCCAGACCTAGTAGAACATGGCTTGAGTTGTGGGCTATAGGCCAAATGGCCATTTCCCCCCTTTTTTGCTGCCAAACATAGTTTGCTACTAAATTAGTGGTAGACTTCTTTGCCTATGAGCATGGGTGGAGTCTTCCACTTGTGCCGTTTAGCATGATTGTTTACCTGTAGCACCGGGCTGACATTTTTTCCTATATTCACAGGCAAAAAGGTTTGCACAGGTGTTTATACAAAGTTTCTTCCCTAAAGCCTCAAGCGTACCTTTTCCCCCGTGGATGCCGGTAGATTGTTTTGTCCACAATTGTCAAGTGACAATTTTGTTCAAGGTAGAGAGGATCTCCTCCTTCCCTCATTTTCACATTCAACACTCAGAGCTTAGAGCTCTTAAGATGAGGCCAACACTTCAAAGTTTCTTTCTCTAGAAAAAGCACGTGTTAGTAAAAATTTTCTTTCTAGAAAATTTTTATTTTATTTTTTAATTTAATTTATTTACATGATTAGGATAAAAATATTTCCAATTATGTAAATAAAAACACTTTGTCAATAAAAGGTGCCCAAATCACAACTTAAGTCTAGGCCGATCACAATGTATAATATTGATCGGATTTGTTAGAGACAACTTACCACATTTCCAGACATAACACATAGGACATCACATCATACTACTATTATGCCATGTCATGCCATAACATCATATCTATCATGCTATGCCATGCCGTAACATTATATTACCATGCCAAGCCACGCCAAACATCATATTTATCATGCCATGTCATTCCTATATGTTATGCTATATTCATGTGCTACCATGACATGTGATACCATGATATCATGATGTCATACCATGTTATACCATATTACCATGTCATACCATCATATTATGCCATGCTAACATGTTTTATCTTCATCATATATCATGGTACAACAAGCTAAGACATCATTTACCATACTAGCACATGCTATAACATGTCATACATCATATCTTAACATGCTTACACATGAGTTAACATGTTAGGAACACTCTTGGACATGCAAACACACACCCACTTGGGTTAACACAACCCTTAGAAATCAAACTCCTATGAATCAAGAGCATTCACTTGAGTGAGCAAGGCTTCAGAGATTGGAAATGATTTAGGATTGGCTAAGCCAATGATTTCTAAGTCATGATTTCTAAGTCATGACTTCTATAGATATATTTGATATGCATCTTATAACTGTCATCCATGATAAAGGATAAATGTTAGAATATTAACCTTCATCACATTCAACATGCTCATGACATCTTTGATCGTATCAACTGCATCACTCACAATAACATTTGGCTCTTGGGTCATTTTACACAAACCCGATCTTTATCACTAGTAACCAAGCTCCTAGTTAGAACTAAGTTCCTTTCCCAATTGATAAACACTCATTCACCCACATGAGGTGCAACCTTGAAGTTGAATACCTCAACGAAGTGAAACTCCTTCCCCAATTATGCGTAAGGTGCTAACTATTCCTTTTCATCTAAAGTAAGGCTACTTTTCCAGTTATGAGAAAGGTGCTAATTATTTTTTCTCATCTTGAGCAAGGCTCCTTTCCCTAGTTATGCACAAGGCGCTAACTGTCTCTTATCATTTGGAGCAAAACTCCTTCCTCTAGTTACGCGTGAGGCACTAATTGTCTTTTACTCTAGAGCAAGGCTTTTTTTCTTAGTTATGCGTAATGTGAGTAAGTCTTTTATCATCTAGAGCGAAGCTCCCTTCCCAAGTTATTAGTCTTAGAGCTAAGTTCTCACACTAAGGTTAAATATAAAGATAATTAATCCTAAGAATGAGTCAGAGCTAGGCTCTTCCTTATCTTATCTTAGGAGCGAGGCTCCTTCACATTAACCTAGTACACAATATCAACTTCATCAGTTACTTATACACTTAGCATAGTATATTCAACATACTTGTATCCTTAGCCTACTTTGACCGATGAAGAGGCTTACTATGGCTGAGGCCAATCAGTTTGCCATCCATGACATTTTGATCATACTTTCATACACATTAACATTTCACATTAGCGCAAAATGTTAACTTATAGCGAGGTTCTTACATCCACCCAGCATAACATAAACACATTAACATAGTTCCAAACGTTAACTTGATCCTTTCACAGGGTATGTAGGTGGCTCGAGTAGATAGCTTGAGTTCGCTCACCACAATCTTCATAGACCATCTACGTGAGACGCAACTTAGACTTAAAATGTGGCTCCCACATAAATCTAACCAAATATATCAAACATTATAAATACACATAGTTCAGACTATAGGTCCTAATTCCTTCACAGGGAATGTAGGTAGCTTAAGCAGATAGCTTGAGTTTTGTTACCTCGGTTTTTATATACTATATTTCAATATTCACTTTATTCTCAACATGCGTGCACTTATGTATAAGAACTATATAAGTCTGCATACATATCTCTGTTTCAATTTCTTAGTACAAGTCTCATCTCAGCAAAACTCATCTCTTGTAGAGCATTCCCAATGGGCATCAAAAGTAGACTTAGCTTTTAACATGCATTTAGAGTCAAATCAGCATATAGAACACCCTAGGTTGCATCATTGCCACATCGGCAGACATCTCACTTACGCATGCTAGCTAAGCTCAACAACCTCACATGTCATATACATTTTTGGGTTGTATGCTTTAATTATCACAAATCAGATGTTATTTTATGAGATTATAACTGCAAAAGAGTAGAAAGGTACCCTAGATATCCTTAGGTATCCAATTATAACAGTTTCTATGTGTAGTTGAACCCTCAGACCCATTATCTCTGATTGCACAGACTAGTCGAGAGTCAACAAAAATGGCCATTTATCACAATTTAGAAAATACTATCAAAAACATTTTGAACTAAAACAAAAACTTAGGCTTTTGACATACCTATTTTCAAAGTGTCGGGTCTCCTAATTTTTGCATTCAGGCTTTATTTCAAAATTAAAAATATAGTTTTATCTTTAGGGCAATCTCAAATGTATTACGTCACAATAAAGACACATATGCCAGGCTGACGTCGTGCCTATCAGCCCAGCACGTGGATCCAATCACGATAATACATATCGTAATAATCTTTTACTAAATAATATTTTCTCAAAAATAATGTTTATAATGAAAATAATTAGAGCCCGTTTAATACCATTTATGTTTTTCCTTTTATTTTAAATAGTTATCATTCGTTATTTTTTAATTTAAGTTGTTAATTTTTTTACCTTGAATTAAAAACAGAGAACATATTTGATAATATAGTTTTCTTCACATTAATTAATTCTATCTTAATAAAATATTTATTCAAAACAAAATTAATTTAATTTTTTAAATATATTTAATGTTATTAGTTAACATTTAATTAATTTAACTTTATAAAATACTATATTTTGATAATAATTAATTTTAATTTAATTAATGTAACCAATAAAATAAAACTAATTTTATTTTATAAAATATTATTATTAAAAATAATTAATTTTTTAGAAGCATACTAATAAAGAAGATAATTTAATTATAAATTCTAAAGTTAAAAAATTAAGTTATGCTAGTAAAATAGTCTAATAAAATAAAACATTTTAGTCTATAATTAGTATTTATTTAATAAATAATTTTAACCATAAAGTACAATTTAATAGTAAAATATTTTATTTTAAAAATGTAATTAGTATTAATTAAACATATTTTTAATTTAATAAAATAAATCATTTTAATTATAATTATTATTTTAATAGCAATTAATTTTAATTTATTAATTGTAATTCTTTAATTTTTATTATAAAATGATTTTATTATAATAGAATATTTGAATAAAATAAATAAATTTAACAAGATACAACAAAAATTGACAAAGTATTTTCTTAGCCTAAATTTTGCAAGTGGTTTTTGAAAGGGAAAAAAAAGTATGAAAATATGATTTTTCTATTTGCATTTTGGGCCTAAATTTTTGAATAGGTTTTTATTTATTTGGAAATAAAAATAAAAAAATTACCAAACAAATTTATATTACTAATTTTTAAATATTTATAAATATAAAAAATAGTAAATAAATCCTTAGAATAATAAATTTTGTTATAAAGTACATATTATATTAAAAAATATTTCTACTAAATTTTGTTACAAATACATATTGTATCAAAAAAATATTTTCACATAAAAAGATAACATAAAATAATATTAAAAACCACAAGTTAAAAGCTTACTTCTCACCATTTGAAAAAAAAAAAAAAAAGAAAAAAGAAAATAAAAGAAAAGAAAGAGCCTACTTCTCTTCAACATTATGGAATAACGATAAGTGGTATTCTTCATCTACAATCCCGGTAAAGTTCCACCAGAAAAGCTGAATATAAATATAGCGGTGATAAAATTTTAACGAGAGGGAGTTAGAAAAAGGGAAACCAAATTCCTTTTATTTCTCTTATCTATTTCTCTACTTTGTTTTCATCATTGTCAAATTTTGCTGTATCTTTTCATCATTAGGTATGCTATAATCCATCCACTACAATATGAAGTCAATGGCTTAATTCTAGTTGTGTTATGATTAAATATTCGTTTTTGTTATTTAGGTGATTTTATTTTCTTATTTTTGACCTTTGATGCACTGCTCTCTATTTTGTTTGTTGATCTTTGAAGCCCAGCCAGTATGAGTACAACCCCAATTGTTTTGCATTTTAAGTTTTTGATAAAATGTGCAAATTCATTTAACAAAGTGAACAAGAATGCAACCAATTGATGACATTGAAGAAGGCAGTCTACCGAGATTATATGTTAGACTTGCCCATGTATGTTTACATACATGTATAATATAATATAATATTATTTATTTTTGGAAGAGTGCAATTCTTGCTTCATACTTTGGACACTTAGTCCACCTTTGTGTGTGTATACATATATGTATTGTTTATTTTTGGCATTGTTGATCGTGTTAATGAAGTTCTCTTTTCTTTTTTCTTTTTTCTTTTTTTTTTTTGTGGTTTTTGGTATACTTAATGCTTTTTATTTACTTTTATATTTATCAAGAGGATTTAGTGGTGGGACTGTATAAAAAATCAAAAACATTTCATGGTGTTTGTGTCACACTCTTTCCACCACTAAAATGTTTGTTGCACTATTCTGAAAATGTTCTACGTCAGGTGAATTGAAACGTTACCTTTGTTCTAAGATGCCTCAGAAATTTAATCCTGTTAATGGATCTAGCTTTATATCAGATGGAATGCTAGTCATATTCACCACCATTCATTTTAACATGTAAGCCACTGTGTGCATATCAGAGAGAGAGAGAGAGAGTCTAATCCTGTGAGTGCCCCCCTCTACTTCAAACAATCATAACATAATAATTTTCATATTTGACAGAGGGGGCTGGTATCCAAATTGGATATAGAACCAACACAAACTAAAATTTGAAGAGGCAACATAGCAAAACGTGTCATTACATTAAAAAGACTGTTCTACTTGCACTAAGAGTCTAACAGATCAAAGAAAACGTCGTGGTAGCATTTTTAAGATAAAACTTTGTTGCACTTGGTACATTTTCATTTCAATTAATATCATAATTACCTAGGTATTTTGGTCATGAAAAACACAATAATAATTTTATTAACAAATGAAAATAAAATAAAGAACATGATGGTTGAGCTGTCAATCTTTAAAACTCCAAAGTTTTCTTTCTTAGGTGAAAACTAAAATTATGTAAGAATGAAATGAGGGCAGGTATAACTATATATAGGAGAATAAGGATGTTTGAAAAGAGACCGAAACCCTTTTGATGGTTCTCAAATTAAAGCTACTTCAATAATATTTCATTTATCTAAGTTAATCTATAAAGTAACAAGAGAACAAAGGAAAAGGAAAGAACATTCTAAATTCCACAAAATAAGGTTGCTAAAATAAAAATACCTAGTTTTCTATCACTTTTTTTTAATTGAAAAAGGGAAATAA
Source organism: Vitellaria paradoxa (assembly GCA_019916065.1). Taxonomy (NCBI): domain Eukaryota; kingdom Viridiplantae; phylum Streptophyta; class Magnoliopsida; order Ericales; family Sapotaceae; genus Vitellaria; species Vitellaria paradoxa. The sequence continues at coordinate 34,953,755 of CM034237.1, read as the reverse complement.
GAAAATAGATTTGACAAACCTTTGGCGATTCTTTCACAAAATTTGCAAGAACTGTTTTCACAGCTTCCTATGCACATGGGCAATATTCTCCACACATTTATATAAACCAGTGTAACATATTTTGCTACCAATAATCAAGACATGGAAGGTTTGGACTGGAAAATAATTGCAAATAGCTGACTACTCTTATTATTTTTCTTCTTTATATACCTAGTTGTCTTTAAGTAACTCGTAATCAAGTGGTGGCATATAAGGGGGCAACTACTGTGACAACCCACTTTAAAAAGATGAAACAAATTATCAACAAATATTTCAAACATTAAGGAGTACCTGTTTTTTGAGTGTAATGTAACCTTTTAGTAAAGCCATACCTGGACTTAGAACTTGTTGAGTCCTTCCCATGGATTCTCCATTTCAATATTTTTTTTCTTTGCATTTAGTATGTTTAGGCTTACTTTATTATTTTTTATTTTCTTGTAGATAAAAGGTAGTTATCACTATATTAAAACCATTTTTTTTTTTATGTGGAAGAGTTCAACATGCAACTATATGATAAATGTGTATAATATTAACCTCTTTTTATTTAGTAAATAAATATATCCATGAAAATTCCAAATGGATACAATTAATTTCCAGATTGTTAGGGTTAATAATATTTTCTTTGTGCAATTACATGAATCCAGAATGTTCCTATAAATATATTTTTGTATATTAGCTATGGGCTTAGTGTGTCTATGTATTTACTGTCATTTCTTACACACACACACACACACATGCACACATGGAAATAAAGAGGCATTAACAAATTTATTTTGCACATCACAGTCTTTTTTTTTTTTTTTCCAGTAGTAAGATTATCTTCCCATATATCTTGGATAGTGTAAAGGTCATTGTTAGGGTAGGCCTAGTGAAGTTAATGCTACCATATCTTTGGAAGATTAATTAGTAAAGATTTATCTCATCATGGATAAGAGTTGGATGTATCATTCAATTTAAGCGATGTATACCAAAAAATGGTGGAAATGTTTCTTGATTTTGCTTTCGCGAACTAAAATTATGAGAATAAGATAATATGGCCATATGTGAAGTGTGATTTACAATGCATGTAACTCAGTCAATTGCTTATGACCATTTGGTATGTAATGGATTTACAAGGGGTTACACTAAATGGATTTTACATAGGGAAACATCCTTCTGCTACAACTAGCATTAAAACGCATTCCTTGAATCGCAGGAATTAAATACTGACACACATATATTATTACATGAGGCATTTAGAATACCAAATGAGAATAACGAAAATATTAGAGGTAGCCCTGAAGATGGAGTAGATAAACCAAATGCAAATGCTGAAAAGTTCTATAAATTGATACATGATAGACAAAAAGAACTTTATTCATGATGTAAGAATTTTACAAAACTCTCGTTCATCCTTCAGGTATTACATATCAAATGTTTAGGGGGATGGACTAATCATTCATTCACTCTTTTGTTAAAGTTATTGAAGGAGGCATTCCCAAAATGTGTAACACTACCTATACTTTTTATGTGGTTGAGAAGATAATTACGAAGTCCGATCTTAGTTATAAGAAGAGTGATACATGTCCAAATGATTGCATATTGTATACAAAAGAGCATAAGGGTGATTTTAATTATCATGTTTGCAAATCATCTAGTTATGTGACAAATCAAAATGAGTCACCTGATGATGAACCATCCATTGCAATAGTTTGTCATAATAAGCCAGCTAAGGTTTTACATTACTCTCCTTTGATACCAAGGTGACAACGATTATTCATGTCACCAAAACTGCATCATATATGAAGTGCCATTAAGAAGGTTGGACTAATGATGGTTGTATGAGACATCCTGCCGATTCTCTAGCTTGGATGACTTTTGATTACCTATATCCTGACTTCTCATCAAATTGTCGAAATGTTAAACTTGGATTAGCTTATGATATGAACCCTTATGGGTCATTGAGTATCACATACAGCATTTGACCTGTGATTTTAATACCACATAATTTGCCTCTATGGATGTGTATGAAGCAAACTGATTTTCTATCACATTAACTATCCTTGGACCTATTGCACCTATCAACAATATTAATGTATATTTGCAACCTTTGATGGAGGAATTAAAAAAATTATGGGAGACTGGAGTAGAGACATATGATGCATCAAGTATGGAAAACTTTCAAATACATGTAGCATTGATGTGGATAATCAGTGATTTTTTGGCATATGCTTAGTTGTCTGGTTAAAGTATAAAAAAGAAATATACATGTCCTTTTTGTCACAAAGACACTTGTTTTGAGTGCTTAAAGCATGGTCGTAAATATTGTTACATGACCAACCATAGATTCTTGGAGAAATGTCATGCGTTCCAATATGATGAGAAATCTTTTGATTGAACTAAAGAAAAAATAGTTGCACCTAATTGTATAACTGGTTCCATGGTGTTGGATATATTGTCTGGCTTCAAGATCACATATGAGAAGATAAATGCTAATCCAAATTTTCCATATAATTTGGAAAAAAAAAAAGCATATTCTTTAAATTACCATATTGGAAGGACGATTTAATATGTCATAATCTTAATGTGATGTACATTGAAAAAATGTATGTGAGAGTGTAATTGAAATATTGCAAAATTTAGAAGGGAAGACAAAGGATAACTTGAAAGCACATATTGACTTAAAATTTGAAAGATTAAGACCTGAGCTTCATCCTAGACAAATGTAGCTAACAAAATCATCTTGCCTCTAGTTTATTTCTAACAACAAGAGAAGAGAAAGATGTTTTTTACAATTTTTTAAAGACCGGTGAAAGTTCTTGATGGTTATGCAGCAAATAATTCTCGATACATTAATGCAGCAATTATTTTCACTAGACATAAGAGGATTGTTGAGTTCACGTGCATATACGCCTCTACTTGAGTTAAGTAAATTTTTTTTCGAGAACTGTGTTCTAAAGTTGGTCAACCTCATGACTTTATGTGTCTAGAATAACGAATTTCAATAATCCTTTGCCATTTGAAAAGAATATTTCCCTCTCTTATTTTTTTTTTTTTTGATATTATGGTGCATTTGGTTGTTGATTTAGGAATCGAGGCCCAATATACTGGACCAGTACACTATTGTTGGATGTATCTTACCGAAAGCTGAGACCTAAACATTTTTTTTAAGTTATTTTTTTATACAATACTCAATTTTTGTTTTGTCATATAATAACTTTATGTCATAAACTTAAAGTTGTACAAGTTTAGGTACTTACTTACATTAAAAGCACATGTGCGAAATAAGAGTTGTCTAGAAGGTTCTATAGCAATGAGATACCTTGCAAATGAATGCTTGACATCATACATAATGTTACTATTACATACTATAATTATATGTGTTCAAGAAATATATGCATTTCTTTGTATGGGTGTGTAGGGGAAAAAAAAAAGAAAAAAGGTTACAATGCTCTCTAACCCGAATTGTGATGTTTAAAATATGTTATTTTAAGAATGATGAAACTCTTAATAATGAGTAATCGGAGAAATAATAGTTAGTAGAAAATTATTATGTTTGCTATAACATTCTTAAATAGTTTACTAATTATAATATACACAATCAGTTATAATTTTTCTTACACTACAGGAACAAGTGGATGAAGGGACATATTTGGATTTACATTCATCAGAAGGACATACTAAAAGTGATGTATTTGCACAAGTTATGGGTAAAGAAAAAAATGGAAGTGTTCATATGTACAGATTTAGTGTCTCAACGTTTGATTTGTGGAAAGATATACAATATCACAAAACAAATGATATGCAAGGAAAACTTACAGAACTAAGATCAAAAGTTCAGCAATTGGTGCCCCTTCTTTTGAGTACTCATCCTGATTCAACAAGTACATATGAAAAGGTTCTTTATTAATTAGAATAAAACAATTATTATATTATTTATTTCAATACATGTGAAAATTATTGTACGTGCTAGATGATACAATCACATACAATAGACAAAATATATGAAGGCATCAAGAAATAATGAGGAAAACACTATCTAAGGAAAAAAGCTCAAAATTTTTTCACCATAAAAACATTGGATACAAAATATTCAACCTTGCAATAGATCGACTTATCGACTTTATACTGTTGAACACCTTTATTCGACTCCTCAACTCACTCACTTGCAAACGAAAGCTCTCTTCGACTTCTCGAGAAATACACACTGAGTCCTTGACAACTGCTGAATCCTCAGCCTACTTAATCCTCAATCTACAAGATTCAAACTCCTTCAGATCATGTACACTTAATGATTTTGGCTAAATAGTAGAGAGAACACCTTACTCTATTACTTTGTGGCTCTTCTGAAATTGTTTTTCTTTCTTTATAGGATACCTTAGGTACATCCTAGAATATATAGGGAAAGAAATCTTGACCATAGGGTTTTTAGAGTGCAACTCGAAAAATAAAAACTACAAATCTCACGGGAAAAGTCATCCTACTTAGAGTGAACTTCCTGTAAGGCCAAATCTCCAAAACTTGCTCTTGGTATTACTCGCAAGCTTCCCATACCCTTCCTGTGAGCTTCTTACAGAGTGTCTTATTCAGGTTATCCAAGTTTTGCAATCTGTCAGACTCTTTTGAGGCCAACAAAATTTGTTCCAACTTAAAACTCTGACAACTTAGCCTACGTCTAAGTTTGCAAGAACTGGAACTCTACTTTGACTATGAATTTGCTAATTATATGGATAAAATCCCTAACAATCTCTTCCTTTGGCAATTCCACGTCAAAATACCCTAATGAACATTACAAATAAGCCTCATACTTACTACAAGAACAATTGAACTTGTGCATATCTAAAAATCAACTAGTAGCACTGTGCACTTAACAAAACGTATCAAGGCATCATATGAAATAAAATCGAATAAATAGAATCATAACAAGTTATAACAAATAAATATATATCCACACTAACCAACAATACTCCTCCTCAATCATTCTCCCTCTGACTTTCCCTTTTAACATGGATTGGCAAGTTTAAAACAAATGAGGTTTTAATGTGTAATCTTGATCAATTCATTCCAAGTTTTATAACTTCAAACACATGACCAATACTCTATTTGAAGTATTGATCATACACAAATAACAATGAATATGAATTCAAAGAGTCACCCTACTATTTACTTACCAAAAAAAAAGTTTAAGTACAACATGAATAATGTTCCACACATGCATGTAAGAAGTTCAACTAGATGCTCTAATTGGACCATAAATTGAATTGAGAGATTATTTAAAATTTAGCGTTCTTCAACTTATATCTCCTCAATTCTTAATTTTTAACTTTCCTCTAATTTTTTATTTTATTTTTTATTTTCACAAAGCTTTTGACAATATTTTTCGCTTCTTTTTTTGTCCTATTGACTTGGTGGCTTTCACATTTATGAATAGGTAGCCTTTTTCCTATATCATCTTAACCTAGAGGGTGGTTATTTTGATAATTGACATGTTAATAAGATGGCTGCACTACATTCCACTGCTAGCCCTTTTTAAGTTATTTTACTTGAAAGATCTCAAGAGCAACCAATAATCCAAAAAGAGAATTAAGTAAACTCAATTGTGTGAACACTTTACATGATAATCTAAGCTCTGTGAATTACAATGGCACACCACAAACATGATAAAGAATAACAAAACACAAAGTTTGAGTTAATCTAGGAAGTCAAAGTCATGGCAATTAAGTAGGTCAATAATTTTATTCCAATGTTTTTGAAGTATGTATGAAGTAATAAGCCTTACAAAAACATCACAAAACATAACATTACATCTCAATTTTTTTTTTAAATAGACTACCTAAACAAAAATTAAAAAAAAAAATATCTAATTTACATGATCGCGTATAATTAGGATAAAATATAACAATTATACAAAGCTTAGTCTATGAAAAAAATCTATCTCTACTTATCAAGGTTCACCCCTTCAACATCCTTAGGAGTGTGAGTGATATTCAAGTATTCTTCTTAACCCAAATAGTCCTTATCTTTAGAAAAGCGTTTTATGTCTTGGAGTTATTGGGTTTAGGTCCAATAGGTTTTGAAAATTTATCTTTCTACTGTTTCTCGTTAGCCTATGTATGTGAGGTTTAGAATCAAAACATGACTCATAAAATCTAAATGGGTCAAATCTATTTGTCAACAAAGGGTAGGAGTAACCAATACAATTTGTGATAGTGCCGCCTTGTGCGACCATGTATACCGCAATGAAAGCATATGCAAACGAATTTTTTAGGCAAATTAAAAAGCATACATTGGGGCCTTTTAAAGTAGCCTCTTGGTTGATTACCTTTATGTGGCTTAGAAGCATTCTTCATTTCTAGCACACTAGCCTTTAGTTGTTGAAACTTAATTACCTTTGGCTTTTTCTATTCACTTGAGGTAGCTTTAGCTTTAACCTTGGACTTCTGCTTTCCATTCTAACCAAGTCCTATCTTATCATTTGGGCTCCTTTGCATCCCAAGAATGTCATCAAGTTGGGAAGATATAGTATTCATCTTAGAGTGCATGGTTTGCAAATTGGTCTAAGCATCCTTTAGTTTCCTGTCTTTCTACTCCAATTTGAAGGTAGTTATCAAATTATCTACACCTTTCTTGCTTACTTTAAGGCTTTCTAGTTTCTCTTCAAGTTTCTTTAGAGAGACTTTCAAGACCTTGTTTTTCACCGAAAGCTTCTCATTCTCTTTGTGAAATTTGCAATAATATTTGAAGAGCTGTTCATAGGTTTCTTCAACATTCATCTTGTTTGTTGCATCCTCTTTGCCTTTGCTTTTAAATGATTCATTGCTTTCATTCTTTAAAGAAGAATTTGAGAGATTTGTAGGTGCAGTTTCACTGGTAGATGCACGGACCATAAAAATCGTATAATTCTCAAGATAGTCTTCGGAAGATGATGAGGTACTTTGGCCTATTCATTTAAATTATCAAGGGTTGCATTGAGTACCTTCTTCTTTCTTTTCTTGTTTCCACAATCCTAAGCTATGTGTACTGGTAGCACTTCACACCTTTATACTTGTTCTCTTTCTTCTTCCTTTCTTAAGGTTTTACCACTTTGAATTTTTCATTTTTCTTCATCTCTCCTATCTTGCTATCCTCCTCCTTAAATAATTTTCTTATTTTCTTGGTGTAGATAATAATTTCTTCAGGAGAGATGTCAAAATCATCATCACTTAAGGAGGAATCGTCTTCATTAATGGTTTTTAGGGAAACTCCTCTGGATTTTGGTTTGATCATGTTGGCCTTAAATGTCTAAAGTAAGCCAACTAGGTCTTCTACGCACATTTGCATAAACATCCCTTACTTCTTCAATTACAGTCACCTTCACTTGAAAAGTAATGGAAAGAAAGCGAAGGATCTTCCTCATAATTTTACTGTTGGGAATTGGTTCTCCCAAAGTTGAAACTAGAGTTGACAATATCACAAAGTCTGACATAAAAGTGATTAAACATCTCATCCTTTGATATCTTTAAGCTTTCGAACTTAGTTGTAATCTTCTGAAGCTTGAATTTTTTAACTGTCAGATTTCCTTCATGAGTGAGTTCAAGTATTATCCAAGTGTCTTTAACAATTTTACAACTTGAGATTCTCCTAAATTTGTAGCTGGTACTATGAAGAAAATTACGCTCAGAGCTTTATAGTTCCGTTCTGCTTTTCTTATTTAGCCCTAGTCCATGATTCCATGATTCCATTGGTTTCCCAAAAACTATATTCTCAACCATGTGAAATGATCGAGTCTATCCATTTGTTATTAAAAGCTAGACATTGCAATTTTGAGACATCAGATAAGCCTTCACAGAACCTTCCAACATGTATAGTTAGTGTCGTCAAACCATGGAGGTCTGGTGCTCAAACTACCTTAAGCTTCTCTCAGAGGATCCATCTAGCAAGAACAGGATCACATTTTTCTGCACTAAACGAACCTACTCTGATACGAATTGAAAATTCTTATATGTGTTAGATGATATAATCACATATAGTAAACAAAATATGTGAAGACACCAAAAAATAACAAGGAAAACCCTATCCAAAAAGAAACCTCTGAAAGCTTTCAGTATAAAAACATTAGTTACAAAAATTTTAACCTTGCAATAGATTGACTTCTGGACTTCATATTGTTGAATCTTTTTGCTCGACTCATCAACTTCCAAGTGAAAGCCCTTTGTGACTCTTTAATGAACACACACCAAATCCTCGCAACTGCTAAATCTTCAGCCTTCAAGATTCAAACTCCTTCGAATCAAGTAGACTCGGTGATTTTGGCTAAGTAGTTGAGTAAATGCCTTACTCTATTGTTTTGTGTCTTTATTGAAACTGTTTCTCTCTTATGGAAAACCCTAGGTACGTCCCAGAATATATAGAGAATGAAATCCTGATCATTAGGTTTCCAAAATGCAGTCTGAAAAAATAGAAGTTACGAACCTCACAAGATAAGTCATTATATGGTCTTCTTGCGACCATCCCGCAACTCAGAACAGGCTTCTCACAAGGCCAAATCTCTAAAACCTCTTCTCAGTATTATCCAGTGCCATATCCCACAAGCTTCTTGTGTCCTTCCTACGAGCATCTTGCAAGCTTCCCACAAAGTTCTATATCCAGGTTGTCTGGGTTTTGTAGTCTGTCAGACTCTTTGAGGCCAACAAATTTTGTTCCAACTTGAAACTTTTAACGACTTAGCCCATGTCTAAGTTTACAAGAATTGGAACTCTACTTTGACTATATATTTGCCAATTATATGGATAAAATCCTAACAACATGCATATAAAATTAATGTATTTATTATTTGTTAAGTACCTAATGTACTCAATGCTCATGATTTGACCACTCAATGTTATATAGGCTCAACTATACAAGCACAATTTGGTACTCTTACCGAGGTAACACTTGAAATTAATTAGAGCAATTGTCTTATATCTCAAATAACATAATTAGAAATTTAATCAGATAAATTTACTAATTCTTATGCTGATTATGATTCAAATGTTTTATTTAATTTTATAGATTGGAGATACAATTGTTATCAAGAGTATTATATATCTAGGAGAAACAGTTGCAATTGGTGTCCTTTGAAATATAGACCCTTCTAAAAAAGTAAATGAAGAAGATTTAAGGCCCAACTTCTGGGAAGTACATGTTCAAGTTCCAATAAAACCTAATGAATCATTGATGTGAACATACGAATAATGCAAGACAATTGAACAAGCTGTTGGAGCTCATATTGTGTGGCCTTTTTAATTTGTTGTAAGTTTTTGTTTTTAGTTTTTCTATATTATCAAAAATATTATTTAGTATTGAATATTTAGGTTGTAATTTCTAACTTTTTTTAAATATTATCTTTTTGTACAAATTTTAAAGGTTGTGGATGATAAGTCAAGAACACTTATGTGAGTTGAGCTGAATATTCAGCAAAGATAATAGTTGTGATTAGACATAGTTTTATTTATTTTTCTATTTTTCTTTTTAGAAATTGACTAACTTTGTTTTGTGGAAGTTGGATGATTATGACTATTGGCATATTTATGTTTATTTTATTTGTGGTGGAACGTTTAACCATTGTTTTAGTATACTTATTATATTTAAAATTTTTTATTTCTTATTACGATTTCTTAACTTAGTTGTGTTTTCATTTTTATTTATTATGATGAAATAGTTCAATTATGATTAAAGGAATATTAAGGTATTTAATTAATTAATTTTTATAGACCAAAAAATGGTTAAATTTTAGAGTTTTCTTTTTTTTTTTTTTTTTTGAGCATGAATAGTTTGTAACGTTTTACGATATCATGATATTGTATAATATTTTTTTATATATTAATTCTTATGGAATTTTAAGATGCCACTTAGTTTAAGTTAAACTTGGCATTTTTAAAGTCCCAATAATATCCTTTAAAAATGTCATTAAAAAGATTCAACTTGCATAAGTGAATGTCACAAGAAAGATGAATAATGACATTTTAATTTGCCACTAAAATAAGATTCTAATGGCATTTACTAGTATTACAAAAATAGTTAATTGTGGCACTTAAAGCACCATTAAAGATCATATAAAAATACTTTTTACAATAGTAAAATTTCTATAATAGCATTATTTCAAAGTGCCTCTAGCCAATATATTTAATGACAATTTTGAAGTGTCAAAATAATGTATATTTTGGCATTTAAAGTGTCATAAAAGAAATTAAACCATCTTGTTAGAATGACACTTTAAGTGCCACCAAGAGTGTTACCAACACCTAACATGGTATGGGCATCCTTTTCATTACTTGAAAATATCATTAGGCAAAAATTATCATTAGAAGAAGTTTGCAATAGCAATTATGATTGCTATTAAATCCATATATTTGTTGTAGTGTCACTGTTAAAAAGTGTTCACATTGAATTTTTTTTGGTTATTTTGTTGTAAGGTTATGGTCCAAAGGACTAGCTACAAGCTGAATTTGTTTTTCAGGACGCTCAAGTTTGGCTAAAAAATAGCTCAACTTTAGCATTTATGAGTTTGATTTGTAACTCATTTAACATTGAATTCGAGTCTAAAAGTGCTTGATTCAAAAACTCATGAGCTAGTTAGATAAAATGATATACATTTATATTTTTTATAATACCAACTTATTATATTGTAGACCAAATGATGTGGTTTTAGTTTAATATAAATACTCAAGAGTCAATCTCGAGCCCCTTTTCTTTTTTTTTTTTTTTAACTGAGCTCAAGTTTGAGCTGAACTCAAGTAAACCAAACATAGATTCGTTGTAATGACCTGAATTTTTATATTTATTTTAATACCATATTTTTAGGATTATGTATTATTGACGAGGTAATTTGTTTGTGAATTGTTTGTTTGTTGAGTTGGTAGTTGGGTAGGCAAGCACGGTGTTGTGTTTCCCTCACTTTCCATTGCTTTGTACATGCATAAAGGGTCAAATTGGAGTGACAATGATAGAATTCCTGCCTTATATGAAGGCAAAAGAAGAGGATTAAATGAAATACCTGTAGTAAAAGAAAGTACCAAAGAAAAATCCACCTACAATTCCAGCTTTATGCGGAACTGAAAAAGATGATTTGATGAAATACTTGCAATAAAAGAAATTACTAAAGAAAAATCCACCTACACTTCAAACATCTAAAAATGATAAATCAGCCATATACAAAAATAGAAAAAGAGGATTTCATGGACTACTTGCAGTAAAAGAAACTACTAAAGAAAAATCCTTATCTCTAAATTAGTTTTATTGAGTATTGATTATAATACAGTTTTTGTATTTGTATGAAGGTTTATATTACTTGACTTATTTTTTTTTTAATTCTATTTATAGTACCAAAGACATCAAATACACTACTTATAAAGAAAATTCAAAATTCTGGCGAAATTTAGTCTACTTTATTCTTTATCAGAAACGTGAACTTAATATTTATATATAAACCGATTTACCAGTTAATTTCTCTTACATATATAAATCATTCTTTCTTACTATTAGTCATTTTCAATTGTTTATCTTAAAAATATCTCACTCAAAAGCTTAGACTTGACTTAAAAAGTCCCAAAGACATCTAACTATGACTTAGATATGGGCTAAAAATTAATCTAACCTTATATGTTAATGATATTTCTACTTGGAAATAAGGTATATATGAAATCGAAATTAAAATATAGGGTCAAGTTCGTAATTCTTGCAAAGAAATGATAGCTATAACAATGCATCTATTTTTTTTTTTTTAAAGAATTACGAAAAGAGGTATTTGAAATGTTTTTAAAAGGGATACATACCTTACCCAAAAATTTAAACGTGGGAGTCAATAATTGCAGAATGCATTAAGAGTGAGTATTGGTCGGAATGATTTGAAAATAGTAATTTTTATAACTGAATCAATTATTTTTAAAAATTAAAAATGATAATTAAATCGAACAAATAATATATACTAATTGAATATTAATCAAACTAAATTATATCAATTTTGTTATGATCGATTCGGTTATATACGATTATAAATTTAAATATATTTTTATAACATAATTATGGAAACAAGATAACAATTTTTATGTAAGTGTTATTTGGAATTTAGAATGTTTATTTAATATCATAATGATTTATTGATTTCTCACAATATTTGAAATTTTAAAAGATAAAACCATAGATAGGAGTGGTATTTAGGTTAATTATTATATATATATATATATATATGTATATATTATATATTAAGTAAATTTATTTCGATTTATTTGATTTTAGAATTTCAAAACCATATTCAAAATCAATAATCGTTATCTTTACAAAAAATAACCAAACCGACGTTATTAAATAAATAACTAAACCAAACTTCTTCAATTTGATTACTATAATTCAAAAATCAAATTTTAATCAAATTGTGCCCACCTCTAAATTGGGCGCTATTTGTGTGGGGGCACTATCCACCATGAAAAATAATAATATATAAAATGTGTTTTTATGGAAAGTTTTATTATTATTGTATAGATATTTATTTAAAATGAGATAAATTGACATCAATAAAAATATACAAATATATTTAGATTATTAAATTTTAGTGAGCTTGTCAGTGAATTGACATTGAAACCGGTGAAAAAAAAATCATTTGTTTAGGTTTAGGGCAAGTAGTCTCTAAGCTTCATCACAAATCAGGTGCTATTAAAGGAAAATACAAGATAATTAAAAGTTTTAATATATAATATACATACATACATAATTAAGATGAGATGAACGAGCATTTACAAAAAGGTGTCCTTCCACCTAACTTCCCACGAATTTATTTCTGGACCACGTTTTCCCTACAACGGTCAACAGCTCACCCCCAGCTGGCCACAAGGCTCCCGCTTTTCGCCAATCATAGTCACGTTCAACAAACGCGAAGTCACGTTCAACTAACGCGAATTGGTAAGGAACGCGTCGGAGACAATAACGGCGTCAGTATCCAACCAGATATCTCGGTCATATTCCGTCGGATTCTCCAACGGCGTCTTGATTTTCCTCATGTCTCCAACCGTCAACGCGCCGGTAATGTCATCCCTGACGTACACCTTCTCGACGCCGCCTGAATTCATACCCACAACCTTCCCCGGCTGCGTCCGCCACTCGGCGTAGATCGCCGGAATCTGACTACTGACCCTCTTGTCGTACACTCCTAACAATATATTTTCACTGTTCGAGCCGGCAGATAAAATAACTTCCGGCGAAGCAATGGACACGACCGGATTCTGAAATCTGGGGCCGGAAAAGGATGTTATCTTTCGATCCGTGCTCTCCCAATGGGAAACTACACCCCCAGAATGAGAGGACTCTTCCTCGAAATCTAACCCTATCCCTAGACTGTCCCACAGCCTCACAACGCTCTTGCCGTTGGCCAAGTCCGACCACGAAAACCGATAGCCGCCACTGCTACGCCGCCGACGGAGTCTCAGACCGCAACTTCCCAGATTTTCTGAAGGGTAAAGACTCGAACCGGCGACGCAAAAATCTTCATCAACTGGCTGTCGATCGTCAAACGGCGTCCTGGGTTCGTCGTCTTCGTCTTCCGAGGAGGTAGCCTCCTCCTCGCCGGAGGCAAAAGCAACGTCATCAAGCTGTTGGGTTGGAGGTCCAGAATAAGCTAATAATTTATCTCTACAAATTCTAAGAATCAATAGCTTAATTCTGGTGATTACACCGGTAAAAGTAGCGACTACAAGAAAGAGAGCACTCCATTTCCAGAAACTGTACACTTCGCCGGAACTGGAAAACGAGAAAAATCGAGAAAACAGAGATGGGTTCTGCAGACAGTTCATGCCTGCTTCAAATTCGCTTATGATGTTGAGCTCTGGAACAATCTCCATATTTTTGTACAAACAATTCAATTGAATAAAATCCAGAATCCACGAGATATATATATATAGATGTGTATGTATGTATATATAAATATATTGAAATCAAGAATCGCTGTCAATTGCGTAGGAGAGAGTTTGGGAGGTGAAGGGGTGAAGGGTTGGCGGTTTATAATGGTGGTGGGGGAGGCGGCGCAGAAACAGGAAAAAATGAGTTAAAGTGCTGAAATCTGACTTGGCATTTGGCGATTGGTCGAGGTCAGAAAAAGTGGCGAACTTTCCGATGGGAATAAAGATTGGATTGTCTGACTCAGCGTAGAAAAATGCTCATCTTTCAAAAGAATATTATATTTTGTAACTAAAATGTGTTATTTTTATTTAAAGAAATAAATTTAAAAGACTACATCTTTGATTGTTCTCGAATAAGATAAATTGCTTTAGCTGCAATTCGGCATACTTTTTTTTTATTCATTTTTTATTTTAAAATTTTGAAATTAAAACGGATTTGATTACTTATATTTTTAAAATTTATTTTAAAAAATAAAAATAAATTTATACATGAAATACAAAATGACAAAAAGTTATTTTGAACGTTTTATATCAAAATATGAAAACCAAAAAATATAAAATTAAATGTGTTTTTTATTTTTTTATTTAGAAATTTTTAAAACATAAAATATATAAAATTAAAAATTAAAAAAAAGAAAATGAGAAATAAAAATATAAACTAAATGACACTTAAGATTATAGACCTAAAAAAGTACAATGCTAAATACTCAAATGAAAAAAAGTAAGGAATGCATGACGATATCAAATTTAATATAAGTTGGGTGATAATTAGGTGAAACAAATTTCGACAATTAAATTTCAAGTATTTTTTAAATTTAAAGTTCATAAATATATATAAATAGTTAAATTTTAATCTAATAGTTTAAATTTAGTTATCATCGAATGGACATCAAATTTAAAATCAAAAGGTACAAACTTTTCTCAACATACTAACGTCGTAAATTTTTGATGGATAACTTTTTATTTAATAAATTGAGCTTTTAACTTTTTGATGGGTAAAATTTTCAATAACATGATTACAAATTATTCCAGTTTCAAAGAAAAAAAAAACACAAATTACCTTGGCACCTATCATAAGACTAAAATTTTAATTTATTAGATTTTATTTCTACTTTTTTACACTTTATTTATATGGTGACATTTTTTTTCACTGAAAGAATATTAGGGATAAGGTGAAGTTTGAGAGTAAAAGATTATTAAAGTAATTGTCACCCTGATAGTAAGGTTGAAGGGGTAATAAGTTTATGATACTTATATTTAGATTAAGAAACTAAATATTACTTGATAATAATTATGTTATGTTCAGAATGTTAAAAGTTTTGAAGTGGTAAAAATCAATTGTGTTTGAAATAAAGGTAAATTAACCACAGGTAAAAGTTAATATTTAGTCTTAGTAAAATATTATTATAAAAGTAATCATCATAATAAATGGTATTTTAATAATAACTAATTTTAATAAAATGTATTTATTAAATACAATTTCAAATAAAAAATAACTATAAAAAATAGTTTTATCATAGATTAATATTTCAATGGCAATTAATTTTAATAATGAATTATCATTTGTTAAAATTATTTTTATTTATATAAAATAATTTAATAAAACAAATAATTTTAATTAATTTAAATAAATTATTAATTTTTCAATAAATTATATTAATACAATACATAATCTAGTAAATTATTATTAATGAGAAATAATTTTTGTCTAAAAAATATTTTAATAAAATAAATTATTTTAATAAGTAACTATAATTTATTAAACATTAATTTAATTTGAGAAAATAAATAATTTTAGTCATAAATTAATATTTCAACAGTATAAATTTAATAAAATATTTTAATAATAAAATTTTATTTATAAAATATTATTTTGATAATATAATTTAATAGTTAATAAATTTTAGTTTGATTAAATAAATTATTATTTTATAATATTTATTGTAATTATTTATAGAAGAATGTTGTATAGGGTTTTACAGGGCGTAAAGAAATATTTTATGAGAGTAATAAGAAAGGTAAAGAAAAAAGGGGTAAAATTTTTTCATTACCCCCATTTGCCTATCATCCTCCAAGTAACAGTTTATCTCTCATATTTGTCCCTTCATTCAAACTAATATAATAAAGGGTAAAAATCACCTCAAGTAAAATTTATCATTCTTTACCTCCAAAACAAACATATCCTAAATATTATATGTAATGAAAAATATTTAAAAATCATATTAGGTGAAAGATATAATAGATGACATATTTAATTGGCAGATTGCAACACTTTTACATAAAACGAAATTTCTATTTTATCAAAATGTATTATTATAATAATGTAAAAATAATATTTATGCAATGAAAAAGATATTTTGATAAATTTAAAAGATTTTTGAGAAATATTATATGCATGTTATTTGAGTTACTCATGCTTTAAGAATGAGAGTCTTTGATTAGTTTAAAAAAAATACAAAAATAAAGAGGAGGGAGGCTAAAGTTATGTCTCAACTTTAGGAGCTAAAGTTGTCATAAAATGGTATCGTCATTTATAATCCTTACATTTAGATATAAATTTGTGTATTTGGATATGAGTATTCAAACAATAAGAGCATCTAAACAAATTAAAGTACATCTAGATATAATTTAGTGCATCTGAAAATGATTTGATGCATTTGGAGTTGAAAAAATTGGATGTGTGTCCAAACGCACATTTTTTATATCCGAACATTCCTACTATTCAAATACTCACATTCTAATGTATTAATTCATATCTGGATACAACAGATTAAATAAGATGACATTGTTTAAAGTGAGTTCAAGCCCTATCGTGTTGAGTTGAAGGCACTAATATATTAGCTTTTGGCATCTAGGATGCGTTTGGTGTACCATCAATTTTCTCTAACTTTCAATCTTTTTTTTTTTTTTTTGGTTGAGTTGAAGGTATTAATATATCAGCTTTTGACATCTAGGGTACATTTGGAGTACCATAAATTTTCTCTAACTTTCAATTTTTTTAATTTTTTTTTATTTTCTCTGCACCAAATTTACTAAGCACATAACTTTCTTTTCATATAAAATTACTAATTTTTATCAATTTTTTTCTAATTTTTACCTTTTTTTTAACTTTTCTTTAACTTTTATAATTTTTTATCAATCATATAAAGTGACACATGCCAGTATGACAAAAAAGGCACCAAAAATTAGCAAAATTTTATCATCTAAATGGAGCCCTAATATAGAGTTAGTATCATACTTGCCAACTCCAAAGCAGAGCTACATCAAAAAATTTGGAGGCTTAAGATTTAAACAAAAAAAAAACTGTGACTAAAAGATGTTCAAACGTGTAGTGTTTTTAGCCACAAAATTATGAATCAAAATTTTATATTCAAGATGCTGTAATATCATACTCCCAATAGACAATATAATGAATTTGTTTAATTTATTTTGCGATATAATTGATTTGAAATAAGATTTTATTAATTTTAATTTTAGAAAACATTTTTCTGCAAAAATAACTATTATTATTGATATCATCAATAATATTTTATTACTAATATAAGTATTAGTTTATATAATTTAATATATTGATGGGAGTATTAATTTTTATTTTTAATATTTTATGTATACATGAGATCTTTTTTTCCCCCTTTTCACCTTAAGACCTTAAGCGGGTGTTTGCTTTTCTATTTATGTTTTCAAAAACCGACAATAAAAATATATTTGTTAAATTTATTTTTATTTTTTATTTTAAAAAATAAAATTTTAAACAAAAAAATATAAAAAAAGCATTTTCATAGTCAGTTTGCTTTTTTGTTACAAATATTTTGTTAATTTTAGTACTTTGTCCATTTTTGTTGTATCGTACGAAAATGAGTGATTTTATTCAAATATTTTATTAAACTAAAATTATTTTGATAAATAATTAAATTAAATTAATTTAATATTCCATTGTTTTAATATATAAATTAATTATAATTTAATTATATTATATATTTATTGAATTAAATTATTTTTAATAAATAAATTAAGTGACTAATTTAATTTTATTAAAATTAAATTACATCAATATGAAATATTTTTATTAAATTTGATAAATGTTTTAAAATACTAATAAAATTAAATTTTTATTAAAATAAAAAATTAATAGCTAGAAATAAAATTAAATTTTTAGACGCAATTTTGATTTTTATTTCAAAAAAATGATAACAAATAAATATAAACAAATAAATATAATTAAAAAACCACAGTGAAGCGACTGCAGCCTAAGGTCTAGATCAGCCTGCCCGAAAGCTGGATATAAAAATGAAGGAGACGCGTAGGAGGATAGAAGTGACACGCATTTTGAATCTATTTTAATTCTCAAAATTTTTAAAAATTAAAAAAATTTTAAATTTTTCTAATTAAATTCTGTCACATATAATTTTTTACATAATATCGTTACTTGTTTTGAAAGGCGTATCACATCAACACTACCTTTTGATTTTTTTTGTAATTTTTTTTTACTCCAAACACTCCTTTACACTAATTAAAATTCTAACCTTATTTTGATAAACTGAACCGAGATAAATCTAGTGCACCGATGTACCACATATCGTTGAATCAAATTCAAGTCATTATATTATATTTGATCCAATAATCCGTAATACATTAGATGCACAGGTGCACCTGACCTAACTTAAACCCTGATAAACCTTCTTTTCGGTTGAGAATTTTGATTGCACAAAATCACATGTAAAATTTTATCCACAAGCAAGGGAGTGTGTCGTTGACGAGTCAGCAGCTAATGATCCAAAGTTCTGGTCCGTTTTCCGCGTCTTTGTGGACGCTGTTTCATTGCCGGTTCACCATTTAAAATTTGACACGCGGTGACAGGTCATTGTCCCCGGGACAGATATCTGAGCCTCTGCACCAATTATTTGTTTTTTCCAATTCAAAAGTTTATGGTTTGTGGCCACAAGAAGCAACGGACATACAGGATGGGTGGGATTTGCGTGGGGCTGACCTATCCGTTTGGCCAAATAAATAAATAAATAATAATAAAATGAAATGCTTATAGCTGAACTATCCGTTTCTAGTTTTTTTGTTTTTTTAATAATTAAATTTATTCTTTTATATTTTAAGAGTGTGTTTAGCACAACAAAAAGTGAAAGAAATAGATAAAATATGATTTGAAAAAATTTTTTATATTTGATACACACAGCTCAAACCGTATTTTTTATAGATGAATAGTAAAATTTCGTTTCGACGAATTAGATTTTCGTTTAGACGGATTCAAAATTTTAGACAGTCATGATTTATTTACAAACGGATTGTAGAAACCGTTTGGACGAAAGTTAGCTGCGTGATTCCGTCGGAACAGTTTCTACAATCTGTTAGAACGGTTTTAAAAACGCCACAAAAAGTCAAAATGGGTGTCATTTGATAGCTTAGAAGTCCATGGTGAGAATGATGAAAAAATTTTTACTATTTGATTAACCGAATTCTAGTTATCGACTTTTTTTTGAAAGATATTGAAAGTTTTTTGAATTTTAAGAAGACGGGAATATATAAAATTTTATAGAGATTTTCAGAAATTTTCATCAAACTTTGGTGTACCAAACACACCCTAAATTTTTTTAAATATTAAAGAACAAAAATATTAAATTAACAAAAAATTAAAAAATTAGATATTAAAAATTTAATTTTTTCGTTTCTCAAATATAAAAAAAATTAATTTTTTAATAGGTACCTAATAGCCAATTACCAAAAAAAATTAACCTTTTTTTCTATTCAAAGTCAACCTTAATGTCACAACTGAGATTTGATACTGTAGTTGTTTAGATGTATTTATATATTTTTTAGATTAAAAGAAATGTAAATACATTTAAATAGTTGAATTAACAAATTTTAAAAATTATAAATACATTTACACTATTACATTTTAATTTAACCATTCTGATTTTAATAAATGTCAATCACCTATCAAATTTGTGAGGGATTGAACGATACATGAATTGTCCAATTTTAAGCAGTCAACAATCCAATCTCATGTCACCACGCTAATCCCTTTCTTAGGGCCCGTTTGATAACGTTGTCGTTTTTTTTTGTTGTTTTTCTGTTATCGTTTTCTGTTGTCATTTATTTTTTCTGAAATGAAAACTGAAATTGCGTTTGGAAATACAAGTTTATTTATAATTATTAATTTTTTATTTTAGAAAATATTTAATTTTATTAGTTTTAAAAAATTAATATAATTTAATAAAATATATTTTATATTAATTTAATTTAATTAATTAAATTAATACAGTAAATTATTTATTAAAATCATTTAATTTAATAAATATAAAATATATTAAATTATATTATTTATTAAAATAATTTAATAAAATATATTTCATATTAAATAAATAATTAAATTAGATTAATTATTAAATTAAATTATTTATTTTTAAATTAATTAAATTCATTTAATTATTTATTAAAATAATTTAATAAAATATATTTTATATAAATTAAATTAATTAAATCATAAATAATTTAATTTAATTATGATATTTATTTAAAATAATTTAATAGTAATTATTAAATTAAATTAAAAATTAATGTAATTTAATTATTTATTATTAATTATTTTATATATATTAATTTAATTATTAAATTAAATAAATTAATTATGATATTTATTTTAGATAATTTAGCAATAATTAATTATTAAATTAAATTAATTAATTTAGTTTTATTATTTATTAAAAATAATTTATATTAATTTATATAATTAATTTAATTTATTGAATTTAATTATATTATTTATGAAAATAACTTATTTTAATAAAATATTTGAATAAAATAATTTATTTGTATGTAACGTAACAAAAATAGATAAAGTTTTAAAATTGATAAAATATTAGTAACAGAAAAGAAAACTAGAGTGATAATACCTTTTTTTTGTTTACGTTTTTTTGTTTATGTTTTCATTTTTTTTGAAAACAAAAAAACGTAAACAGATTTATCAAATATATTTCTGTTGCAAGTTTACAAAATTTTAAGAACTTAAACAAAAAAATAAAAAATAGAAACGTTACCAAACAGAGTTTTAGTAGGCCTCATTATTGATTGGTGGGGTTGGGGTTCAAACTCCGCGGCTTTTAATTTTACCACGTTTATTTTACTCATTTACTGACGCCGTGGCATCCGGTGGAACGAAATGCACGTGGAACAGACAGTATTGGATTAAGGGATGTATTTTTAATACAGAAAATATTTGAAATGATAAAAAATAAAATAAAGTTAGATAATTTATAATAATTTTATATATCCATAATTCTGGAGAGAGGTAAGAAAGTGAATAAGTTTTAAAAATTTTTAAAATTTTTTAATGTTTTACATCACTTCGATCAAACTTATAATAAATTTATAAAAAAATTTATAAAATATTGAATAAGTGTATTATGGGTAAATTTTCTATTAAGTCCACGTTTGATTTACAAAAAAATTGTGAAAATTTTTAAAAATTATTTACTTTTTATTTTACTACACAAATTAAAAATTCACAACTTATTTTATTTTACCTTACTTTTTATCACTCTAAACACATCCTGAATTTACTTATTTAGTGAATAAGAATCTAGAAATATATTGCCCCTGAAGCCCACGAGATTGGAATGGAGCTTCTCACTAAACTTTTTTTTTTTTTTGGGTAAGTTTGTCCATAAACTTTGATTTCTTGAACATTTTGGTTTCGCATGGTAATGTTTTTATTTATTATTTATTTATTTTATATTTATAAATTTTTAAAAATAAATAATAAAAATACATTTCGTAAATTGATTTTTATTTTTTTATTACCAAAAAATATTTAAATATTTAAACCTAAAACGTAAATTAAAAAAGAATCACATTTCCACTCTTTCCCTTCTTTCACAATCAATATGTTAATTTTAAGTCCTAAATAAAACGTTTTATCAATTGTTGGTGCATCATATTAAAAAATTTATTTTATTCAATTAGCTTATTAAATTTAAATTATATTTGTAAAAAGTAATATATTAGCATAATAACTTATTTCATTAAAATAAAAATAAAAATAAAATTTATGATTAAAATGATTTTTTATTTTATGAAAATTATTCTTTAATAAATAATGGTTTCATATTAAAATTATTTATTTCATTAAATTAAAATTCCTTACAATTAAATTAATAATTTATTTTATTACATTAAAATTATTTTTTTAATAAATAATGGTTACATAATAAAATAATTTAACTTAATAAAATACACTACAAAATTAAATTTAGTTTTTGACAACTAAAATATTAATTTATTATTAAATTACGTTCTATATTAAGTACAATTAATTTAATTTTATAAAATATTTATTTTAATAAAGTATGTTAATATTTTATTAAGACAAAATTAATTACGGCAAACAAAAGTGAATTACCAAACGTTTTTTAATTTTATTTTGAAAAAAAAATGACGATTGACAATAAAAATAGGAAATAAAAATTACTAAATATAAATAAAAAACATAAATATTATCAAATGGATAATTGGTGTTAAAGAGTCCGAATTAAGATTCAAAATGGGATTTGGTGAGCAATTAATGATATATTTTTTCTTTCTTTGAATAACCATCTAACATTGCATTCATATTCTCAACCATTGCCTATTACATCCTTGGTTAATTCATGAGTCTCTTTTACAATATTCCTCACAACTTTCTTGAAACAATAATAACTAAAATTGTTTATACGAAAAAATAACTCGTAAAACATATTCCTAACCTCCCAATTACTACCATTATAAATTATATATATATATATATATATATTTTATGATCAAAATTGTAATAATCCTAACTCTTTATGTTTTAATTCTTAATTTTTTTATTTCTAATTTTTAATTTATATATTAAAATAATTTTTTTTAGTGAACACGTGACCAAACAGGGCCTCACCCCTTCCGTTTGACTATCTGGCAGCTGGTACCTATAATAAGTGTGTTTAGAGTTGCACATATTTGTAAAATTGATAACTTGTATTTTATATGATAGGTGAAAGATTTAAATTTTATAATCTTATAATTTATATTTGTAAAAGTTTATAAAATTATATATATATATATATATATATATATATATATATATATATATATATATATATATATATATATATATATATATATATATATATATATATCTTAACTCGGTGCCAATGCAGCTCGGCTTAGTGGGCACATGTGGCCATGGCACGTGGCGCGGCCTCTGCTTGGTGCCTCCACGTGGCGTAGGTGTACATACATAAATATATATACACGTACGTTGTACATGGCCGGCAGGTCAGAACCAAATCAGGGAAGGGGAAAAAAAGGGCGAGAGAGAGAGAGGAGAGAGAGAGAGAGAAGGAAAAGGAGAAAAAAAAAAAAAGGTTCGGCCGAGGAAAGGAGCAACTTTGCACTGAGTAAGTATATTAAATTTCTGATAAATTCTATTTAATGTTCTGTCAAAAAGTATATTAAATTTCTGTTAAATTTAAATTAATTCTATAATTTTGTAATTAAAAATATTATTATAATTATTTTGGTAAGTAAAATTAATAATTTGAGGATACGTGACATTTTTCGTCCACTCACAAGATTTTGTTGCACGATGTTAGACATATGAGATAGGAACTTAGCACATTTTATTTACAAATATAATATGTGAAAATAGTAGGATAATTTTCATATGTTTATTCTGCATAAATTATGAGTAAATATAAGTTACAATATTTTGTCCAAATCAGAACATTTTGCCTGTTCTAAACTGAGTGAGTTTGCTGGACCGTTTTAAATAAATAAAAGAAAACTTTGTTCGAAAGTATGTATGTACATATGTGTTATATATAAGAATTCTGCTGGAAACGACAACGCGGAGGAAAAAATTTTAAAATTTCTATTTAGCCCAAAAAGTTTTGGAAAATCTTAAAGGGGGTCCCAAAAGTTTGATAATTACAAAACAACCCCCAAAATTTTAAATAATTACAAAGTGACCTAAAAATAAATTGTAAGAAAATAATATATATTGTGATTGCCGGAATAACGGATACTACGAAACACTACAGCAGAGCACACTTTTGACGATCAAACATTTGGTCACTAAAGGCCGACATTTAGTTGTTTAAATCTTTGCCGACCAACCAATATTGGTTGTCATCTGATTGCGGAAGTGCGGTGGGGGAACTTTTTATCGACCAAATCATATTTTGGCCGCTAAAGATGAATTTTTTCCCGACTGAGTGTTAGTCACTAAAGAGGAGGCCTTATCCGACTAATTGGTCACCAAAAGTGTAAGCTTTCCTAACCAATTGGTTGCCAAAGGTGTGAGTTTTCCTGACCGATTAGTCGCCAAAGCGTTGGGCTTCACTGACCATTCGGTTGCCAAAGGTATGGGCTTTCTTGACCATTCGATTGCTAAATAGGACATGAAAAATCCCTAGTGTCAGCAATACTCAAAAAGGGAAAAAAATTTGTAGGTATTTTTTATTTTCTTGCATTTTCTTTCTTGTAAATTATTTATTTTCCTGTAAATTGTCATTCACAACATCTAACAATACCCATAAATAAAAACAATATCAACAACGACTATATCGAAAGTAAACCTTCAACACTTTAAAATTATATAAAACTTGTTTTCAAACATTATGTATACAAGTTTGCTCAACATATTTGAAGAAACAATACTTTAACAATAATTTCCACAATTAACTACTTCTTAACTTTCAAAATAAAATTTACATATAATCCATTAACTCCTTTACCAAAACCGATAGGTGATGATCAAAATAAAATTTACATATAATCCATTAACTCTTCTACCAGAACCGATAGGTGATGATGATCTATCTAGAAGTACCTACACAAATAATTAAAAAAAAGTGTTAGAAAAGGAATTCCTTTAAAACTTTTTTAACTTCAAAATATTCACCTTTTTTTTGTAAGTTAAAAAAGCAAATATAACCACAATTTCCTAAAAAGAATACATCATCCATATAATACATCCACATATAAATGAGTAAAACATAACACAAGTGATCATATAATCACTAATAAAACAAGTAACTTGAGACCCAAATTTGAAAACAACCTCAACATCACCAAATTCAATGTACACTACTTAGCCCCTAGAATTCAAAAAACTTGGAAATTGAGACCATAAATGGGAGAACTAAGCAACATAATACCCAAAAACTCAACCAGAAGGATAGCCTTCAGCAGTTCTCAAATAAAACCAAAGCTCAAATCACGTAAAAATTTCTTAGCCTTATAAACAGTTCAAGGAACCCTCTTATTATAATTAGGTAAAAGTATCTTTAATATCTTTAATAAATAGTCTACAGATTTGTTACTCCACTTAAACGTCACCTTTGTATGCATAATATTGATAACAAGCGCCAATATATTATACTCTTTACAACTTGGATATAACTCACGCCGAGCCTCGTGTAATAACTTGCCGAAGTTTTGGACATCATCCACTTTTATGTCGTCGAGACTTCCTTCCGTATTATGATCATTCCTTGAATTTTCAAAATAAATATCTTCCAACATATTGGGAAACTCATCACCATTTTCTTATAATTCATCACTATTTTTGCTTTCACTGGTTGTCATTCTATCTTGAAAATCATTACCATCATCATTCATGACGACATTTTCTAGATTTGACGAACTAGTAGCAACGTTTTCACCATAATATAACCAAGTTGTGTATGTTGGCAATATTCCTCTCAAAAATAAATGATACTTAACTATATTAATGTCAAAGTATAAAATATTCATGCACTCCACATATGAACAACGAATCTTCCCATCCAATATAACCCTTGCATTAGCAAATTCAATGAATGCGTAAATCCCTACTCTATACTCATCGCTCACTCGATCTTTAAGTTTCATCTAACTTTTATTTATTTTTAGTAACCTACAATAAATAATCATAAATACATATCTAATATTTTCTACAATATGTCATTTACTAAATTTACTGAGTAAAAAACTTCCATGGATCCATTCACATAAAATGCAAATACTTTAGGCTCGATTTGGGATGAAAAACTAGAAGCTTAACTTCTAAGTACTAAACTCTTTGACTTTTTCTAAAATAATCAAAATTAAATTAAATTAAAAATTAAGACTGAAACCAATTTTCTTTTTAGGAACAATAGAGTACAAATGGAAAAAAAACAAAAACAATAGAAGTACTTTCCCACCATTAATAAATATATTTTTCCCTTACTTGCAGACTTGCAGCACCGACAAACCAAGTTTCAATCTTAATTACATTTGCCTGCAAATGCCTTCAAAGGGATATAGAAATTATATAGGAATCAAACCCGATGCTTGATTCTCGATGTTGGAATTCCAGGCTTTTCATTGATTAAAAACAAAAGGGGGATCAAGCATGTTTAATTAATTAAGAGAATAGCTATGCTACAAGGATTCTATATAACCTCTTGGATATTAGGAAAAAGCTCCCGCTTATAATAATTTTTAAAAATATTTTAATATAAGATATGCTTAAAGGAATCAAATCCAAGCATAAACTTATAAAAATGTAAAATAACTTGGAACAATTTTGTGTCAATTACTCAGTAAATTTAAAAAAAAAAAAGAAAAGAAAAAAGAAATAAAAAGAAGTAAAAAGGAAAGAAAAGTCCAACCTAGAGAGCCCCTCAAATAGAATAACCTAAAACAAGTATATCAACCTTAGCCAACTCTTACGCTATCCCCAGCAAGAAATAAATAACTCCTCTTGGTTCTCATAAAGTTTGGGGGAAAAAATCACCACCACATTAGGGGTGACAAAATCAACCCATACCCATTAACCCGCTCAATTAAAACTATAATAAATAGATTTGGGTCTTATTATTTTATTAGTTGAGTTGTTATTTAGTAATTTATAAAATACCCATTTATAAACGGGTGCAATCGAGTTTAACAATTGGACCCGTTAAAATACCAAATTACATTAAAAAAAAATCTATATAGAAATAGGCCCCCCACTCTCTCTCCAGCTATATCCCTGCCCCTCTTTCTAAGACGCTCTTTCTTGTAGTTTTTTTTTTTTTTTGTAATTCTCTCTCGTAGGGTTATTACGATCTTCATCTCTGTGGTTGCTCAACCACATCACAGCTTGCTTTTTTGTCCCTTCTACTACTATCATTCCATTCCTGACAAGGAATGGTGGCTACCAAAGCCCACATCACGAATACTAAAATCATGCTCATCATCTAAACCAGCAAAGCCAGATCAGTGGGTTCACTGTCGCGAGAGGCGACCAAATTAGACGACATAGCATGGATTTGTTTTGAAAAGCCGACTGTGATTTCACGAGATAGTCCATGACATAGACCGGAAGTTCTTGGCAGTTCAGTCTTCAGCAGAGCCAGCACCTCGCCGCCCAAATGACCAAGCTCTCTCTGTCGATTTACCGTGGTTGCGCCATATCTTAACCCCCTATCATATTGTTTTATTTGAAAATTATCTGCTTTGGCACCATAAGTCGCCACCGCCAACCTCATTTTCTGGGTGTAACAATATATCATGTGATATATATATATTTGACCATTTTAGTTTTCAACACACAACGTGATAATAGATTGTATTAATTTTTTATTTGACTCGTTGTATTTGAATCATGAATTTATCCAAAAATAACAAAAAAAAAAAAACATAAATTTTTGAATATAAGAAAATACAAGAATGAAAATGTTTTCCAATAAACTATTTTTTAATTTAATTATTTTTAATTTTTCAAATCTCATACATTTTAATTTTTTTCTTCTATTTTTATCACAAATGAACACAAGAATTAATTTTGAATTCTTAATTATTACATTTTTTTGGGGGTTTAGCAAATCTTTGATGCAAATTTTGAATCCAAATTTACACTCCAATTGGATTGATATATTTTATAAGATTTGATTTCATTTAATTAAAATTATCACCCATTTTTATGTTTGTAATTAAATAAAATTTTATGACTTGAATTTGATTTGATTTTATAATTTAAATTTTGAAATTTTTATATCATTTGAAATCTAATCCAAAATAATAAAATTTGATGAGAATTCGTTATTTTTCTTAAGCTATATATATATATACACACATATATTAATTGAAATAAAAAATAAATTTATATATATATTTATACACGGAAATTAATTGAAATAAATATTTTACTTTTTTGTAAAAGAAAAAGTAGGTTGGGTATAAATGGGTTGGATATGGGATCATGAATTTCTACTAACCTATATCAAACTCGCTCATATTTAACTCGCCTTTTAAATGGACGGATTTGGGTTGTACTTATTAAAGGTTCAACCCGTTCAAACCTATCACCAACTTGCCCAACCTGTCTATTTTGCCACCCCTACACTACACCAACATTAATTAAATAAATAAGGAATTATTATTTATAAATGAAGTTTATAAAAACATATTTGAAGTTTATAAATGATATAATTAACCTGAAGAACTTCATATGTATCAAAAGCACATAGTGATATGAGCAAGTTTGTTGTGTAGCACTATTTAATGGAGGCTCACAAACATAAATTAAATAAAATCTAAGTGGCCATGCAATTAAAGAGAAAGAAGACAACCATCAAGTTTTAACCATGGGCCCCACAAAGAGCTCAACTTTGTTTCATTTCTGCCAAGCTTTATTAAAGCAAAGTAGCCCCACCAAATACATTGTGATAAATGTGCTAAAAAGGTATGAATTTAGTTTAACTGGACAATTAAACAGTTTAGGATTCGGGATGAACAAATATTCTTAGCCTATTTATATAATTGTTTATAAAGAGTTTTTGTTGAGAAAGCAGTCTAAGCATAGTATAATAATATGATTAAGCTTGAATATTGAGTTTCCCAACTTTAAGTGGGCAATAAAACATATTTAGTTTCTTTACCGCTTCACATCGATAATCAAAATTTCCCTGCTAGTGCATTATATAAGTATTGAAAGAGAGAGACTGAACAGCTATCGTGTAGTTTTGCAATATAATCCAAGAAGAACAAGCCAATTCTAGCTTGCCTAAGCCCAGTTGGATTAATATAGATGGATTTTCAATTAGCAAATATGACTGAAGTCAGTCCAATTCAAGCTAAGACATAATTTAACTACACAAGGCATTAGCAGCACTCGAGATGTAGAGCACCCTTAAGATAAAAAGAAGCCAAAGTATGAATCAAAACTACGAAACAAATATGGTTGTGATTCCACACATACATGTCTAAAACTGTGAAGGAATAACAGTCCCAAAATCTGTCATGGAATGACAATAAAAAGTGAAAATCTAGCTAGTGAGGAAATCGCCATGTTGTTTGAATCACTAAGGAAATCCAGGAATAGTAAGTACAGCACAAAAAGTTCTTCTTGTATCTTGAAAAATTAATGGCTTGAGATCGCAGGAGAAAAAAAAAAAAAAAAAACCTCAATCACAAGAAATAAACAATCCTACCAGTTCAGCATTTCCACAAACACATTCCGAGTAAAATAAAAGAAAAAAAAAGGTGGATCAAATTATTGCATCTCAAGATAGAGAAGAAAAACAACACATCAAAAATTAACACCCAACCTGAGAATGCTTTTCTCCTTGGAACTAGAAATAAAATATTAATTAGTAAGTTAAAAGAACAACCATCCACTAATATCATGAATAAAATAGTGAAAAAAAAAAAAAAACTAGTCAAAAAGCAAGACGAATTTCAATAGGCATCTAGGACAGAACCCGACTGTAAAATGTCTTCTTTTCTTTCCTTTAATTTGCACTGGATGCAACACATTCCTCAATGTTTTTCTATATTTAATAATTAATCTCTTTCATTTAATTTGTCTGATTATTACATTCAAGTACCAAGTGACCAACAAGACTATGAATCAAGTTCACCGATCCTGCCCTGAAAGGGGTAGTTGATTTTGGTTCGGATGGCGGGCTAAAGGGCCTGAGACCAATAGGTCCCAGGTTCGATTCTTCTTAGGGGCAATCATTTCTCCAATTGTGGAGGGTCATCTAACAACCTTCTCGGTTGAGCCGGTCAGCCAGGACTTGCCTAGGCTAATTTACCTCTTCGTGGTTCTTTGCCAGCTAGGACCACGGGACGAGTTTCACCCAGTGCGCACCCATTGGTAGCGACTGCGGGTTTCTCTCCAATCCCAAAAGTTCACCGATCCAGATGTAGGTTCGTGCTGTATCCTAAATATATATATATATATATGATTATATCCTTGAAGACACCCAATAAGTCGAAAGGACATAACAAAATACATATAAATTTTTCGCGAGAGATCAATCACAGGAACATGCTGGGACGCAAATCGATGACTAATTAACAAATACTAGCTGTCGATTAAAGCAACTGACAATAAAATCTATATGCATAAATAGACAGAGTTGGGATCGTTCAAACTACATACCAGCGAGGGATCTAATCACTCGTGCCTTGTGAGAACAACCGGAGACAGGAATAATTCAAATCAACAGCTGAGAATGCATGGAGTAAGCGAATACGGAAAGTGTCTGTCGGTATTTTTTGGTGGAGAACAGAGCTGTTGGCACGAACTTTCCAGCGAAGCAGCAGCAGAGAAACCCAGATAGACACAATAACACGATTGGGGAACAAGAGGGAAAATGTTTCGGCATTTATCAAAGCCTAGGAAAAAGAGTTTTTAGTTAGGCTTTATTGACCAGTTGGTCGGCAAAGATTAATGTTTTATTTTTATTAGTCTTTACCGACCAGACAATTGGTCGCCGAAGGGAACCATTACAGACCATCTGTTCGGGAAATTTACAAATTGGTTTCTTAACCTTTGCCAACTAAATATCTGATTGTTAAAGAACTAAATCTTTGGTCCAAAAAAAATAAAAAAAAAGCACGGTGACTTTTACATTTTTACTGACCAACTGGTCACTAAAAGTAAGATAAATTATTTTTACATTTTTATTGACCAAACTTTTGGTCACAAAAAAGTAATTTTTTAGTCGGCAAAAGTTTATCAATGAATTAGGAAAATTTTTCCTATTATCGACCAAGTAATCAGTAAAACTCAACAATTAGCGACTAAATGGATGTTGGTTAGCAAAAGTGGTCAGTAAACTTGTGCATTATTGCAGTGAAATTAGAGAGTGTACAGAGATTACTTTTGGGTTAAAAGACCCATAACATAAGGGTTAGTATTCATGCCAATAGGTTAATAGTCTACAACATGACGATTATAAGTTTGATTTATCGTGACTTGTGGTTGAGAACCATAAATACGATGTTAATATCTATCCTATGATTTTATTTGAAAAAATAGTAAAGGAACTTAACAACCATTTATAATTTGTTTATTGCTGATAGGATGATCTGAGTATTAATGTTTTTTGTGACATATTAATTTGGTTGTTTATTGACATATGATTATCTGACTCAAATAAATAAGATAACACACATGTTCAATTTTATTGCATATTGTATGTGTTAGTATTGTATATCGTGGGCACAAGTGGTTGGTACTCACCTCTCTACAGATAGTGGTGCAGGTACGGAACCTAAACCCTAGGTGGACTGCGACGTCAGGCTAGTTGTTAATTATTAAGAAAGTTTTGTTATCAGTTTAGTTTAAATGTTGAGACTATAATACTACTTGACTTATTCACTTAGTTTGTTAGGCCTTAAGGCCAAGATCGATTTATTTTATATTTGGGATTGTGTTTGCGCCACTTTACAATTATTTGGTGCTTAGTTTATTGGTATAAATTGTGTATGTCTGCTTTAGGGTGGTCATGGCTCTTATCAAGAGTAAATATGTAAATGCTTCATTGGGATGCGTGATATTTTTCGATCACTCTTTGGGTCACGAAATTTGAGGTGTGACCGGGTGGTATTAGAGGCAACGTTTAGAATACTTAAGGACGATGGGAATTACGATACATCATATGTGGAGTCTTTAGGCACTAGAACCTAAGTTAGATATCTAGAAATATTAAAAAGAAATCTCTGTTATTTAAAGTTTTACTTTTATTACCCACTTATGTGTATTGGTATGAAAATTACCTATGAGTCTAACTTGGAAATGCTTTTTTTTTTTTTAATTTAGGAATAAAGTATATTATTTTTGCTGTAAATTATTTAATTCAAAATCTAATATAAGTTAATTAGTTGATGAAAGAAATAAAGATTAGAAGAATCTTAGTTATACGCTTAAAAAACATAAAATAAGACATGAACACATTGTTAATATATGCAAATGGATAAATTTAGATTATAGAAAAATAAAATGATTGATAAAGATATACAAGAACGGATTAACAAAGAAAAAAGACATTGAAAAAAGTTTTAATTAAAATTATTTCTATTGTAAAATATCTTTCTAAAAATAATGTTGCATTTCGAGGTTGACTGAGAAGATATATAAAAAAATAATGGTAATTTTTGAATCTTGTTAAAATGCTAGCTAAATTTGACCTAGTAATGCAAGAGAACATTAGACATATTCAATAAGGTGAACTTCAAAATCATTATATAAGTCATATTATACAAAATGAACTAATAGAATAATTATTAGCTCTATAACTAAAAAGACAATAATTAAAACACTTAAAGAAGTGAAATATTTTTCTGTTATCCTTCGTAGTATGCCGGATGCAACTCATGAAGAACAAATGATTTTTATATTAAGATATGTTGACATTATGAATAATCCAGTAAAAATTGAAGAGTACTTTTAAAAATTTTTAAAAGTAGATGACATAGCCGGAGAAGGTCGATTTGATAAACTTGTAAATGCATTGGAAAAATATGATCTTGATATCAATAATGTGAGGGGACAAGACTATGATAATAGGTCTAATATGAAAGGAAAACATCAAGGAGTACAAAAATTATTGTCAAATATAAAAATCAAGAGCATTCTACATGCCATGTGGTTGTCATAATCTAAATTTAGTTTTATATGATATGGCAAATTTAGGTATTAGCTAGAGCTCGTATAGCATATATACTCATTATTTCCTTCATCCACTACATGATGGAAAATTTTACAAGATAATGTAAGTAAATTTTCTATTAAATCCTTGTCACAAACTTGATGGGAAGTAGGGGAAGTAGAATAAAAAATGTTAAAGAAATAAAATTTCAAGCTCCAAAATTAGGGATGCTCTAATTCCATTGGCAAATAGTAACGAAGATCTTAAGTGATGCAAGTTGTCTGTCAAATTACAAAATTTAAAAATTTTAATTTTTATTTGGCGTGAATATGTGGTATGATATATTATTGTAGTTAATTCAGTAAGCAAAAACTTACAGTCTAAGGAAATATATATTGATGTTGCTATTGATCAATTAAAAAGTCTTATTTGTTATTTTGAAAAATTATAGAAAAAAGGGATATGAATCTGTTTTTAATTGAACTATAGAAATTGCTAATAAAATGAACATAGAACCCGTATTTCATGAAAATCAAACAATTCAAAAAAAAAAAAAAAGATTTGCTGAAAATAATAATGATGAGGTAATAGATTTTACTGAAGAATCTTTTCGCATTGAATATTTTTTGTACATAATGGATCAATCTATTTTTGCCACAAAAGCTTGATTTGAGAAAGATATAGCGTATGAAAGTATTTTTGGTTTTTCATTTGGCATAAAGAAACTAAAAGCTTTGGATGAAAATAATTTAAAAAATTAGTGTCTTAATCTTGAAAACTTTTTAAAAGATGGTGAACATTTAAACATTGACAGTTTTGATTTATTTTTGAAATTAAAAGTATTGACCAAATTTTTAAAAGTAGAAATTAATACTCCCATTGATATATTAAATTATATAAAAGAGTGTGATTCTTTTTTGAATACTTGTATTACTTGTAGAATATTATTAACGGTATCAGTAACTGTTGCTTCGGCTGAAAGAAATTTTTCAAAATTAAAATTAATAAAATGTTATTTAAGAGCAATTATGTCACAAAATAGATTAAATGAATTAGTTATATTATCTATTAAGAGTACAATATTAGAGCATCTTGAATGTAAAATTTTGATTGATAATTTTGTGGCTTAAAAAACTACATGTATGAAAATTTTTTAGGCCCAAAATTTTTTTGCCTTACACTTTCAAATAGTTTGATACGACACTAACCATGGTGTTGAGAAGTTCACCTAGGATAGAGAAGCAGATATGCAAAGTTAGTATCCTCACTTGTTTTCTTTATTTTTGTTGTTATTTCTTGTCCCAAATTTTGAGGATTAAATTTTATAATGAGAGAGAATGTAATGACCTGTACTTATTTTCTATTATTTTATTCACTTAATTTTAGATTCAAATATGGTCTTTTGATGTGTTATAGATTAGTTCACGCATATATTACCTCGGTTGCTTAGTATTCAATCTAAAGTAGTCATGTCTAATTTTGAAATTTAGTATCAGAACCTTCTCTCTGTCGTGTGTATGCCTGTTATTCTCCCGTGCACATAGCTTAGTTATTATGGCAATGTGTGCACAAAGCCTCTTTTCCCGTGTGCATGACTGGTCAAGATGGTGGTGTCCGCACAACACATCCTCTCTCATATGTATAACCCAACCTTATAAAGTAACTCTACAGGTACATTTTTTTTAATTTTTTCTTTATTATTATTATTTTTTTGGTTGGAATTCATGGCATGTGTTGGGTGTGGGTTTAATTCTATCTTGCCATAGGACCTAGCCAACCTTAGCCTATCATCACTTCACTACTCAGCATTTTTTTCTCATTTACGTTGGTTTAATGTCTAAATGTATGTATAAGTGTCTATATATATAGTTGTGGTTTCCTTCCGATGAAGGGAGAGATAGAGAGATTAAGGGTTGAGGTGTTGAGGGTTTGCCTTGGGGATTGAGTTTGCCTTTTTTTATTAAGAGTGTGAGTTTAATTTATGGAAGCTTGATTACAAGTGTTGAAAGAGTTGTGTTTGGGTCAAGTGTCATGTTGATCATCATTCTTCATCTCTCTATTCTTCTTCTTTAATTGGTCAACACAAGATAAGCAATTTAATTTTGAAACATAAACGTGTATTGCATGTTTTTTGTTTGGTATGATATTCAATATGTGTTGATATTATTGGAATCAAAAGATAATGCACGAAGATGTATATATATAAATATAGTCATATATAAGGAAGATGATGATTTCCAAAACCCAAAATGACTAATTCTTGCACAAACTTAAAATTGATGATTCTACATCTTTTAAATCCCATCATGGGTTGGAAATGAATTGAAATTGGCGTATGAATATGGTTGAAACCACTAAAATGTGGAATTGGGAAGTTAGAGGTCAAAAACAAGGACTAACGAACTGGGCTTCTCAGTCCTCAATTGTGCGCACCTTTGACATGGTTCGTGCACATGATCCTGCCATTAATCCTCTTATGCACTCGAAATGGAGCTACCATGCATATAGGGGTAAGTTTCATGTGTGCATAACCTAGACTATGACTCTACCATTCGTATGGTAGACTTCTTGTCTAAGTGTGGTTATGGTTATTAATGTATGTGACTGACTTTGGGGTTTTAGAGAAACTATAAAATGAGCGTATATGTTGTTGTGTTGGCTCCCCAAATCCCACATCAGGATAGGGAACAAAAAATGAGAGGCTTGGCTCCTATAAAAAGGGCATTCCCCCATAGTTATTATATGTACCAAGGACACAACTAAAAACCTGTTTTACCAAAGTGTGAGTGTAATTGGGTTTTTGGGTTGTGTGAGTGGGAGAGGGTTTTACAATTTTGTCCGTGCAAAAATTGTAATAGTTTAATATTGAGTTGAGTATATTATCCCTTTTTGGGATCGTGGATGTAGGTCTTTTGAGGGACCGAACCACGTTAAAAATTCTTGTGTTGAGTGCTCTAAATTTTTTTCTTTCCTTATTTGTGTGTGCGCTTCCGTTGCGGGCTTTACAAGTGTTTGTGGGCCCAACATATGTATCTAAGAATTGAGAGTTCCTACGTCTGTGTAGAAATTAGTTTTTCGTGTCTGGTGGAGTTAATAACCCATGAAATGATGTGGATGCCTAAGTGTAGCGTATTTTTTCTTATGTAGAGTTTTAGAAATGTAGATATCTACGGGTGACATAAATTTATGACATTTTTTCATCAAAATTTGATTTGATTTTATTTTTTTAGTAGTTTTAGGTTTTTCTTCACATTTGTTAAAAAAAAAAGTTAAAAAAGGGTGGAGGTACTTGTATTCCTTCACTAACTTCTCCCACTCCACAATAGTTTTAATTAAAAAAAGTAATGTGGAATAGGAGACGCTAATGTGTAATGCATTTATCATTTTCCTTAAAAAAAATTAAAAACAAAAAATTCACATGTAGGTTAAAAAAAAAAATCAAACTTTTTAAGAAACAAAATTGTTTTTTTTTTTTCTAAATACATAGAGACATTTTTTACTTAACTGGCTGAGCTGATCTAGGACCACTTAAGGTGGCTAAGGCTTGTGTAGCACCATTCTGATTAGTTGAGAATTAGGTCACACAATTTGAAAGCGAAGTCAGAACGAAAGTAAGAGCAAAGTGTGAGAGCATAGACTTTTGAAAAACATAAGGTTACGAGTATTGTTAGAACATTTAACAATAAAAATTTAAATATATATTTTAAATATATTTCATATAAAATAATACTAAACATGAAATAAATTTTTAACTTTTCTAGTATGAATGTAATAGGACTACGTTAATTTGTACATAAATTTAATAAAATAAGTTCATTCAGAGTTATTATATTTATTAATAAGTTTTCTCGAAATTATCTATAATGATTCTATGCATTTTATGTGCATCTTTCAAATAGGCATTATATTATGTGCATCTTTCAAATAATGAATAAAAAGTCAACTAATTTTCAATTTTAGGATTTAACGTACCAAGATAAGTTGAGGATTAACTGGAATTAATCTTGAATTTACGAATTCAAAGAAACGGATCACAATTGGTGACTTGTAAGTGAAGGCTTATGTGACCTTGGCCATCAATCTTATAAATGTGTAATAGGCATTGCTTATCTCATACAATTAT
The DNA here is from genome assembly GCA_019916065.1 of Vitellaria paradoxa. Classification (NCBI taxonomy): domain Eukaryota; kingdom Viridiplantae; phylum Streptophyta; class Magnoliopsida; order Ericales; family Sapotaceae; genus Vitellaria; species Vitellaria paradoxa. Next base: position 34,916,787 of record CM034237.1, on the reverse strand, counting down.
TACATAAAAGATATAACATACGTGACACTGAGCCAAGAATGTTAGTTACATTTGGTTGAAAATGGTGATGGAGTGCGTGTAAGGTGAGCGTAAAGGTGAAAGTAGAATGAGTGTGAGTGTGAGAATAATTATTTTAGTATGTACGAAGAATGAGTTTAAGGATAAGAATGATATGTGTTTGGTAAAGTAAAATAATTGGTAAAATAAAATAAAAATATTAGTAAATACCCACACTATCCTTATTAAAAAAAGGAAACATGTATTTAATTTTTTAATAAATTATTTTTAATAAAATAAAATATTTTAATAACATGTTAGTGTTTATTTTGATAAGAGTAAATTACACATACTTTCCCAAAACATTAAACTAATTACACACACTGGCTCTAAACATTTAAAATTTATATATACATTCCTTATTTTTAAAAGTTTTTAATCCAAACTCCTTCCATTATTATTGCTCTCAACTCCATTGAAATTTTTACTATACAAAAAATTATGCCTCTGTATTGATTCTCCTGTACCATTATCTCTTTCACAAACCCTAAACCCATCTTCTTCCATCGTTTCTCACAACCTAACACCACTAAGTAGATTTTAGAGTGTGTTTGGAGTGACAAAAAATAAGATAAAATAAGATAAATTACGAGTCCGTAATTCGTGTAGTAAAATAAAAAATAAATAATTTTTAAAGATTTTTAATATTTTTCACCACTTTCAGAATTTTTTGTCACTTCAAATAAAGCCTCAATCTTAAACTCTCGTACACATGTACATCCTATTTATATGTATATATTTGCATTTATATGTACATTTCTTCAATTAATTTTTGCATCATAGGACGTGAAAAATGAATTTCAGAGTATATGAATATCGTTGCCCTTGAAGATGTCGCTACCATGGTTGCTATTCCTTAAGGATGTCAATAGGACGAGTATACGAGGGTATCTAACTTGATCGAATCCAATAAAAATTCGTTAGAAAATACTCTAATAAGATTGAGACGGGTTTGAGATTGAAATTTAATACCCGTGTGGGTTTGAGACGGATTTGAGATTGTTCTATAGAGTACCCGATACCCGATCCCTAATACCGATTTACACTTGCAGGATATCCGATACTCGATACTCGCAGGGTACTCGTAAATTACCCGTTTAATAAAATAAAATAAAATAAAAAATATATATTTATATATTGACAATTACAATTTTATCCCTGAGATAAAATTTTTAAACTTATGAATTCAAAATCATTTATACTTTATTAGCAGCTGCTCTTGATTTTGTTGGGATAATTCATTTGGACTTATTTAATTTATAATTTGTTGTATGCTATTTTCACATATCATGAATTGTTCCAACTTCATATTGAGTTTAGAAGTCCTTTTATGAACTATGATTCCTATTATACTATTCTAAGGGTATGCCTCTGTATATTTTATATATTTATTTCTACTATTTATAATATATTTTGTTTACATTTCAAAGAAAACTCGGGGATCCTTTGACCAATGAATTTGTTTAATTTAATAAATTTAATATTTTTGTCACTTACTAATTTTTTATTTTTATTTCAAATCAGGTATTTAACGGATACTTAATAAGTAATTTGATCAATTGAACATAAACAGATTTCACGAGTTTGGTACGGGTTTTATGAATTTGGGACGGGACGGAACGGATTTGAAATTCTAACTAAAAAAATAAATGATTTTGAAACGATAATGATAACCAAAAAATAAATAAATTTGATAATAAAATTGACTAATTAAACGGATACCTACCCGTTTACATCCCTGCCATTCCCCTCTGACATGATAGGAGTTCAAACCGACGCCGGCGTGAGGGAGTTCGTGAAGGAGTTCAAAACCCATCCCAAACCGACGCTAGTGTGAAGGACTCCAACACCTATCCCAAATCGATGCCGAAGAATGTAGAAAGCGACGTCGTCAAGCTTCGGGGCCGCTTCGTACACGGGAGACAAGTAGGAGCTCAGTCGATTTCGGAAAACTGCTTTCAGCTGAAGCACACAATATTGTCCTCTGTGTGTGTGAGTGTGTGTGTGTGTGGTGTGAAAGCTTTTATCTTTTTTCTTTCTATTCTTTGTTTGGTTGCCCAGAAAAAGTAATGAGAAAGGACGAGAAATTCCTTGGTTTCGAACCATTACGAATTTCTGTTTCATTAGTTCAATTGAATGAAAGTTCGGTCCTTTATTTCAAGTTTGTTCACAATTTTGTCAAAAAAGTAAATTGTGGGTTTTGATCACGTAGTGTTGTTGCCATCAGTGAAAATATAGGTTGGCTATATTGGGTCACTGCTCGTTCTTGCTTTTTTTTTTGCAATGAATTTATGCAATGTTGCTATGAGAAAAGCCTTCATATGGGATTTGCAAATAGGGCCTGGGTTTTGCATCAATTTGTGAATCTTTTCTCATCTTGTGTTTTTCAGACCTTGGATTTTCCAGAAGAAAGTGCTGCTTGTGCGATGGAACAGCAAAAGTTCTGAGAGAATTGCGAGTGTTTTTCTTTTTTTTTTTTTTTGCCCTTTTCTTTTCTTTTCTCTCTTCCTTTCTTTTTTCTTTTTTTTTTGGGGTTGTCATTGAGGGATATATTTATTTTTATGATAAAAAATTTTGTTAATTTAGTTAACTTTTACATTTTTGTTAAACATAAAGGGATGAGTGTTAATAACTTTTTAAAATAAAAGAGATATATATATTAATTTTAAATGCTAAGCGACGTTTGTAATTAACATCATATTTAAGAGAAATAAGTATAATTTATTTTTTTAATAATATTTAATTTTAATAAATTATATTAATAGAGAACATAATAACAATAAATTATTATTTATTTAAAAATATTAATTTAGTAAAATATTTTAATAAAATAAATTATTTAATATGTAGTTATTGTTTATTAAAATAATTTTATTTTAATAAAATAACACATTTTAATCATAAATTATTGTCTTAATAGTTTTTATTTTTAATATAGTAAATCAATATAATATATTATTTACTAAAAGTTAATTTTAATTTTAAATAAATATTTAAATAAAATAAATTATTTTGATATGATACAACAAAAATTAATAAAGTGTTTAATTTAAAGTTTAAAATTATTTACTATAATGATAGAAATTGCACCTTATAAAAAATAATTTTAAAAATATTGTATTAAGACCCATTCTGCTCTAGGGAGAGTAAACCAAATCGATAATTTTTTTAGGAGAATGACTTATTCTTCTATTAGAGAAAGATGAAATGAGTATTGTATTGTATCCATCAAAAGTCTAACTAAACATGACAATAGAATGCTCATATTCATTTTATCATTATTTTACCAATCCGAACGTCGAAGGCATACTCCTTGCCATTTTTGTTCAATTTTGCACAATCTCTTTCCCTCTCTCCATATATGTAGAAAAATAAAATATATTCAACGATCTAAAAAAATTGTCAAAGAAATGTTGTTTGCATTTTAAAAAAGAAATAATATGGGTCTATTTTGTAATGCTATCGTTTTCTTATTTATATTTATCTGTTTATATTTTAATTTATTTTTTGTTGTCGTTTTTTAAATAAAAACTAAAGTTGCATCTAGAAATGAAATTTTGTTTATAATAATTAATTTTTTTAATAAAATATTTAATTTTACTAATTATTTAAAAAAATAATTAAATTAATAAAATATATTAAATTATTTGAATTATATTATTTATTAAAAATAATTTAATTAAATAAGGATAAAATATATTAAATATAATTTAATTATATCATTTACCAAAATTGATTTTAAAAAATATATTTCATATTAATTTAATTAATTCAATTACATTACTTTTTAAATTAATTAGATTAATTAAATTTTTTTATCTAATTAATTATATTATTTATTAAAAATAATTCATTTTAATGTAACAAAACAAAAATGGATAAAATGTTAAATTTCACAAAATATTTATAACATAAAAAAGGGACTGAAAATGTCTTTTTTTTTTTACATTTTTTTGTTTAAATTTTTACTTTTTTGAAAAAAAATTACTTTTTTGAAAACAAAAAATAAAAAAAATTTAACAAACACGTTTTTATTATTTGTTTTCAAAAACAATTTATAAAAATAAATTGAAAAAAAAAACCTGCAAACACAAATACCATCAAACGAGACTATAATTAAAAATTCATTTTTTGAAATTTAAAATTAGAATGATGTGATGCAATTATAAGTTTATTATTTTAAAAATAAAATTCATCAAAAATATATTTCTATCATAATAATACTGCTTCTAATGCATTTAATTCTTGTCTTGTCCCATTTGCTTATTAAGGTTTTATTTCGTTTGTTATAAATTCCTGACAATTTTTAAAAATTATTTATTTTATCTTACTATATGAATTACGAATCTGTAATTTATTTCACTTCATCTCACTTTATCTCATTTTTTATCACTCTAAACATATTTTAAGTTACTGTTTAGTAGATCAAAAATTAAGATAAATAGATTAACTTTTTGTAAATAGGTATTTGACAAAGTATCAAATTTTGTCACTTTATGTCCAGTAATAATAACTTGCTCAATTTAAAAATTATTAAAATTTTTATTAAACGCACAAAATTATCGAAATTGGTAAAAGATGCTAAAAATTTTACTAAGGCTACGTTTGGTGCACAAAAAGTTGATGAAAATTTCTAAAACTTCAGAAAATCTCTATAAAATTTTACACATTCCCACCTTCTTAAAATTCAAAAAACGTTCAATATTTTTCTCAAAAAAAGTCGATAACTAAAATTAGGTTAATCAAATAGCAAAAATCTTTTCGTCATTCTCACCATGAACTCCGAAGCTACCAAATGACACTCATTTTGATTATTTTTTGTGATGTTTTTAAAACAGTTTTGACGGAATTGCGTGGCCAACTTTTCGTCCAAACAGTTTCTACAATCTGTTTGAACGGATTGTAGTGTAAAGAAATCATGATTGCCTAAAATTTTAAATCCGTCCAAACGAAAATCTAGTCCGTTAGAACGAAATCTTACTATTCGTCTCCAAAAAACACGGTTTGAGCTGTGTGCATCAAATATAAAAAGTTTTCACAAACCACGTTTTATCTCATTTTTTGGTGTGCCAAACGCAGCCTAAACACATACAAGTTGTTAAAATATAATAAAAATTATTAATAATTACTATTTATTTTATCGAATGTGCAAAAAATTTTATTTTCCAACTTATAACCAAAAAAAAAAATACTAAAAACCAAATTTCGGAACGAAACCTAAAATTTCCAATAAGAATATCTTTTTTCATTTTAGCATGCGTTTTAGGTTCTTCACAAGTGCACAGAACTTAACCCGTACAGAATGCTACATTCGTACCGTGTAGAAAGAATCTTTTGTGATTTTGGTATATTCTGATTTTGAAAGATAAGAGTAACATCACGAGGTTTTAGGGGACTGCAGTTGAAAAATTTATTGCCGAAATTACAGTAGGTCAATCAATGGTTAGAATATAATTGTATCAAATCTAATAATCTTAATTCAATGTAATAAAATTAAACTTAAAATAAAAATAAAAGTTAAACAAAATTTGATTGGAAGATCATTAATAAAGATTATGAAAAGATAAATTATATTAAAATGTAATTACATCCTATTTGTTGATTGATTTACTATAACTCTTACCGTGGATTCTTTCATTGCAATCCCTCGAACCTCACCACCAGGACAATTTGGATGATCACATCGGGATGCTTTCCCATCAAATCACCCACCCATAAAGCAATAAATTAATACCCTTTCGAAGATGATGAGAGGGGGTTGAGAGTAGGTCCGGTGCATGCGAACCGTCGAATCATCTATCTGTACAGTATACGACATATCGTACAAATGATTCGACAATTTGTAATACATTAGATGGTCTAGTACACCAGATCTACCCCTTCCGGATGAGAGTTACGCCTTTTGAAGGCGGCTCCTCTAACCCAAGTCACGACAACCACGTGGGAACAAAATTTGAATTTTATTGGTTAATTACACATCGTTTTCCACAAAAGAATAAAAAGAGCTTGCTCCAATTAATATGCGCGTGTCCCCCTGTGATTGGATAACAAAATGAGTTCTGTTTCGATGAGCGGGGCAGCCGTGGGAAGGTTTTTTCAAAAAGTTCACACCCGTCGAGGTGGCGTGCGTTTATTTATTTATTTATTTTTAAATAATTAAATATATTCTTTCCCATTTTAGAATTTTTTAAATCATTAAAATAAAAATGTCAAATTAATAAAAAAAATAAAAACTTAGTTCCTTCTCAAATAAAAAAAAAACTAATTTTTAATAATTCACTGATAACTAATTAAAAAAAGAACTAAAATTTTTACGTTTTAAACTAAAGTCGTGTTTAAGAAATAAAAAATTAATTTTTTTGGGTAATTATAAAAAATTATTTTGACATGCACGTGTCGCCCTATGATTGGATAACAAGATGAGACCTGTTTTGATGAGCGGGACAGCCGAGGGAAGGGTTTTTCAAAAAGTTCGCGCCAGTCAAGGTAGCTTGCTTTTATTTATTTTTTTAAATAATTAAATTTATTTTCTTATATTTTAAATTTTTTTAAATAATAAAAAATAAAAATATTAAATTAACAAAAAAAAACTTAATCACCTCTCAAATAGAAAAATATTAATTTTTTAATAATTCACTTGTAACTAATTAAAAAAAGAACTAACATATTTATCTCTTAAACTAAAGTAGAGTTTAAGAAACAAAAAGTTAATTTTTTTATAATTAACAATTAAAATTTTATTTTTTATTTAAAAAAGTTACATTTTTAGTAGTTAGTTTTTTTAATTTGACAATTCTATCTTTTATAATAAAAAATTAAAATATGAGAAATTAAATTTAATCATTTAAAAAAAACTAAAAAATTGAATAAATGCAAACTGAGTAGCCAGTTGCCGTTCCGCAACGCACACCAAGACTAGGTTTCTTCGCCGTGGGTATTGAATATGGATGAGTTTGGAGTATGATAAAATAAAATAAATTAAGAATTCGTAATGCGTGCAGTAAAAGAAAAAAATTGATATGATATAAAGTTAACAGAGATTTATAAAACTTTTTCGAGTTTGTTTGCAAACCAAAATGAAGACTATATTATAAATATGATATATGTCTTGTGCATGTAGGTGGTAGGAAGTAAGAGAGCCCAAGCATTTTCTGAAGAGAAGCCAAATGGAATGTTTGAGAGCTGACCTCTTAGCTGTAACTGTTTCAGTGCTGTTCTTCTTCTCTCCAGGTGTTCATGGTTGGGGAGTTGATTGGCATCTCGCCATTTGCAGGATTGCTCAGGTTCTCAACTCAATTTAACTCTCTCTCTCTCTCTCTCTCTCTCTCTCTCTCTCTCTCTCTCTCTCCCCCCTCTCTCTCTATATATATGTAGTTTATATATGTATATAAGTGACAATATTATGGGTGCATGGCTGTTGTGTGGTTGTTGCAGGGGTGGTTAAGTGAGGCTGCAGCAGCTGCCGTGAAGGAACTTCTGCCTGCAGAGGCAGAGGATGATTTGGGGAGTGAATGTTCATGGGCAGACCGTGTCAAGTTCCATTACCACTGGTCATCGGCTCTTCATTTCGTTAATACCCCTGATAATCTCTGTATCTACCGATATAATAGTGAGTACCTTTTTAAAAAAATCTCTCCCATATCCCAAAGTAATTCTTTGTAGTCTCTTGTGTGTGTTTAAAGTGATAAGAAATGAGAAAAAATGAGATAAAGTGAGAAAAGTTGTAAGTTCGTAATACGTACAGTAAAATAAAAAAGTTGATGTGATAGAAATTTTTAGAAGTTTTTATATTTTTTTTTTTTATTTTTTAGAGATACCAAACAGACTCCTAATTGAAATATATATTGTGGGGACTTTTTCAAACCCTCCACTTAAGGGATTCGCTGCTACATGTAGTCCCACGTGATATCGGTGTTTGACTGTTCATTTTGTCGAATACTCTTATAAGAGTATTACGATACTCCGCTTGTCCATCTGACGCTCAATAGCAAGAATATGCATTGCTGTTGAAAGTTATGGTTGTGAGATATCTTGCAGTGGTTAATTAGTCTTAAGGTTTGTTTGTCACTCTAAAAAATTTTGAAAATATTAGAAAATTTTGGAAAAATTTTAAAAATCTCTAAAACGCTTTGACACATTTTTCTCATCTTATACTTCATGAAATTTCTATAAATTTATATATATCTTTATATCCTAATAAAATTTACAAATTTCAATAAATTTTCTACAAACCTCAATAACAATTTTACAAACCCCAATGATTTTTCTACAAATCTCAAAAATTTTTCAATAACTCAAAAAATCTGATATAAATCCGTTGAAATGGACCAAAAATCTATTCAAATGGTTTCTCTCTCCAACATTCTAACGTAAAAGTTAAAAAGTTCAAGAATCTTCAAAAAGTTCTGATATAAATCCATTGGAGCGGATCTAAAAAATCATTCAAGTGATTTCTCTCTCCAACATTCTAGCACAAAAAGTCAAAAAGTTATACTCTTTATCTCTAAAAAATATGGTTTGGTAGTTAAACACCAAACGTAAAAAAGTTATCCAAATCACGTTTTTTGTTATTTTTCAGCACTCCAAACACCTTTTTAATAGTTGCACTTCTGCTAAGAGCTATAACTTTTTGGCATGGTGGTAAGTGTTTGATCTTATAAGTGGTATTAGAGAGAGGTTGCATGATCAAATCCTTAGGTTGTCGCTTGGGGGGAATTATTGGAGATTTTTCCAAACACCCTCTTAAGGATTTGCTGCCACGTGTGGTTTGTGGGACCCCAAATGACATCGGTAGTTGACCACCTATCTTGTCAATGCACTTACAAGCGAAGCCCTTTCCTATATACCTACGGTCAGTAGTAGGACTCTACACTGCTATTGATAGTTGTGAGGGGTGCGCACCAACAACTATAGCTTTTGACATGGAGATAAGCGCATAATCCTACATATATTAATTGTCTTTTATGTGGGATCAAGGTAACATGGAAGGTTTTGATGATTTGGGAATAATGGTTGTGGTCGTTAATAGTGGGACCTCGTTAGAGGTAGTTAGGATGAGAGTTGAAGAAGTCTAGACAAGAGAGAAAGAAAGAGAGAGTTTTGGTAATTGATAGGTAAAACCATTCAATGTAACCCATAAATGTGAGGAATGAAAAGGTATATATAATAGTGAAGAATAGCCAATAATTGCAAGCTCAAGCTCGTAGGAGGGGCTGATAAGAGAATGAGTGTGTAACAGAGTTGATTGTTAATGATGACTATGATTGTACCTTGATGGTTATTTCAAGGTGTAGATATTTGGGATGGAAGTGATAGATCCTCGAATGTTAATTTAAGGTATTAGGAGGTCAATGGTGCTATATGATGGCCGAACAGGGGAAAAGCATGTGATTCGGTGGTTGAGGTTATTAAATACTAGTACAATTGTTTAAATGCAATGGTTTCTCTCTCTCTGAATTAGTCAAGGTAGTACTTTGACAAATCCCTCTAAGTCTAGCCTTCAATCTACTTGTCCTTTATGATCCTACGTGGAGGTAAAATGATCACCCTTGGTCTTGCTCCTACCTCAAGAGAGTATGGTGTGTCATGATAAAGTTTTGGCGACGTGAAATGCCCCCTGCCACGGCATGGTCAGTAGCGGAGCTCAAATAATTTGAAATGCCTACTATCACGGGGCTATTCCCGCTCCCCCGAGGGGGGGAGGCAATTCCTTAGTGATATTACTGTGTTCATGGTCCATGCAGCACCAGGGACCCACGCGGTATAGGGAGTCCCTGCGGCACTAGATCCCCTACATCTTTCAATATACTTCAATATGTATATTTGATGCTTGCTTTCACAATAGATTTATAATATGTATAACAGTATTCATAGATTTTCATCGTCTATGTAATATTTTCTACTTGAATCAATTTGAGAGTGTCTCTACTTCTCGATATGATAATATTTTCTACTTGATCTAATATCAAGATCACTACTATTTCACAAACAAATGGAAAATTTTATAGTACCAAATTAGTGATTTTTGAAACCATATTTAAAAATAAGTATTCATTAAAAAATATAAATTCAGTTACATTAAGTGATAAAAAAAATGAAACTAAATGATTGACTGGCTAAACACATTCACTAGTAATCAAGTCTCGTCACATTAGCATATAATCATGAGTTTAATTTTGATATACTTTTAATATAGATATTATTTACACCATCCTTCAAATTAAACATGACATATGTTCATAATTCCTATTCTTTATGTTTTGTTAAATTATAAAATGACCAAGTGTCATGTTATGATATGTCGCTTGTGTAAAATATCATCACGTTGATAGTGTATCAAAATAAAAAATTTATTCACATTCACTAATAAATTTAATCACACTTATTGATAAAGACAAAATTTAACTTATCTTTGTATTATAATTTTTTTATGCGAAAACTACCACGGTTGCAGTAGTGTGATATTCAATCTAATACACCTATCCATCATATATCAATCTAATTAGTTAAAACTTACTATAGTGTGATATTCAAAACTATTAACTCGACACCATTGAAAGTTGTCTCACATTAACCCAGTAGAAAGAGTTATTGTTCCCATGAAAGAGATGAATTCAAGAGATGAACTTTTCGCATTTTAATACTTAACTTTTAAGGTTGAGTCATCTCTTCTTATGTGTTCTTAGGTTTCTTGGCCTAGTATCGGAGTAGATTTTTAACAAGGGCTCACTACACTCAACACTATACCTATATCCATACGGGTTAGCATGAAGAGGGAGGTTAAAAGTTGTCCCACATTAGTTCATAATAAAAGTTATTTCTCTTATATAAGATATGGATTTAAACAATTGACTTTCCTCACTTTAACAAATAGATTTTAAGGTTAATTTCTCTTCTCTTTGTGTTATTGGACTTCTTTACAGGCATTATATATAACGATTTCCCAAAATAAGCTTGGCTAATGATTAGATTATGTTTTTGTTGTGTAATTCTATTTAAGACCTGTTTTTATTTTTTTTTAAAATCATTTTAAATAATAACAATATTGATAAAATTATCTCCATAAAAAACTTAATAACTTTTTATATAATCTAAATATGAGTACTAGAATTTTATATATGTTAGTAATTATGTGAAAAAGATCATGGATAAATGGGTGTTTCTTAAAACTAATCTGTAGGCTTATTATATAGCTAAAAAAATAAAAATAACCGAGAAAAACATAAAATAAAGATTCCAAACACATACATAAATAGATAGCGTACCCAGACAGGTTTTATTAGAATATGCGGGAAACCAATGGTGATAAAAGCTTTTTTTTTTTTTTTTTTTTTTGGTTGACAGCATCAAACATCATTTTATTTATATTGGGTGTGTTTTGTGCAATGAAAATTACTGAAAACTACTGAAAATCTTTAAAATTTTTTAACATATTTTATATTTTTTGTATTTCATAGAATTTTTATATATCTACGTATCCAAACAACTTTTTAAAAATTTCAATAATTTTTTTACAAACCTAATAATATTCCTCAAATTCTAATAACTTTTGTATAAATCTTAAAAATTTTTTAATGATTTTGAATAAATTCTGACATAAATAGCCTGTTTGGAGGATTAAAAACTAGCAAAAAAGTAAAACTTTTGGTAATTTTGTGTGTGTTTTTTTGGTTACATTTTTTTGTGTGTTTGGTGGAATAAAATATAATTTTTAGCATTTTTTTTGTAACTTTTAAGTGTTTGGTAAACTTTTTACTGTAGTAAAAAAAAGTGATAACTTTTTGTGTGTTTGGTAAGTTTTTTACTGTAGCGGAGCAAAAAAGTGACAATTTTTGTGTGTTTGGTAAAATTTTTTTGTTTTATTTTTTATTGTAGCAAAACAAAAAAGTGAGAAAATTGTGATTTTGTAACTTTTGGTACTTTTTTACTAGTTTTTGAACCTCTAAACGGGCCCAAAATCATTTCGACGGACCAAAAAAAATTATTTGAATGATTTTCCTCTCTAAAAAACTGATGCAAAAGTCAAAAAGTTTCATTATTCATCTCTAAAAAATGTAATTTAGTAACTGCATGCCAAATGTTAAAAAATTACTCAAACCACTTTTTTTTTATTATTTTTTGTTATTTTTTATCGTTACAAACGCACCCCTAATCAACTATTATCTAATTTGCATTTAGCTTTTACATGTGCTTTATTTACTATGCTTCCAGCACCTCCTTAATACAACATTTATAACATAGCCGAACATCAATTACACAATAATTGAAAGAGTAAATTATACCAATCTCTCCTGAACATTCGAATAATTACATTTAGCAATCACAATATTTAAAAATTATATTTATTTTTTTTATTTTGAAATATTGTTAATATTGATCATCTTCAAATAAAATCAGTCATTAAAATTTAACATATATTATCAAACTAATTAAATTTTAAGTATTTTTCTTATTTTACCCATTTCTCTTTTACATTTTGTCAATTTTTTTACATAAATTCTCAAAAACTTTTTGTTTTTACCTATTTTTTACTTATTTTTGAAGATTTTGTAAAGAAAACAAGAAAAATGTGAAAGAGATGGATAAAATAAAATAAAAAATCTAAAATTTTAGTTATTTTAATATTTTTTTGTTAAATTTTAACGATTGATTTTATCGTAAGTAGGGTCAACACCGTTTCAAAATAAGGGAAATAAGTATAACTTTTAAATGTTATACGTGCTAATTGTAATTACCTAAATATTAAAGGGAGATAAACTTAATTTATCCTAATTAAAAAATATTGTTAGCTTGCAAGTACAAAAACTGATATCCTTAGATATTTAACTAACATCATACAATCTGTTAGAATTAAGACTTCTTTAAAATATCATCTTCTCAGTCTATTCAATAACTTTATAAAGCCGGCGCCTCCACCATTAAAACTGAAGACGCTTCAATAAACTCTGCTCTTTCTATTAGTTTTCTGTCTTTTGAATCCTTCACTATCCAAGCCGCTGCTGCCATGCTGCCTGCGTGCTACTTGCCGTCTATACTCTATCAACAATAATAGTCACTACATAAAACTTTTCTGGAGTTTCATTGTCATTTGTGAATATGATTTCTTCCGTACGTTCTTGTATTAAGTTACCCTTTATCAGCTCTTCCATCATCTTCACACCCTCTACCTACAAAATTAATATCAACAATATTCATCATGTTAGCAAAATTCTTAGCCATAGAAGTAATTGAGCCCGGGTCCTTTTTTGTGCCACTGAAAATTTTGTCATTCCTTTTCAATCCATAATGCCCATTGAAACGGAGATTACTCCCTTTAAAATTTCCTCATCCATACCCTTAACCATCAAATTACTTAACCACCATCTAAAATTCCATTGACCAATATCTCAAGCTCTAACTCCTAAATAAGACCCAAACCAGAGCATCCTAGCAAAATCACATTTTAAAAATAAATGATTTTGATTCTCCTTGGTTATATCACATAACCGGCACCTATCATTCACTGTCATCCCCTCATAGACAAACTTTCCCTTGCAAGAAGTATATTATGAACAGTTTTGCATAAAAAGAATCTTCACTTACTTGGAATCTTCAACCTTTATAGCTGTACCCAACATTTCTTGTATATAAAATTACTTCTTCCCACCGAAACATCCCCATCAGTTGCTGAATATTCCTAACCTCCCTTAATACTACAAAAATATGCTGATTTCACAAGAAAAAATCCCATCCCTTGTGCCTTCCCACAACCATTCCTTCATACTATTATTATTGTGCGTATAAATATTTTTAGGGAGTGTTTTGATGGTAAAAAGAATAAGAAAAATATAAAAAGTGGGTGTAAAAGTGACGCATGACGAAATTTGATTAGAAAAAATTAAAAAAAGTTAATAATTTTTTTTGTAACTTTTGATAAAATTTGGTGTACCGAACACCCCATCACTCCTACCACTCGTCTCGGATAAAAAAAAAATTAAAAAGAAAAAAAAAAACATAGACATTCTAGCAGTGGATCCTACAAAATTTGAGTGTTCAAAAATTGACACTTATTACATTTGATGTACAGGGGATTGCAAGGACGGAAATGGAGTGAGAGGCAGATGTGTGGCGGGGGCAATAAAAAATTACACCTCCCAGCTCCTCAGCTACGGCAACGACAATGCATCTCCATGTATTACTTTTCAACTTAAAGCTTCACTAATATACCTTACCACTCCTTTTATGCAATACATATACTATACACATCCACAGTATATATACATGTTTGGGGCGATTGTCCCTTTTAAAACCTCTGATCGTCCTTGATTTTTATTTTTTTTATTTTTTATTTTTTGCTGCATGTATGTACTGGAAATTGGGAATGGTTTGAATATCAGATAATCTCACTGAAGCACTCCTCTTCCTTTCACATTTTATGGGGGATATTCATCAAGTATGTGTCGCCAATTAAGATTCATCTCAATTCTAATCATAGTTGCCTTGCAATCATGCTTAGTGTATCTGTTTTTAACTTTCAAATCATCAATTGAACAAAGCTAGCCATTCATACTTGCGTGCAGCCACTGCATACGGGTTTTATTTCAGACAAGGGAGGCAATACAATTGATGTTCACCGGTACACAAGGAAAACAGTTCTCCATCATGTACGTCCATATTATGTATATATAATTATATTTGTATGCTTCAGAGACCTTAGCTGTTTTCCAACAAATAGATAGACTTCTTTAATCTCAAAGCATACATTACAACAGGTCTGGGATGACAACATAATTGAGACTTCAGAAGAACGATTCTACAATTCCAACGTAGATGAGCTACTTCATGCAATCCAAAAGAATATCACGGTATGTATATTTACTCACCGCAGCTATATATGTGTGTGTGTGTATATGTATCCCATACTCTTGAAAACAATACATTCGAATTCGAAGTCCAGTCTTTGTGGCTTCACTTACTGTTTTGTCTCCAATTTAAAAGTATGCCCTTTTCCCATGACAGGGTGAATGGGCAGATCAAGTTAAGGGATGGGAGACCTGCAGCCGAGATATGATATCATGCCCGAATATGTATGTTCAGTGTGAAATTATATATCAAACTCAAAATTTTTTTGACCAATGCTACACACCTGGAAAGTTTTACTGGTATTATTACCAGAATGATGTAACTTTATTGTAAACCTATCACTTTTCATGCGAATGTCATTAGTACATCATTTTGGTAATACTTATTGTATAAAATTGTGATAGAGAAACATTTTCCAAATAATTTTGTTTCAATTTCCACGACACAACATACCACCTAGTCATTTTTTTTTCATGTATATAATTTTGTGAAGTTTAGTCTTAAATAATTTCATTTAAAAATCACAATTATGTAGGCGAAGCATTAATAAAGTTGTTTTCTCCTTGCAGATATGCATCAGAAAGTATTAAAGCTGCTTGTGATTGGGCATACAAGGGTGTAAGTGAAGGTTCAGCACTAGAAGGTAAGTGACAAATTAATACTTGATCTTGGTGTTGATATGAATGCTAGTCTTTTGGATCTCCAAATGGTAGTTAGTGACATTAGAATTGTTTCTTTTACAGATGACTACTTCCTATCCCGTTTACCAACTGTCAATTTGCGCTTAGCTCAAGGAGGAGTTCGGTTGGCAGCCACTCTTAACCGCATATTTGGATCAGGAGTTCGGTTGGCAGCCACTCCTAACCGCATGTTTGGATCACAATAATAATTCTGTTTCTCTCCTAATTTCATTGGAAAAAAAATAAGATCATGAGGTCTTAAACATCGTAGAAGCATGTGTTGATTGCTATGGTTTGTCAATGGTTTCAAGTTCTAGAATTCGCTTTCTAATGGAAAAGCCTATATTCCTCTCTTAACTCAGAAGGATCAAATTTTCACATATGTAAGGTGTTTTGAGTTAGCAGGAAAATAAAAATTGCTATTGCACCTCATACTCGTTTTACTTCGATTCTAATAAAATGACAGATGTCTGATCAAAGCAAATAGAGAATAGTAAATGATAGACTGCTAAAATGGTTTACAAACACAAACTACATTACCGGTATACCGTTGCTTTGATGGAAATACAATTTTACGAGAATATATCCACAAAACAAAGGCTTGGCTATTGTATTGAACATTTTACTTAAATCCCTCCAAGGATCAAGGTAATCCCTCCAAGGATCAAGGTATTGTCTTGATATTAATAATTTACAACCTGGATCATGCTAGAAAATGTCTAATATATATATATATATATATATGAATACAAGCATCGCACATATTGTTTTTTTTTTTTCACATATATTAATGTTGGTATAGATTTATACTTCCATTCTGGTTTATGGTCGATAAGAAAAGGACACCTTGCATTGTCAATGCAATAATTACCTACGCTGCCCAAAAAACAATCTGCATCAATGGGTGTTATTTATTTGTTTATTTATTTTGGTAACCCGGTACTCACATCGATTTATTGTATCTCTCAAAGAATCGTGTAACCGATGGGTAAATTGAGGAGATGCACGCTGTCTCTCACGCATATCTCGCTTGTGTCTCCAACCCGTGTGTGGTATCTATGAGGAGCAAATCCACAAGCCACTCGAGCTAATCTCATGGGACATGGGTATTATTTATTACTCATGTGAGAATCATTATGTTGGACTAAATTTCATTTTAGAAATAGTCAGCATAGTACCTGTGAATGGAGACTCCATAAATAATAAATCATTCAGATGATGACGTATAACATGAATGAATTAGCGATAAAAATTGCGGAAGCACGCACAATAAGCACACATTTTTCAGCTTCCTTGGAAAAATGACAACCATTCAACATCCAAGAAATATAGAACCCGTCGTATGGAAATTTACTATTTTCAGAATATATATATATATATATTTTCTATGGCTAGTAATACCAAATGGAGTCAATTACCAAAAAAAAAAAAAAAAGCAAATGGAGTCCCACAAATGCTAGACAAACACTTCCACATAAATAACAAGAACAATCATTTAGACAATTATTTGGATAGAGATATGGGTATAATTACAATGTATGCATCTAAGGCCACGTGAAGTTGGGGCCAAATCTAACTTCTTCCTCGTGCATGTGTCTGCTTTATAAAAACAGTGAACTCATAATGTAGGCATAATTGCATCATGGTTTTGCAAGCAGTCATGAAAAATGATTATGTCATAATTTCCACAAATTTCCAAAACCAGATAACTACCAGCGACTTCAAATGCATGCGCAGGGAAGAAAAGGCACAGAAGAATACCACATTGTCACATTGTTTTGTTTCTATGAATTAGAAGAATGGTAATATAACTCTTGATATTTCTAGGCTCATCATTGCCTAAAACAAGTAGATTGGTGTTGTAATTTTGACCTGTGTTGCATGTCGTGCTTTCAGGATCACTAACATTTGCTATTGTTTCTGCCTTTACCACTATAGAAGAAGATGAGCGTATATCCTGAGTATTTACCTAAATGCTAATGCGGAACATGAAATTCTCGAGGGGAAGAAAAAATAAGGAAAAAAATAAAATTTATAATTTTTTAATTTTTGTACATTCAACCGAGTAAAAGTTAGACCTATCTATTAACTCTACTCTTATTTTTCTAATTTAATAAGCATAAAATAAAATAAGTTTGACTTTTTTACTTTATTTTACATTTTTACTATTTTTTTTTTCATTTCTTTCCTCCACAAATATACGTTCCAAACATAACTTATAATAAAAGCAAGCGGAGTTTTCCAATTCACTTAACATACATGGGTATAAATACAATTACCCCATATTTTTATTGCAATAATACCGCTTCTAATGCACATTATTCCTCTTGTCCCATTTGCTTATTAAAAATTCCAATAGAATATCTTTTGCATTTTAACATGAATTTAGGTTCTTCACAAGTGCGTGGATTTACTAAGACTCGTTTAATAATATTTTTATTTATTGTTTTTTTTATTCATGTTTGTAAAATTTTGTAAACTTGCAACAGAAACATATTTGCTAAATCTGTTTATATTTTTTTGTTTCTAAAAAATAAAAAATTAAACAGAAAAATGTTAAAAAAAAGTGTTTATACTCTATTTTTTCTATTGCAAACATTTTGTCAATTTTAAAACTTTGTCCATTTTTGTTACGTCATATTAAAATAAATTATTTTAACAAATAATATAAATAAATTCAATTTATTAAATTAATTATATAAATTAATATGTAATATATATTATTAAATTATTTTTAATAAATAATAAAAGTAAATTAATTAAATTAAATTAAATTAAATTTAATAATTAATTTAATTTAATATAATAATCAATTTAATTTAATTTAATAATTAATTTAACTTGATATAATAATCAATTTAATTTAATTTAATAATTAATTGCTATTTAATTATTTTAAATAAATATCATAATTAAAATAAATTATTTATAATTTAATTAATTTAATTTATATAAAATATATTTTATTAAATTATTTTAATAAATAACTAATTTGATTTAATTAATTTGAAATTAAATAATTTAATTTAATAATTAATCTAAGTTAATTATTTATTTAATATGAAATATATTTTATTAAATTATTTTTAATAAATAATTTAATTAAATTATAATTAATATATTTTATATTTATTAAATTAGATGATATAATAATTATATATCATTCAATTATTTTTATAAATAATATAATTTAATATGTTTTACATTTATTGAAATAAATGATTTTAATAAATAATTTAATTGATTAATTTAATTAATCTAATTAATTAAATTAAATTAGATTAATATGAAATATATTTTATTAAATTCAATTAATTTTTTAAAAATTAATGAAATTAAATATTTTTTGAAAAATAAAAAATTAATAACTATAAATAAAATTGTATTTCGAAATATAGCATGAGTTTTTATTTCGAGAAAAAAAAAGAGAATAAAAAATAAAAAATATAAAATATAAACAAATAAATATAAAAAAAAATTACAGTATTACCAAACAGTTTCTAACTGAACACATATACCATGGTTCCGCGTAGAAAGAATCTTTTGTGATTTTGGTGTATTCTGATTTTAAAAGATACAATTACAAACCTAGGACGATTTGACGTGGCTTGATCCCATTCCTATCTCAGCAGCTTTCTTTCCCATCAAAATCACGCGCCCAGAAATCAATAAATTAAGAGGTGTTTGGGTGGTTAATTTTTAAAAAATTTTATTATAGAAATGATATGTCATAAAATTTTATTAAAAGGATTTCGAAAAAAATGATAAAAGTTGAAATTTTTTTAACATTCACACTTCCAAATCCACTTTTTCTTGAAAATGATGAGAGTCGACGCTTTTTCAAAGGCAGATTCTCATGCTCAAATAACGACAACCACTACCAGGTGTGAACAAAATTTGATTCTTATCGGCTAATTATACATCTCAATTTTTTTTTTTTAAAAAAAAAAAAGGAAAAAATGGGCTTGCTCCTGTCAATACGCTGGGGTCGGCCCGTGATTGGATAACAAAAGGAGCCCTGGTGTGATGAGCGGGACAGCCAAGGGAGTGGTTTTTCAAACGGTTCACACACCAGCTAAGTTCGTTTCTTCATCATGAGTATCGAATTTATATGTCTTGTACGTAACGCTGGTAGGAAGTAAGATAACCAAAGCATTTTCCGAAGAGAAGCCAAATGGAATGTTTGAGAGTTGATGTGTTAGCTGCAACTGTTGTTTCAGTGCTGTTCTTCTTCTCTCCAGGTGTTCATGGTTGGGGAGTCGATGGGCATCTCGCCATTTGCAGGATTGCTCAGGTTCTCAACTCAATTTAACTCTCTCTCTCTCTCTCTCTCTCTATATATATAAATGTATGTATGCAAGTGAAGTGACAATTTTGTTGGTGGGTGTTGTGTGGTTGTTGCAGGGGCGGTTAAGTGAGGGTGCAGCAGCTGCCGTGAAGAAACTTCTGCCTGCAGGGGCAGAGGATGATTTAGGGAGTGAATGTTCATGGGCAGACCGTGTCAAGTTTCATTACCACTGGTCATCAGCTCTTCATTTCATTGATACCCCTGATAATCTCTGCACCTACCAATACAATAGTGAGTACCTTTTTAAAAAAATAAAAATCTCCCCTATATCTCCCAAAATACTATATATTTGTGGTCTCTAGTTGGAATATATATTAATTGTCTTTCAATGGACTCCAATATAAATATATATATATAAATTTGATGCTTGCTTTCACAATAGATCTGTAATATGTATGACAATGTTTCTGGATTTTTCATCATCTATGTAAATCACATTTTCTCTTTGTGAATCACTTAGAGGGTACCTCTGTTTCTCAATATATGATGATATTTTTTTACTTGATCTAGCATCAAGTTAGCCACTACTTCACCAACAAATGGAAACTTCTTTACTACCAAATTAGTGATTTTTGAAACCGTTTTTAAAAATAAATATTCATTAAAAAATAAAAATTTGGTCACATTAAATTATAAAAAAGTTAAATTAAATGATAAATTAGCCGGTTACAATCACTAGTAATCAAGTCATATCACAATGGGATAGAATAGAAATTTATGAGTTTAATTTTGATACACTTTCAATAGTGCTATGTTATGGTGTGCCGCTTGTATAAAATATCAAATATCATTATACTGATTGTGTATCAAAAGATAAAAATTCTAAATTTATTCACATTCACTAATAAATTTAATCACATTCATTGATAAAGACAAAACTTTACCTAAGCTCGTGCTATAATTTTTTATGCAAATTAATTATGTTTGCCAGTAATTTATTAAAAAATGCCCAATTTTTACCCAATCATTTATATTGTATTATATATCAATCTAAATAGTTTAAATTTATTATAGTATGATATTCAAAATTACTAATTTGATTTTCCAAAACAAGCTTGGCTATTGATTGATTATGTATATGTTGTGCGACTCTCTTTTGGACTTGTTTTTATTTGTTTAAAAGCATTTTAAATAATAATATTAATAAAAATTAGCTCTATAAGAAACTTAATAATTTTTTTATATAATGTAAATATGAGTATAAGAGTTTTATACAGGGTGGTAATTATGTGAAAAGGAAATGGATAAAATGGGTGTTTCTTAAAATTAATCAAGAAAAGCACAAAGTAGAGTTGCCAAATGCTTATTTAAATAAAAAGTGCACCCAGATTGCTTTTTTAGAATATGCTGTGTGCGTTCAAAAATTGACACTTCTTACATTTGATGAACAGGGGATTGCAAGGACGAAAATGGAGTGAAAGGCAGATGTGTGGCAGGGGCAATCAACAACTACACCTCCCAGCTCCTCAGCTATGGCAATGATAATAAATCCCCATGTATAAACTTTCAACTTAAAGATTCACTAGTATTTTTATGCAATACATCTAATATATATGCACACACAATATATATACATGTTTGGGGCGATTGTCCCAACCAAAACCTCTGATCGTCATTGATCAAACAAACAAAAGACTCCAAGTTCAACCCCTGACGACTGACCAAGTTCTTTTTTTTTGGGTGACTGTATGTACTGGTGAAATTGGGAATGGTTTGAATTATCAGATAATCTCACAGAAGCACTTCTCTTCCTTTCACATTTTATTGGGGATATTCATCAGGTATGCGTCACCAATCAAGACTCATCTCAATTCTGATCAGAGTTGCCTTGCAATCAAGGTTTCTGCGTACCTGTTTTTAACTTTCAAATCATCAATTGAACAAAGCTAGCAATTCATACTTGAGTGCAGCCACTGCATGTGGGTTTTACTTCAGACAAGGGAGGCAATACAATTGATGTTCACTGGTACACAAGGAAAACAGTTCTCCATCATGTACGTCCATATATATGTATATATATATGTATGCTTCAGAGATCTTAGCTGTTTTCCAACAAATAGACAAGACATCTTCTTATCTCAAAGCATACATTACAACAGGTCTGGGATGACAACATAATTGAGACTTCAGAAGAAAGATTCTACAATTCCAACGTAGATGATCTGGTTCATGCAATCCAAAAGAATATCACGGTATATATATTTACTCACTGCAGTTACATATATATAAATATATATCCCACACTCCTAAAAAAAACTACATTAGAATAAGTTCAGTCTTTGTGGTTTCATTCACTGTTTTGTCTGCAATTTAAAAATATATATGCCCTTTTCCCATGACAGGGTGAATGGGCAGACCAAGTTAAGGCATGGGAGACCTGCAGCCGAGATATGATATCATGCCCAAATATGTATGTTCAGTGTGAAATTACTGATCAAACTTAAATTTTTTTTTGAGTAATGCTACACAACAACAAATTTTTATGAGAATTATTTACCAGTATGATGTAATTTTATATATATAGTTCTGTAAAGTTTAGTCTCAAATAAATTTATTTGAAATTCACAATTATCTGGATGAAGCAATAATAAAGTTGGTTTTTCTCCTTGCAGATATGCATCGGAAAGTATTAAAGCTGCTTGTGATTGGGCGTACAAGGGTGTAAGTGAAGGTTCACTACTAGAAGGTAAGTGACAAATTAATACTCGATCTTGGTGTTGATATGAATGCTAGTCTTTTGGATCTCCAAATGGTAGTTAGTGACATTAGAATTGTTTCTTTTACAGATGACTACTTCCTATCCCGTTTATCAACTGTCAATTTGCGCTTAGCTCAAGGAGGAGTTCGGTTGGCAGCCACTCTTAACCACATATTTAGATCATAATAATAATTCTATTTCTCTCCTAATTTCATTGGAAAAAAAAAAAAAAAGATTACGAGGCTTTAAACACTGGCTTTAAACACCCTAAAAGCATGTGTTTATTGCTATAGTTTGATATTGGTTTCAAGTTCTAGAAATCGCTTTCTAATGGAAAAGTCTACGCTCGTCTCTTAACTCAGAAGGATCAAATTTTCATTTATGTAAGGTACTTTGAGTTAGTAGAGAAATAAAAACTGTTATTATAACTCATACTCATTTTACTTAGATTTCAACAAAATGACCGATGTCTGGTCAATGCGAGTGGAGTGTAGTAAACGACAGATTGCTAAAATGTTTAGCAACAGAAACTACATTACAAGCATACCATTGTTTTGATGGAATACAGTTTTGCAAGAATATATCCGCAAAACATGGACTTGTCTATCCTATTAAATAACTTACCTATATCCCTCCAAGGATCAAGGCATTATCTTGACATCAGTAATTTACAATATGGATCGTGCTGGAAAATATCCAATACTAGCATTATACCAGTGCCTTGCACCGTTACTTCCCCTCCCCCAACCTTTCCCCCAAACCCCAACCCAAGCCTCCCCCTTCCCCTTTCACGTAGGATAATCATCCCATCAATGGTTGTCTCTTACTTACCCCCCCCCCAAAAAAAAAAGAGGTTGTCCCTTATTATATAGATATATGAATATAAATATCACACATATTGATGCTTTTTTTTCACATAAATTAATGTTGGTATAGATTTATAATTTCATTTTGGTTTCTTCACGATGAGAACGGGGCACCTTGCATTTTGAATGCAGTAGTTGCTTAAAGTGCCCAAAAGAGAGCTGCATCAATGCTTATTATTTAGTACTCATGTGAGAATCATTATGCTAGACCAAATTTCATTTCAGAAACAGTAAGCACAATACCTGCGAATGAAGACTCCATAAATGATAAATCATTCAAATGGTGACATACAACACGAATGAGTTAGCAAAAAAAAAAAAAAAAATTGGAGAAGCATGCACAATAAGTGCACATATTTTTTAGCTTCTTTTGGCCATTCAGTGACATTCTCAAAACAATTAAAGGTGAATAAATTGGTCAATGGATTTGAACAATATTGCCACCATAAGAACTAAGCGAGGGTCAAGGTGAACTCCTCTAAGGCTAATAATACCAAAGGGAGTCGCACAAATGCTAGACCAATATTTCCAAAGAAATAACAAGAACAAGAATTTTTAGACAATTACTTGGATAGAAATGGGTATAATTATAATGTGTGCATCTAAGGCCACGTGAAGTTGAGGCCAAATCTAACTTCTTCCTCATGTGCCTGCTTCTAAAAACAGTTAACTAAGAATGGAGACACAATTGCATGGCCTTACAAGCAGTCATAAAGAATGATTATGTATCCCAAAACCAGATATCTACCAGAAAGGGATTCAAAATAGTTTCGGTATTAGACTTCAAAATGCATTGGGCGGGGAAGAAAAGCCACAGAAGAACACCATATTGTCACATTGTTTTTGTTTCAACGAATTAGAAGAATGGTAACAAACCTCTTGATTTTTCCAGGCTCATCATCGACTAAAACAAATAGAGCGATGTTATAATTTTGAACTACATTGCACATATCGCGTTTTTAGGATCACCAACATCTGCTATTGTTTCTGCCTTTACCTGTATAGAAGAAGATAATGAACGTATATGCTAAGTAAATACTTAAATGCCAAAAGTAAATCAAGTTTTCCTGTTGCACATATGCATATACATCTCCATGTACCACATCTCCTCCAGCATGAAGATGTCGAGAAGAAGATAATGGATGTCTACTTCTAGCACACAAAGGATACAATAAGAATAGGGGGTAAATACGTTTTTTGGTTGGGGGTTTGGTCCAAAAAGATATCACCTCATCTAGTTTAAAAGTTAATACATAGCACCCTCTCAATTTTGATTAAGTAAAATTGGTAAAATCTACAAAATTGATGAAATCTACCAAGTTTAATGGTTTTTGTATCTCAAGTCACAATTGATTGGAATAAAAAGATTTCCACAAATATCGATATATAAAAGCATATTTTTACCAATTTATGTGTTAAAATGAAACATTATTTTATTTTTAACATCTATGGACAAATCTTGTTAAATTTAATAGATTCCGTTAATTTTATACTTTAATTCAAATTGCAAGAGGGTTATTTGTGAACTTTTAAAATTATGTATTTTTGAGCCAAACTCCAAAGAGTTAAAATGTGTAATTACCCCTTCAGAATATGACCAAATAGGGTTACTGAAATGTGTACATCTAGCAAACAAAGAATACAAAGAAATACGAACGTGATCAAATAGCAATTGTCAAACTGAGTTACATGACAGCTGGTAGGAAAGAACTTGCACACACGAGCTTCACTATCTCTGGAGTTTCCTCAAGCAATCAAAAATAATTTTCTCATTAAAAAGGCCGAAAAGATGTACTTGATATTTGAACCCTTCGATTACTTTTATTCACAGAAATAATTTTCTCATTTAAAAGGCCCAAAAGATGTATTTGATATTTGAACCCTTCGATTACTTTTATTCACAGAGGAAAATTGATCATATAAAAGATGAAATTAACAAATCAAGCTTCTCAAAACCCGCAAAACATAGGGTTTCAACTATGAATTTCTAAAGGCTTTCACTGGCCATTGCCTTAAGCAGCTAAAGTGGATCAGAATTGAAGAAACTCAAGGCAGGACCCAGTTGGGATTTCAACCCATTTATGCCTTTTTAGAAATTTTTTGTTCTACTTAATCCAGAAACTCACTAATCCAATGCATCGACATTAATAAAGCAAGTAAAAGAGATGAAATGACCGGTGCCATGCATGAACAATTTAATCGCCTAAGCAAATATCTGTGACAAATTAACGAAAATGGAAATTAACTTGGTCATACCCCGTGATTGGTACAGATATTCTTGGCTTTCTGTAAAATCCTCATTGTTACCGCCTTATTTTGTGCCTGGACAGAGTTAAGGTAACTAGGAGCTGCCATAGGAAAACTCATCAACTCGTGAGAGCTCGTTCTCATTGCCCTTTTATATATGTATATATACATATATATTATATATAAAAATTAAAAAACACACACATACATAAATTCAACCTCTGCATAAAAAAAAAAAAAAAATCATTAGTGACTTGAACAGGTAGATGGAGAAATGTTAGTACAAAAATAACATTGGTCACATGGCATGCTCCCGAACATGTTGGAAAAGTGTTCGGTAGGATTAAATAGTCAAAAATTGGTTAAGGATAGGTCCCATCCAATTTTGGAACCAAACCAGTGTGATTTTAATCATAAATATAAAATAATAATAAATAAACTGAATTTATTACTTAAAAGTTAGCTTAGTTAGTTCATTTCTTTACAAATAGCATGTAATGTTTAGCGTCTTAAAGGGCATATTCAGTCTACTCATACGCCCACTTTGCTCATGCACATTAAATGCAAGCTGTGAGGCATTAAATATAAAATGAAAGACATTTAAAAAGGGGAAGATTATTACGTACTTTAATATATACACATGAGATACATAATAATTACAATTAAATTATTTACTTATTAATTTATTCCTATTATTTTACTATAAAAATAACACTTAACTTCAAAATCCAGATACAGTCTCTATTGTCAACCTAATACTTTTATCTTTGTTTAATACTTCTTAATCTTTTCAAGCCTGTACTGACTTTATCATCGGAGAGTTTTCTGGTCAGGACCCTCTCTCCGGTTATAACCTTTGTTTCCTTTGTGCTCGGCAGTCTTGCATTTGAATTTTAGGCTGACGTGGAGAACAGTTCCGGCAAGGAATTTTTGTTGCCGAACAAGAAATTAAGAAATAGACATAACTGGCTGAGGTATGAAAGCACAAACGAGCATGGTCAAGAGAGGGAGAGATGAGATTGAGGTTCATTGGAAATGGCTGAACCATGAAGATAACGAGAGGATTGTTGGAGCTATTGATGGGTTCCCAGAGATTTCGAAGGACCCACATGAGGGCGTGGTAGTTCGACTCGCTCTCACCAATCGCCATTATCACCTTCTTCCCACAGTACCCCATTCCCCCTTCTTCTCTCTTTTCAAGTCTCAAGTACTTTTTTTGGTTGTTCGCTGGAAAGAAAAACACAAAGCTAGCTGTTGAAGCGGGAAGGAGGACATTTAACTAGAAGAGGGGAGGCTGTAGTAGGGGTTAACTACAGCCGTTGCAGTATCCAAAACGATGTCATTTTGACGTTTTTCACTCAAAATGACATTATTCCATTTAAATTTTCATATTCGAATATAAATTGATATATTCGAATAAGAACCTTAAGTGAAACGGCGTCGTTTTGATGTATAAAACGACACATCAAAACGACGCCATTTTGAGATAGTACAGTGGTTACAAGAAGCACCCTACTAAGCCTCCGAGTCACATTCCACTTTAAAAAGGAATGCAAGCTAGCCCACCTAACATATAAAAAATAGAAAAAAAAAATGATTTGCAATAACCAAAATTATTAGATCCATGGGACATAGTCTTTTGTATATTATTTTTGGTACAGCGGGGTGACTGGGAAAGATTTGTTTGGTGGATTACGTGCCTTGGTCCCAACGCTTATAATGCAATTGTTACTGTGGCGATTTCAGTTATGTGCGTGATGTCTTAAAAATTGCACATTATTGGACCTTTTTTTTTTTTAAAGGAAGACTTAGGTGATGCATACCACAAATTTTAGGATCCTTTCGATTAATGATCAAGTAAAACTCTGGAGTAGATACCTAATAGTGATTATTAAAGAACAAATTCAAAATTTTACCAATTAAAATTAATCATCAAGGTTACACATTATTTGTGTTAACCTTGCTTTTGCTTGGCATTTTTCTAATTTTAAATAAAAGAATGAGTACTGTCCTGGTCTACTATTTTAAGATACACTAATGCATTACTAAAAAAAAAAAATTACAAGAACTTCGTGGCATATTTACAATGAGTCTACTATTTTAAGAATCTAAATTCATTAATATACTTTTTATTAATTACACTTATGCTATTGTTATCATTTTCATTTAAGCTTTTAATAATTTTTTTAACGAAATATATTCCATTAAGTTAATATATTTGGCTTAAGAATATCAATTCAAGTTTAAACTAAGTTAGGATTTATTTCACTTGTAACATCTGTTGTTTTGATTTTGAGTGTTTAGTAAGCTCCATAAGTTTCATAACATTCACTCATATCCTACCGGTTAGATTTTTCATTCAAAAAGTAATCGTTGACCAATTCAGTGCTTTGAAATTACTTTTATACCCTTATTACTAATAAAAAATATTTATATTATGATACGATGTATCTTTTATTATAAAAATTACATTAAAATTAATTTATTGATTGTTTTTGTGAAATTTCTTATATTAGTAATTACTCTTTAAATTATTATACTTCACATTAGTATTTTAAATCTATATTATATAAATATTTATATATATAAATTAGTAACTATACATATATAATATTTTTATAGTAGTAATGGTGAAAATTCTCAAGTGAAGATCAAATCACATGAAAACACTCACGAGGCAAGGAATCACTCCATAGGTCGAAGTATCACTCCAACAACAAATGAGACTTCAAAATAGATTTTCATTGCCTCGAATCTGATTACTTAGTACAGTTTAAATAGGGACCTAACAATATCTCTAATTGAGAAATTCAAACTCTGCACCCACACTTTATTAGGTGACACACTTAATTGAAATTCAAATAAAAACAAATAAAATTCAAAAGATAAGCTAATCCTAAAAATTTAAAATTCAAAAGATAAGCTACTTCTAAAAATTGGCTTCTTGATTAAGTTCCTAGAAGACTCGGTCTTCCAATTGACATCAACTGCCTTCCCTCCTCAAAAACTTGACTCCGGTAAGTGAAGGGTCTGGTATTATTGTAATAGTTCTGGATGTAGCCTATTAAGTTCCTCTGCCTGAAGCCAAACACTTTTAGATATTGGATGATTTTTCCAATGAACCAGGTATTTAAAATAACTCACCGATGAGCTGTCACAAATTGATGGTTCATAATAGCTTCAACTTCTTCTCGAGGTTTAATATGCAAAGGTATTCCCAATGGAGTTGATTCTACTACCTGGTCAATTACCTCTTTGCCATAGAACTCGGTTAAATCCTCCACATTAAAAATGGGACTAAACCCAAAATTAGCAGGTAGATCAATGAGATAGGCATTAGATCCCAATTTCTTTAATACTCTAAAAGGTTCAGCCTTTCTTGCATGCAACTTATTATAGGATCCTGGTTTGAATTCCTTTGGCCTCAACTTGATGAAAACCAAATCTCATTCGTTAAATTGCTTATCATGTTTCTTGGAGTTTGCCTGCAGCCAATACTCTTCATTTTGTAAAGCTATTCTCCTTTTAACTTCTGTATAAACATCTTGTGTATGTTTAGCAAAATCAATTACTCCTTCGCTAACTCGATGAGGACTCGGTAGCTCATGAAGGTCAGTTGGCATCAATGATTTTCTCCCATGAACAACTTCAAATGGAGTGCATCCTATGGTTCTGTTAATTGAGTTGTTGAAAGTGAACTCAACTAAAGGTATAATCAAATCCCATGTAGTACTATGTTTTTGTGTTAAGCACCTTAGTAGATTTCCCAAACTTCTATCTGTCAACTTTGTTTGCCGGATGAAAGGCATTAGAAAATTTTAGTTTAGTTCCTGTCTTTGCCCACAAAGTTTTCCAAAAGTAACTAACAAACTTGACATCTATAGTGCTCGCTATACTCTTTGGCGACCCATGCAACTTCACGACTTCTTTTAAGAACAACCCAGCAACTTTTGAAACATCAAATGTCCGGTTACATAGCACAAAATGTCCAGTTACACGGCAACTCATAGTTTCCTCCAGAGCTATGTCCAACTTCTTTGTATTCTTTCCACACACCACCAAAATCAGCATCTTCATCATACTAGTTCTTTACTTCCCCAAAACCTGTAAAGTTAACTAAAGAAGAAACCAATGTACACAGTCTGCGACTTAGAGCATCAATTACTCTATTTTCAGAAACTAGCCTAATGTTTAATTATAAAGGTATATTGCTGTAAAAAGTTGTGATCAGTATGCAATATAAATTCCCTATGAATAAGATATGGTCTCTAAGCCTTTAAAAAGTTTAGACTAACTCATAAAATTCTAAATCGTAAATGGAGTACCTTCTCTTTGCATCGTTCAATTTCTCGCTAAAAAAGGCGATGGGATGCCCTTCTTAGCTAAGAACTCCTTCGATGCCAATATATAAAGCATCGCAAACCACTTCAAAAATTTTGTTAAAGTCTGGCAGACATAGAATTGGAGCTTGGGTCATTCGGTTTTTAATTTCTTGAAAGGCTTTTTCTGCAGTAGTTGTCCAAGTAAACTGATAGGACTTTAAGCATTCAGTTAAAGGTGCCATAATGGAACTAAAATTCCGTATGAACCTATTGTAAAATGTTGTAACCCTATGGAAGCTTTGAACTTCATTGACATATCTTGGTATTGGCCATTGGACAATAGCCTTTACCTTTTTTGTATCAGCTTCTATACCCAAACCTAGAATAATGAACCCCAGCAAATTAATTCTTCTTTGCACAACGGAACACTTCTTTCGGTTGATAAAGAGCCGCTTAGCTCGCAACAATTCCAACACTTGCTTCAGATGATCCAAGTCCTCCTGTAAGCATTAGCTATAAACAAGAATGTCATTGAAATAAACAATAACATACTTTCCCAAAAAAGGTCGTAAAGTGTGAGTCATAATTTGTATATATGTGCTCGATGCATTTGTCAAGTTGAAAGGCATTACCAACCATTCATAAAGGCCATCTTTAGTCTTGAAAACTGTCTTTCATTCATCACCGAGTTGAATTCGGATTTGATGGTATCCACTTTGTAAATCTATCTTAGAAAAGATAGAAGCACCACTGAGCAAATCTAACATATTATCAAGTCTAGGACTGGGGAACCTATACTTGATGGTTATGCACATTCGCTAACTTCCATATTTTTTTGGTATTAATAAAGTGGGTACAGCACAATGACTAAAACTTTCTTTAATAAATCCTCCGTCCAGTAGCTCCTACACTTGTTTACTGAGCTCTTCATTTTCTATGGGACTTATGTAGTATGGTGCCATACCTGGAAGAAATGAACCAAGAATCAAATCAATTGCATGCCGAATCTCTCTCATAGGAGGGAGTTGTTGGGGTAATTCATTAGGCATTAAATTTGTAAATTCATCTAACAGTGGTTGTACTTTGATTTGAACTTGATTTCCTTTTAGTTTAGATTGTCTGCTTATCAAGAGAAAAATTACTTGTTTATCTCTACTGGCTCCTTTGAACTCTCGCATGGTCAATATAGCACATTAGGCCCTTTCTTATCAAAAAATTCAGTAATCTGTAGTGGCTTTAGAACAATCTTTTTACCACTAAAATCAAACGGATGGGTATGTTCATACCCGTTGTATATAACCTTCCTATCAAATAACCAAGGTCTTCCTAACAACAAGTGATAAGCCGACATCATAATAACATCACAAAGAAGCTTATCACAATAATTTTTGCCAAGTGAAAAAGAAATCAAGCACCTATGCTTAATTGGTATGCAAGTATTATTTACCCAGCTTATCTTGTAAGGCCACAGATGCTTTTCTTTCACCAAGCCAAGGAGATTTACTATTTCCTCTAAAATCACATTCATTCCACTTCAGTTGTCTATGATCACATTCAACGCTTTTCCTTTATATTCCACATTGGTGTGGAATATATTTAACCTCCTCCAATCGTTGTCTTCATTGTCACTCTTCTATCCTATTAAGACCCTTTTAATAACACAACAAGGGAGCGTAGAGGCTTCTAAGTGTTCTTTTTCACCTCCATTTTGGTTTGTGTCTTCTTCAAAGAGCACGTCATCTTCTTCTAACTCTGTTAACTCTTGCCCACACATAATAATAGGCCTTTGATGCTTTATAGGACATACAACGTTGTAATGTCCGAACCCCTTGCACTTATAGCATTGAGATCCTTCTCCGTCCATCTTCTGCTTCCCATGCGCATCTTTTCTAATTTTTATACTCCCACATATACTAGAATTGGACTAAAATGCATTGCTCCCATCATTCTGCTCTTAGGGTTTAACTGTAGAAGAAGCTTTCCCAAACTTTGGTTCATGTATATAGGATCTCCCAAAGTCATCACCCACTTGAGACTCTATTCGAAGAGCCATCTAGTACGCCTCATCAATAATCAGCAACTGCAACATCATTAATTCCTTTTGGATATCAACCCTTAATCCAAAATGATATCTTCCAATGGATTAATACTTTGTGTCCACCACCTAACTTCTCCCTGTGAGCTCATGAATCTTGTACATGTATTGGGTAACTAATTTGCTCCTTGCTTCAATAAGAACAATTCATCAAACATAACCAGCTTATAATCAATAGGTAAATATTTCTCCTTCAACTTCAATTTCATTTGCTCCCACTTAGAAATCGGAGGCTGTTTGGTCCGATCCAATTGTTCCTCTACACTACTCCACCAAGCCCAAGCATGACCCTTTAATTTTATTTTCACATATCTTACCCTCCTCTCCTCTGAAACTGAAAACCAGTCAAAATAACCCTCTAACGACATCAACCAATCCTGGAAAGAATGAGGTTCCAACCTTTCATGAAAGTTTGAAACATCGACTTTCATCCTTTTCATCAATTCATCCAGAGGTTTATGATACCGTCCATTGTGTCCAACTTGATCATTCCCATGAGGAAAACAATTATAGTTTCCACCATCAATGACATTATCAACCAGATTGCAGCCCTTTCTATGGTTGAGCCCACTAGTAACATTACGGTAACCACTTCAGTTATAACCTCCATGATTACGGGGAACATCCATACGTAATTCTTTATTTTGAACTTCGTCCTCTTCTTCTAGATTATCACCCTCACCATTTACTAATCTCCCATTGTTAACTGGTTGCACATTTCCTATTTCCTCAAAGATGACATGTCTCAAAACTTAGTCCAATCTTTGGGTCACGGTCTGAAGTTGTTGAATAGTTTCAAGCAGCAACTCATTCATCTAGTTCATGTTTTGGTTCTAGCTCTAGTCTTGATTTGCAGTTTAGTTCGAGTCTTGATTTATGTTGTAGGAACGTCCAATTTTTATGCTCATTAATAAGCAAGGCTATGATACCAATATTTGGTAAAAATTCTCAAGTGAAGATTAAATCACACGAAAACACTCATATGAGGAATCAATCCAACAACAAATGCGATTTCAAAACAGATTTTCATTGCCTCAAATCTGATTACTTAGTACAGTTTAAATAGGCAACTAACAACATTTCTAATTAAGATATTCAAGCGCTACACCTACATTTTAGGTAACACAATTGAAATTCAAATCAAAATAAATAAAATTCAAAAGATAAGCTAATCCTAAAAATTTTAAATTAAAAAGAGAAGCTACTCCTAAAAATTGGCTTCTTGATTGAGTTTCCCAAAAGACTTGGTCTTCTAATTGACATCAAGTAACTACTTTTGAAAATATATAACTATAACATATAAAGTACAATAAATTCTATTTTTACATTTTCCTTCACTTCATTTCCATCATTATCAAACAATAATAGAAGCACCTTACCTCAATTTTCAATGTCATACATTTTCTTAAATTAATACTAAGGGTTTATATAATTTTATAGTATTAAATTGTTCAACCATTACTTTTTGAATGAAAAATCTAACCGATAGGGTCTCAGTGAGGATAATACAAAAATCTTTGAAAATTTAAGTACATAGTTATAAAATTTATGGGATCTAGGTATATAAAATCTAAATCACGAAGGATGCATTCAAAATAAATCTAATAATTTATGACTAATAAGGAGCAATCAATTAACAAAGTTGGCAATATATATTGAATGTTAATTGGAATGAAATGATAAAGTCGGTAATAAGAATTTTATTATTGAAAAATGCACTATTCTACATTATATCATAAATATTTAGTATGCTACTGTAAATTATTAAATATAGACATAGTACTCTTATGAAGGGAAATGTATGGAAAATGATTGGAAAATAAGATGAACAATGTAATACTTTGTGAACTGGATGTTAGTCCTGTGACAACATAATCTGAGTCATTAAATTAACATCTAACGGTCTATACACATTCATATGTATATTTTAAATTAAAAATTTAGAATACATTGAATTGTTAGATTTTAATTCAATGACTCAAATCATGTTATCTCAGGGTTAACATCAATTTTGATGTCAACATCCCCTTTTATATATTCTGTTTAGTCTATTAATGCCCAAAATATTAATACAAAACATAGTGATACTGTCTCTAATAATAAAATTCTTATTCAAACTCAATTGTTTAGCCCTTAAGTTTATACTAGTTTAATAAGATAAGTTTTGAATGCTGAAACCATAATCAAAACGGAATTAAATAAGAATGATTCATTGGATAATAAAGGATGAAATCAATATGATATTCTATTCTTAAAAAATATAACTAAATAAGAGGATGAAATGCTAATATTCATTCCACCATTATTTTACCCATTTGAATATAAAAGGCGTACTCCATTGTCATTTTTTTGGTTCAGATTTGCGTGCGTGCTCATGCATACACACACACACTCTCTCTCTTCCTGTCTTGTCCCATTTGCTTATTAAAAATTCGGGTAAAGTATAAAAAATACCATTACAGTTTACCCTCGGTATCACTTTGGTCCCACACGTTTCAATTGCAACAGTCAAATCCTTACACTTTCGGTCAAGTATCAATTTGGTCCTTCTGTTAGTTGACCGTTAGAAATAATCGCTAGACTGAGGATAAAATGGTAATTTCATTTATAGTTTACCCTCAGTGTCACTTTAGTCCCTCACGTTTTTAATTATAACAATTAAATCCCTACACTTTTGATATATATTTGAAATACATTTTATTAAATTATTTTTAATAAATAATATAATCTAAAATATATTTTATTAAATTATATAACATATTTTAATTTGAAATATATCTTATTAAATTATTTTTAATAAATAAAATATTTAAATTTTATTTAATATATTTTCTTTTTATTGAATTAAGTTATTTTTCACAAATAATATGATTAAATTAATAATATAATTAAAATAATGTTTAATATAGTTTAATTAATATGAAATATATTTTATTAAATTTGAATAATTTTTAAGAAATAATAAAATGAAATATTTTATTAAAAATTAATTTATGTAAATAAAATTACATTTGTAAACATCGTTTCAATTTTTATTTTAGAAAAGAATAATAATAAAAAATAAAATCAGAAAATAAAAAGTTAAGCAAAATAAAAAAACAATAATGTTATCAAAGGCCTTAGAATCGCTATTTTCTAAATTTTCTATTTCTGTGGTTTTCTTTCTATATATAATTTTGTATATATATTCAATTCGAGAGTATATGTTTATATATGTGACTTTTTTAATTTTATTCTATTAATTATAACAACTATTAGTGAAATTATCAAATCAACCTTTAATAAAATTTTTAATTTTATTAATTTTTAAGAAAATTAATTGAATTTAATAAAATATGTTTCATATTAATTAAAATAAACTAAATTAATTAATAAATTAAATATTATTTTAATTATATTATTAATTTAATCATATTATTTTTGAAAAATAATTTAATTCAATAAAAATAGAATATATTAAATATAATTTAAATATTTTATTGATTAAAAATAATTTAATAAGATATATTTCAAATTAAAATATGTTATATAATTTAATAAAATATATTTTAGAGTATATTATTTATTAAAAATAATTTAATAAAATATATTTCTAATATATGTCGAAAGTGTAGGGATTCAATTGTTATAATTGAAAACGCGAGGAACTAAAGTAACACTGAGGTTAAACTATAAATGAAATTACCATTTTATCCTCAGTCTAACGGTTATTTCTAACGGTCAACTAACGGAAGGACCGAATTGATACTTGATCATCATACTGGGCTCAGACAATTGGGATAAACGAAGAGAGTACGATAAGAAAATCAACCCACCGACTATAGACTTAATATACTTAGGTTTCCTACAAATCCTAATGGGTTAGGAAGTCTACGATTCTTATCATTAAAGAAAGCACATCGAGCCAGTAAACAAAATATACGACTACAGAAATCCAAAACGGACGATGAAGCAACAGCATTGCCAGAGTAATGGCCCTTCATATAACTCAATTTAAAATTAATGAACGTGATTAAACGGGAAAAGTTAGATCCAACGGTGTAAATGATGGGTCCACCACTTAAAGGGGCGACCTATACGCGCTTACCATGTGGCACAATGATCGCGTCCTTTCGCTGTACTATCGCAACTACTACGCTACCTATGTAATACAGACATATTTTCAAGACATAGTAACCATCAGATTCTCTCGCCCCTTCATCCAACCGATCGATGCTGGGGGCATCTGGTGGTTTGTACCCGATCGAAGCCTGTTGACCGTGAAATCATCCAAGTCATGCTCAGTCTTCTTTAGTGACAGAGGGAATCGAGGCCATCTGATGGGGTGTACCCGACTGATCATGGCTTGACTGACCGACCTGATTGTCTACCATCGGGCCGCCTAATTGACCATTGTTGACCTCAGTTAGGATGATCGATCAATGTTTTAAGAATAAAATTGCTTATGTCATAATTAGATGCTAACCGTATCCTGCCATATTTCATGATTCTCGCCTATTAGAGTGCTATCTGCTGTATAACAGTTTTGATAACTAATTATAAAAATCACCTTGGGATATACAAATACACGTGGCATAGTATGATTGGAGAAAAATTATAGTTGCATGAGACTCACATGCATTATGCCCATATAGGTCTACACATCTATATATATATACCATTTCCCTCAAGTATGTGATACGCTCACTCTTATCCTTACTATTATTCTGCTTAAATACTTTCTCAAGCTCCCTTTTGCTAACTTAAGCATCAGAGGTTTCTTGGTAGGCACTACACCGGTGTCCAAGGCAGTGTTCCGAACTCAAGCTTCGATCATCTGTAGTATTCCCAGATAATTGTGATATCACTATTTACAAATCTAAACGCCCCCTCTATTGCTTTCTGGGTGGGTGATTTGATGGGTAAGGAAGCTGTTGGCCACCCTGGCTACCGTGTGTGTGATGGGATCAAGCCACTCCAAATTGTCCTAGGTTTGTAACTGTATCTTTTAAAATTACCAAAATCATAAAATATTCTTTCTATATACACAGAACCAATATAATAATTTAGTGTTATGTATGTGTTCTGTTGGTAAATCTATGCACTTGTG
This sequence comes from Vitellaria paradoxa, assembly GCA_019916065.1. Taxonomy (NCBI): domain Eukaryota; kingdom Viridiplantae; phylum Streptophyta; class Magnoliopsida; order Ericales; family Sapotaceae; genus Vitellaria; species Vitellaria paradoxa. The sequence continues at coordinate 34,879,544 of CM034237.1, read as the reverse complement.
AAGAACTTAAACTGCATGTTAAAATGAAAAACATATATATTCTATTAGAAATTTTAGGGTAAAGTACAAAAATTACCCATACAGTTTACCCTCTGTATCATTTTGATCCCACACGTTTCAATTGCAACAGTCAAATCCCTACACTTTCGAGTAATCTGAAGAAATTTCAGTTGGTCGACGAAGAGAGCTTAGATGAAGACGGGCTAGTATTTCGTCGGCAAAGGGCTCCCAATGCCCCCAACACTAGCAGCCAGTAGAGGGATGATTCTGAACGCATTGTAGATGTGTTTGAGCCCAAGGTTAGAGCGAGGGGCTGCAGAGCGACCACGAGGTGTCAATCGACCGCAAAGGATGATTGAGAGACCCTGTTCAAGGCCGAAAGGATCTGATCGACAATTACCGTCGACTGAGTGTCCAAAATCATATTCGAGTTTCAATTCCCTCATGATCTTACCTATCGAATTCCCAGGGATTAGCATTCAGCATGCCATCCCTAGGAGGGTGAAATAACCATGTACTAAGCCGTGTTAGTTTGTGGTTTTCGATTTCCTCTGCCCAAGCTTATTCGTCAAGTACTCTCGCACTTAGGTTTAGCTGTTGGGCAAATCGTGCCAAACAGTTGGAGGATACTGATTGGCTGCGCTATATTTTGGGCTGCCTCTACATCCTACAGCCTAACAGCCAATGAGTTCCTCCACTGTTATAAAGTGACGGAGAAGGGATTAGGTTGGTGGTATTTCTCGGCGAGGCGGCCAGAGTTCAACTTTGTTACCAATCTTCCCACATCTAATAAAGGGTGGAAAGATAAGTAACTTTTTATTCATGGCGCCACTTTTAAGTTTCAAGATTGGGAGACCAATCGGGATAGAGCCATTCGCATTCCTCGTGTCTAGGGGCTAGCCAATGTTAAAGGGTACATATAGGTTTCTCTAGGGTTTTTTTGAGCAAACTTTTCTGAGTATCCGTAGATTTTCGAGTACCTTTTGGTTGCTAAGTCTAACTCCTTTTTGCTGCCAACTTTAGCCAGCTCGAAAGGCTCCTATCTTATTCCCTAGGGAGAAAGAGTGTCTTCGTGAGAAGAAGAAGAGTCAAGTTTGAGATATTAAACTTGTCCTCTTGGTCAAGAACTTGGGACTTTACTTGCTTGGTCCCGAGGCCATAGCGGAAGCTCTAGCTGCTAAACGTGAGTGGAGTGGGTTTATATTGTTATTATCTCAAAAGCAAAATTTATGTTTTAGTTCTTCTAACTCTTTGTCTATTTTTGACAAATAAAGTGGTGGTCAAGACATCTGACAGATCAATCGATCCGATCGAACAATTTGTTGAACAAGTTGAAGCTCGGGAATCGAGTGAGGAGGAGGAGCCAGAAGATATGTCGTAGAGGATCTTTGACATCAGCTTCCTCGATCGCGACAAGAAGGCAGCAGAAAAATCACCTAATGGGCTTACGCTAAAAAGGGCTTGGACAAGTAAAACTGCGACCAACACCGCACAGACCGGTTCTTTGATCGCCCTTCCCGACCAGCAAAGGGCCTCCACTAGTAAGGCCTAAGAAAAAGAAGTCACACAGACTCACTATTCGCCACCCAGGGTCATGGTAACGGGGTCTGGGTCTCAGCTGGAGCATCTCATTGTCAATCTTTCTTGTCTAGCAGCGAGTTATGCTGGCATAAGATGAAGGAGATGATGGCAAATGAAGATCTGTCCTTATTTTGAGGTACAGAGAGTTCATCCATGGCTTTCGACTTGAACCATGGCGTTTTCTAGGTAAGCTAAACTGCTCTTGATTTTTTTCCTCCTCTCTATCTCCTTCTTCTTCTTCTTCTTCTATTTTTCTTTCTTTTTCTTTATATTTTATAAGTTAGCGCTTACAATAGCTCTGTCCCCCCATTTTCTTAAGACCATAGTCAAGTCATACGCCATTTTCAATAGACTGGCAAACACAGAAAACGTTCTTCATGATGAACGCCAGGCTATAAAGAAAGCATTGACCGACTTGGAAGTCGGTAAAGATAATGTTGCCATCGCTTACGTGGAGAAAAATGAGATTTTAAGGGTAGAAAAGAGAACTAATGAAGAGAATAAAAATTTAAAGATTGAGTGAGCGGGCCTCTTTAGGGAGCTCGAAGTAGCTAAAGCATCTAAGGCGGCCCTCGAACACAAGATCGAGGAGCTAACAAAAAGGAATGAAAAACTCACTGAAGAGGTCGAATGTGCTAGAGACAAAGCAATTGCTGACTTCAAGACCACAGACGATTATCAAGCCAAACTCATGCTCGTGTTTCTTGAAGGCTTTGAGCACTTCTGGAAAAAATGTGCATCTACTTTCCCAGATATTGACTTTTTCATCATTAAGGTGGGTTTTGCTGCAGGGAAGAAAAGCTAAGAAGAGGGTAGTGAACAAACTAATCAAGAGGCTCAAAAGGGGGGCCAAAGGATGGCCTAAGCTTTTGAAGAAGCCACAACTGAGGGAGGGAATCTTAAAGAAACAGATGGAGCCCCCAGGGATGTAAACGAAGAGAATGTTGAAGAAGAGAGTTGAGTTTGCTTTGTTCTTATATTCTAATGTTGTTCCCTTTTCTGTATCTTCCTTTCGATCTAAGTTGATATTTGTAAAAATCTTAAGGTTAATTTTTTTTTTTTTAAATCATAATGTAAGACTTTTCTACTTCGAAAGCAAAACTCTTTTCTTTGTCACGTCATTCTTGTAATTTAGCTTGAATGCTCTATCGTTTTCTTTTGTGTGAATGCTTTATCTTCTTTTAGCTAGAGAACACATTTTGTAATATTACCTAAGAAATATTTGTAAGTTTTTAATTCCAACTTCTTTAATTATCTATGCGTCATTCAAACATTCTTGTCACTCAGCCTGAGGTTTGGCTTCGTGATCCACCTTTACACCACTCAGCCTCATGAGCTAAGGGTGTCTTTGCTTTGCTCGGTCACGTGGACTAAATAGGTGGATGCCCCGTTTGGGCATTTGGCCTTGTAAGCCAACTTCACGCCACTCGACCTCGTGAGCCGAGGGGTATTCACTCTGCTCGGTCTCACGAACCGAGCAGGTAGACACCTCGTTTGGGCATTTGGTCTCGTGAGCCAATTTCACACTGCTCGCCCTCGTAAACTGAGGGGTCTTTGCTCTGCTTGGTCTTATGAATCGAGCAGGTAGATTTGCCTTATTTGGGTATTTGGCCTCGTGAGCCAACTTCACGCTGCTTGGTCTTGTGAGTTGAGGGGTCTTTGCTCTGCTTAGTCTCGTGAACTGAGCAGGTAAACTCGCCTCATTTAGGCATTTGGTCTCGTGAGCCAACTTCATGTGGTCGTCCTCGTGAGCTGAGGGGATCTATTGTAATGTTTTTGTCATAGGATCGACCAAACTTGTAAATAATTGTTGCTGAATCATTTATCGTCGTGAAAACATTTGGTAAAAATGCCTCTCAAGACATTGGTTTTATTAATAACTGAATAAAATTACAAGGAACAATCTTTCATACATAATACTTTCTAAGTGGTCTGCATGCCAAGGGTGTGGTAGCTCTTTACCCCTGTATGTCTTAATTGATAGGTCCATTTCCTTGTGAAGTCCAGTATCTCGTATGGTCTTTCTTAATTTAGCCCTAGCTTCCCTTCTTGTGGATTCTTTGTTAATTGATTTACCCTTTTTAGCGCCAGATCTCCTCTCTGAAATTCCTTTGGTCGAACCCTAGAGTTGTGATATTGCCTCATCCTCTGTTGATAAGAGGCCATCCTGATGGCAGTTTGTAATCTTCGTTCCTCGAGCAAATCCACTTCCTCGCCCATTATCTCATCATTCTGTTCTGAAATGAAACACTGTGTTCTAGGGTTAGGGAGACCAATTTCAATAAGAATAGCTCCATATGTAAGGGAGAAATGTGGTTTGTCTAGTTGCTACTCGTTCAGTCTTCTAATAGGCCTATAAGATAGTTGGAAGCTCGTCTGCCCAGCGACCCTTTGCTTTGTCTAGTTTCGTTTTAATAATCTTGAGGCATCTGTTGGTCACTTTTACTTGGTCATTAGCTTGAGGGTGTTCTGGGGATGAGTAATGGTGGCTAATTCCCAATTCCTCACATAATTCATTGAGCTGTTTTCCTTCAAACTACTTGCCATTATCTGTGATGACCACTTTTGGGATGCGGAACCGACATATGATGTTCTGCCATAGGAATTTTCTCATATTTTGCTCCGTGATACTCAGAAGTGCTTCAGCTTCTGCCCATTTCATGAAGTAATCAATGGCCACCACAGTAAATTTCTTATATCCCTTTCCCAATGGTAATGACCCAATGATATCAATCCCCCACTGGGCAAATGGCCAGGGGCTTTGAATAGGAGTCAGCGGCTCGGCAAGTTGCCTAGGAATAGTGGAAAATCTCTGGCACTTATCACATTTTTTGACAAACTCTAGAGTATCCATCTCAATAATCGGCCAATAATAACTTGCTCTCAAAATCTTCCCAGCTAAAGCTCTGCTCCCCGAGTGATTTCCACAGGCACCTTCGTGGATTTCTTTCATCTGACAATCAGCTTCCCGTTCATTCAAACAACATAATAAAGAAGAGCTACGCTCCCTTTTTGTAAAGTACTTCATTCAGTAATAAGTATCTACTCGCTCTGTACTAGATTTTTCTGGCCTTGTTCTTGTCGGTCGGGAGAATTCCATTTTCCAAATAAGTCTGATTGGTCTATTTTCCAAATAAGTCTGATTGGTCGGGCCCATTCAGCATAATCTTCCATTTGATTAATTTCTGAGGTCCGGATGCTCAGAGAGTCTAGTATCTCTATCGACATGTCCAAGTTATCCTCCCCAGAAGATACAATTCTTGTTAATCGATCAGCCTCCTCGTTTTGCAATCTTAGAATTCTTTGAAGTTGGAATCTTGAAAATTTTTTGGACAAACTCTTCGCCCTTTGACAGTATTTTGCCATGTGTTCTCCTTATGCCTTATAGTCTCCTTGCATTTGCTCCACAACTAGTTGAAAACCACTGTAAACTCTTATCTGTTTCGCCCCCATTCTCTGAGCCATCGGAGACCAGCAATAAGGGCTTCATATTTAGCTTCGTTGTTGGATGCAGGGAACCAGAAATGAAGGGCATACTCCAATTTGTGGCCATCTGGAGGACACGAGAATGATGTCGGCACCACTTGAACACCAGGTAGAAGATCCATCGACATGCATTGTCCACAAATGCTCATTATCCTCTTGGTGAGGTGGGTCATCTGAGGTAGTCGTGAATTCCACTAAGAAATTTGTCGTGGTTTGCCCTTTTATTGCCACCCACGGTTGGTATTGAATGTCGAATTGACTCAACTCAACCGACCATTTCATCAGCCTTCTCGAGATTTCTAGCTTATGTAGAATGTTCTTAAGAGGTTGATCTGTAAGGACCACAATTGTGTGGCCTCAAAAATGGGCTCTCAATGGCCTAGCCGCCGTTATAAGTGCAAAGGCCATGAGTTCCATCTTTGTACAACGCTCCTCTGCTCCTCTTAGGGCATTGTTTGTATAATAGAATGGTTTTTGGACTCCATCTTCTTCCTTTACAAGTGCTGAACTCACAGTTGTGGCTAAAAAGGAGAGGTATAGATACAATTCTTCTCCTAGGGTTGTTTGATGGAGCAATAGGACAGACCCTAGGTATTGCTTCAATTGTTGAAAGGCTTCACCACATTTAGCTGTCCATTCGAAAGCCCTCCGGAGCACCTTGAAGAAGGGATGGCACTTATCTGTGGAGCGAGAGATGAACCTATCCAGTGCTGTGACTTTCCTAGCTAGTTTTTGAACTTCTTTTGTTGTTTAAGGTGGTTATATTTCCATTATTGCTTTGATCTTCTTTGGGTGGCCTTCTATCCCCCGGTTAGACACCATAAAATTGAGGAACTTACCAGATACAACTCCAAATGTACACTTGACTGGGTTTAGCTTCATCCCATATTTCTTCAAGGTGTTGAAGGTTTCTTATAAATCAGTAACATGAAAATCTACTCGTCTACATTTGGCAATCATGTCATCAACATACACCTCCACGTTCCTCCAAATCTGGTCTTTGAACATTTTATTCACCAGTCGTTGGTACGTTGTCCCTACATTTTTTAATTTGTAATGGCATGACATTATAACAGTAAAAGCCTCAGTCGGTGATGAAGGACGTATGCCCCTAGTTGCATTCTGCCATTTTTATTTGATTGTAGCCCGAAAAGGCATCCATAAATGATAGTAATTCATTGCCCGTAGTGGAATCAACTAAGGTATCAATGGCTGGTAATAGGAAGCTATCCTTTGGACATGCTTTATTGAGATCTGTGAAGTCCACACACAATCTTCACTTGCCATTTGACTTCTTCACCATGACTACATTTGACAGCCAAGTGGGGTAGTAGACTTCCCGGATGAACTTGGCTTTTATTAACTTATCACCTCTTGTTCAATTACTTCATTTCACTCGGGACAAAAAATTCTAACCTTCTGCTTTATTGGTTTAGCATTGGGAAAAATGTGAAAATAGTAAACCACCACGCTGGTGCTTATTCCAATATATCTTCCTGGGACTAGGCGAAACATCTAAATTCTTCATCAAGAAATCCTTTATATCATTTTTCAGTGGTTCCGGAGTCTCTGAGCCTATCTTTGTTAACTTATTCTCCCTAAAAGTTCCAATAATTACATCCTCCACCTTACTAACTGGTTCTTCCCGTTTCAATTCCTCATCATCTCGAACTTCGAGGTTATCAACAACTAGTGCCTCTCTTCACATGTCCTGTTTAAGGGAAGACATATAGCATTCCCTCGCCATCTTCTGGTCACCTTTGGCACATCCCACACCATCTTTGGTCAGAAACTTAATGTGAAGATGGTATGTGGATGTAACCACTCTAAATTGATTGAGGGCTATTCTTCCCAGAATCACATTATATGGCGACGGACAGTCAACCACGAGAAAGTTGATCATCTTTGTAGCTTGGTGTGGTTCGTCTCCAAGCATCATCAGCAGAATAATGGATCCGAGTGGAACCACTTGCTTTCTAGTGAAACCCACAAGGGGAGAAGATACTAGTTATAGTTTTTCTCTGCTAATCTTCATTTTTTCGAATGCCTTCCAGTATAAAGTATCTGCTGAACTGCCACTATCGACCAGCACTCTCCAAAATTTGAAGTTTGCAATAATTGAGAAAATTATCAGGGGGTCACATGAGGTTGACAGAGCTTGTCTGCCTCTTCCTTTGTGAAAGTGTTTGGGGGACAATGTAGTCGAGACTTTTTATTCGGCTGTTTGGCCGTGAGAATTTTCCAAGGGCCTCGCGCCTCCTTGGTGTACCTTCTTCTAGCACTTGAGAATTCTTTCCCAGTAGCAAATTCACCTGATATGACATGGATCTCTCTGATTGGTTGGTTATTCTGGTATGGTCAGTTGGGACTTCGAGGCTGTGGACTTCACGGATGAGGGCTTCTTCAGTCAGGACTCCTCCACTCGGGCCACTTGTTGTCGCGATCGGCCACAAATCTCCTGAGCCAACCACGTCTAATCAGCTCCTCGACCTACCTCTTCAGGTCGATGCAATCGTCAATATTATGGCCATGGTCTTTATGGAGCCGATAGTACTTTGCTTGAGATTTCTTGTCCACTAGGGTCTTCAGTTTACCTGGCCATCTTAAGGCTAGATCATTTTGGATCTCGAAAAGCACGTTCTCTAACCTCGTGTTCAACGGAGTAAAGTCATGTCTGTCGTCAAATCTTTGTAGTCCACATCAGACCTATTTTCAAACCTCTTACTTTTGGATTCTTTATTATCCCGGGTGTTGTCCGATCCTCCTGGCCTTTTCTTCTCAAACTTGGAGCTTCCAACCCCATCGTTCTCCTTTTTTACCTTCATGGCATCATCAACATTGATGTATTTCTAAGCTCGGAACAAGAGCTCAGCCACATCAGCAGGCGACTTTTTCACCAATGAGGCCATGAACCTAGGTGACCTCAATCCACTTATGAAGGCAGTGATAACCACCTTATCATCCGCTTTGTCAACCTCAAGCAATTCTTTATTGAATCACCCAACGTAATCTTTTAGGGACTTGTCCTTCCCTTGTTTGATTGTGAGGAGATGGGTGGTAAGCTTCTTCTGCCTTTGTCCTCCAATGAAATGACTGACAAAGAGTTTGCTCAATTGAGCAAAATTAGTAATGGTGCCTGCCTTGATCTTAGAAAACCACAAGCGGGCAGGTCTCTTTAATGTCACAGGGAAAACACGACACATGATCTTATCCGAGTAGGCATGGATGTGCATCAGCGTCTTAAAAGTTTCCAAATGGTCCAACGGGTCTTGTGACCCATCGAATGAGTCTACTATCAGCATTTTGAATTTTGGTGGTAGGGGACAGGCCATCACCGCTGGAGTAAACAGGAAAACGGTGTTGCCAATCAAGTCTTCCACCGTGTGTTGCGATTTAACCGCAGCCAAAACATCCTCCATTTAGGTCTACATTGCCCTGATATGCTCCTCCCACATATTGACAAAAGCATCCTTAACGCTGGTAGCCTCAACCTTCGATGCTCTTAGGTAAACATTAATAGGAATGTCAACTCCCACTATTCTTTCTTTTTTTCTTGACTCCTCTGGCATCCCGCTAGGAACATCGTTCTCACCAACTATGCTAGCTCTGTGAATTGCTTGAGCTGCAACGAAGCCAACTCTTGCCCCTGGTGGGGCTAGTCCATTTCCTCCTACGTTAAGCTCCACAGCTCCACCATTGTGGGCTCTATTGGTTGGCGGATCCACGGGAGGTGGAACCAAGGTAAGGGGTGCACTCACTCGCTGAAGTAGTGCTTGGTTCTGGGCTACAAGAGCTTGCATAGTAGCCATCATCTCATTCATCTGTCTCTCTATTGCACTGATTCGTTCATCGTTTGGATTCTTCATCGTTTCTATAGTTGGTAAAGGAGGCTGAGTGTTGATACCAGACCTGGTTTGGATCATAAAATTAGTAAAAGAAAGGTTTTGTCACTGTTTCCCACAGACGGCGCCAACTAATAACACAATTATCCGGGAATACTACAGATGATCCAACCTCGAGTCGAAAACGCTGCCTTGGACACAGGTGTGGTGCTTGCTAAGGAACCTCTGATGCTTAAGTTAGCAAACAGGAGTTTGAGAGAGTATTTTGACAGAGTAACAGTAAGGATAAGAGTGAGTGTACCATTTACTTGAGGAAAATGATATATATATATAGAGGTGTAGACCTGTATGAGTGTGATGCGTGTAAGTCTCATACAACTATAATTTTTCTCCAATCATACTATGCCATATGTATTTGTATATCCCAAGGTGATTCTCATAATTAGTTATCAAAACCATTATGTAGTGGACAACACTCCAATAGACAAGAATCACGGAATGTGTTAGGATCAATTTTATTCTTTAAACATTGATTGATCATCTCAACCGAGGTCAACAATGGTCGATCGGGCAGCCCAATGGAAGACGATTGAGTCAGTCGATCAAGTTGTGATCAGTCAGGTACACCCCATCAAATAGTTTAGTATAGTTTTATAAATATTGTAGTTTTAGTATTTGTGCATTAAGTAGAAAATTTAAATTTTATATAAATTTGTACATATTTATAGAGCTTTAAATATGGTCAAAATCAAAAAGGACCAAAATTAATACACTCTTTCGAACATAATGAGAGTAGGGTCTTTTTCAAAGGCAGCTTTTCATACCTAAACCAAGACAGCCAGGTGTGAACAAAATTTGAATTTTCTCGGTTAATTACATCTCATTTAAAAAAAAAAAAAGAAAGAAGAAAGAAAAAATGGGCTTACTTCTATGATTTCAAATTTTATAGTGGATATTCATCAGATGTGTGTCACCAATCAAGATTCATCTCAATTCTGACTAGAGTTGCCTCACAATCACGGTTTTTGTGTATCTATTTTTAACTTTCCAATCATCAATTGAACAAAACTAGCAATTCATACTTGCGTGCAGCCACTGCATATCGGTTTTCCTTTAGACAGGGGAGGCAATACAATTGATGTTCACTGGGACACAAGGAAAACAGTCCTCTACCATGTACGTCCATATAATATATATATATATATTATATCCTTAAGAGACCTCAACTATTTTCCAATAAAAAGACATGATTTCTCTCAAAGCATACATTATAACAGGTCTGGGATGGCAGCATAATTGAGAGTTTAGAAGAAAGATTTTACAATTTGAACGTAGATGAGCTGGTTCATGCAATCCAAAGAATATCACGGTCATAGTTACCTGCTTTGTGGGTCGATATGGTACGGTACGAGTACGGATTCGCAATACAATACCTTGACTGACATGTAATATGGTGGGGTATGCTTAATTGAAACGTTATTTTGGATCATAATTTGCTTTAAATTTTTATTTGATTCGATACGCAATAGTATTTGCAATATGCATAATGTATGTTATAAAATATGTATAAAGTATTTAATAGTAATAATAAACATGGAAAAGGAAATTATCTAAAAACTAAAACTTCATTTAAATCATCATGTTTGTACCCAAAATGAGTTCTAAATAGTTTAATCATTCCAAAATCTTTGAAAAATATTATTAATTGGCCATTACAATTCCTAACTATAAATAAGGAATTCTATTTAACTTAGGAAATCAAATCAATCATATTATTTAATAATTTGTAATAAATAGTTTTTAAACTAAATATTTAAATTGATTTAAGAAATACATATCAAGTTAGTTGAATTAATTTGTGATATATATCTAAATCAAGTCAATCATATTATTTAATTAATTGTGATATGAATGTTTCAAAATTATAGTCTATTTACTTTAGGAATTTAATTAAAGGAAGTTGTAGGTATATATTAGGAAGTTACAAAAATTCTTATTTTGATTTGAAAAAGAAAAGGAAATTCGCAGTCATTTTTGTTTGGAACAAAAAATCAAAAATTAATTATTCTGACTTGAAAAAATAAAAAGAAAGAAATTGTAACCAAATCTTGACCTAAAATAAAGGAAGTTGTAGATATATAATAGGAAGTTGCAAATCTGAAAAAGTAAAGAAAATTTGGAAAGTCTTTTTGGTTAGAACAAAAAACACAAATTATTTATCCTGACTTGAAAATTAAAAGGAAAGAAGTTGTATAGTTGGACTAATTCTTGACCAAAATATGAAAGGGGTATTGTCGAGTCTCATTTGGAGCAACAAAGAGTCTGTGATTGAGCCCTAATCAAAGATAGTCGGTGACGACTCTAAGCCCTAAGGGCGTTGACTACGATGAAGAATCAAAGATAGTTAATGAATTAAAAATAGTTAAAGATGATGAAGGGTGACTGCAATGGCCTAATCGACAACGAATCTAACGGCAACAACGAATCAAAAATTGTTGACGACGATGAAAGGCGGTTGCGAAGGCGATGAAGGACAACTGCAATAGCGATGAAAGGCGACGACTGTTTGTTTCTCATCTCATGAAAGTGGTTCGCTAATATCTTCAATTTGGATGGTGAACGCACCCAATTTAGGATTACGAGTGATAGGTCCCAATCAGAAACTGAATTAGTAGACAAAAATCATATATTCTCTTATGGTGAGAATGGAACAACAACTATTGGATTTTCAATCTCTTCTATTAAAATTCAAAGGGAATTATATAGACAAAAGCCTAACAACCATGTACTAGATGTGTAGAAAATAAAGGGTCCTACTTGACTAAGAAATAAAGAATAGAAAGCAAAACCTGTAATAGACATAACTCCTATCTTCTCTCCAACTCTGTCCACTATCTTCAGCATGTTGCATAGCAATTAAGTTTGACTCCTTCTGCTTGTCCTCAAGAGCCATGTCAGGAAATTGTTCGATCAACATTATAGTTGATTCCCATATGGCTTCCTCTGCTGGCAATTGTTTCCACTGCACCAAACTTTCCTCCACAAACCTAGCACCCTGTTTAACCCAGCATGTTTTTAGCACACACTGTGGTTCTAAAAGAACGACACCATCATCTGTTATTGGAGGTAACTCCGTGGATAGTTCTGCATTGTCACCGATAAAGTGCTTGAGTAATGAGACATGAAAAACTAGGTGGATTTGTGCTTCAGCCGGCAATTACAATTTATAGGGGACGGCTCCAATTTTCTGCAGAATGGTGTATGGTCCATAATACTGAGCTGCGAGCTTTTGATGAGTGTGTTTGAAAGAGGATTGCTAACTGTAAGGGTGTAGTTTGAGTAACACCATATCACCTACGTTGAAGGAAAGATCCCGTCATTTTGAATCTACTATTTGTTTCATGCGATTGATTGACACATCTAAATTTGTCTTTAGGTGTTTCAGAATTTCATCTCCGGTGAGCAGTATGACAACCCATTTTGATAGGCTAGAATGGGTGGTGGAAAGTGGCCGTACAACGCCTAAAAGGGCATCATCCTGATGGAGGCGTGATATGTTGTGTTGTACCAATACTCCACCCACAGGAGGTAGGTCGTCCATTTGCGCAGCCGCTGATGAGTAAAACAACGAAGGTATTGCTCCACACAATGGTTGTCCACCTCCGTTTGGCCATCCACCTGCGGATGATACTCAAAGCTGAGTTGTAGGTTGGTTCCAAACATGGAGTAGAATTCTTACTTGAATTTGCTAATGAAAATTGCGTCTCAATCGCTGATAATGGATTTGGGCAACCGTGTAATCTGATGACTCCTTCAACGAATTTCTTTGCCACTGTTTTAGTAGTAAAAGGGTGAGTTAAAGGGATGAAGTGGGCATACTTAGTCTATCGATGACCACCAAAATCAAATCCTTGCTCTGTGAAATTGGGAATCCTTCAATGAAGTTTAGAGTGATTGCCAGCATCTCCTTAGCGTATGTAAACCAAGATTTTTTTGAAACCCCAAGGGCATAACTCATAAATGCAATGGGCTTGCTCTGTTGAGTAAGAACTGCTCCAATTTCATCGCCAAATACATCGGTTTCAATGGTGAAGGATTTGGCAAAGTTGGGCATGGCTAATGTGGGCGTGGTCGTCATGGCTTGTTTTAAGGTTTTGAAGGTAGCCACTACTTCATCATGCCATTCAAATTTCCCCTTTTTGGGGAGGTTGGTAAGAGGTCAAACTATGAGGTCATTGTTTTGTACAAATTTTCTATAATACCTTGTCAAGCCTAGGCAACCACACAACTCAGAAACGTTAATGGATTGTGGCCATACCACCATGGTTGCAAACTTGTTGCTATCAACCTTTACCTCTTGTGGTGTGACTATACGCCCCAAATACTTGAACTTTTGCTGATCAAAAGCACATTTGCTAATTTTGACAAAAATTGGTGTTGACTTAAAATCCTCAGTGTTTGCTTAACATATACTAAGTCCTGCTCCCAGGTGGGGCTATATATTAGTATGTCATAAAAAAAAAAACCAATATGAACTTGCGGAGGTAGAGATGTAAGATAGAGTTCATGATGGCTTGAAAAGTTGAAAGGTGCATTACATAGGCCGAAAGGCACTACCAGATATCTGTAATGGCCATTGTGGTTACAAAAAGCTGTTTTAGGAATGTCTGCAAAATGTACTTGTACTTGGTGATACCCAGGTCACAGATCCAACTTGGTAAAATAAAAGCCTCATACAATTCATTTAGCATGTCATCAACGGTTGGAATTGGAAATCGGTCTTTGATGGTGGCTGTAGTTAGGGCTCGATAATCTGTGCAAAAGCGCCACTTGCTGTCCTTTTTTTAACTAGTAGTACTGGAGAGGAGAAAAGGCTGGTGCTAGGATGGATTAGACTAGAGTCTAACAACATCTGTTGGACTTGCATTTCTAATTTCTTCCTTCTAAAAGTAAGCGTATCTATATGGGAAGACATTAATGGGTTCTATTCCATCCTTGAGGGGAATGCAATGGTCAATTTCTCAAATTAGAGGTAGGCTCGAGGGCTCTTGAAATATGTCTGAATACTCATTCAAAATTTCCTACATATCTGGCGATAAGGAGTCTTGCTGCTCTGTTTTTTTGGGTTAAAGGCTCACTGCAAACATCACATGCCTTTCACGGAACTCCTTGGCAATTGCTATGTGAGAAACGGCTTGAATTGCCTGAACATCGGTTTCTTGGGCTCCGTTTGGTAACGTTTTTATTTTCTGTTTTTCTGTTTATGTTTTAAAATTTTGTAAATTGGAAATAGAAACATGTTTGTTAAATTTGTTGACATTTTTTTTTATTTCCAAAAAAATGAAAACTTAAACAGAAAAAAAGTGTTTTCACTCTTTTACTTTTTCTGCTGCAAATATTTTGTCAATTTTAATAGTTTATCCATTATTGTTACATCATATTAAAATAAATTATTTTATTCAAATATTTTTATTAAACTAAAATTATTTTTAATAAATAATATAATTAAATTAATTTGTAATATCTATTATTAATTTATTTCTAATAAAAAATTAAATTAAATCAGTTAATTTAATTAATAAGAAATATATATTATTAAATTATTTTTAATAAATAATAAAATATAATATATTATTTTAATTTAATAAATATTTTAATTAATATAAATATATTTTATTAAATTATTATCAATAAAAAATATTATAATTAAATTATTTAATTTAATTTAATAATTAATTTAAATAATATTAAATATATTTTATTAAATTATTTTTAATAAATATCATAATTAAATTAAATTGATTTAATTAATTTATTTAATATGAATTATATTTCATTAAATTATTTTTAATAAATATAATAATTAAATTATTTAAATTATTTTGAAATATATTTTATTCAATTATTTTTAGTAAATAATATAATTATATTATAATTAATATATTTTATATTTACTAGATTAAATGATATAATATTTATATTTTATTCAATTGTTTTTAATAAATAATATAATTAAATTAAATTAATATAAAATATACTTATTAAGTTCAATTAATTTTTAAAAAACTAATAAAATTTAATATTTTATGAAAATAAAAAATTAGTAATTGTAAACAAAGTTATATTTCCAAACGCAGTTTCAGTTTTTATTTCAAAAAATGAAAACAACAACAGAAAACAAAAACATATAAACGTAAACAAGAAAACGACAATGTTGTCGAACGGTCCTTTGTAATTTTTGAGCCTGATTCTCCCAGTTGAATTCTATGGTTTATTGCTTCCAATTGCAAACTACAGAACCCAGTATCTCTAGCCATTGGATTCCCAGAACTAGGGATGTCAACGGGGCGGGTATGGGGCGGGTATGACCTTTCCCGTCCCCGTCCCCGTTTAGTAATACCCTTACCCGTCCCCGTCCCCATCCCCGTTTTGGGGAAAAAAATTTTCCCTATACCCGCCTCCACAAAATAATGAATTCTCCATCCCCATCCCCGTTTACCCGCGAAGGATATTAATTATTACAAATTATATATTATATGTATAAAATAAATATTTAAAATTATTATAAATATTATATATATTAAATAAAAAAATATATTACATATATATATTAAATAAAAATTAAAAATATATATATAATATTTGAGTTTGACTGATGCACTTAACCAAAGATGAAGTGGTCTTTATTTATTACCTCACAAGACCTTCACTTCTTTGTGAGAAACCGATGTGGGACTTCTAAAAGAGTCACCACACTAACAAAATTAACAAAAAAATATTTAAACGGGTACGGGGCGGGGTGGAGACTACCATACCCGTCCCCGTCCCCATACCCGTGCGGGTAATATTTTAAATCTTCATACCCGTCCCCGTCCCCGCTATTAACATCCCCATACCCTCCCCGAACGGGGCGGGTGAAACGGGTATCCACCGGGTACGGGTATATTTGACATCCCTACCCAGAACAAGGTCTAGATCTACTAAAAGAAGAGGATAAAGGACGACTGAAAATTCAGTGCCTTATAAATTTATCCGTACCTTTTCGAACCTACCTTGACATCGTAGTCACTCGACTTTAGCTATTCAGACATTAAAAGATTTTGTTGGTACTGCCAGAAGTCGAAGAAGGCTTGCCACTCGTTCGCTAATGAAGTTGTGGGTTGACCCATTATCAATTAGTACCATAACATCGCATAAACCAACCTTGGTTGCCAGTCTATTGGTTCTCAGGGCTATCCATCTAGTTAAGGCGTGCAGCTTGATCTCTGGCTCCATTAATTCGTCTTGGTCATCATCGACTGTCTGTTGTTCCGTGACTTTCTCCAAGACTAGCAGTTGTGGTCCTTGGAATCTATAACCTTGTGTGAAGTGCTAATTACAATTGAAGCACAATCTTTGAGCCCTTTGTTTCTGCATTTCCTCCCAAGACAATCGTTTAATTGGTGCATTAGGTGCAGCTAATGTTGTGCGAGTCGTAGATAGGAGAGTTGTTGGAGCTCATGAAAATGGCAGTGATCGCATTATCCTCTTCTGTTGTGTGAGTTGGTCGTCTTTTATTTGGGCAAGACTAATAGCTTCCTTCAGAGTTTGAGGTTCAAACATACGAATTCCATTTGCAATCTCAACCTTTAAACCTCCCAAAAATGTCCTCACTAATGCCTTCTGAGTCTATCCCCGAACTCGAATGCCAAGTTTTTCAAACTCTCGTTTATAATCTCATAGAGTCCCCCCAAGTCTAATCCGTGAGAGAGCTTCGTTGAAGTCCTCACATTCCGAAGGCCTAAAGCAAGCCCAAAGTTTATCTTCAAAAACCTCCCAAGTCATAGCTCCTCATTCTTCCCGGTATGTACTACAAATCCATTGCCACCACTGGTTGGCTTCCCTTCCAAGATGGAAAGATGCTAATGGCACTTTCTGAGCATCGGTGGTGCCTTAATATTCAAAGAACTGGTTCACTTGGTTAAATCACTTCGTCGAGTCATCCTCGGAGAACCGATGGAACTCGATCTTAGCCAATTTGGATGAGAAGGTTGGTCGTTTCGTGTCGTAATCATCTCTGTTAGAGCAAGATTTCCTTTCACGGTCCTGATTGTTGGGACTTGAGGATTCGTTGCTTGAAATCAAAGCTTCGGATAGCCTATTGATGGCTTCCTCCACGTGGTGCAGCTTATGAGGCATGCCCACTTCCATTTGGTGTAGCCCATCTTGCACTCCTCCGAGTCCAACCTCCAGCATCTCTTCTTTCTTTGCTGGTTGCCATTAACATAGCTCTGACATCAATTATAGGTCACATTCAGAAACTGAATTAATAGATAAAAATCATGTATTCTCTTATGGTGAGAATGGAACCACAACCGTTGGATTTTCAATCTTTTCTATTAAAATTCAAAGGGAATTATATAGGCAAATGCCAAACAGCCATATACTAGATGTGCAGAAAATAAATGGTCCTACTTGACTAAGAAATAAAAAACAGAAAGCAAAACTGCAGCAAAAATAACTCCTATATTCTCTTCAACTCTCGGGCGAGTGAGGGGGGTAAGGAAGTTAGTCCAAAATAGAAAGTTGAGATTAGGTACTTGGAACATTTGGAGCTTAACTAGGAAACTTATTGAAGTGATGGATACAATGGAAAGGAGACGGATCACAATTGCTTACTTGCAAGAGACAAGGTAGGTGGGACAGAAAGCTAAAGAGATTGAGAGGACTGGGTATAAGTTATAGTATACGGGACTTAATAGATCGAGGAATGAGGTCGGCATAGTAGTACGTAAAGACCTAAAGAAAGATATAGTTAATGTAAAACACTGTGGAGATAGGATTATTGCAATTAAGTTAGTGTTAGGAGTAGAGATAGTAAACGTAATTAGTGCTTATGCCCCTCAAGCAGGCTTAGGAGATGAACATAAGGAGAAGTTTTGGGAAGACTTGGAAGGAATGCTATTACAGATACCCCGAGGAGAGATGGTCTTCATAGGAGGAGATTTGAATGGTCATGTAGGACGCGACGTAGATATACATAGGAGTACATTGAGGATATGGGTACGGTAATAGAAATGAAGCATGGAAAGATATTTTGGAGTTTGCAGTGGCTTATGATCTCATGGTGACGAACATCTTTTTTAGGAAAAGAGAGGAACATTTGGTAACTTATAAGAGTGGCTCCTCAAGGACACAGATTGATTTCTTCTTAACTAGGAAAAGAAACCACGTAGCTTATAAAGATTACAAGGTTATATCGGGGGAGAGCCTGACTTCCCAACATAGGTTGTTGGTCATAGATGTGCAGCTTCAAAGGTGGACTAGAAAAAAGAAGTTGTATAGATGCTTAAGGACTAAATTTTGGAACTTGAAATGTGATAAGCAACTAGCATTCAGGGAAAGAGTACTAGAGGAAGACGTTTGGGTGGTAAATGAGAGTGCAAATAATATGTGGAATCAGGTAGCACAGTGTATTAGGAGGGTAGGGAAATAAGTCTTAGAAGAATCCAAAGGGAGTGCTTCGGCACAGAAAGAGGCATGGTAGTGGAGCGAGGCGTCCAAGACAAGATAAGAGTTAAAAGAGAGTGTTTTAAATCTTGGCAAAATGATCGAAATGTAGCGAACTTGGAGAGGTATAAAGAAGCAAAAAGAGAAACCAAAAAGGCAGTTAGTGAGGCTAAGGTAAAGGCATTTGAGGATTTATATAGGCGACTTGACACTAAAGAGGGCGAAAGAGAAATATTCAAGCTTGTTAAATCCAGAGATAGGCAGTCCAAGGATTTAAACCAAGTTAAATGCATTAAGGATGAGGATGAAAAGGTATTAGTAAAGGGAGAAGAGATAGAGGAGCGTTGGAAGAGTTACTTCTACAAGTTATTTAATAAAAGCAGTAGTAGTGACATACAATTAAGGTAGTTTACCACCTCTAGGGAAGAATTAAATCATATGTTCTATAGGAGAATGAGTAGGGAAGAAGTAAAAGAAATATTGAAAAAGATGAAGAATGGGAAAGCAGTTGGGCCAGATGGTATCCCCATTGAGGTTTGGAGGTGCCTAGGGGAATATGGCATAAGTTGGTTGACAAAACTTTTTAATATAGTGTTAACAAGCAAGAAGATGCCTGATACATGGAGAAAAAGTAATTTTATACCCATATACAAGAACAAAGGAGATATTCAGAACTGTGCGAACTACCGCGAGATTAAATTGATGAGCCATACGATGAAATTATAGGAGAGAGTTATTGAGAGAAGAGTAAGAAGGACAACAAACGTTTTAGAGAATCAATTTGGTTTCATGCCTGGGAGATTAACCATAGAGGCTATCTTTCTCCTGAGGAGGTTAATGGAACAGTATAAAGAAGGTCAAAAAGATTTACATATAGTGTTCATTGATTTAGAAAAAGCCTATGATCGAGTTCCTAGGGAGATTCTATGGAGAGTATTAGAAAAGAAAGGAGCGTGTGTTGCATATATTGAGGTAATAAATGACATGTATGATAGAGCCATGACATCTATACGGACGACTGGTGGAGACACTAAAGAGTTTCGTATGACGATTGGTCAACACTAAGGCTCAGCATTAAGCCCGTACTTGTTTGTTCTAGTTATGGATGATATTACAAAACATATTCAGGATGAGGTGCCGTAGTGTATGCTATTTGCAGATGATATTGTTTTAGTAGATGAGACGAGAGAAAGAGTGAATGCTAAGCTAGAATTATGGTGGGAAACGTTAGAGACAAAATGGTTTAGGCTAAGTCGATGCAAAACAAAATATATGGAATGCAAGTTTAGTCAAAGTAGAGTAACTGGTAACGTAGAAATAAGTTTAGGCACACAAAAGATTGTAGAGAAATAAAACTTTAGGTACCTTGGATCTATGGTGCAACAAGATGGAGGGATTGATACTGATATAAGTCACAGGATTCAAGTCGGGGGGGCCAAATGGAGGAGTGCTTCGGGGGTCTTGTGCGATCGAAAAGTCCCCCTCAAGGTGAAAGGAAAGTATTATAAGGTGGCAGTAAGACCAGTGTTGCGATATGGATCAAAGTGTTCGGCAGTAAAGCATAATCATGTACAGAAAATGGCAGTTGTGGAGATGAGAATGCTAAGATGGATGTGCGGGATTATAAGAAGAGATAGGATTAGGAACAAGGAGATTAGGGACAAAGTAGGAATATCACCGATTAAAGATAAAATGAGAGAAAATAGATTAAGATGGTTTGGTTATATTAGAAAGCGTACAACGGAGGCACCTGTTAGAAGGTGTGAAAGTATGGAGATTGTCAAGAGTAGGAGAGGAAGAGGAAGACCCAAGAGATGTTGGAAAGAAACTATTAAACATGACTTTGCCTATCTAGATTTAAAGGAGGATATGGCCCTAAACAGATTTGATTGGCATCGTCAAATCTATATAGCCGACCGCACCTAATGAGAAAAGGCTTAGTTTGGTTTGGTTTGGTTTGGTTTGGTTTTGGTTTCCACAATACAACATATTGGAAGTCTTGAGTTGCGCTGGTATTTAAAGATTAAATTCTTAGCATTAGTTATTCATAATTGTACAAAGAGCGTAATAAGATAGTTCTCCGTTTACCAACTAGCCAGTTTTTTCATGTATATAATTTTGCAAAGTTTAGTCTTGCATAATTTCATTTAAAAATCACAGTTACATAGACAAAGCTTTAATAAAGTTGTTTTCTCCTTGCAGATATGCACCAGAAAGTATTAAAGCTGTCTATGATTGGGCATCCAAAGGTGTAAGTGAAAGTTCAGTACTAGAAGGCAAGTGACATATTAATACTCTTGGTGTTGACATGAATGCTAGTCTTTGAGATCTCTAAACAGTACCTAGTAACATCAGAATTGCCTGTTTTGTAAACGACTACTTCCTATCCCGTTTACCAACCATCAATTTGCGTTTAATTCAAGGAGAAGATCAGTTGGCAGCCACTCTTAAACGCATATTTGGATCATAATAATAATTTTGTTTCTCTCCTAATTACATTGGAAAAAAAATAAGATCATAAGGCTTTAAACACACTAAAAGCACGTGTTGATTGCTATGGTTTGACATTGGTTTCAACTTCTGGAGATCGCTTTCTAATGAAAAAGTCTATGCTCCTCTCTTAACTCAGAAGGATCAAATTTTCATTTGTGTAAGCTGTTTGGGTTAGCAGAGAAATAAAAACTGTTATTGTAACTTACACTTGTTTTACTTAGATTCCAATAAAATGACAGTGTCTGGTCAAAACGAGGAGAGTGTAGTGAACAACAGACTGCTAACATGGTTTACAAGCGTAAGCTACATTACAAGCATACCATTGTTTCAATGGAAATACAGTTTTGCGAGAATACATCCACAAAACATGGATTCAGCTATTCTATTGAACAACTTACCTATATCCCTCCAAGGATCAAGGCACTATCTTTGCTTTTTTTGTTAAGCATCAAGGCACTATCTTGATAAAAGTAATTTACAATCTAGATCATGCCAGAAAATATCAAATATATATGAATACAAACATCACACATATTAATGCTTTTTTTCACATATAGATATATACTTTCATTCTGGTTTCTTCACGACAAGAACAGGGCACCTTGCATTTTGGACACAATAGGTGCTTACGCTGCCCAAAAGAGACCTGCATCAATGGGTATTATTTAGTACTCATGTGAGAATCATTATGCTAGACTAAATTTAGATTTCAAAACAGTCAACACAATACTTATGAATGAAGACTCCATAAATGATAAATCTTTCAAATAGTGACCTATAACATGAACGAGTCGGCCATAAACATTGCAAAAGCATGCACAATAAGTGCGCACCCGTTGTATGGAAATTTAATATTTTCAGAATACATATATATATATATATATACATTTTTCTATATATATTTTTCTAAGGCTAATAATACCAAAGGGAGTCCGACAAATGGTGGACCAACACCTCCACATAAATAACAAGAACAAGCATTTAGACAATTACTGGGATAGAAACGTGTATGCATATATGGCCGCGTGAAGTTGAGACCAAATCTAACTTCTTCCTTGTGTGCCTGCTTCTAAAAATAGTTAACCAATTGCATTTGCTTCTAAAAATAGTCAACCATAATGGATACACAATTGCATGGGTTTATGAGCAGTCATGAAGAATGATTATGTCATAAATTCCACAAATTTCGAAAACCAGATTACTACCAGAAAGGGATTCAAAATAGTTTGGGCATTAGACTTCAAAATGCACGCGTGGGGAGGAAAAGGCACAGAAGAATATATATCATATTGTCACCTTATTTTGTTTCTACGAATTAGAAGAATGGTAACTAACCTCTTGATTTTTCCAGGCTCATCATCGCCTAAAACAAGTAGATCGATGTTGTAATTTTGAACTGCTTTGCATATTGCACTTTCAGGATCACCAATATCTGCTACTGTTTCTGCCTTTACCTGTATAGGAGAAGATAACGAGAGTGTATCTTAAGTATTTACCTAAATGCTAAAAGTAAATTAAGTTTTTCCAATTGCACATACGCATATATATCTCCATGTACTACATCTCCTCTAGCATGAAGATGTTGATAAGAAGATAATGAATGTCTACTTCTAGCATACAAAGGATACATTAAGAATGGGGTAAATATACCTTGTTCATTGGGAGTTTGGTCCAAAAATACATCACCCTATCTAGTTTAAAAGTTAATATATATAGCTCTCTCCTAATTTTTATTATAGTACAAAATTGGCGAAATCTGCAAAATTGATAGAATATGCAAGGTTTAATGGATTTTGTGTTTAACGAGTCAAAAGTGATTGGAATAAAAAAAGATTTTTATAAAAATTGATGTATAAAAGTATATTTTTAATCAATTTTTATGTTAGAATGAAACAATATTTTTTTTAAAAAAAATTACACAAAACAAAATTTACAGGCACATTTCTCTCTCCTTTTCTCAATAATTAATATTTTTTGCATAATCAACCTTCACCACGTATGTGAGGCACAAATCTTATTAAATTTAACAAATTCTATTAATTTTATACTTTAATCCAAATTACAAAAGAGTTATTTGTGAACTTTTAAAATCGTATGTTTTTTAGTCAAACTTCAAAGAGGTAAAAAGTGTAATTATCCCTTCAGAATATGACCAAATAGGCTTACTGAAGTGTGTATATCCAGCAAACTAAGAATACAGAGAAATACAAATATTATCAAATAGTAATTGTCAAACTGAGTTACAAGACAGCTGGTAGGAAAGAACTTGCACGCACGAGCTTCACAGTCCCCGGAGTTTCCTCGAGTAAGTAATCAAAAATAATTTTCTCATAATGAAAGGCCCAAAGGATGTATTTGATATTTGAACCCTTCGATTACTTTTATTAACAGAGGAAAGTTGATCATACAAAAGATGAAATTGACAAAACAAACTATTCAAAACCCACCAAACATAGGGTTTCAATTATGAATTTCTAAAGGCATCACCGGCCATTGATGGAGACCTTAAGCAGCCAAAGTGGATCAGAATTGAAGAATTTTAAGGCAGGACCAAGTTGGGATTTCAACCCATTTACAAATCTTTTGTTTTACTTGATCCCGAAACCCACTAATCCATTGCATCGACATTAATAAAACAAATAAAAAGATGAAATGACCGTTGCCTTCTCATGAATAATTTAATCAACTAAGCAAACATCTGTGACAAATTAATGGGAATGGAAATTAACTTGGCCATACCCCGTGATTGGTACAGATACTCTTGGCTTTCTGTAAAATCCCCATCGTCACCGCCTTGTTCTGTGCATGGACGGAGTTAAGGTAACTAGGAGCTGCCATAGGAAAATTTATCAACTCGTGAGAGCTAGTCCAAATTTCCCCTATATATGTGTGTATATGTGTGTGTATATATATATATATATTTTCACACACACACACGCTCACACACAAATTCAACCCGTCCATAAAAAAATCATTAATAACATGAACAGGTAGATATATAGAGAAACTAAGAATAGACATAACTGGGTGATGTATGACAGCACAGGCGAGCATGGCCAAGAGAGGGAGAGATGAGATTGAGGTTGGTTGGAAACGGCTGAACCATGAAGATAACGAGAGGGTTGCCGGAGCGGTTGATGGGTTCTCGGAGATTTCGGAGGACCCACATGAGGGCGTGGTAGCTCGACTCGCTCTCACCAATCGCAACCATCACCTTCTTCTCACAGTACCCCATTCCCTTTTCTTCTCTCTTTTCAAGTCTCTCAAGTACTTTATTTCTTTTGGCCGTTCGCTGGAAAGAAAAACACAGAGCTACCTGTTGAAGCGGGAAGGAGGACATTCAACTTTAAAAAGGAATGAAGGCTAGCCCACCAAATATTAAAAAAAAAAAAAAAAAAAGCGAAATGATTTGCGATAAGAAAAATTATTAGATCTAGGGGACACCCTCCTTTACATTTTATTTTTTGTATGAGAGCAGGGTGAGTGGGAAAGATTCCTTTGGTCGATTACGTGTGGAGGTCCCAACGGTTTTATGCAATTGTTAGGCTCTGTTTGAGAAATAGGCCTAGGTCAGTTTTTTTGTTAGTTTCAATAGTATTTAGTCAATCTTATTCTTTTATATTTTAATATTCTTTTAAATTTTTACGAGTAAAAATATCAAATTAATAAAAATTAAAAATTTACTTTAAAAAAAGTCACTTTTTTTTCCTTTCTAAATATAAAGTTAATTAGTTAACTTTCTTCCTAAACCAAGTTTTAGTGTGCAATTTCAGTCATTTGCGTGATGTCTTAAATTATTATTATTTTGAAACTAGTCTTAAACTGCACATTATTGGCGTTTGGGTGATGTCTTAAATTATTATTATTAATATTTTTCTGAAGCTAGTCTTAAATTGCACATTATTGGCCGGGGAAGGGGGGGACCATTACTGGTTTTTTTTTTTTTAACATTATAGGTGTTTCCTTTTCTTTTTTGGATGATTCAGAATGGAGTGCTGTCCAGCGGCCTACCATTTTAAGAGGCACTAATGCAATTCTACTTATAAACAAAAGTTATGAGAACCACGTGGCATATTTACAATGAGCCTACTATTTTGAAAATTTCACTATGATAGCATTTATTAAAGCTTTTTTACTATAATACAAAAACTTATTTTACAATATACATCAATAGGTTCGCTGGGAACAATTTACCAAAGTGCGCTCGGTGTCGTCAATTGAGACGACGACACCCCTATCTCGCACCGACCACTGACAACACCATGTCGCTAAGCCAAAGACACAGTCATGTTGCTAAGCCAGATGACGACACAGCGAGCCTACTGCAACATACGCACGCACTGCACTGTCTGCCGACACACGTACTGCATTGTCAGTCGCGGAGTGTCGTTAGTAGAGACAACGACACCCTGTTTGTATCTATCACCATCTCTACCTTCTCTCACACAGTGCCTTACGCAGGAGTTGCTCCGTTTTTATATTATAGGAATTTTAGATCATTTCTGACTCATTGTCACAGAGTGAGCTCAGGGGAAAGGCAAAGTGATGGGCATGAGACTCGGACTTGATGTCTGAAATGATTGCTGTCAGTAGTTAAGCTCTTGTTAAATGGAGACCTCTGCTTCGTTAAGCTTTCTATCAACATTGTCAAAGCCTCCAGTGCTATACATTAGTAGCTTTGCTTCTGTATCCATATGTAGAAGTACAATGAAAAGCACGAGACCTTCAGCAGAATTCTATTATCGGAAATTTATTCACTACAACTATAGAAAGAAAAAGAAACTGGCAGCCACAGCAACCGTAAAAAGAAAAGGTATAGGAGACCCATGTCATTGGCTCCATCAATGACACATCTTTCCACTACCTTGGTTGTAGTAGGCTGGACTATGTCATTGTAGTAGGCTGGACTGTGTTGTCTGGATTGTCGTCGTTTGGCCCAGTGACATGGTGTCGTGTGACATAGGAGATGGGTGTCGTCTTGTCAATTGACGACACCGAGCGCACTTTGGTAAATTGTTTCCAGCGAGCCTATTGATGTATATTGTAAAATAAGTTTATGTATTATAGTAAAAAAGCCCATTTATTAACTACACTTATGTCATTGTTACACATTTTTATTTAATTTTTTTAATAATTTTTTTAGCAAAATAGTATTTTCTTTTAAGTTAATGTATTTTGTTTAAGAATATTCATGTTTAAAATAATTTAGCATTTATTTCACCAATATCATATGTAGTTTCGATTTTGTACACTTAGATTCCATAAATTTCATAAATTTGTGCTTAAACCCCTGAGATTTGTATAATATTCACTCATATCTCATATGTTAGATTTTTTATTCAAAAAATTACTATTGACAATCCAATATTATAAAATTACCTTTATATGCTTACCATTAATAAAAAGTATTTATATTATAATATGGTATCTTTATTATAAAAATTACATTATAATTAGTATATTAATTTTTCTTTGTGAACGTTTTTTACATTAGTAATTACTTTTTAAATTATTATACTCACATTAAATATATATATAAATTACTAACTATACGTATATAATATTTCTATATTAGTAACTACTTTTGAAAATATATAAATAATATGTAAATTACAACAAATTTTATTTTCTCTATTTCCTCTAGTTCCTTTCCATTATTATCAAACAATTATGGAAGAATCTTACTCTCAATTTTTCTTTTCATGCATTTCTTAAATTAATACTAAGGGTATATGTGTATATATATATAATTTTATAGTATTAAATTGGCTAACCATTAGTTTTTGAATTGAAAATCTGGCAAATAGAGTTTTAGTGAAAACAATACAAAAATCTCAGAAGATTTAAGTATATATTTATAAAATTTATGGGCTGTAAGTGCACAAAATCGAAATCACAAAGGATGCATATCAAATAACCCCAATAATAATGAGGATCAATCAATTAACAAAGTTGGTAATATATAATGAATGTTAATTAGAATGAACTGATAAAGTTTGTGATAAGAATGTTGCTATTGAAAAACGCACTATTCTACATTTTATCATAAGTGTTTGTTATCCTAATGTAAATTTATTAAATATAGACATAGTACTCTTACGCAAAGAAGTGTATGAAAAATGAAAGGAAAATAAGATGAACCTTGTAATATCCTGTGAATCCGGATGTCAGTCTCGCGACAACAAAATCTAAGTCGTTAGATTAAAATTCAACAATCTATACACATTCATGTATTTTTTAAATTAAAAATTTATAAATATATTTAGACCATTAGATTTTAATCCAACTGCTTAGATCGTTTTATCATGTGCCTAACATCAATTTTGATGTCAGTCTCCCCCTTTACAAATTTTGTTTACTCCAGGAATGCCAAAATATTAACACAAAACACAATTATACTTTCTCTAATAATAAAATTCTTATTCAAACTCAATTGCTTAGCCCTTAAGTTTATATTGGTTTAAATAGAAAAGTCTTGAATGTTGAAACCAAAATCAAATAAGAATTTAAGAAAACAATATAAAATTACAAAAATGAAAACTTTGATTTAATCTCAGATTCAAATACTAAAAATAAAAAGAAATACGTTAAAACAAATGGAGCTGAAAATAAAGTTTCCTATAAAAAGTTATTCTTAATCTAAGTATTTCCTAAAATGATGAAAACGAACTTTTGAGGCCTAAATGAAAGAATTTTTCAGAAATTTGGCTTAGGCCATGACAAAGTAGTGAGTATTGCTCAAAAGGTTGTATTTGACTTTGAACCCAAATTTCATGTGATTTCTAGATAATTGACTTCCCAAATTTATCTCATTGCACCCTCACAACAATCTCTTCTTTTCATGTTATGGTTGCATCATCTTCCCAAGGTGAATGGAATTGTCCCTCGAATTTAGATCATCATTTGAGTTATCCCCGGCATATGGAATGAGATACTTCATGTTAAAAACATCAAATGTTCAAAAATGGCTGAACAATTTCAAACGAAAGATATTCGTATTGACTTGTCTAATTTTTTTCAATTGACCTGACTTTTCTTGCTACAAATTTATTATAATCACCCACAGAAAAATGAACTTTGGTGAAAACTACCGAGATATAATCATTGACTTCAAACTCCACCAAATGCCTCTCTTGGTCAACTTTTGTCTTGTATTTAGTAGTGAATTATTCAAGTACTTTCTCTATAGACTAGTGTATCCACTGCAATTTTGGAAAAAAATCTTTTGCTTTCCCATGAATTCTTTTGAGGTTTAAAACAAGGCTAGATCGACCAAAGAAAGAGGAATAAAGCCACACATAATTTTGAATGGGAAAAATCTAGTAATACAATTCACTACATGGTTGAAAATAAGCTCAACTTGAAACATGTGATTTTAACTGTTGTTATGGCTTTTTATCAAGTTTTGTAATAAGTTATCTAGTGATCTGCTGACCATTTCAATCTACCCATCAGTCTAGGGATGTATGTTCTATTGAACTTAAATTAAGTATTGGTTCAGAGAGTGTTTTTCTCACTTAAAGACAATAGAGAGAGGCAATAATTATGACACACTCATTGTATTCATTGTCTTCTTATAGGAAATAAAGTATGCTATTTTTTAAAATCTATTAACCACCACATAGATAGAATCATGATCTCACTGTGCTCGAGGTAGTTCAAGAACAAAATTCATGAGTCCATAGTTTATCAAGAATAGGTAATGGCATGTATAATCTTGCGCGCGCATCTGTGGTAGCACTCCACATACTTGATCACCTTGTGTCGCATGAATGGCCAAAAATAAGATTCTTGAATCATTACAGGAGTTTTATTCTACCACTGTTGTCCCTTATCATGCAATTTTCTAATTAATTTTATATTAGCTATTACAAGTTCATGAATAATTTTAGTTTTTTTGAATAAGATGTTTTCACTGGAAAACCTTTGAATAGTCATGGACAAAGAGGTTTTTTAGTGAAATAAATTTTTAGGGGTTTCTTTTATTTATTGCAAACAAAAAGCTACTCTTGGCATGACTAATGCTTAGATTTCGATGTGTTTAAATTTTCAAATTTATTTTCTATGTTTTGAAAGCATTCAAAATAATTAAGTTTTAAGTAAATATTTTCCAATTGAATCTCCTATGCTTGAGATGATTTGATTGAGTTATATAAAGTATTGAGAATCAATGTTACATAATAATAAAGTTGTTGAAACCTAAAGCTTATATGTTTCTTTCTCATTAAAATCAATCTCTAGCCTATTCAATTTATTTTTTCTAAAAATAGATTTTCAACTCAAAACTCAATTTTAGTTTTCTTATTCTCAGAACAACTTTAATTTTCACACAGTTCCTGAATTTCATTAGGTTACTATTTGCAACTATCCTATACGTATGAGAAATAATTATTTTGGTGTATTAGTGGCCATTGGCGTACAACCTCCACTTTCAATTCATCCATATAAATCCCATCTTTAAGCACAACATACCTAAGGAACAACACCCTCTCTGTCATGAAAGCACATTTCTTCAATCTTCTAAAAAGCTCAGCTTCTAATAGTGCCATCAAAATCGCCCAAATGTGGTTGAGATGCTCTGCTTGGTTAGGACTATAAACCAATATATCATAAGAATATACAACTATGAATTCACCAATTAAAGGATGCAAAACTTGATTTATCACCCACATGAAGGTACTAGAGGACTGGGATATTCCGAACCGTATGACGTCCATCCATTCATAAAGAGCTTTCCATGTTTTGAATACAATTTTCCTCGTCTCTTAAACAAATTCAAATTTGAGTGTGAACCCACTTTTGAGATCCAGTTTGTTGAATACTTTTTTGCCTGCAAGTTGATCGAGTAGATCATCTATTGAGATATTTGAAAAATAATACCAAATCGTAATCTTGCAAATCAAAAAGCTGTTAACACATTCACTCGAAGCCAACTTTCTGTGAAGAGAGCAAAGCTTGTACTACACAAGGATTGAGACTCTTCTGAATAAAAATCTTTTGTAGTAGCTTCTCCTTTTGCCTCCAGAGCCCTTCATATTCTTTTAGACTCATCATGCAATGTGGCTAGTTTGGTAAATTGGACCCGAGGATTAGATCAATTTGGTGTTAAATGTCTCACAATAGTGGTAGACAATTGAGAAGCTCTACTAGAAACACATTAATGAACTCCTATAATAGTAATTTTGTCAACTTTGGTACAGCTTCCTCATGAGCCTTCAATAGCTCTTCTTTACGAACCAAATAATATATGATTTTTTTCTCGTTTACTACGTCTTCAAATTGGGCCCTCATCAAAAGAATAGTACACTCCTCAATTAGTGGTTTGGGTTTTGGTTCTTTGGATTAACACTACAAGAGGATTGAGTTTTGACATGAGGATACTTAAGTCGGTCACTAAAGTTCCTATTTGCGGCTGCTAATACTACTTAAAAATCCTGTGAACCCTCTTTTTTCTCTCATTCCCTCATCTTTTTCTCCCATTTCTCCTCTATTTTGCGCACCTCTTGCTCTGCCGCTAGAACTCTCTCTCTCTCAGGTAGTATACATATGTATGTATATCTATTATTTTTTTTTATTTATCCTACCGAGGGTTTTGAAGGTTGATTTCACTTAAGTATTTGCATTCAATTTTTTGCCTGAAGAAGGTATGTGAAATTTCTTTTTTTAATTTCATTTTGTCATTTGAAGGTTGATTCCACTGTTGGAATTTATTGTTGATTTACTATTTTTGTTGTTTATAAATATACTATTTTTTTTTTTTTTTTTTGTGTTGAAAATGCCATGCATGTGTGTTAACTGTTGTAAATATTGTTGGATTTTTATTTGGAGGTTTTTTAGGGATTCTTAACTATTGGTATGGAATTTTTTTATTTTTTATTTTGTGTATTATATATGTTGAAAGAGCATGGTTTTTTTTGGAATTTCTTTTTGGCTATTGTGTGTACTATTAAGAGTATGTTGGGATTTTTTTAGATTTTATTTTTAGAGTTTTTGCTATTGAAAGAATGAAATAATGTTGGGATATTTTTTTTTTGGGTTGTTTTATGGCATGTATATGTAGCCTTTGATTGAAGAACTTCATGAATTAGGGGCTAAGGGTGTAATGACATTTGACTCTACAAAAAATGAAATTTTTAGGCTCTGGGTAGCATTAGTGTGGACAATCAACGACTTTCCCATGTATGCACTACAAGAAATGATACAATCAATGACGGTACTCGCGACCATATTAGGGCTTTGTCATGGCTACTGGTCTCTTCAACGACAAAGGGATCGCTAATTGTGTTGGCGCCAATTAATGAAACACCGAAAAAATTGGCAAAAAGGGAAGAAGAATCGGTGACCAGACTGCGATATAAGGGGACTAACTTCACAGTCGCTAATACTAGCTCAAGGTTAATGATGTCATATCTTTCTTCGATTTCATTTGGCAACTAGATCTGTGGTCGTGTAAAGGACATAGACTTTCTATTTCTAACACTTACTCTTTCATTGACAAGCATTCAAGCAATCTTGCTGGGATTTCAGATTTGTCCAGCGGCTTCATGTTTGTTCTTGCTACAATCTTCATTGTTTTGATTTTGCTCATATTATTATTGAAATAAAATTGCTTGTGTTTGTTGTGTGTGAAACCCTAGGGTTTGTGAGGGAGGTTCGATCAAGAGTGGAGTTTTGGATTCCTGCATAAGCAAAGTTGTAAGTTACATGAACGCTCTCCATTGATTGCAACGATTTTATATTTGGTTTGATTTTGATTGCTATGGTTTTTTAGTTTTGATTTTGATTTTTTAACCCAAAAAAAAAAGGAAAAAATATTGAGAAACATGGGCATAGATTCAACTTTCCATTATTTTTTGCTCAAATTCACGAGGTACTTTGATGATGTGTAGGGGAAGAAAGGCCTCCCCTCTTTTCTTAACTTGTATTTATATGTCAATCAGCTTATTTTTTAGCTTTCAAGGGTTCATTCTATATAGCTTTACCTTTGTTTTTTTGCTATCGAGTAGTGACAATGAAGTTCCTTTTTCATTCCCTTTTGACCCACATTGCACTCACCATGTCACCATCAAATCTACAGTCCCCCTTTCCAACACTTTTTAGGCCTATAAATTTGGAGGTTTTATTTTTGACCCTTTTGTGTGCATACATTGTTTGAGGGTAGAAAACTTTTGAACAACCAAAAGGATTAACTTGTTTACATCTTAATCGTCCAACCCTCTTTTCATTTTGAATTTTATTTAATATTATTTCTTTCTGACTATTGAATCCCTCCATCCCTTTGTGGGTATTGCAGTAAAGTGATGTTGCTCTGACTGCTGATTGTAGTGAGTTTTATGAAACAGATTTTTCTTCATCTAGGGTACCTTAGATTTCCTTGAATATTATTACATTCATTTGAAAATTAAGAGTCAAATTAAATTTTTAACTTTTTTTCTGGGGTTTTTATTTGCCTAAATCTATGTCAAATTTACTTGCATTTTGGCTTCAATCCATCTAATGCTAAAATAATAGCACAGTGACTGTGAGAGTTGTTTTTCTACTGCAATCCTTTGTGCTTTGGTTCTTTTTTCTAAAACGCTAAGAAATCATGGAAGAAAATTTTGTCCCCTTTGGGGGAATTAAAAATAATCTTTGTGGGAGTTACTAGGACTTTCCTTTGTGCTAGCAAGAAGGTATTGGAAAGTTAAAAGCACATGAAAACAATTGTGGTAGCATCCATACGGCAAACTTTCTTGCAACCAAAAAAAAAATCATTTCATAAATATGTTCTGCAAACAAGAAAAAACCTGGAACATCTCCATTACTATTCTACCATTTTACCCCAAAACCGTCCTAATTCTAAATGGAGATAGTCATTTCATAAATATTTTCAAACAAAATATACCAAATTAATGTAGTTACTCTTTTTCAATTTTTTATTTATTTCTGCGAAAGCATAAAGCACAATGCCCAAAATCAAGGCATCAATTGTAGATTTTTTTTTAAGCTCTTGGGTAAAATAAATTTCTTAAAACCATGTCTAGACTTACTCAAAAATTTAACCTTTTAGCAAACTTTAAATGAGAAAGAAAATAAAGATCCTTCCAATAGCAGCCACTAAGAAATAAAAGAACCATAAACTTCGAAAGACTACGTAATACCAAAATCTAGTTCATCTTCCTAATAAGCTTATTGATGTAATCTTTATGGTTTCCAGCATCACCTCCTTCAACAAAGTGATTCATCTTCTTTTTTAGACGACCCAAAAGAGCCTTGAGTTTGAATGGCCAAAGGAAGCCATTCACGTCCTTAAAATGAGGCCCAACTATCATGATCTTATGGATAAGATCTTCAACACAGATGATTCCATATTTTCCCAAAGCCTACTCAACAATTGAGTTGTCTGTTAAAGCAATCTTCTGCTTATTTAGCTTGCCATAACCCCTCTTGTAAATTAGTTCCTTTATACTCTTCAATTTGGGGTATCTATAAGTCACATATGGCTCAACCTTGTGCAGCATGTTCATGGTTACTTTGTTAACTTTTAGGAAAACACCATTGAAAATTCATCTCAATCACAAAAGCTACAATATCTTGCTAGTCTTTGGGTTAAAAGCTTTGATACCTCGAATGTGAATAATGAACAAAAGCTTAGCTTCAGGGTTGACATAAAAACCCCCTTCAATCTTGCCTCTCACTTCAATTGAATCAGCTCATTTTGCTGCTCTTCATACTTTTTTGCATATTGCTTGGCTTTGTTGAAAATCAACTTCCGATTCTCAGCATTCTTCATCTTCAGAGCTACAAGCTCTTCCTTTTTCTTCAAAGTCCATTCTTTATTCCTTTTATATTTCTTCAACATAGACTCAAAAACCACATGTCCTCCCTTGGCTTGTGCTTCGGCCATTCTTGAATTCTAACAAATATCGAAGTCGCAGCATGGTAGGGGAATTAAAAATGATCTTTATAGAAGTAGGCAATGTGAAACATTTTTTTTTGAACCACAACTTTGTTCTCAACATCATTAGATAATTGTAACTAATCATCTCATATAAGACATAGTTTTGAGAATTTTCACTGCCTCCCAAACTAAAATTGACTAGTCTTTCAATAATTAGAGTAGCAATAAAATTAATTCAACTGGTCTGCATACATGCCGCAACTCAACTCTCTATTTGCTTCATCTACCTCCTAATTGTGCTTCAAGTTGTCGCAACACTAGCAGTGTTCAATGTGTATGCACTGCCTGCTTTAACTTTGCCACAATCCTTGCAGCCCCAAAGGTGTTTTATAATTTCTTCCCAGAAACAAGTAGTCTTTCTCTAGTCTTCTGTGGAAACAAGCCATCTACTTTTTCTATATTCAAACTTGTACCCAAGTTCTCTAAAATTACTAATAAGTCCTTCAACTTTTCCTGAACATCATTCATCCAGTTTTCTTCCCATAAATCTCTCTTTTTCTTTCATCCTCTGCTCATTGCTCATCAAAATCTTTGCTCCCTCTATCTCTTTATCTTTATCTCTTTATCTCTCTAAGCAACCAACCACGGCACACCATAGAACATTTTAAAAAAGCAACTCTTTACCTTTTCATCCTATTTCTTATTTTCCTTTCCTTCATGATAGAGGCTTGCTTTCTTTTTAAACTTCCCAATTACTTTAAATTTTCCCCTTAGGCAAGTTAAAGAATAAACACTTTCAATAATAAAGTATAGCAGTTACTAACTCACTATCAACTATCTTATCCATGATTTATAACAAAATTAATTCCTGCCTTTTACTCTATTTAATAATAAGAATCATCATTTATTCTTCAGTGGTTCAATTTGTATTGAGCTATGAAGCATTAGTGGACCTTATTACGACTCAACTGCACACCAAAGCTTGTAGCCTTACGAAGTACAAATAATTCAAAATAGATATTATATTTGCATCTAACACGTAGACACATATTCCTTTAATGTCCAAAACTCTTCACTTTTCCTCCCTACTTTAATTTCCAAAACTCTTTGCTCTTTGCTTTATTTTATGTAAAACAAGTAATCTATTTGGTGAAGAAGACCCATTAATAGCTCCCTAACATCCATATAATCACTAATTGTAGCCAATAGATCTTCCCTGTCCTTCTGAATGAATGGTATCAAAACACTATTGGTCCTCCACAATTTTAGAGTCAATGATGACACTTCTTCAACTATCTACACTTCCCCATACATCCAAAGAGAATTGACTCTAACAAGAGGCTCTACTTGACTCCATCTACGAGTTAGCTAACGTTTATTATTATTATTATTATTATTATTATTATTATTATTATTCTTGTTGTTGTTGTTGTTATTGTTAAACTTCAAAGTCTTAATCAACTTTTTGTTTTTGCTTATTAAAGTATGAAAGACACATCTCATGGTTGGTTTGAATGTGCATTTATTCACATGTTTGAAGCTGTTTGTATTAGTCACAGTGTTCTATTATTCTTATCTAAAAACACATTAGTCTTCATGGGTGCCACATTCTCTTCTCCATTTCTATCTATGGAGTTGCTATTGCCACAAAAGTTCCCATTCATCCATCGAAAGTTGCATCTCTCCCTTGAAACTTAAATCCCATGAAAAGATGTTAAGAAATTTTTACGTCAAACAAAATTTTACGAACCATAAAGTTAGTACCTCTTTTTTCCAATTCACGAGCAGCATTGATCATTGTTTTGAACGGCCATAAATGCATAGTAATTTTGTTATTTTCTTTGATATTTATCCAAATCATTCAACAATCATGTATGTTATTGATTATTTCAATAATTATTGAGGTTCTATAATTAAGTTTTAAAGTCATCGCATTTGTAAGTAGGGTGTGAATGAATATTGAAATGTGTGGCTCAATTTTTAATTGTTATGAGATTATTTAGTGTGCAATATAAATGTTACAAACCATATTTGATCTTAGGCTATATTTGATATTATTATTTATTTCATTTGACAAAGCCTAAACATTGTAGGTAATCTAGCATGGCTATAGATAAAAGTTGGATGATGTTTAGAAATAGGATGAGCAATGAATACCAAGATGGGGTTCAATCATTTATTGAATTTGTAACATGTGGGCTTGAAGAAAATGCTCAAATTTATTGTCTATGTGTAGATTGTCTAAATTGTAAAAAATATAGAAGAGAATTGGTTGCCTTTCATTTGGTTCGAAGAGGGATTTCACCACTTTATAAGGATTGGGCATATCATGGGGAAATAGATGACACTGATGGTCCTAATGCACTGAATTGTAATCTCAATCATGAAGATGTAATTAGGGATGGATCGACAGTAGACAAAGCCAATGATAATGATGACCCATCTGACATGTTGGAAGCTTACTATATGGACACATTAGCAGATGAAGACCATGATGATGTAGATTCTACCTTTGGTAGGGAAGAGGCAATCAACTTTGACAAGTTATTTGATGAGGCTCAACGACCGGCTTACCCAGGCTACAAAAATTTTACAGTGTTGTCATTTGTCATTAAGATGCTACATATAAAAGTGCTATACAAGTTAACTAGTACTGTCATAGATGTGTTATTTAAGATGATGAAGGATTTTGCTCCAGAATGTGATGCAAACGTTCCAAGGACCCTCTATCAAGCTAAAAAGTTTTACATAATTTGGGTTTAGGATACATCGGTATTAATGCATGTAAGCATGATTGCATACTATTTTGGAAAGAGAATGTGAAGTTACAAAATTGCCCAACTTGTAAAGAGTCTCGGTACAAACATAATGATGGCCTTCGTAAAAATGTAGCGAATAAAATTTTACGATACTTTCCCTTGACTCCGAGATTGAAAAAATTGTATATGTCTATAAAGACTGCCAAAAACATGAAATGGCATAATGAGTTGTGCATCAATGATGGAGTATTAAGATTTCCAGCGGATGAAAAAGAGTGGAATGACTTCAATAGGAGGTATCCTAATTTTGGGCAAGACCCTCGTAATGTAAAGCTTGGTTTGGCAACCGATGGTTTCAACCCATTTAGGAACATAAGCAACTCCTATAGTATATGGCCAATTATCGTTATGCCTTACAATCTCCCACCTTGGATATGTATGAAAGAATCATTTTGCATGATGTCACTCCTAATCTTAGGACCTAAGGCCCCTGGTAGGGAGATTAATGTTTATATGCGTCATTTGATTGATAAGTTAAAGGAGTTGTGGGAACATGGCGTGCAAGGTTATGATGCTTTTACTGGAGATAATTTTTGTATGCATGCAGCTACTATGTGGACAATCAATGACTTTCCAGCATATGGAAATCTGCCTGGGTGGACTACAAAAGGGTATCTTGCTCGTCCGCCTTGTAATAAAGATGCCGCATAACAAGGACTTAGAGATAAAATTGGATACACTAGTGCTCGCTGATTCTTGCCTAAAGACCATCCTTGGCGAAGAAGTATGCTGTTTGATGGTGAGGTTGAGATTCATTCAAGACTAATAGAGTTAACGGGGGAAGATATTCTTGACCAACTTGATTCAGAGACATTTGACCCATTCGGAAAGAGTTCTATCTTAAGAAAAAGAAAGAGAAATAAAGATTCATTGAATTGGTCTAAAAAGAGTATTTTTTTCGAGCTACCATATTGGAAATCACTTAAGCTTTGTCATAATCTTGATGTGATGCATATAGAGAAAAACATATGTGACAATATTTTGGGGACACTATTAAGTATAGAGGGCAAGAACAAAGACACACACAAGGCTTATTCGGACTTGGCAGATTTAAACATAAGGAAAGAGTTGCAATTAAAGAGGAGTACCGATGGGTCATTTGAAAAGCCACCGGCATATACACTTTGTCGGCAAAGGAAAGACAATTTTTATGATTTTTAAAATCAATTAAGTATCCAGATGGATATACAACAAACATCTCCTGATGTGTGAATGCTATTGGCGGTAAGTTATCGGGTTTGAAAAGTCACGATTGTCATGTTCTTATTCAGCAAATCCTTCCTATTGGGATGCGCGGGTATTTAAGTAATGATATTTGTACCACATTATTTGAGTTGGGAAACTTTTTCCAAGATCTTTGTTCTAGGACATTGAGAGAAGATGATCTAAAGAAATTAGATGAGCGCATTATAATCATTCTTTGCAAGATAGAGAAGATTTTTCCACTTGCATTCTTTGATGTGATAGTCCACTTAGCTATTCATTTGCCATATGAAGCCATGATTGCTAGACCTGTGTAATATAGATGGATGCATCCTATCGAAAGGCAATAGTTTATGACTTATTATAGAGTATAAGCACTTTTAATTCCATTGTAAGGTAAATCATATAACATATTTCTTGTAGGCTACTTAGAGTTTTGAAAAAACATATCTCAAATCGAGCATGTCCAGAAGGTTCTATTGCAGAGGCATACATCATGAAAGAGTGTCTCACTTTTTGCTCAAAATATATTTGTAGCATAGAGACTGTATTTAATAGAGAAGAGAAAAACTATGATGGTGGGGAGAACGGACATAGCGTGTCAGCATTTAAACAACCCGCACGTCCTTTTGGCCCTATAAGAGGAGTCCTAGATGTCACTGAGGAAAAGCTACAAATTGCTAAGTTGGTTTTTCCTTTACAATAGTGTTGAGTTAGACAAATACCTAGAGTATGTTACCAACATTTTGTAGTTGTTTAATTATATTTAAATTTACTATCGTCATGTCAATAAAATAATTCATTTTTTTATGTCTCTTGAAACAAGGAGCGTAAAACTCTATTAGAGAGCCAAAGTGTACGTGACATAGCCAAGAAGCAACAACAAAAATTTCCTATATGGTTCAAAAAAAAAAAAGATATGTGTCTTGTGTAGATATTTGCATCATTCTGAATATATTATATTTTACTACATACATGAATCAATTGTGATCAGAGGGGTTAGCTGAAGCTATTGATGAAATGTGGTCATTAGCTAATGGTCCTATCACAGTTTCTAATCAATATGCTGGGTGCATTTGTAATGGTGTACGATTTCATAGTAAAGATCACGATGACTAGAAATAGAGCCAAAATAGTGGAGTAGTGGTTGAAGGTGAACACCACGGACGTACCATTGATTTTAATGGATACTTATGTAAGGTGTAGAAATTGGAATATAGATTTGGATGTAGGGTTATTTTGTTTGAATGCGTATGGTTTAATAGCGGTGGCTATAGGACCTTTCATACAGATGCACATGTTAGTACCATTGATATAAAAAGTCGATGGTATCAGGATGATCCATTTGTATTTTCTAACCAAGTGCAATAGTTCTTTTACGTCAATGATACTAAGTATGGTGAGAATTGGAGAGTTATACAAAGAATCCAACACTGAGGAATATGAAATATACCTGAGGGCCCTGGGGTTATTGATTCTAGTGATGAAGAAATTGTAATTCTTGATGAAATATTCCAATAAGAAGAAATTACATTAGAGATACCAATTGGTATTGAAGATGACACGATGCTTCCATTTCAGAGGAATGATATTGATAGTGAAATCATTTCAAGTGATATTGTTCAGCAAGTTACTATACGTGGAAGCAGGGACAATGTTGATGTGGATGAACTTTTTTGTGACAAAGAAGATATTGTGGATGATAATAGTGAAGATGATGATGATGATGATGATGATGATGATGATGAAGAGTTCCACAATTATAGTGATTATGATACTAATGTATAGAAACTTGGATAGTAAGTTACATTTTTAGGTCTCTTGTTACGTTTCATTTGCATTCTTTTTATATCCTCGCACAATAATTTTATTATTGTCATTAATAACATTACCTTCATTCTTTTATGCAGATTTCAAATTTGTAATGGCACCTGGAAAGAGGATCCTTGCTTCTAAAGCATTGGCATGTAGTTCACAAACACTTGATACTAGTGATGGTGAGTTATAGATTTAGATAGTGTACTTTTAAACACTTATATTTGTTGATCTTACTTTTATTTTTCTAGGTGGGTTGTCATCAAAAAGGGTTCAAGGTGAGGCTATAGGTGAGAATATCACCCAAATGCTCAAATTTAATGAAGGCGTCAAACTATTTGTCCCCGTTCCTGAACATATTAGGGCCTCAGTTGGGTATGATGCCCCAAAGTTTGCTAATGAATTAGGATTTCATATAAGACATTTTGCACCATTGCAATTTGCTTCTTAGTACAAGATACTTGAGAACACTAAGGAGTCCATCATTAAGGTTGCTAAGGTAATTACTATGAAACAATGTGATAGTAAAAACTGTTCAAAACATAGTTGATCTATATGAAACTAATTTGCTTTGACCTCCTTACAAAATAAGTATGACATTGAAGGATATGACACAAAGCCATGTGTGAGGGCAGCAATCTATGAGAAGTGTTACCACACATACAAAAATTGGCATCATAATCTGCGTAAAAACTACCTAAAGAAGGTAGATGCAGGTATTGATCCTTATAATGCACCATATGGCCATGTTAGTCTAGAAGATTGGAAGTATATGATTGACTATGTTTGAACTACTGAAGAGCATAAAGTAAGCATTTATTTTTCTATTTGGATTGTTATTATTTTTCAAATTAAACTTAACTAAGTGTAATTTTTTTTTTTTTGGAAAAAATCCAAGCGAAATAAGGAAAATCATTCTAAACTAGTATACAACCACACAATGGGTTCTAGGTTTTTCCCAACAGCCATGTACATTGAGGTAGTTGTATTTATATTAGCTTAAATTATTGTGGCTATTTATATTTACTAGCATGAATTGCTCCTCAGGTAATGGAAAACAATAGGAACTATCCTTATATTGTGGATTTCTTCACGAAGTCACATTGGAGTGAAAAGACAAATGATTGGATAAATCTTGTGTGTGGTAAATTGCATATAAGTAAATAAGATTAATGTAGGTTATAACAACATCATATCCATTTAATTGCTTGCTCAAATAGTTTGGTTGCTTTATCCATTACTTTAACTTATGCATGATTTAATTTTGTCTATTAAGAGGAGATGAGTCAACTCCAAAATGAGATTGTAGAATCTGAAGAGCCTATTAGTGAAGAGCAAATTTCTCAACAAATATTAGGGAAAAGATCAGGTTATTTGAAAGGATTCGGTCATGGGCCAAAACTGTCATCTTCTGTAAAGGGCATAACAGAGTCTTATGCACATGCTCAATCACAAATCCATACATTGCTATCAGAGGTGGACAACTTAAAAGAACTAGTTCAAACACAGCAATCTATAATAGAAATGTAGCAAGCTACAATAAAAATGCAGTCGGGAACACTTTGCGAACAAGGAAAAAAGTGTGAGGAGATGGAGAAAATGATAAAGGTCCAAATGGATTTTATAATGATGCGTTGGGGCGATGGTGGAGGGAGCTCTTTTGGTGGAAGGAACTCTTCACCTAGTTTTTGGTAAGGAATGATTCATTAATACTTAATAAATATTTTAATATTAGTTTGAGATTTCTAGTTTAGCATCTAATCTATTCAAGCATTACCATCATTACTCCTTGTTGCTTGAGAACTTATGAGACATCTAGTTTCAATAGTTTTAAAAATAAAATGACAAACTAATCGTGCACTCTCAATTTGCTGTAAACTTTATCTTAATACAGTGACAAAAGTAGTTGTATTCTCAATTTGTTACAGACTTAATCTTAATATAGTTACATAATTTGTTGTCTTTGTTAGTGGCTATCCTTGTTAGGCAGATGACAGGATTTAAATTTTGGAATTCATTGTGCTTAATGCCTAATGCCAATGTCAATGTAGTTTGGTAAAAAGTTTATTGGGCATTCATGTTGTGTTATAAGGCTTGTTGAGTATTTATGTTCTGGTATGAAATTTATGGGGGTGTTCATGTTTGGTATGATTTGTTGTCTAATCCTTTGATCAAATCTGGGTATATGCAATGTTTGTTAT
Organism: Vitellaria paradoxa; assembly: GCA_019916065.1. Classification (NCBI taxonomy): domain Eukaryota; kingdom Viridiplantae; phylum Streptophyta; class Magnoliopsida; order Ericales; family Sapotaceae; genus Vitellaria; species Vitellaria paradoxa. The sequence goes on along the minus strand of CM034237.1, from coordinate 34,837,735 downwards.
CGTGTGACAGTTCATGTTTAAAGTTTTTGATGTTGGACAATTGTGCTACTTTTCATCATTTGGAAATGTATTTGTAATAAATCGGACAATTCTCTGCTGTAAATTTGAGTTTATGTGTGTTTTAGTGTTAATTAAAAGAAGAAAAGAAAATCTCATGTTATCAAATTCAAATGGATCTTTGATGCATTTGTTGTGGTGCTTAATTTTCTACATTTTATAGGCAGTGAAATCTTGAAATAGTTGATTCCAGAATGTTGTGTTTGCCTTTAAAATCCATTGCACAGTTTGTGACTCAAAATAAATAGATACAATGTGTTCTTCTGTAGGAGTGGATTTAGATTTTTTTTCTTGTTCCTGAATGCATATAGTAGTTGGAGACTATATATTTCAATTGTTTTGTAGTCTTCTGTTATTGCTCTTAAATCAATTGACTGTATAGATTTATAGTACTTCCAAAATTGCAAGAATGATGTCTCATTTGTTCTGAAATTAGAGTTTAAGTATTTTGCACTCATTATATATTTTTTAATTGTTCTGAAATTTACATTAGTTTTTTCTATTTTTGACAGATTACATATGTGGTGAAGCTTGATGTTGTGACACTGATGGGTGTGAAAATGGAAATATTTTTTTTGCTTAAAAATTGTAGCAATGACTTTGGTTTTGTTCTCTTAATTTAGCTGTTTTTCATGATGTCTTAAATTTAGAAAATTAGAAACCATGTTCACTTAACAGACTTTTTTGTCGAATGTTGAATTGATAGGAATTTGAATCATTGTATATTTGACATTGGTATGAATGCAATGAAAGATGCTTTTGCAAGTATTTGAAAAATGTTTGCAGATAGTGTTGTTATGGTTATTTTATTATTGAATTTCTAAAGTATTTTATTATTCTTAAGAAAATAAAATAAATTTAAAAGTAAAATTTAATTGAATGTGAAAGAAAAGTTATTGATCATCAAAATCAATAAACATGTATATGTATATTACATGTGGCTACTAGCACGCAGGGATGTTTTAACAATCTATTACATATATATGGTGACCAAATGATTTGGTCACTAATCAAACAGGCATAAAAGACAAATAGCGACCAAACGATTTGGTCATTCAAGCAATCACTAAAATCAAATAAAGTAGTTATAGCAACATGTGCGGACAAACAAGAACAGTCAGCAAAAATGCCACTTCAACAACCATACAATATATGGTGGCCAGAAAGTTTTCCAGACAGAGCACCTATGACCAAATTGCCTTTGTCCCAGCTAGTCTTTGCCAACTAAATAAAAAGGTTTTATGATCGGATTTTTGGTCAACGAAATTAACATTTCTTGCAATGATGCTAACTTGTTTGGTTGGAGCAGGAAAGGGGAGTTCACATGTCCTTGCTACAACTAGAAAAAGAAGTCAACCTGATTAAAGCATAGCAGAAAGTGGGTATACATGGGGTTACATATGCTTTCTACCTCTATTGTATAAGTTCAAGAGGGACAAAGTCTCGCTTGACAGCACTTGGAAGTATAGTCTGGAACCACGGATAATGACTGAGATTAATTTGTTGGCCTAGATTGAGTGGGAACAAATACAAATAGTATGTGACTTTTCAAGATATGTTGGGCCTTCCATTGGCGTCTATTCCAGGTGCAAATAAAAACCAAAGTCATAATTGGAAGAAAAAAAAGTATTTTCTACGATTTACCTTACTAGAAAGGCAACCCACTGAGACACAACTTAGATGTCATGCACATCGAGAAGAATGTTTGTAATAATATATTGTGGACTATCCTTGGTGTTAAAGAAAGTTGAAGGAGAGTGCCAATGCTTGACGTGATTTATAAGAGATGGGGATAAGAACCCCATTGCATTTGTAGGAGATGGAGTCCAACAAGGTATACACGTCACCTGTACAATACACGAGAAAAGAGAATGATGCTTTCATATCAATCTTGAAGGATGTCAAGGTGCCTGATGGGTATTGTTCGAATAATTCCAAATGAGTGAAAATGAAAAAAAGGACATTACAAGATTTGAAGAGTCATAACAATCACGTTCTGGTTCAATAGTTACTGTTTATCGCGGTAAGGAATTGTCTGCCTAAGAAAGTGGTGGAGTCCTTGATTGAGATTAGTAACTTCTTCAGATAGTTGTGTCACAGAGTTCTTTGCACAGAAAATTTAAAGGGTCTGTAGAAGATGATTGCTTTGACGCTATGCCATTTGGAGAAAATTTTCCCATTTACGTTTTTCAACGTAATGGTTCACTTGACCATACAATTAACCGATGAAGCCCAGCTTAGTGGTCCTGTCCAGTTTAGGTGGACGTATCCGATCGAGAGGTATATGAATACATTGAAAAGGTATACACATAACAAATCTCGTCCGAAGGCATCTATAGCTAAGGGTTATTTGATGGATGAGTACACCAATTTTTGTGCTGCATATCTTAACGATGATATCTAAACAAAGTTAATTAGGACAGAATGGATAAATGAAGGTCCTATTAAGGAGGGCACGTCATTTAATCTTAACCACATCGGGCGGATCCAATCTCATTGATTCGTGCTCTTCAACAGCCCATCGGTTGTGCTGTTGATTCAGTAAGTCATTCTTCTTTATAGAGAGTAAATTGTGTAACACTTGTAATAATTAAAGTGCTTATCAGTAACGATTTGATCTGCGTTGCAGAAGACATATATATGAGCTCAAATGGGACATGCCTCACATAATATATAGTCAAATTTGGATGTTCCATTATCAATCGTTTCACAGTTGGTTTAAGAATTACTTACATATTAAATATTTACATTTAGTTTTATATATCCTTTCACATTAAATTTGTATTCAATTAATACGTAAACTACATAGGTTTACAATTTACAAAACACTAGCAATCCTGCTTTAATAGATGAAATGAACTAGTTATCTGATCATCCCTATACGACAGCCCGATGTTACGCAATTTGCAACATCAAAGGGTTTCAACTTTGCATCAAGCAGGCAGACGACAGACGGGCTACGCAAAATAGTGGTATCGGTTTTCCATCCGTTAACGATGGTTACTACTATGGCTAAGTAAACAACATTATTGAAGTCGTATATAATTGCAGTTTGAGATTTTTATTATTCAAGTGTGACTGGGTCGATCGAATATGTGGGTTAAAACTGATAAGTACCAGTTTAAATTGATAAACTTTAACAATTCTTTATACCGGAATGTGCAAATACAACATAAACCCTACATACTGGTGTTGATGGTAAAGCAAGTTTATTATGTCAGAGACCTAGCTGATCCTAACTGGCAAATTGCAGTTAAAATGTTGAGAAGGTGGTGTATCAGATTAAAGGCAATGAGCCAGATATTGATGCATTCACGTCAACAAGCTCTCGACTAAGATGCAATCGTTCAATGTGAGAACGATGTTAATTAGGTTAAAGAGACCGTCGAAAGAAATACCGTTGACTTTTATGACTAATAAAAGGTTGTGCACTTTTTTATCCAAACAAAGTTTAATTTAGATATTTATGAAATTATAATAAATATATCTTGTGAACATGTATGCAGTACACAGACATGCTCAGACGCTTTAAGAGAAGATCTAATCCTCAGATGATGGTCGAGCTCGACTTATCCTGTGCTGGCAATAGCTCAACAGACGCTTTCCCGCCATCACCATTAGCGTTAGTGCATCATTCGACACATAGTTAGGCACCTTTGGTGCCTAACCATACAGCACCAACTATAAATTGTTAGTTTAAGATGTTTTTGTCTGTTAAAATTTTTTCTTTTGACTCATTAAATATACAACATATTCACCCACTTCGAGCAGGCCTTTTAGGTCCGACAGAGGTACTTCGAAGGCATTGCCACAATGGAACTGTGAGTCACAGTGGATGACTGTGCAGTAGGATAACACGCCCCACCTAGTAGGGAAGGCTAGGTGGTCCCTAATCTCCCAAATCGGACATATGATCTAAAATTTGATCAGATTCTCACTGACCACCCTCGATTGGAACTCCTTCTGCCCCGCCACATTCGAGAGCCTTTGGGCTGAGGTATAGGTATCATAGTTTGTTTATATTGTACATGGTGTTTGTGTTAAAGCTTATAATATTAAACAATATTCTGTAATTTGTCCTTTTAGGCTAATGTAGTTAGGGTTACATAAAACTTTCAGAATGTTTGCTATAGCAAGTGCTGGAAGATGTGGAAGGACCATAAGAACAAAGTCAAGTCTACTTATTAGAAGAGACATGAGACTAACCCTAACATCGTTTAGTGGGTTCTACCGGGTGTCCTCCCCCACCAATGGGCTAAGCTCGTCAGTTACTGGTTGAGTGACGAGGCACGGGTGAGTCGATTGTGATTTGAATTTTTTTCCTTAAGTTTTCAAGTTATAAAGCGTAACTTACAAAAGCTAATCGAGAAGAAATGATAACAGGAGGAGGTCGCAAAGAACTCATGGAATCAAGGGTTACAAGGCCCTGGTGACAAAAAAGGACTTTGCATTTTACACAGGCTCGCTACGAGGTAAAAATATTAGTCTACCACATAAAAATTTCGTTTATTTTCATGTCATACGATAATAAATATTAACATATAATTTACCATTCAACAGTTGTTAGAGGAGGGCTAGATGACTAATCAGATGGCCATATGGTTATAGACCCACAGGGAGGATTCGTCAGAGGTTCAAGCCATACAAGTAATCAATTTATATATTTTGGCCAATGAGCATATTTAGTTTTTCTTTAAATAATTTAGTTACTTATCTTTCTCATCCATCTTATCTTGTTTCCCTTAGGCTCAATTTGAGGTATGTTTGGCTGACCTACCAGTAGATGAGAAGGAGTCTGGGGTGAGGAGAGATGAGATATTCTTCTCTATCATCGAATGTGACGGTCACGGATGCATGCCCATATGGGGCGCAAGCATTCCACGCCAATCCATCACACAAGCAGAGTCATCCTCCCAAGCCAGACGCCACGACGAGGACCTGATCAAGATCCTCTGTGCAGAGATGGATGTGAGAGAGGTGTCACTCTGGGTTTAGATGATAGTCAACATGAAGAAGCGCTTGTCTTAGAGTCAGAGCTATCCCCTCTTCTTATGTTAGAAATATTAATTTTCTATTTATAGCTAATTAAAATTTTGTAAATTTATTTACTTGTATTTTGTTGCCACATTCTCATTCACTTATTGTTTCATTGTAGGATCTAGATGATAGTGGCTGACCTTCCTGGATTGGACTGGACAAGGGTGATTCTGACCGGCATATTTTATTTTTTATTTTGTAAATTAATTGTTTTTTTTTCTTTTTCCTTTTGTGTACATTTGTATATAACATATTTTGTAATTAAATTTCGCACTATTTTTGTATATATAAATGAACATTTTTGTTTTATTTTATTTAAGAAATTTTCTATTACTCACCAAAAAAAAAAAAAAAATTATTACATGTGCAATTTAAATTATAATCAAATCAAATTAATTTAGAAATAAATATTTACAAATAAATAATATAAATAATAAATGAATTTAAAAATTAATAAAAAGTAATTAAAAATTAAAAAATTAATAATTTTTTAAAAAAATTAAAAACTTATTGCAATTGTCATATGTGGTCACTAATAAAAATAATGTTAAATAAAAAAAATAAAAATTAATAGAAAATTAATAGACTTTTACGACTACTATAGGCGGTCGTTAATATGGACCACGTGGTCGCTATTATCTTCCCGCCACTTGGTAGGGACTTGGCTCCCAATTCGCGAAAAGAAAATAGCAAATGCTTATTCTATATCAGTGACTACCTCTAATAATTCTAAAAGATCTTAACTTAAATTCACCAGCGGTTGCCTATGTAATCGCTAATACAATAGTGACTAGTTTGACAATCGCTAACAGTTATTAGCGATGACACAAATGCGATTCGTCGACAATGATAGCAACCGTTGTTTGCCTTTTAGCGATCACCAACCTTGATTTTCAGTAGTGAAATTTAGATCTTCAAACGAAGCTTAAGTGTTCATTAAAATTTTATCTTCATTAATGGGCTTGATGATTAGTTTAACATCCCTTTGCATGACCAATTGAATAATTTGTATTAATTTAGCAAGGAATGGTATTTTAAAACTTTAAACATTCAAACGCATAAAAAAAAATATTTACATAACTTATTTTTCCCTGAAAAGGTAAAATTTCGACAAGACTCGGAGACTTCTATTTTCAATAATATTGAAAAAGCAGGACCTGTTAAATAGAGGTTTGCTTGCTCCATTGGTTTTGACCTTAAGTAATTGGTCCATTTGGTAGCTGGATGAAAACCAGCCAGTCAACCAACCAATCAATTCCATCGTGTTGGGATTTATCTGCTTGGAGATTGTTACTTTCTTTCCTTTCTCTCCCTTGTGTGTGTGTGTGTGTGTTTGTTTTTAACTTGTGATGCAATAAAAAATTACATCCATTGTTTCGGCATAAATATAATAAGAATAATATGTATACTGACAATATTCGTACTTTCCCATTAGTTTTTTATTTAATATTTTTATTTTTATTTAATAAATAAAAATTAATATAGGGTAAAAAAAATTAACTAATAAATATATATATATATATATATATGAAGGTGACATATGCTATATATAATGATGTCAAATTGACATACAAGTAAATTAACCTATGTTTGGAGGGAGACTTTAAGACTTTAACCTAGAGATCTATGGACGTCCAAATTCCAAATGTCAAGGTTTTGACATTTTTAAATAAAAATTTGAAATGGAAACTATGATGGGATTTTGAAAGAGTGTGGATTGAAAATGTTTGATAAAAAAGTATAGTAAAAAAATATAAAAATTTGATTTAAAGTGATATATGGTGAAATTTGATTAGAAGAAAATATAAAAATTTAATAAAAATTAATGAATTTTGATTAATTTTGACTAATCGAACACCACATTTATTAATATCGATAAAAGTAGTTAAATAATCAACATCCGAGTGTCAAACTTGAAATGATCAACACCGAAACCTACACGGCACGTCACGCACACTTGATGACCCCAAATAATTAAATTAAATTATAAATTTTTTTGTGTTTAATTTAAGATACCTAGCTTATTAAACTTTTTATATTCTTAACTATTTCAATATGTTTGGGATTGACGGGAAGCATCGGAAAACGTACTAGCTAGCTAGGTCTTTCCTTCTGTTTAGGTCTGCGTTTTAATTAATCTCTAAAATAATGTGTTAATGAGCATAATTAATATATATGTTTAATTAATTTTTAAAATTAATTATATTATGTTGAATAAATAATTAAATTTAATTTTGTTTGTCTTTGATATGACTTTCTAGATTAAACATGTATGTAATTGCATAACTGAGAGCCAAATTAAGTGAAATAATATTGCTAAGAGATCAAAGAATGTATAATTAAAGAAGGAAAGAGTATACACACGGAGGGGCAGACGACTCTAGGGTTGTCATGGGCATAATTCGAGTAGCCTAACTCGGGAAAAAGGAGGGGGGGAGAAAAAATTAGTTCAACGTTTTAATTTTAAATTTTGTGCACCCTAAATTATTTTTTTATAGTGTTGTCCACTCTGTGTTAAATTTTTTGTTTAAGTTAAATTTTTATAACTCAGTGTACTTTATCTTTAAAATCTGTTCAGTCCAAGTGAACCCTTTATTTAGGTTTCGTTGGGAGTCCCAAAATTTTTAAAAATCTCAAAAAGAAAAAAAAAATTTTTTCAACCTTTTCCAATTAAATTTCGTCATATGTGTTATTTTTATATTATTTCAATACTAATTTTTATCTTTGTTTTTTTTGAACCTTTTTAAAATTATAAATGTCGCCTAAGTCCAGAATCTACCACTTTTTACACTTTAAATTTAAATGAATTAGTTCAATCTTGCAAATCAAGGGGCTTAGGCTCATTGCTTGAGTAAAAGAAGCTGGAAAGCCTAATTGTGTTTTAAGGAGGATAACATTCGTAGGCAAAAAGGCATTTAGAGGACTTGCTTGTCGGATGAATTGCATATGACAATTAAGCATTGGTTTTCAACCAAATAAGGACGTGAGAAAACTTCATTTTTGTCCTATTAATTTAGCATATGTTAAATTTTATCTTCTTAATTTTGAATATATTTTAAAAATTATCCAATTTATCTTATTTCTGCTCTTTCTCTGAAGTTTTTAAAAATTACGCTTTAAAATCATCATCATTCCTTTTTTGTCCCATCTATATATAAGTCTTATAAATCCTTTCAACAATCTCTATTGTTGTTCTCTCTTTTTGTTTTTATATATATATTTTTTTCTCAAAATGAATATAAAAATTATAAAAATAATATAATTACTTGTTTGATGCGGTATAAAATATTTACACTATTATTTTATGTATCGTTAATAAAATATTGTTAAGTATTATTCAAATTTTCTTTTATTTATTTTCACAACATTTACAATTACACACTCTTTTTACATAGAAGAAGCAGTTGTTTTCCTTTTAATTTATTTTTCTTGCTTTGAAAACAAAAATTTAAGTTAATGAATGAAATTCAAAATAAATAGGATTTTATATTCACCAAACGTAATTTTGTAAATTTAAATTAAAAATAATATAAATTTAAACTTTAAAAATAGCGTGGTCAAAATTAATTCATTTAATTTTTAATAGTTGGTTTGTAGATTTTAAATATTCATATCAATGACGCATTATTTTCTAAATTATTATTGTTAAGTTTATATTTATAATTAACAAATTAATAAATTAAATAATAATTTTAAACTTGTATTTTTGAGGAACCAAAGTTATAAGTTTGATTGTTTTTGAGCACCGTATATACACATATCAAAAAGGTAGGTTCCAAATACTCAATGCATTAAAAATTATCAGAATTAGACAACCGTCAATCACTAGCAAGTCACCGAGACCTCGCTAGAACCTCACTAGCAGTAGCCAATCAGTGAAAGGCTATTTTGTTATGATTTGATTGTTTCTGTTAGAATAAAAGAAGAAAAATGAATTATTTATTAATATTAATTACGTGTATATAAATACAAGGTTACAAGGTCTCTTATATAAGAGGACAATAATCTTAATCCTGATAGGAAATAGTAAGCCTAATTATGATAGAATTTACAAAATAAGGAATAAGATAGTAATTCTAATTATGATAGGTTATACAAAATAAGGAATGCATAAATTAAGGAATACTAATTATATTTATTACTAAATCTAATACCCCCTCAAACTCAAGGTGGTGGAGCAGAGACCAACTTGAGTTTGGTAACGAGGGCATCAAACCGGCCAAGCAGAAGAGACTTGGTGAAAATATCAGTTTTTTGATCAGTTGAAGAAACAGGAGCAAGATGGACGGTACCACAAACCACATGTTGTTGAATGAAGTGACAGTCAATTTCAATATGTTTAGTGCGATCATGAAAAACATCATTGTGTGCAATCAATATGGCACTACGATTGTTGCAATGAAGCACAGTGGCCCCAGAATGATTGACACCCATGTCCTGAAGGAGCCACCGAAGCCAGAGAAGTTCCTGTGTAGTGTTAGCAAGGGCACGGTACTCAGCCTCAGTGCTAAAGCGAGCAACCAGAGTCTGTTTCTTACTACGCCAAGAAATAATGGAGTCGCCTAGAAAGAAGCAGAAGCCGGTGGTAGAACGTTGATCTGTAGGGTCTCCAGCCCAATCAGCATTAGAGTAGGCATGTAACTGAAGAGATGACTAGTTGGAGAAATGGAGACCATGAAAAAGAGTGCCCTTGACATACCGAAGAATGTGAAGTATAGCAGCATAGTGAGTTGAACGAGGTGCGGACATGAATTGGCTGACAAGATGGACAGCATGAGCAATGTCAGGACGAGTAACAGTCAGATAGATAAGGCTACCGACAAGCTATCGATACAGTGTAGCATCAGATAGTGGTTCACCATCAATAGAATTAAGGCGAACATTAGCTTCCAAAGGAGTAGAAGCAGTCTTACTATCCGTAAGTCCAACACGGGTAAGGAGATCAGAAGCATACTTGGCCTGAGTAAGATAATACCTATTAGATCTAAAAGAAACCTCAAGGCCAAGAAAGTAGCTCAGTGGGCCAAGGTCTTTCATCTCAAAGTGACGATGAAGAAAGTCCTTCAACTCAGATATACCATGAACATCATCTCCTGTAAGTATTATATCATCCACATAGAGAAGAAGTAGAACAATGCCATGGCAGACTGGCAAACAAATAAAGCAAAGTCATAGGCACTAGCAGAGAAGCCAATAGTACTGATGATAGAACTAAACTTAGCATACTAGGCACACGGTGCTTGCTTAAGACCATAAAGAACACGACGAAACTGACATACCTGTCGAGCAGAAGGTGAGAAACTAGGAGGAGGTTGCATATAGATTTTCTCAGTTAGATCACTATTGAGAAATGCATTCTTAACATCCATCTGATATAAGGGCCACTTACGAACCGCAGCAACAGCCATAAGACTCCTAACAGAGGTAAGTTTGGCTACAGGAGCAAAAGTCTCTTCATAGTTGATACCATACTCCTAAGTGAAGCCCTTAGCAACTAGATGGGCTTTGTATCGCTCCACAGTACCATCAGATCGAGTCTTAATCTTATAAACCCAATGGCATCCAATGACAGACTCGCCAGAAGGTAGATCAACAAGGTCCCAAGTGTGAGTCTTATCAAAAGCCTGTAATTCCTCAGCTATAGCTTGCTGCCAAATAGGATTAGAACTTGCCTCGTGATAGGAACGAGGCTCATATTGGGTTAAGATAGTAGAAAAACAATGATAATCTCGAAGATAAGAAGGAACTTGGCTTACCCGAGTAGATCGTCTGACAGAAGAATCACTAGATGGAGGGATATAATGTACAGTAGGAGGTGCAGGATCATCAGATAGGGACTCCATGGGATAGATTGTAGCAGGTGGAACAACTTCATTAGGGAGATTATCAGGAACATCAACAGTTTCAGGAACAGAAGATGGAACCATAGCAGGAACATCTACATCCTCAGGAAATAGTTCAACAGAAGGATCAGTGAGGTAAGGAGAGGCAGGAGAATAGGACAACTGGAAGGAAGACAAAGAGGAAAACATCTTATGTTCCCAAAAGACAACATGACGAGAGACACGAAGGCGATGAGATAAAGGATCCCAACAACGATAGCCTTTATACTCAATCCCATACCCTAAGAAGCAACATAGATGAGATCTAGGTTCTAGTTTAGTACGTTCATGTGGCTGCAATAAGACAAAACAGGTACAACCAAAGACACGAAGGGAATGGTAATCTGGAGGAGTACCATATAGACGCTCATAAAGAGTGAGGTTATCAAGAAGGGGATATGGGACTCTATTAATATTGTAAGCAGCTGTGAGAGCAGCTTCACCCCAAAATTGTTCAGGACAACCAGAGGAAATAAGGAGGGTACGAATGGTATCAATTAGATGACGGTGTTTGCGTTCTGCTCGCCCATTCTGGTGAGAAGTACCAGGACAAGAGCAGTAGGAAATGGTGCCTTGGGCTCTTAGAAAGGCATGAAAGGAAGTATCATAGTATTCTTGAGCGTTATCTGAGTGAAAGACCTTAATATCACGGGAAAATTGAGTTTTAATCATGCGGGCAAAATTATAGTAGGTTTGTTGTAATTAGGATCGATTCTTTAAGAGATAAATCGAAGTAAATCTAGAGAAATCATCCACAAAAAATAACAAAATATGAAGAACCTCCCATTGTAGGAGTGGGAGAGGGTCCCTAAATATCTGAATGAACTAAATCAAAAGGAGTAGAAGAAATAGAAATACTTTTATTAAAAGATAAAGCTGGTTGTTTAGCAAGTTGACAAGACTGACAATCAAGGTGTTCATTAGGGACATGGCTAATACACCTTTAGACACAATAAAGCGTAAACGACCTAGAGACACATGACCTAAACGAGAATGCCAAATCCCAAAAGATGGAGATGTAGATGTTACGGAGGTGGTAACAGTGGGGGCAGTAGTATGAGCTGAAAGGTGAAGATGCACAAGCTGAAACAGTCAACCATATCTACGGCCTATCCCAAGAGTCTGTCCCGTCCTCAGATCCTACACAACACAACCAGTAGTGGAAAATAAAACAGTAAGGCCAAGGTCACATAGTTGACCAACAGAAATAAGATTAAGAGAAAGTTTAGGAATATAGTAGGTATGGGGGAGTGACAAAGTAGAAGTAGAGACATGCCCAACATGATCAACAGTTATAGAAAAGCCATTAGCAGTATAAATAATAGGAAAAGAAGACTCAGATGAATTAGAAGAAAAAATAGATAAATCAGAAGTCATATGGTTACTGCACCCAGAATCAAAATACCAAGAGGGTATACCTGAAGGAGCAAACATGGCAGTAGAAGGATTATCAGAGGCTGACATAATCTACTGAACGAGAGCAGGAAGATCACTGACATCAATCAGAGTAGGAGAAGCAGCAGCAGTGGACTGGGGATGAGTATCTCGGCGAGTAGGATTCTTGGGGCAATCGAACAAATAATGGCCAAGACCTTTCTGGCAGCAATGCTTGCAAATCTGAACAGGACAGGTAAGTAAGTGATGATCAGTAGCATGACAAAAGGTACATGCATCATGTCGAGAAACAATGCCTGAGAACTGACCACTAGAAGTGGAGGAACCTCGAGATCCACCGGAGGTTGAGGAAACCCAATAACCACCAGAAAGGCCACGAGCTTTGGAACTAGGTGCCGCAAGAACAATGCCTATATGAGTAGTCGAAACAATGCCTAGGCGAGTCTCCTCAGATAAGAGCTCGGAGATAGCCTGCTCCAGTGTAGGAAGAGGACTACGATGAAGAGAGAGGCTCGAACTGGCTCATACACATCAGAGAGACTCATGAGAAACAAAATCAAACGCTGCTGATCTCGATAAGTGGCAAACAGAGCAGAATCAACAGGAGAGACCCACTTAGGTTCAGAAGGAATCAACTGGTCCCATAAAGAATAAAGCTGAGGCAGGAAGGCACTGATAGACTGTCCAGGTTCCTGTTGCTGTGGGCAAAGAGAAGGCAAAAGTTGATACTGATAGGACAGATCAATAGTGGTGTATCTAGTGGCCAAAAACTTCCAGATGGCCTACGCAGTGTCAAACCTCCCAAACTGTAAATTGATAGAGGGAATCGAGGTATTACGGAACCATGTGATAATCTAATGATTCTTGCTATCTCATTCCTCAAGATGCTCAGTGTACACAGTATCTGTCTCATCAACATTTTTAATAGGTGATACAATTTCGCTACTGATATAGCGCCAAAGTTTTTGCCCCTTGAGAAAACTAGACATTGCCTGAGACCATGGAATATAATTGGGGCCCTCCAAAGTAATAACAATAGGTTTGGAAACTTCTGAATGATTCATAATAAGGTAGCAGAAGTAGAAATAATCCAAATCATAAAGAAAAACAGCAGAAAAATGTGTAGAAAATAGTAATCACAGTCGAAACAAAGCCAAAATATACCGATCTAAATGCAGAAACATAATCAAAGTATCCAAATTCTTTTAGAACCACAATGAACCAAATCGAAACAGGCTAAGAAGAAATTGAACTCGCCAAAAATAGGTGAAAAGTACGCTTGAACAGTAGAAACAACAAAAACCAGACAGATTCAAGAAAAACAGACCACAAAATCAAATTCAGAGGGGTCGAAATAGTCAGGAACCGGTCTGAACCGGAAGAGAACCGGCCAAAAGATGGCTAAACCGACTGCAGAAAGAGGGCTGAACCGGATTGTGCTAATCTGGCGCGTGAGGGCGTGTGCGGCGGCGGATCAAACTGATTTTTGTGTAGTTGAATTCGTAATGAAGAGACGAACCCAACGGTATATTGTGGCGGCGAAACAGAGGTATAGACAACAGTGCAGAGAAGAAAATATCGTTTCCGGTAGTGTTTAACACAGAAACTGAGAAGAATTATTTCTGGTGAATGATGCAGCAGTGCGGAAACAAAAGAGATGATCATGCGTTTAAACCTAGCTCTGATACCATGTTAGAATAAAAGAAGAATAAAAGAATTATTTATTAATATTGATTATGTATATGTGAATACAAGGTTACAAGGTCCCTTATATAAGAGGACAATAACCCTAATCTTGATAGGAAATAGTAATCCTAATTATGATAGAATATACAAAATAAGGAATAAGATAGTAATCCCAATTATGATAGGATATACAAAATAAGGAATGCATAAATTAAGGAATACTAATTATATTTATTACTAAATCTAATAGTTTCAATTCAAGTCTTAACGCATTATTGTTCGTATACCTCACTGGAAAAAATAAAGAGCAATTACATCGTTGGTTGCCTTGTCTCAAGGAATAACGAGATTTTTAGGGTATTCAAAGTAGTTTTGTGTTCTATCTTATTTAGGACTAAATTTAAAAGTTGCCTATGTGTATTAACATATAATTGGATCACCTTGAAAAGTTCCTATTTCTTAAGGCCGTAGGAAATATTTAAGGAAAGTTTCCTAAGTTTCATGAAAATTGAAATCATTTATAGAAAGATTTGTTGAAATATTTTAAAAATACGAAATTATACAAATTTATGAAGACTGAATTGCTTGAGTGCTTAATAAATAGTGACCTTCTCTTAGAGTCTTGTAGCAATTACAAAAAAGAGACATATATTGTTTGTGAGCTTATAATTGGTCATTCTTAACTTAGTTAAGATAGTTTTAACTATAACTAATCGTGTAAGGGTTTTTTAATGTGCTCGAAAATGGAAGTATATTTTTCATCAAGTACAAGTCAAATTCTTGTTGATATGTTAGAGAAAGTGTCTATTGTGATTGGTGTGGCAAGCGTTAGAAAGCAAACTATGTAAGTAACTGTGGTCTTCTTTATAATTGTTTTTTGGATAATGAAAATTTTGATATTCATAACTCAAGATTTTTTCTCCCTTATTTGTGAGAGATTTTTCTCATAAAAATTTGTGTTCAATATCTTTTATTTTTCTATACTTTGATATTGTATTTATATATTGATCCATAGCTAGTAAGGTGAAATTTCAATCATCACACAAGATATCAATTACTTAAACTTCAATAAAATTTACTGTGAGTGTTATTATTTAAATTTAATTTTAGAGAAAGTATATAAAATCAAATGAAAATGTTTACTTTTAAGAAAAGGAGTTTTATTAACATGTACACTTAGTAGAGACTAATAAATACATATCACGTAATTATATCTCACATTTTAATGAAATTATGTATTGAAAAAAGTGCGAAACATTGTTATATGGCACATTTTCATTGGTTCTTAATAGGTGATCTCAGGGCACCTATAAACAAAATGTCTTAAAAATTGGACACCAATTATTTAATATTATAATGTCTTAATTTATTATTGACAAAAAATACAATGACATATTTATAGTAATTTTTATTAAGCTAATTAACCAAAAGAAGTAAATTCATTAAATTTCTTGCCTAATTATCTTAAAAAAAAAAACAATAATTTATATTTATACAAAACAACATACATAGTTTATAAGGCAAAGTTAAAAGTCAAGAATTGAAGAAAAATAAAATAATTCTTATTTTTATGTTTATTTTTAAGAAATTAACATAAAATTTTAAAATATTTAAATATATTAGAAGAAAGTTTTTATTATAATATTTTATTTGGATAAAAAATAAAAAAATCATAAAAAACTTGCAAATAGTGCTTTTATTAGTTTAAAAATATTACAATTGCAATAAAGTACTTTCAATAGTGCTTAAATAATTACTGTCTAAAATAATAATGATTTGATATGTAATGTGTCGTATTAATGCCAATGTTTAAAATCTACTTACTATTAAAACTAAGTTAATTAATTATTGAATGCAATATTTTTAAATTTTAATTTAACATTAATTTATAAAAAAAAACCTAAGTGAATGAACGGAGTCAATATTTATTTTGAATTTCATTAATTAGTCTTAATTATTTTTTCAAAAGAAGTAGAAAAAATAAAAGAAAAAACTATCATGTAAAAAATTATAATGAGTGATCATAAATAATAGAAACCAAAAAATAAAATAAAAGTATTAATAATTAACTATAATTCATTATACGTACTTAAAACAATTAGGTAAATATTTTTTGAATATATCAAATGAATAATTATGTTATTGTCATAATTATTTTTTCATAAAGAAGAAATAAAATAAGAGTACAGTGAATTTTTAAAATGCATGAGATGAGATAAAGGTGATAGATTTGATTCGAAGTACCATTTATAAGATTTTTAAAAAATGAGCAAAATGACATAAAAAGGGTAATTGTAAATATCTTCAAAGTGAAAAGGGTAAAACTGGATTTATATATGTCAAATTAGGAGGATAAAAATAAAGTTTTCTTTAAAGACACGAGGGTATAAACATGCACTTGGCCATGAAAAAAAAAATTAATCGTGGTTAGAACGTTTCTTCCCATAGGGAGAATTTTGTTTATATTTTAAGTTTTTCTTTTTTTTTTTTTTTTGGATTTGTATTCTGTTCAAAGAAGTATTGTAATTTTACTTTAAACATAAAAGAAACTTTGAACCTAAAATTATTTTCTCCTCCTCCTCCTTCTGTTAGAGTTTTTATCTATATTTGTAACTAAAAATTCGCGCTTAAGCAACGATTGAACGTAGCGTAGATTTATGTATGCTGTAATTATTCAATATAATTTTCCTATGCATTAACTCAATATGTACTTGATTGTTTGGATGATGATTTTATTTATTTTCACAAGATTTATTTTTTGTATAATTTTTTATTAGTTATATATAGAGATGATATATTTGACAAAAATGAAGTAGACTCTTAACCAAAAAGGCTAAGGTACCCTACAAACACTTCCTTGGAATTTTTCTTTTGATTCGGTGAAAACGGATAATTATATTTTGGCATGATTAATTCTTAAATTTTTACGATTTTTGAATCTTCAAACTTATTCTTCTTATTTTGAAAACATCAAAATTAGTTTTTTTTTTAATTAAAAATCATTTGAATTTTCGGCTTTCGTGGTTATTGATTGAGTTATATTTAAATATTAAAAATTTAAAATTACATAATAAAACTATAGAGCAAATTAGAAACGTTTGCGCTCTTTTTATTTGATTTTAAAAAATTAAATTCACTCAATTATTTTTGAAACAAAATTTTGCTCCAAATCTAAATAACTTTATTCTTAATTTTCCAAAACACGTTTGATTTTTTCTTTTCCGTGTGGATCAACGCTAATTTTACTAAATTTATTATTTACGAACGTTTTATACTTACAAGGTACAACCTTTTCGGTATATCATCTGTTAAATGTCAATTTCTTCTGTTTCTGTTAACCGTTAAAATAGGGATGACATAAGGGTTTTGGACGGCAAAGTCACGTTTTGGACGGCGATTGCTTTAATGACAAGCGAACTTAGCATCATTCTAAACTAGGGAAACTAGACGTCAACTTCACGTGCCCAGCATCACAAAAAAAATATGTATATCTATATATATCTTCAACTAATCCTTTCCCCTTTTCAATTATAGGGATGGTAGGATTTTGATTTCAGCTTTTTCATATGGCACTAACATTACACCGAAACATTTTCCTAGACAATTCAAATATTTTTGGTACAGCTCGGAATTTTTAAAGAGGGTGATACATGTATGTGTCGAGATTCATTGTGTATTTTACTTTTCTTCCGATCTCTTATTCCTTCTCCAAACATCTATCAGATATACACCAACTATATATATATATATTGTAGATTTGGTGAAAGCATATTCTTAATAAAATTGCTTAATTTGTTCTATCAATGCCATAACATGAAGAGTGTTTGGTTTGAAAGAGTTATGAGTTCTACCCAGCGTCTAAAGAAAGTGATTGTTGCCTTGCACGCGTCATTACGTTTTGATATACTTTTCGCATGGATATATATTTTTGAGAATTGCTTACCAGTGAAAAGAATTTATCAAAATTAATCGTTAAAATGACGTTATAATAATATTTTTAAAATTAAAAGGATAGTTTAATATATATTTTCACATGAAATAATAAGATATAAGACGTCAAAATTATTTTCATAATTCATTAATTCTAGTAATTTGTTTTGGTAATATCACATTATTATATATTATAACTCGGGATCTCCATATCCTTATACGCATAACTCATCTAAATTTTGAAATCTTAAAATTAATAATTAAATAAATCACCAGTCTATTAATTCTTAAAATTTTGAAGTTAATAATTAGATTAGCCTTCATATTCCTAAGTGTCAACTTTTTGTTACAACAAACACAGAGTTAAGTTTTGAATATTTGTGCAGCTTTTATTTGATTATATTTCCTTTGTTTTAATTATGGAAAGATTGGATAATGGCATATAAACCAACATCTATTTAATTAATTTGAAGTCAGCAATTGCTTGCATAATTTTCCAGCAACCCCTAACTTCACATGCTCATGCAGTGGAGTGGTTTCATTGCCATTTGAATATAAAGCTAGCTATACCTAGCTGGTGTCTGCTCCCTTACTCCCATACTGTTACCCCGGGGCCAATAGAAGGAAGTAGTCGGTGGTGGTTTGACACGTACAAAAGTTTTGAAGGTTCTTTCAAACGCATCATCATTGAACTTTTTAAATTTCTAAATCAAAATATTATCTGTCAAGACCTAATATATATATATATATACACACTCTAGTGTTGAGTTATTCTAGCCATTGTTGTGAATGGTAATTTTATAGTAAAATTGAATGATTTGATGAGAACCTTTTAAGACAAATAAATAATTAGAAATTATTGTTAATAAAAAAGAAACGAAAGAAATATCATGTACCAAAAAATTATCTAAACTATTATAAAACAAACAATAGGGATAATGGTGAAACTTAACAATTCATAAAACTATTTTTCTTGTTCTTGTCATACCCTAAACTTCCTATAACCAACTATAACTTTAATATATTGAAAATAAAATTTTTACGACTATCATATAAATAAGTAATTTCATCTATTTAAATTTTTATTTTACTCAAATACCTTTTAAACACCCATTACTTTCATAGGTTTTTTTTTTTTTAAATACCTCTTAATTAGTTAATATGTATTTAAATGTCCTTAACTAATTCATTATTTACTATTTGAAGCACTTTTATTAATTTTTTATAAATTTTATTTAAAATAAAAATTTAACAAAAATCACACACATATAGTGTGTGCGCTCAATTCTATTAAAGTAATATATATATATATATGTAAATGTAATATATATATGTATATGTGTACACAACATACATATTTTTGCTAAAAGTATAATAGTATCGATATTAATTACAGGTATTTTAAATTTCGTAATAGATGGTGCCAGTGATATTGTGTTTATATTTTCTAAAAAGAAAGTTTTTTTTTTTTTTTTAAAAAAAGGCACTACTTTACCAATAATTCTTTGTTTAAATATAAAATTTTGTTAAAATTTTAATCACTAAAGGTAATTAAAAATAAATGTAACAATGCATATCTTGATATATATTATTTTATTCATGGTCCATTTATAATCTATTATGAGGATATGACAATGTGATGCATGAGTTGACTCAATTGTTTAGCCTTAGATTAGATTTTTGTTCATATTAGAACATAAGCTCGTTTTAAGATGCAGGGTTGTCCCATGCACATCAAAACCTTTTGCCCGTGTGCATACCTTGGCCTTGTGTGCATGCCAAACTTCTCCACATGTCATAGTTGCTAACTGTAAGTTGTAATTCACTTTTTTGGTTTTTCGACTAACGCTTCATTTTCATTTAATTCCCTGTCCAATCTGCCTAGCTTAAGTTCCTAGCTTCACCGGCCTTGTCATCTCACCCACTTATATTTACCTCCTTTAACTTGAAGTAACCTCGTGCCTATGTATATGTGTGTGTGTGGGTAGGTGTATGTGTTTGGGTATAATAGAAAATTAGAGAGTTTTAGAGGAGTTGGTGAGATTTCTCTCCTTTGTAGCATTCAAATAGAGGCGTGTAGAGTGTAAAGTGAGTCTTAGTTCAGTGATAGGGTGTGGTTGTGATCATGTAGCAAGTCTCTGGCATTCTCGAGTATTTCCTAGTCATATTCTTTTTTCTCGAGCAACTTAGGATAAGAATTTTATTAGTTTCTTATTGTCTACATGATAGATTCATGCTTGTCATGATGTTGGTAATGTTGTTTAGTTCGCTTAATGCAAGAAATAGGAGTTGATATAATATATATATACATGCATAAGTTTGATGAAGAAAATGATGAACAATAGGTTTAATCCATGTTATATACTTGATGATTTAATAAATTGAGATTATAATTATAATGATACACTGTTATACATTGAAAATGAGTATAACCATTATAGGAAATGGTATTGAATCAAAAAAATGTATTTTGAAACTCATCAACCAAAAAAGAGTATGGCAACTTACAGGTGCAGGAGTTTAGTCATGCACACCATTGATACTCAATCATGTGCACGACCTGGGATTTGTCTCCCTGTGCGCAAAGGGCTGGATGTGTCATGTCCTAAATTTCATAACTCAAGTTACGAACAAATAATCATATGCAATCACATAAACCTATTTCAATTAGACCAAAACCACAGATAAAGCAAAATATAATATATTATGACTAAAAAAAGTAATACAAAATAAGTCACAGTTATCACTAGGCGCAATGCTCAAAAGTATAAATACAACCTCATCAAATTACAATAATAAATATAACTTATCACTTCATTAAGAGAATAAAAGAATAATACAAATCTCATAGTTAAGGTATCAAAATGCATAACTATTAACAAAAAGATAAAATAGAAGAACACTCTAAGTCCCTTAATCAAAAGTCTCCCTGAGTCCATCTCAAAACCTGTAACCATAACTGTAAATTTTATATTAAATTTTTGTTATACTAATGTAAATTTATTAAATATAGACATAGTACTCTTATGCAGAAAAGTGTAAGGAAAATGAAAGGAAAATAAGATGAACATTGTAATACCTTGTGAATCCAGATGTCAGTCTCGTGACAACATAATCTAAGTTGTTAGATTAAAATTCAACGATTTATACACATTCATGTATTTTTTAAAGTAAAAATTTATAAATATATTTTGGACCGTTGGATTTTAATCCAACGACTTAGATCATTTTATCACGTGCCTAACATCAATTTTACCGTCAGCTCTCCTTTTACATATTTTTTTTGCTCTAAGAATGCCAAAATATTAACACAGAACACAATAATACTTTCCCTAATAATAAAATTCTTATTCAAGCTCAATTGCTTAGCCCTTAAGTTTATATTGGTTTAAAAAGAAAAGTCTTGAATGTTGAAACCATAATCAAATAAGAATTTAAGAAAACAATATAAAATTACAAAAACAAAAGCTTTGATTTAATGTCAAATTCAAACACTAAAAATAAAAAGAAATACGTTAAAACAAATGGGGCTAAAAATAAGGTTTCCTATAAAAAATTATTCTTAATCTAAGTATTTCCTAAAATGAGGAAAACGAACTTTTGAGGCCTAAATGAAAGAATTTTCAAAAATTTGGCTTAGGTCAAGACAAAGTAGTGAGTATTGCTCAGAAGTTTGTATTTGACTTTGAACCCAAGTTTCATATGATTTCTTGATAATTGACTTCCCAAATTTATCTCATTACACCCTTGCGACAATCCTTTTTTTCGATGTTATGGTTGCATCATCTTCCCAAGGTGAATGGAATTGTCCCTCGAATTTGGATCATCATATGAGTTATCCCCGGCATATGGAATTAGATGCTTTATGTTAAAAACATCAAATGTTCAAAAATGGTTGAGCAATTTCAAACGAAAGATATTCGTATTGACTTTTCTAATTTTTTTAATTGACCTGACTTTTCTTGCTGCAAATTTATTAAAATCACCTACAAAAAAATGAACTTTGGTGAAAACTACCAAGATATAATCATCGACTTCAAACTCCATCAAATGCCTCTCTTGGTCAACTTTTGTCTTGTATTTAGCAATGAATTATTTAAGTGCTTTCTCTGTAGACTAGTGTATTCGCTCCAATTTTGGAAAAAATCTTTTGCTTTGCCATAAATTCTTTTGAGGTCTAAAACAAGGCTAGATCGACTAAAGAACGAGGAATAAAGTGATACATAATTTCAAATGGGAAAAATCCAATAGTACAATTCACTGGATGGCTGAAAATAAACTCAACTTGACAAATGTGATTTTAATTCCTGTTGTGGCTTTCTATTAAGCTTTGTAATAAGTTATCCAGTGATTTACTGACCACTTCAATCTACCTATCAGTCTAGGGATGTATGTTGTATTGAACTTAAATTAAGTATAGGTTCAAATAGTGTTTTTCTCACTTAAAGACAATAGAGAGCGGCAATAATTATGACACATTTGTTGTATTCATTATCTTCGTACGGGAAATAAAGTATGCTATTTTTTAAAATCTATTGACCAACACATAGATAGAATCATGATCTCACTGTGTTCGAGGTAGGTCAAGAACAAATTTCACGAGTCCATAGTTTATCGAGAATAGGTAATGGCATGTATAATCCCGCGTGCATTTGTGGTAGCACTTCACATACTTGTACACCTTGTGTCACATGAATGGCAAAAATAAGATTCTTGAATCATTACAAGAGTTTTATCTTACCACTCTTGTCCCTCATCATGTAATTTTCTAATTAATTTTATATTAGCTATTACAAGTTCATGAATAATTTTAGTTTTTTTTGAATAAGATGTTTTCACTATAAAACCTTTGAATAGTCATGGACAAAGAAGTTTTTTAGCGCAATAAATTCTAAGGGGGTTTCTTTTATTTATTGTAAACAAAAAGTTACTCTTGGCATGACTAATGCTTAGATTTCAACGTGTTTAAATCTTCAAATTTATTTTCTATGTTTTGAAAACATTCAAAATAATTAAGTTTTAATTAAATATTTTCTAATTGAATCTCCTATGCTTAAGGTGATTTGATTGAATTATATAAAGTATTGAGAATCAACATTACATAATAATAAAGTTGTTGAAACCTAAAGCTCAGATGCTTTTCTCATTAAAATCAATTTCTAACCTATTCAATTTATTTTTTCTAAAAATAGATTTTCAACTCAAAACTCAATTTTAGTTTTCTTATTCTCAAAACAACTTTAATTTTCTCACAGTCTGTGAATTTCATTAGCTTACTATTTGCAACTATCCCATACGTATAAGAAATAATTATTTTGGTGTATTAACGGCCATTGGCAGACAACCTCCACTCTCAATTCATCCATATAAATCCCGTTTTTAAATGCAACATACCCAAGGAACAACACCCTATCTGTCATGAGAGCACATTTCTTCAGTCTTCTGAAAGCTTAGCTTCTAGTGGTACCATCAAAATCGCTCAAATATGGTTGAGATGCTTTGCTTGGTTACGACTATAAACCAATATATCATAAGAATATACAACTATGAATTCACCAATTAAAGGACGCAAAATTTGATTCATCACCCACATGAAAGTACTAGGGGAGTGGGATATTTTGAACGGTATGACGTCCATTCATTCATAAAGAGCTTTCCACATTTTGAATATAGTTTTCCTCATCTCTTAAACAAATTCAAATTTGAGTGTGAACCCACTTTTGAAATCCAGTTTGTTGAAGACCTTTGTACCTGCTAGTTGATCAAGTAGATCATTTATTGAGATATTTGAAAAATAATACCAAATCATAATCTTGCTAATCAAAAGGTTGTTAACAAATTCACTAGAAGCCATCTTTCTGTGGAGATAACAAAGCTTGTACTACACAAGGATTGAGACTCTTCTGAATAAAAATCTTTTCTAGTAGCTCCTCCATTTGCCTCCAGAGCCCTTCATATTCTTTCAGACTCATCATGTAATATGGCTAGTTTGGTAAATTGGACCCAAGGATTAGATCAATTTGTTGTTGAATGTCTCACAATGGTGGTAGACAATTGAGAAGCTCTGCTAGAAACACATTAATGAACTCCTTTAATTGTAATTTTATCAACTTTGGTATAGCTTCCTCATGAGCCTCCAATAGCTCTTTTTTACGAACTAAAGCATATACGATTTTTTTCTCGTTTACTGTGTCTTCAAATGGGCCTTTATCAAAAGAATAGTACACTCTCTAATTAATGGCTTGGGTTTTGGTTCTTTGGATTAGCACTTTTAGAGGATTGAGTTTTGGTGTGAGAATAGTTGGGCGGCTGCCTTAAACGGTCGTTAAAATGAGTATTTGCGACCACTTTAGTAGTCGCTAGATGAGGAGTTGCAATTGTAATGCGCATGCCATTATCAGCGAAAAAATTTGGAGGTCGCTAAAGTCCCTATTTGCGACTGCTAATGCTGCTTAAAAATCCTTGCGAACCTTCTTTTTCTTCCCCTCCCTCTCTTTTTCCTCTCATTCCCTCATCTTTTTCTCCCATTTCTCTTTTGTTTCGTGCACCCGCTTCTCTGCTGCTGCTCTGCCACTGGTATTCTCTCTCTCTCTCTCTCCCTCTATCTCTCAAGTAGTATACATATTTATGTATATATATCTAATTTTTGTTTTGTTTTGTTTTTTTTATTTTATTCCTCCCGAGGGTTTTGAAAGTTGATTTCACTTGAGTATTTGCATTCGATTTTCTGCCTGAAGAAGGTATGTGAAATTTCTTTTTTTTTTTTTAATTTCATTTTGTCATTTGAAGGTCGATTCTACTGTTGGAAATTCTTGTTGATTTACTTTTTTTGTTGTTTATAAATATATTGATTTTTTTGGCTAAAAATGCCATTCATGTGTGTTGATTGTTGTAAATATTGTTGTAAGACTGATGGACTTTTGTTTGGAGGATTTCTAGGGATTTTTAACTATTGGTATGGATCTTTTTTATTTTTGTTTTTTTTTCTATTATATATGTTGAAAGAGCATGGTTTTTCTTGGTTGCTTTTTTTTTTTTGGCTATTGTGTACTATTAAGAATATGTTAGGATTTTTTTATAATTTTTTTAGAGTTTTTGCTATTAAAAGGATGAAATAATGTTGGGATATTTTTCTTGGGTTGTTTTGTAGTGTGTATATGTAGCCTTTAATTGAAGAGTTTCATGAATTATAGGCCGAGAGTGTGATGACGTTTAACTCTATAAAAAAATAAAATGTTTAGGCTTTAGGCAACATTAGTATGGACAATCAACGACTTCCCACGTATGCTAACTTGTCTGGTTGGAGCACGAAATGGAAGTTTGCATGTCCTTGCTGCAACTAGAAGAAGAAGTCAACCTGGCTAAAACATGTCAGAAAGTGGGCATACATAGGGTTATGGACGCTTCCTACCTCCATTACATGGGTTCAGGAGGGATAGAGTCTCGTTTGACAACATTCGGGAGTATAGTTCGGCACCACAGACAACGACTGGGGTTAATTTGTTAGCCTAAATTGAGCGGGAGCAAATACGAACAGTGTATGATTTTCAAGATCTGTTAGGCCTCCCACTGGCTTCTATTCCAGGTGCAAAAAAGAATTGAAGTCATAATTAGAAAAAGAAGAATATTTTCTATAATTTACCTTACTGGAAAGACAACCTACTGAGGCACAACTTGGATGTCATGCACATCAAGAAAAATGTTTACGATAATATATTATGAATTATTCTTAGTGTTAAGGGGAAGTCGAAGGACAGTGCTAGTGCTTGATGCGATTTACAAGAGATGGGGCTAAGAAACCTATTGCACTTGCAGGAAAGGAAGTCCAACAAGGCATACATGCTACCTACACAGTACACAATGAGTAAACAAGATAAGGTTGCTTTCTTATCAATCCTAAAGGATGTCAAGGTGCCTGATGGGTATTGTTTGAATATTTTCAAATGAGTGAACATAAAAAAAGGACATTACAGGGTTTGAAGAGTTATGATAATCACGTTCTCATTCAACAATTACTGCCTATCATGATAAGGAATTGCCAGTCTAAGAATGTGGTAGAACCATTGATTGAGATCAGTAACTTCTTTAAATAGTTGTATTACAGAGTTCTTTATACAGAATATTTGAAGGGTTTGTAGAAGAGGATTGCTTTGACACTGTGCCATCTGGAGAAAATTTTCCATTGACATTTTTCAATGTAATGGTTTACTTGACCATACACTTAATCGATGAAGCCCACTTGGTGGCCTTGTCCAGTTCAGGTGGATGTCTTCGATTGAGAGGCATATAAACACATTGAAGAGGTATGCACATAACAAAGTTTTCTGGAGGTATCCATAGCCAAGAGTTATTTGATGGATGAGTGCACTAATTTTTGCAATGCATATCTTAATGACGAGGTCCAAACAAAGTTAACTAGGGTAGAGCATATAAATGAAGGTCCTATTAGGGGGGAACATTATTTGATCTCAACTACATCGAGTGGATACAATCTCATTGATTCATGCTCTTCAACACTCAATCAGTTGTGCTGTTGATTTAGTAAGTCATTCTTCCTTATGGAGAGTAAATTGTGCAAAACTTGTAATAATTAAAGTGCTTAACGGTAACACAATTTGATCTGTATTGCAGGAGACACATAAATAAGCTCAAACAGGACATGCCTCACGCAATATATAGTCAAATTTGGATGTTTTATTATCAATCGTTTCATGACTAGTTTAGGAATTATGTATGTATTAAATATTTACATCTAATTTTATATATGCTATCGCATTACTTTTAATTTGTATCCAATTAATACTGGAACTGCATAGGTTTATAATTTACGAAGCACTAGCAATTCTGCTTTAACTGATGAAATGAACTAGTTATCTAATCATTCCTATACGATAGCCTGATGTTACATAACTTGCAACATCAATGGGTTTCGATTTCGCATCAAACAATCAGACGATAGGTGGGCTACGTAAGACAGTGGCATCGGTTGTCCATCTGTCAACGATGGTTACTATTGTGGCCAATTGAATGACATTATTGAAGTCATATATAATCACGGTTTGAGATTTTTATTATTGAAGTGTGACTAGGTCTAATCTCTAAGGTTAAAATTAATAAGTACCAGTTTAACTTGGTAAACATTCACAATTTGTCATACCAGGATGCGCGAATACAACATGAACCCTATATACTAGTGTCATGGTAGTGCAAGTTTATTATATCAAAGATCTAGTCGATGCTAATTGGCAAATTACGATTAAAATGTCGAGAAAGGGGTGTATTAGATTGATTGTGATGGGCAAGATGTTAATGCATTTGCGCCAACAAGCTCTTGACCAGGATACAATCGTCTAATGTGAGAAAGATGTTAATTGGATTAGGGAGATCGTCGAAAAAGATACTGTTGACTTACATGACTAATAAAGGGTTGTACACTTTTTTATCCAAATAAAGTTTATTTTAAATATTTATTTTTTTAAAATTATAATAAATCTATCTTATGAACATGTGTGCAATACACAGATATGCTCGGACGATCTAGGAGTAGATCTAGTCCTCGGACAATGACCGAGTGTCTCGGCCTATCCTGTGCGGGTAGTAGCTCGACAGACACTATCCCACCATCACTATCCGTGTCGGCATGTCGTTTGACACACAGTTAGGCACCTTTAGTGTCTAACCATACAACGCCAAGTATAAATTATTTGTTTAAGATATTTTTTAACGGTTACAATTTTTTCTTTCGACTAATTGAACTCAATATTTTGTATGCAACAGATTCTCCTATTTCGATTAGGCCTTCTAAGTCTGGTAGAGGCCCTTTGAAGGCATTGCTATAGTAGAACTACAGGTCATAGTGGATGATTGTGCAGTGGGGTACGTGACACGCCCTACCTAGCGGGGAAGGTCGAATGGTCCCTCATCTCCCAGGTCGGACACATAATCCATAATCCGATTAGATTCTCGCTAACCACCCTCAATTGGGATGACTTCCGGCTCGACACATTCGAGGGCCTCTAGGCTGAGGTACAGATACCATTGTTTACTTATGTTGTACATGGTGTTTGTGTTGAAACTTATAATATTAAACAATATTTTGTAATTTATCCTTTTAGGCTAATGTAGTTAGGGTTCCTTTAGACTTCCAGGACATTTGTTATGGCAAGTGCCGGAAGATATAGAAGGACCATAAGAACAAGGTTAAGCCTAGTTATTGGAAAAGCCATGAGACTAACCCTGACATTGTTTAGCGGGTTTTGCCAAATGTCCTCCCCTACTCGTGAGCTGAGCTCGTCAACAACTAGTCGAGCGACAAGGCACAGGTGAGTAGATTGTGATTTGAAATTTTTTCCCTTAAGTTTTTAAGTTATAAAGCATAACTTACAAAAGCTAATTGACAAAAAATGAAAACAGGAAGAGGCCACAAGAAACTCGTGCAACCGAGGGTTACAGGGCCCTAGCCACAAAGAGGGGACTCCGCACTTAACGCATGTCCGTTATGAGGTAAAAAGTTAGTCTACCACGTAAAAATTTTGTTTATTTTCATGTCACATAATAATAAATATTAACATATAATTTGCTATTCAACAATTGTCGAAAGAGGGCCAGAGGATTAATCGGATGGCCATGAGGTTACAGACCCACAGGGAGGATTCATCGAAGGTTTAGTCTATACGGGTAATTAATTTATATATGTTGACTAATGAGCATATTCAATTTTCCTTTATATAATTTAATTACTTATCTTTCTTATCCATCTTATTTTGTTTCCCTTAGGCTCAATTTGAGGCACGTTTGGCCGAGCTACCAGCAGATGAGTGTGGATCTGAGGTGAGGAGAGATGAGATATTCTTCTCTATCATCGGACGTGACGGCCACAGATACATGCTTACGCAAGGCGTGGGCATTTCATGCCAGTACATCACACGAGCAAAGTCATCTTCTCAGGCCAGATGCCATAACCAGGACCTGCTCTAGACCCTTTGTACTGAGATGGATGCATGAGAAGTGTTGCTTTGGACTAAGATGATGGTCAACATAGAGAGGCGCTTATCTTAAAGTCAAAGCCATCCTCCCCCTTGTTAGCTTAGAAATATTAATTTTCGTATTTATAACTAATTAAAATTTTATAAATCTATTTATTTGTATTTTGTTGTCACGTTCTCATTGGCGTATTGTTTCATTGTAGGACTTGGACGATAGCGGCTGGCCCTCCTAGATTGGACTAGGATAATTTTGACTGGCATATTTTATTTTTTGTATTTTGTTTCTCGTATTTGGTAAATTAATT
Source organism: Vitellaria paradoxa (assembly GCA_019916065.1). NCBI lineage: Eukaryota > Viridiplantae > Streptophyta > Magnoliopsida > Ericales > Sapotaceae > Vitellaria > Vitellaria paradoxa. The sequence goes on along the minus strand of CM034237.1, from coordinate 34,808,458 downwards.
ATTTGTTTTCTTTTTCCTTTTGTGTACATTTGTATCTAACAAATTTTGTAATTAAATTTCGTACTAACAAATTTTATAATTAAATTTCGTACTGTTTTTATTTTATTTAAAAAATTTTCTATTACGTGCGTAATTTAAATTATAATCAAATTAAATTAATTTAGAAATAAATATTACAAATAAATAATAAATGAATTTAAAAATTAATAAAAAAGTAATTAAAATAATTAATAAATTAATAAAAATTGTTTTAAAAAATTAAAAAGCTTATTGCGACTACTATATGTGATTGCCAATTAAAAATAATGTTAAATCTAAAAAAATAATTAAAAATAAATAGAAAATTAATAAATTTTTACGACCGTTAGATGCAGTCGCTAATATAGACCATATGATCGCTATTATCTTCCAGCCACATGGCGGCAACTTGGCTCCAAGTTTGCGGAAAAGAATTAGCAAACACTTGTTCTATATTAGTGACCGCCTCTAGCGATCACAAAAGGTCTCGATTTAAGTTCACCAACAGTCGCTAATACGGCCGCTAATAAATTTAAATCGAGATATAATTGTTAGCGATGACACAATTGTAGCTTCTCAGCAACAGCAACGACTGTTGTTCCCTTTTTAGCAATCACCAACCCTGATTTCTAGTACATAGTAAAATTTAGAGCTCCAAATGGAGCTTCAGTATTCATTATTGCTCGTTATCAATGGGCTCGATGATTAGTTTAACATCCCTTTGCATGATAAATTGAGTAATTTGTATTAGTTTAGCAAGGAATGGCATTTTAAAATTTTAAATTTTTGAGCGTATGAAAAAAAATATTTACATAACTTATTTTTCCGTGAAAAGTAAAAATTTTGACAAGACTTGGAGACTTCTATTTTCAACAATATTGAAAAAGCAGGACCTATTAAATAGAGGTTTGCTTGCTCCATTGGCTTTGAAACTGGTCCATTTGGTAGCTAGAAGAAAACCAGCCAGTCAACCAACCAATCAATTCCATCTTGTTTGGATTTATCTTCAGAATTGTTACTTTTCTTTCCTCTCTCCCTCTTCTCTCTCTCTCTCTCTCTCTTTTTTTTTTATTTTCTTTTGTGTGTGTGGGGGTGTGTGTTTAACTTGTGATGCAATAAAAAATTACATCCATTGTTTCGAAAGAAATATAATAAGAATAATATATATACAGAGAATATTTGTACTCTTTTATTAGTTTTTATTTATTATTTTTATTTTCTATTTAATAAATAAAAATTAATATAGAGTAAGAAAAATTAACCAACAAATACATATATATATATATATATATATATAAAATTGACATATGCTATATATAATGATGTCAAATTCACGTACAAGTAAACTAACCCATGTTTGGAGGGAGACGCTAAGCCTAGCAATAACTAGAGATTTATAGATGCCCTAACTCCAAATATAAATGTTTTGACATATTTAAATAAAATTTTGAAATGGAACCTTTGATTGGATTTTGAGGGTGTTTGAAGTGAAAATATTTAGTCAAAAAGTATAACAAAAGTACAAAAATTTAATATAAAAGTAATATATAGTGAAATTTGATTAGAAAAATGTATAAAAATTTGATAAAGATTGATAAATTTTAATTAATTTTAAACAATTAAATATCTCTTTTATTAATATCAATAAAAGTAGTTAAATATGAACATCCGACTGTCAAACTTGAAATGATCGACACCGCAACCTACACGGCACATCACGCTCTGTGATTTGAGACACTTGATGACCCTAAATAATTAAATTAAATTATAAATTTTTTGTGTTTAATTTAAGATACCTACCTTACTAAATTTTTATAGTCATAACTGTTTCAATATGTTTGGCAATGACGGGAAGCATCGGTCAACGTGCCAGCTAGGTCTTTTCTTCTGGTTAGGTCAGCGTTTGCTAAGTAATCTCTAAAATAATGTTTTAATAAGCATAATTAATATATATATTTAATTAATTTTTAAAATTAATTATATTATGTTGAATAAATAATTAAATTTAATTTTGTTTGTCTTTAATATGACTTTCAAGGTTAAACATGCATGTAATTGCATAACTGAGAGCCAAATTAAGTGAAATAATATTGCTTAGAGATTAAAGAATGTATGATTAAAGAAGGAAAGCGTATATACACCGAGGGGCAGACGACTCTAGGGTTGTGAGTGGGTATAGTTAGCCTGACTCAAAAAAAAAAATATATATATATATATATATAGTTCATTGTTTTAAATCCAAATTTTGCGTATTCTAAATTATTTTTTTATAGTGTAACCCACTCTATCTTAAATTTTTTGCTCAATTTAAATTTTTATAACTCAGTCTAATTTATCTTTATAACTGGTTCAATCCAAGCGAACCTTTTGTTTAGGCTTCGCTTGGAGTTCCCAAAATTTCTAAAAAATTCAAGAAAAAAAGTTAAAAATTTTCAATCTCCTCTAATTAAATTTTATTATGTGTTACTTTTATACCAGTTTAACACTAATTTTTGACATTTTTTGAACCTTTTTAAAACTCCAAATGCTGCCTAAATCCTGAATCTTCCACTTTTTAGACTTTAAATTTGAATAAATTAATTCAATCTTGCAAATCAAGGGGCTTAGGCTCATTGCTTGAGTAAAAGAAGCTGGAAAGCCTAATTGTGTTTTAAGGAGGATAACATTCGTAGGCAAAAAGGTATTTAGAGGACTTGCTTGTCGGATGAATTGCATATGACAATTAAGCATTGGTTTTCAACCAAATAAGGACGTGAGAAAACTTCATTTTTGTCCTATTAATTTAGCATATATTGAATTTTATCTTCTTAATTTTGAAGATATTTTAAAAATTATCCAATTTATCTTATTTCTGCTCTTTCTCTGAAATTTTTAAAAATTACGCTTTAAAATTATCATCATTCGTTTTTTGTCCCATCTATATATAAGTCTTATAAATCCTTTCAACAATCTCTATTGTTGTTCTCTCTTTTTATTTTTATATATATTTTTTTCTCAAAATGAATATAAAAATTATAAAAATAATATAATTACTTGTTTGAGGCAGTATAAAATATTTACACTATTATTTTAAGTATCGTTAATAAACTATTTTTAAGTATTATTCAAATTTTCTTTATTTATTTTCATAACATTTACAATTACACACTATTTTTACATAGAAGAAGCAGTTGTTTTCCTTTTAGTTTATTTTTCTTGCTTTGAAAACAAAAATTTAAGTTAATGAATGAAATTCAAAATAAATATAGATTTAATATTCACCAAATGTAATTTTATAAATTTAAATTTAAAATAATAAAAATTTAAACTTTTAAAATAGCGTGTTAAAAATTAATTCATTTAATTTTTAACAACGAGTTTGTAGATTTTAAATATTGATATCAATGGCGCATTATTTTTTGAACTATTATTATTAAATTTATATTTATAATTGACAAATTAATAAATCAAATAATAATTTTAAACTTCTACTGTTAAATAACCAAAGTTACAAGTTCAATTGTTTTTGAGCACTGTATGCACACATATCAAGTAGGTAGGTTCCAGATACTCACTGCATCAAAAATCATTAGAATTAAATAATCGTCAGTACCTCGCTAGCAGGTCACCGAGACCTTGCCAGAACCTCAGTAGCAGCATCCAATCAGTGAGAGGCTATTTTGTTACGATTTGATTGTTTCAATTCAAGTCTTAATGCAATGTTGTTTGTATACCTCGCTGGAAAAAATATGGAGCAATTAAATTGTTGGTTACGTTATCTTAGCAAATAACAAGATTTTCAAGGTATTTAAAGTGGTTCTGGGCTCTATTTTATTTAGGAATAAATTTAGAAGCCGCCTATATGCATTAACGTCTAGTTTGATCATCTTGAAAAGTTCCCCATCTCTTAAGGTGGTTTGGAAATACTTAACGAAAGTTTCTCAAGTTTCATGAAAATTAAAATCATTTACAAAAAGATTTGCTTAAGGATTTTGAAAATACGAAATTATACAATTTTATGAAAATTGAATTGCTTAAATGCTTAATAAATAGTGACTTTTTCTTATAGTCTTACAGCACTTATAAAATAGATAAAAACATATAATCTTTGTGAGCTTAACTTAATTCAGATAATTTTAACTATAAATAATCATGTGTGTGGGTGTTTTTTAATGTACTCGAAAATGTAAGCATATTTTTCATCAAGTACAGGGCAAATTCTTGTTCATATGTTAGAAAATACGTCCACTGTGATCGGTGTGACAAAGATTGGAAAACAAATCATATAAGTTACTGTGGTCCTCCTTATAACTGTTTTTTGGATGATAAAAATTTTGATATTTATAGCTCAAAATTTTTTCTCTCATATTTGTGAAAGATTTTCTCATAAAAATTTTTGTGTTCAATTTCTTTTATTTTTCAATCGTCTAACAAGTTACCAATTACTTAAACTTTAATAAAATTTATTATGAATGTTATAATTTAATTTTAATTTTAGAGAAACAATATAAAATTAAATGAAAATGTTTACTTTTAAGAAAAAGAGTTCTGTTAACGTGCGTACTCAGTAGAGACCAATACATATATACTACGTAATCATATCTCGCACTTTAATAGAGTCATGCTTGGAAAAAGTGCGAAATATTGTTATATGACACATTTTTATTGGTCCTTAATAGGTGAACTAAGGGCACTTATTAACAAATATCTTTAAAAAATTGGACACCGATTATTTAATATTATAATGTCTTAATTTATTATTGATAAAAAATACAATGACATATTTATAGTAATTTTTATTAAGCTAATTAACCGAAAGAAGTAAATTCATTAAATTTCTTGCCTAATTATCTTTAAAAAAAAAGAAAATAATAATTTATATTTATAGAAAACAACATACGTAGTTTATAAGGCAAAGTTTAGAAGTCAGGAATTGAAGAAAAATAAAATAATTCTTATTTTTATGTTTATTTGTTAAGAAATTAAAATAAAGTTTTAAAATATTTAAAATATATTAGAAGAAAATTTTCATTATAATATTTTATTTGAATAAAAAATAAAAAATCATAACAAACTTGCGAAGGGCGCTTTTATTAATTTAAAAATATAATAATTGCAATAAAGTATTTTCAATAGTGCTTAAATAATTACTTTCTAAAATAATACTGATTTGACGTGTAGGGTGAGTTTGGAGTGAGATAAAGTGAGATAAATTGAGAGTTCGTAATGCGTGCAGTGAAAGAAAAAAGTTAATGTGATATAAAATTAATAGAGATTTATAGAGTTTTTTGGAGTTTGTTTGCAGACCAAATGGGGCCCATATTGATGCCAATATTTAAAATCTACTTACTATTAAAAATAAATTAATTAATTATTGAATGCAATATTTTTAAATTTTAATTCAATATTAATTTATAAAAAAACCTAAGTGAATGAATGGAGTCTATATTTATTTTGAATATCATTAATTAGTCTTAATTATTTTTTCAAAAAAAGTAGAAAAATAAAAGAAAAAACTACCATGTAAAAAATTATAATGGGTAATCATAAATGATAGAAAATCAAAAAATAAAATAAAAGTATAATTAATTAACTATAGTTTATTATACGTACTTAAAACAATTACGTAAATATTTTTTGAGTATATCAAATGAATAATTATATTATTTTCATAATTATTTTTTCATAAAGAAAACATAGAATAAGAGCAGAGTAAATTTCTAAATTGCATAAAATGAGAAAAAGGTGACAGATTTGATTTGGAGTACCATTTATAAGATTTTCAAGAAATGAGCAAAATGACATTGTAAATATCTTCAAAGTGAAAACCGTATAACTGAATATTAGGGGTGGCAAAATGGGCGGGTTGGGTGGGTTGGTGACGGGTTTAAATGGGTTGCAAGTTAAATGGGTGCAACCCAAACCCACCCATTTAAAAAACGGGTTAGATATGGACGGGTTAACTATGGGTTAGTACAAACCCATGAACCCGTATCCAACCCATTTGCTTATAACTCAACTTCTTTTAAAAAAAAAATAAAATTAAGGACGTGTTTCTAACTCCCCAAGTTCTTACCACACTACATAAATAATAACAAACTTTTTTTTTTTTTTTCATTTTTTGACATCACAGCAACTTAAATTTTAGAGACCAATTACATATATAACTGAATTGCAATATAAGAATACGAGCTAAAGTATGAATGATGAATCTCTTGTGTAAGACCACAAAACTGCAAGGTTTCTCACTAAATATTTCTTCACCAAACATTTCTTCTCACTCCTCTCAACAAATATATCTACATGTATATATAAACATATCCAGCCAACAAAACTTAATATGCTGAACCTGTCACATGAAACTTCAACCAGCATTCGTGGGGTGCAAAAGGCCAAGGCAGCAATTCAACACCAACTTAATCACTACTTTTGCTCTCTATGCAACAATGTGACCAAAATTTGCTGAAAATTTTTCCCAGTACCAACTTCACATCCATAAGGGCAACCACCATCCCTTTCTCCATGATTTCAACTAGAAAAATTTAAACAAACCCATAATCAAAAATTAAGTGACCAAAATAAAACAAAACAAACTCCTAATGAAAAGCAAAGGAGTAAAGGAATTAATTATTCTATAATTTCACCTCTAGCAATGAGATATGTTTAAATCAGTGTCGAGTTTAACAACTATGCTTTCAAAATCCTCCACAAGTCCTCCATCTTCTTTATCTAAAACATCTGCAGCTACATCCAACAATCAATTAAAAAAAAAAAGGGTAAAGAGAGGTCAAAACAACTTCAATTTTATTTGTATAAGATTAAAATCAAACTTGATTTATTTATTTACCTCCTGAATCGAATAGCCAATCTCGGGTGCATAATCGTGCCTCCACATTCTTTGGCATGATTGAAGAGCGAGATTTATCAATAATTCGGCCTCCAATGCTAAAAGCAGACTCTGAAGCAACTGTGGTGATAGGAATACTCAAAACATCACGTGCCATCAAAGAAAGTTGTGGATACCGACTGCTACATGCCTTCTAATAACCAAGGATGTCCAAATTCAAGTTTTGTTTTCTATCAAGCCTAGGCTCTTCCAAGTACAAATCTAATTGTGACTTGATTCTATGCCGCTGAAATTGTTGACTCTCAAATAAATCAAACTCCTATATAAAACTTTTGTATTTAGTATATCACAATAATATTGCGGAATATAAAACATAAATAAAAACACATAATAATTGTAAATAATAAACTCTCTTACATCCATTTCGTCAAGTATCTCTTCTTCATTGCCACAACTTGTACCACATGTCGATGATGTATTAGATGTAGAACTAGGTGCATAGCGCATATACTCTCCAAAAAGCAAGTACAACTTGTCCTGAATAATTCTTACCCCTTCCATGTATGTCACAGGATTTAGCTTTTGAAAACAAAATTCAACAAACTGTAACTTGTAACGTGGATCCAATATTACTGCAAAAGACAGCACCATACTGTAACACTCCCAATACTTATCAAATTTTGTCTTCATATTTCTTGCCATAGAACTTATCACATCATCTGGGTTTTGCATTTCCTCCAAAATAAGTAATTGTATCTTCCACACCCCATGAAAATACAAATTTGCTGTAGGGTACGAAGATCCTGAGAAAAGTGTGGTAATATCATAAAATGGTTTCAAAAACCTGGCTATTTGTTCAACCCTAAGCCATTCATCTTTTGATGGGCATGTTTTGAAATTTGGATCAATCAACTGCAACTGATAGAATGCAAGACGGTGCATTAAGGCACATTCAAGCATAAGGTATGTTGAGTTCCATCTTGTGGGCACATCTTGTCGTAATTTTTTGCTACACTTTATTGATAACTGAGAGATGCATTCGGCAAATTTTATCTTCCTCCCTTCTGAACCTCTAACATACTTTACACTCTCTCGAATATTAAAGATAGATTCCTCAATTACTTTCAACCCTGACTGAACAATAAGATTTAAGACGTGTGCACCACAATGTACATGAAAGAATTTACCATCACATAATAATGTATCAGTTAGACAAAGATGGCGCTTTAATACATCTACCAGACCGTCATTATACGAAGCATTATCCAAGGTGAGACTAAACACTTTTTTGTCAATGTCCCAATCTTTCAATAAGTGAATAACCCTCTCAGCCAAAATTGGACCATTATGTGGAGGCGGCACGTGACGAAAATTCAGGATTTTTTTTTGTAACACCCAATCTTCATCAATATAATGAGCAGTAAGTGCCAAATATCCATCGGTTGTAAGAGATGACCACAAATCCGATGTCAAGCATATCCTACTTAAGATGGAACCCAACACATGCTTCAATTTCTCCTTCTCTCTTCCATGTACTTTTAATATATCTGACTTTACAGTGTTCCTTGTGATGGATTTTGCACATGGATTCAAAAAATAATGCAAGTCCCTAATGCCTTCATGTTCCACAAACATAAAAGGATAGTTATGTCTAATTATTGTCGTTGCTATTTTCTCACGGTACATGTTTTGATCAAATACAAGGGAACGATGGGGATCATGGGTCTCTTGTTTAGGGCAAACACTAATGTGGCGTAGCAAATTTGAGGTGCCCGTTTTTATATCTGCAATATACTCTTTTTCACACTTCCTACACTTAGCCCTTTGTCTCCCATCATCACTAATGGGTAACTTTATAAACTCATCCCAAACTATAGAAGTGACTCTTCTACTATGTGCTGAAGTAGCAGAAGAGCTTAGCTCTACATGCTCATCACTATTTTCCTCCATTCTGTCACCCCTATCACAAGAAAATAAAAATTTCTAAGCCGTAATTCAAACACATAGTTTTCAAGTATGTTAAATATATATCCTAAAAACTGTGAAAATTTTAAAAACTGTGCAAAGATGACAACCCCAACATTAAATAAGTTGTAATTTTAAAAAACTATATATATATATATATATATAAACTCTCTGCACAACATTATAATGTCTACGCACATTAAAGCTCATCCAGCCCACCATGAAAGAACTTCTCCTGAAACTCATCACCTCATAGAATGAATAACCAAAGAGAAGCCAAACCTGAACGAGAATGATCCAACCAAAATTTTGGCAAAACGAAATATGAATTTCCCCGCTCGTCAGCTTCAGCTTGATCCTCTTCCTTGCAACGACTTTGGCCCTTTCTCTGTACATGCACATTTGGGGAGAGAATCCTGAAGATCCACAAAAGAAGCAGACAGTCAACCAACAACATAATTTCGAGTGAATTCAAATGGTAATGTAACAAGGTAACAATACTTGATATAATATGTAACCTATTCGTGACAAGAAGTGCGAAATTCAAACTACAAAAAAAAGGGGGGTGTTATAATAAAGTTCAAAGAAAGCTCCATTGTATTAATCGAACCACCAATGGATAGGAATTAATGATGCAGGGACCTGAAAAAAAAGTTTTTGATCAATTCAAACGACTGAGAGAAGCATAGTAGTTAGCTTGTAAGAAACAGATTGGTATTCTATAGTTCAGGTTTTGGAGGTCAAAGGCAAAATCCACCAGCAGGCCTTGTAGTTGTATGGTAAGCAAAAGGTAACTTAATTCTAAAAATGGTAAACAAGAAAATTGAATAGTAGAAACCAAAAAAAAAAAAAAGAAAGATAGTTATACAAATTGATTAAAGCTTGGAGACTTTCAAATACTTCATTAAATTTGAGTCAATATCAATGAGTATTGGACCTTGAAATATCGGAAAAATGGAGTTGTAACAAGTTCTTGGAGCAGAGGATGCAACACTTCTCCATTAAGATTGTCAACAGAATCAGTTTACCTTTATTCTGTCTTCCACTCAGCCACTCTTCAAATCAATTACTATAACACTAATGTTATCAGAGCTTTTTCGACCCAATGCCAGGCGAGTGATATAATTTCAATTGTCAATTTATACGAAGCCCAAGTGAAATCTAGACAAATCAATATTCATACATACATATATATATATATATACATACATATATATATATATAATCTCAATTCTCACCTCCGATTGCAAGAACTTTGACTCCTAATTTTCACTGCTGGCTTGTCGTTGATTAATTTGGAACCTGAGAGCAGATTTAAGCAATCAAAATTTGGAGTGCCTTTGCAACCAAACGAAACCCTAGAAGAAATTTGTGACAATTTCAGTTTACTTACGAGCTTGACGACAGTGAAGGTGGCCTTCCTGAGGATGGAGGAGGCTGTACAACTCTGTAGAGATCGCTGTATAGAGATCGTCCAGGAGAGAGAGAGAGAGAGAGAGAGAGAGCAGTGAGAGAGAAAAGAGAGATCGGGGAGAGAAAGTGCTGTAGAGAGAGATTGTGTTAAATTAATTTTTTAATTTAATTGGGTGTTTTAATGGGTCCCATTTAATAACCCAATTATACCCGTTTATAAATAGGTATTTTATAAATTACCCAATTACAACCCAATTAGTAAAATAACCCATTTATTATGGGTTTAATTAGGTGAGTTCATGGGTTTGGGTCAATTTTGCCACCCCTACTGAATATGTATCAAATTAAGAGGATAAAATGAAGTTTTTTTCAAAAACACGAGAGTATAAACATGTATTTGGTCGAGAAAAAAAATTTAATTGTGGTTGGAACGTTTCTTCTCATGGCGAGATTTTTGTTTTTATTTTAAGTTATTTTTTATTGGATTTGTATTCTATTTAAAGAACTATTGTAATTTTAGTTTAAACACAAACGAAATTTTGAACCTAAAATTATTTTCTCCTCTTCCTCCTATTAGAGTTTTTATCTATATTTGCAACCAAAACTTAGGGATGTAAATAGGTCGGGTCGGCCCGAGACCCGGCCTGGCCCAACCCGAAATTGACCCGATCCAGGCCCAGCCCAGCATTCCGTACGAGCCCCGACCCGACCTGCCCTACCCCTTCCCTCCCGGGTCAGGGCTTGGGTTACCCTTGACCCGACCCGTGCCGCTCCCATGCCCCCCTTTTCCTTCCTCTTTTTTTTTTTTACCATACTGCCAAGTGCAGAATGTCTTTTTTTTTTTTTATGTTAGCCAGCCATTGGGGTGCCAGTGACCGTTCCCCCCCCAACGGTCCATTTTTTTTAATTACCAACAAATTCCAAAAAATTACAAAACCCCCCACCCTCTTCCATTATAAATACCCCACACTCACATTCACTCACCCTCACAAAAAATTAACAAAATTTCTCTCCAAATTTCTACACTACCAAGCTACTAATACTCAAGTGTGCTCTTCAAGTGTGCTCAAGTGCATTCCATTTTGTCAAATTTAAAGTCAAGATTTCAAGATCAAGTGATTCAAGGTTTTAAATTATTTCAAGTTAGTATTTAATTATTTTTTTTAATTTGCATACATAGATTTTTTTTAATTTGCATAATTTAATTTCTTTTATTAAATTATTTTTTCTAAATGGATCCACGGGACACTCATTTTTTTGATTTGGGGGATGGAGACTCAATATCCTTTCCCCCTCAAGAACAAATGGAACAATTTGCATCACCACAAATACCAACACCTACTAGCATAGCTAGTGATGCTGGTGTATCATCTTCCCGCCACGCCCAACAGTGTGGCACTTTAAAAGCATAGGATTTTTTTATTAGAATTCCACGTGATGATGAAATGCATAAGGCTAAATGCGTTATTTGTGGAGATTTATTAGATGGTAAAAATACATCTGGAACTAGTCATTTAAAAAGACATTTAAATAGAAGGCACCGACAAGATCTTCGCATTAATAGTTTAATTGATCAATATTTTCCACGTACAACACAAACTCAATTAGTTAATGAAGGGGGTAATTTAAATATTTTTTCTTATGACCCTGCAAGAATACAAAATAATTTAGTTATAGATATTGTTAAAGATGAGTAACCCTTTACAATGAGTGAAAATTGACATTTTGAAGAATTTATTTGCGAAAGTTTTACACCACAATATCGTGATTTTTCAAGAAATACTTCAAAAAATAAAGTTTTACGAGATTTTGAATCAAAAAAGGATAAATTAAGAACTTATTTTAATAATTTTGAAGGAAATGTTTGCTTGACTGCTGATATGTGGAAATCTTGCCAAGATATTGAATATCTTTATATAACTGTACATTATATTGATGAAAATTGAAAAATAAATAAATACATTATTTCATTTAAATTAGTTGAACAACACTTCATTGGATTCAGCGTTAGGGAACTTATTTTGCATGAACTTGCATCGTGGCAATTATCTACAAAAATGTTTTCTATTACTTTAGACAATGCTTCATATAATGATGTTTGTTTTAATTATTTAACTAATGCTTTGTCTGCAAATGGTCCATTATTTCGTGGTCGTTGTTGTGCCCATATACTTAATTTAATTGTAAAGGATGGATTGGACATTTATGAATCTTCAATTTTAAAAGTACAAAGAGCTATAGCTTGTGCCATGAGCTCTCCAAAAAGAATTAGTCTATTTATTGGCATATGCAATCAAATTGGTTTAAAACCTAGAAAATTACCAATGGAAATTAATATAAGATGGAATTCAACCTATATAATGTTAAAAGTTGCTATTAAATATCAAAAAACAATTGATTTATTTTTTTTTAAGTAATCAAGCTATTGGATTAGATAGCATTAAGCCAATTGATTTGGCAAATGCAAATTTTTATAAAGATTTTTTTCATGTTTTTGATGTTGCTACTAAAATATTTTGTGGAATTTATTATCCAACTTCTTCTACTGTTATTTATCAATTAGGGGTTATTGATGAAATTTTTAACAAATATGGTGCCCAAGAATATTATGCTCCTTTGGTTGTTGTAATGAAGGAAAATTTTGATAAATATTTTAAACCACTTCCTATACATTTTGGTATTGCTACTATTTTAGACCCTAAGTATAAAGAAGATCTTTTTTTTTTTTCAATTATTAGAGATGATATATGGGCATGAAAGTGCCCAAGAACAATTAAATCAAATTAAACAGCAAATGCAAGCTCTATTGGGTCGGTATGATAGCAATCGTACAACTGTCCAACCAACTATGGCCACAATGTCCTCTTCTCACCATGACTTTGGTGGCAATACGCCCATTTGGAGAAGAATAACATCCTGATGGACAAATGCATCAACAAGTGCAAATTTAAATTCATCCGACCTCCAACGTTATCTCGATACACCTCTAATAGAAAATGAAGATGATTTTAGTCTTTTAGACTGGTGGAAGGGACAACAATCAAAATTTTCAATTCTTTTAGCTTTAGCTCGTGATATACTTGCATTTCCAGTTTCTATCGTAGCATCCGAGCAAACATTTAGTGCTAGTGGACGCGTTATCAGTCAATTCAGGAGTTGATTAGCCCTTCCGACAGTAGAAGCCTTGATGTGTTTACGAGATTGGTATCTTGCAGAAAATAGACAACAGAAAGATGCCGAAAAAGAGTAACTTGCCTTTGATTTTGATGCAATGTATTTAGGTGAAAGAGAAGAACACACTAATGGATTTAGTGATGAATAATAATTATGTATAGATAGAGTAATATTTGCAAATGATAGTCACTCTTATAGGTGCCAACCTAGTTGGGATGTATAAGACGTGAAGTGATGCACTTATTAATTACTCTATCATTTATTTATTTTTTTTATAATTCTACATTTATAAATTCTAATTTTAAATTTAATGTTAATTATGTAATTGGTTGTTGTGTAGTAAATTTTAATTTTTGTCAATAATGATTTTAAATTTTTAATGTGTTTGTTTGAGTTTTATTTTTTATTTTATTTTCTTTAAAAAATAAAAAAATATTAAAAATAGGTCGGGTCGGTTGATGCGGGTCAAGGGCGAGGTGCGTGACCCTTGACCCGACCCGACCTGACCCTAAGATCGGTTGGGGCGGCAGGGACGGGTCGGCCTGATTTACATCCCTGCTAAAACTCTTCACTCAAGCAACTATTGAACTTATCGTAGATTTATGTATGCTATAATTATTCAATATAATTTTTCTATGCAATAACTCAATATGTACATGGTTGTTTGGATGATTATTTTTATTATTTTCACAAGATTTATTTTTTGTATAATTTTTAATTAGTTATATATGGAGATGATATATTTGACAGAAATGAAGCAGACTCTTGAGCAAAATGACTGAGGTACCCTACGAACACCTCCTTTCTTAGAATTTTTCTTTCCAATCATTAAAGACAGAGAATTATATTCTGGCATGATTAATTTTTAAATTTTTACTATTTTTAAATCTTCAAACTTATTCTCATTATTTTGAAAACATCAAAATTAATTTTTTAATTGAAAATCATTTTGTTGAATTTTCGACTTTCCTAGTAATTGATTGAGTTATATTTAAATATTAAAAATTTAAAATTACATAATAAAACTATAGAGTAAATCAGAAATGTATGAGCTCTTTTTTATTTGATTTTAAAAATTAAGTTCACTCAGTTATTTTTCAAACAAAATTCTTGCTCCAAATCTAAATAACTTTATTCTTAATTTTTCAAAACACGTTTGATTTTTTCATTTCCTTGTGGATCAACTCTATTTTTACTAAATTTATTATTTACGAACGTTTCATACTTAGAAGGTACAAGCGTTTCGGCATATCATCTGCTAATTGTCAGTTTTTCCTTTTTCTGTTAACCGTTAAAACGGGGATGACTTAACGGGTATCGGACGGCAAGGTCACGTTTTGGACGGCCATTGTTTTTGCTTTAATGACAAGCGAACTTAGCATCGCTCCAAACTTGGGAAATTAGACGTCAACTTCACATGCCTCACATCACAAAAAAAGTATTTATATCTATATATATCTTCAACTAATCCTTTCCCTTTTTCAATTATAGGGAAGGTAGGATTTTGATTTCAGTTTTCTCATATGGCACTAACAGTACACCAAAACATTTTCCTAGACAATTCAAATATTTTTACGGTGTGTTTAGAGTGATTAAAAAAGAGATAAAGTGGGAACAGTAAAATAAGTTGTGAGTTCATAATTCGTACAGTAAAATAAAAAGTGAATAATTTTTAAAAATTTTAAGAGTTTTTCAAAGATTTTTAAAATTTTACAGTAAATCAAACGAAACCTCAATACAATTCAAAATTTTTTAAGAGGGTGATATAGACATAAGTGTCAAGCTTTATTGTGCATTTTATTTTTCTTCCTCTCTCTTATTACGTCTCCAAACATTTATCATACATGCACCAACCACGTATATATACACATATATTGTAGATTGGGTGAAAATATATTCTTAATGAAATTGCTTAATTTGTTCTATCAATGCCGTAACATGAAGAGTGTTTGGTTTCACAAGTCATGAGTTCTACCTAACCTTTAGAGAGAGTGATTGTTGCATCGCATGCATCATTACGTACGTTTTATTATGACTTTATGGATATATATTTTTGAAAATTACTTACTCGTGAAAAGAATTTATCAAAATTAGTAACTAATGTGATGTGATAATAATATTTTTGATATTAAAAATCATTTTGATATGTGTTTTCATGTAAAGTGATAAGACATAATTAAGGTGTCAAAGTCATTTTCGTAATTTATTCTGGTGATATAATATTATAATACTTTGGTAATTATTTTTTTAATATATATATATTATAACTCATGAGGATGTTCAAATTCTTTTGCGCACAGTTTAATTTATTTATGAAATCTTGAAATTAATGATCAAATAATTGATCAATTAATTCTTAAAATTTTAAAATTAATAATTAGACAAGTCTCCGTATTCTTAAAAAAAAAAGAAAATAAATCCAAACTGTCAATTTTTTTTTTTTTTTTAAGGGCAAACACAAGTTAACTTTTGAATATTTGTGGAGCTCTTATTTAACTATTTTTCCTTTGTTTTAATTATGGTAAGATTTGATAATGACTTATGACCAACATCGATCTATTTTTAATTTGAAGTCAGCTATAGCTTTCATAATTTTCCCAGCAACCACTAACTTCATATGCACATGCAGTGGGGTAATTTCATTGCCATTTGAATATGAAAGCTCCCTAGCTAGTGACCTGGGTCTCATAAAAGGAAGTAGTCGGTGGTGGTTTGACATAAACAAAAGCTTTAAAGGTTCTCTCAAACACATCATCATTGAACTTTTTAGATGGCATTTGATTTATTTATTTTTTATTTTTATTTTATATTTTAAAAATATTAAAATAAGGACATAGAAAATGCTGTAAGAAAACAGAAAATATTGTGTTTTCATTTTATGTGAAACTCATTTCTGAAACAAACTTTGAAAATACAAGTGACCAAATACGTTTTAAATTTTTTTTCTTATTTTCAAAAACATAAAGTGAAAAATGTGTTCAAAATAGAAAACAAAACACAAAAAAAAAAAAAAAAAAACCAAAAACAAATAAACGCTTAAATTTTTAAATCAAAATATTATTTGTCAAGACCTCTTATATATATATACACACACATATATAAGTATCGTTTGGAGTTAAATAAAAAAATACAAAACTCTACAAATTTCTATAAATACAAATTACGAGACTGTAAAATTTAAATTTTTTACTCACTAAACAAAATGTGAGACACTAATTTTTATAAATTTATACAAATTTATACAACTCCTAACACATATCTAACATTGGGTTATTCTAGCTATTTTTGTGAATGACTTTATATTAAAATTGAATGATTTGACGAGAACGTTTTATGATAAATAAATAATTACAAATCGTTGTTGATTAAAAAAAAAAAAGGAAGAAATATCATATATAAAAGAGAATACGTACCATTATAAAGCAAACGACAGGAATAATGATGAAATTTAGAAGTTTGAGAAACTACATTTTGGCAAAATTTTTTTTCTCCTCCTTATAATACCCCTAAACTTCTTATAACTAACTTTAACTTCAATATATTAAAAATAAAATTTTTACAACTACCATATAAATAAGTAATTAATTTCATGTATTTAAATTTTTTTTCCTTAAATACTCTTTAACTATCCATTACTTTCATAATTTTTTTATTTTTTAATTACCTATTAATTAACTAATACCTACTTAGATGCTCTTAACTAATTCATTATTTACTATTTGAGACACTTTTATCAATTTTTATATAATTTTTATTTAAAATAATTAATTTAACAAAAGAGGGCTCGCTACCCCTTGAACAAGAAGGCTTTCGGCGGTAACATAAAGATCAGGGAGTGATGGCGAACTGCCAATTAACGAATTTACCACCTGATCCATATTGGTAGCAGGAGGAGTGGCAGCTGCACGCCTAGAAATAAAGAATTTAGTTTCTCCCCGATTTCACGCTGTAAGATATGGGAGGCATGGTTTTTTATCACACACGTAGTGTGTGTGCTCAATTCTAGTGTAGTAATAAAAATATATATGTACACAAAATATATATACATATTTTTGATAATATATTAATTATAAGTATTTTATATTTTCTAATAGATGGTGCTAGTGATATTGTGTTTCCTTTTCTAAAAATAGAGTTTAAAATTAAAAAAAAGGTACTACTTTGCCAATATTTTTTTTTAAGATATAAAATTTTGTTAGAATTATAATCACTAAAAGTAAATAAAAATAAATGTAACAACTCATATCTTCATATATATTATTTTATTCAAGATGCATTTGACTATAATTTATTATGAGGATGTGACGATATGACTAGTGTAATGCCTGAGTTGACTCAATCGCTCGGTTCTTGGGTTGGATTTTGTTCATGTTAGAATAGCTTGGTTTAAGGTTTGGGCTGTCCCATGCACACCAAAACCTTTTGCCCGTGCACAGTTAAACTTTTTCCCATGTGCATAGCCTGTCACAGCTAGACAGCTGCAAGTAATTGTAATTCACTCTTTTTGGTTTTTTGGCGAATGCTTCCTTTTCATCTAATTCCCCTCCGCCCCCAACCTACCTAACCTCGGTTCCCAGCTGCAATGGCCTTGTTACCTCATCCACTTGCACTTACCTCCGTCAACTTGAAGTAACCTTGTGCCTAGATATGTGTTGAGTTGTTTTCCAAATTGAGTTTTTCCTCTCTTTTTTAGTATTTAATTAGAGTTGTGTAGAGTGTAAAATGAGGGTTAGTCCAGTGTTGGATGTTAGTTGTGATTGTAGTAACTTTCTGGCACTCTGTTGGATATTAGTTGTGATTGCAGTAACTTTCTGACACTCTTGAGCATTTTTGAGTTTTATTCTTTCTTCTCGAACGACTTGAGGTGGTAATTTTATTCCTTTCATATTATTTACATGATAAATCCATCCATATGGTGATGTTTGTTTTGTTGTTTAGTTGGCTTGATGCATAAAATGAGAGTTGATATAATATATACATGCATAAGTTTGAGGAAGAAGATGAATAGTAGGTTTAATTCATGTTATACACTTGATGTTTTGATAAATTAAGATTATGATTATAATGATATACTGTTAGAGATTGAAAATGTATATAATTATGGAAGGAAATTGTTTTGAATCAAAGAAAGCATATTTTGAAACTCAACAACCCAAAACAAAGCATGACAGCTTGCAGGTGCAAGAGATCAGTCATGCGCACCACCGATACTCAGTTGTGCACACAACTTGTGATTTGGCACCCCATGAGCACGAGGGCAGGATGTGTCACATCTCAAATTTCGTAACTTGAGTTGTGAACAAATAATTACATGCAATCACATAACCCTATTCCAATCAGAGCCAAACCATAACTTGAGCAAAATATAATATATTATGATTGAAAAATGTAATACAAAATAAGTTAAGTCATTGGGTACAATGCTCTAAAATATAAATAAATCCTCATCAAAGTGTACTAATAAATATAACTTACCACTCTATTAAGGGCATAAAAGAATAATATAAACCTGACAACTGAGGTATCAAAATACATAATTGTTAATCAAAAAGATGAAATAGAAGAACAACTCATTTATTTACATATTGTAAACCCTAGTATTTATTTTTGACTATTTATGTATTATTTTGGATCAATAAAATATTTAAAATGAGATTAGGTTAATTTATTTTATTTTTCCTAAGCTGGATTTGGCTTGAAGTAGTATTGGGTCGAACATTTGGGCTAAAGGCCCAGTCTTTTTCTTCTTTTTTTTTCCTTCTTCTTTTTTTTTTTTAGCTCTCGGCCATTCGAGAACTGAGACATAGAGGGAGAGAAAAGAGAAAGAAGAGAGAAAAGAGAGATAGGAGAGAGAGAAAGTGGATTTTTGGAAGGAAAATCGACAGATCAGGGTAGTATTTGATGCCGTGAATGTCATAGTGATGTTCGTTTTGCATGATTTCGCTCGAGGCAGGAGAAATTGACACCGAAAGTTTGGAGGCCAAAACTAAAATCTTTCATTTTCTTATTTCACTTTGGATTCTAGGTAGGTGAGACTTATATTCATGTTCTAGACATTGCTAGGATGATTTTTTGGAGGGGGTCTCAAACATATGGCATTCATCCAACGTAAACATGTGGTGCATATCTGCAAGAGGGACAGATTGGTAGTTGGAGAAACAGCTGCCTTGTATATTACATTTATAAAGGGGCAAAAAAAGTACATCCACATCCAATACCGATTACGACTCCAATCACGTCCATGTCGACTATATAGCAAAATTCCAGCCATCACTATATCAGTGCTCATAATTACTGAATACCGATAACACGTGTGAGAGAACTTATAAATACAGGAGCCATAAAGGAGAGAGATAAGTACCACCTACTTAGAAAAGATTTATAAAAAATCCCCATCTATCTTCTTCTTCCCATACACATATACTAACTTGACTGTCGGAGGGGCGGTCGGCCGAACATCGCTTGGCCAGTAGTTTTCCATTTCAAGAACCTGGCACCGGAGCGTTGAACTCAAAGTACCAATATCCGTGAGCACCGGTCTTACCACGTAAAAAGTATCCCTGAATTTGGTCAGCTACTTCAGCAGAAAGCCTTATCAAATTTTTGACACTTCAATTGGTGCTGTCTGTGGGATTCGAGAGTGTATTCCTATGAAAGATATAGCTTACCAGCAGTCAACATGGGCAAAAGTGTTCGAGAGGGGTGATCTAGTTAAGACCCACCCAAAATAAGGTCGGAGGTACCGAGAAGATCCGTTGATTGTGAACAGTCTCTTGTGTACAGCCAATCCATCGGGCGCAGATGTTCTGGGGGGTCGAACAGCTCGAGACCTAGTAAAATCATCAGGCTGTTGACCATTAGCTCTTAATGCAAAATGGGCTTACTTTGGCCCAGTTTTAGGTAGAGATACGACGAAGGGAGTAGGAATTGGAGATTCTCTATGACCAAATGGGCCTATATGCTGAGCATTCATGGGCTCAAGATAAGGGCCACTGATCTCACCATAGCTTTTGCAGACACAAACACCACGAGCCATACCAACACCTCCCCAAGAGAGGGAGCCAAACTCTATAAAGGAAGAGAAGATTCTCTCGATCAACAAGCCACTTTCCTTCACTCTAAGGGGGAATAGAAAGGTAATCCAGCTTAGACTCGCACGAGAGTAAGGCTAGCTCCAAATAGAGACATCCTCTAACTAATAGGGAATCCAAATAAGATGGTGGTGATCTAAAGGAGTAGGTGCTCAAACAACTAGCCAACAATGCTGATAAAAGGATAGGCCATTCCACTCACCACTTGGCCAGGAGGGCTCGCAATCACATTACCACTTTACCATTTACCATTGATATTGAACAAATGGAGCCTCCTCAGAAGTTTACCCCCCTAAGGTTCACCTTCTATGACAATAAAGCTAACCTAGTGGGATATGTACGCCACTATAAGCAGTCATGTCCCTATAAAACTACAATGATGCCCTCATGTGTAAAGTCTTTCCTTCCAGTCTGGAGAAAGTTACCCTACAGTGGCTCAATAGGTTGGAGCTAGGATCAATGAGCACTTAGACTAGATTGGTGAAAGCTTTTGTGGCCTGTTTCATCACCAACAGCAAGCAGCCCTGCTTGGTGGATACGTTGATGACCATGAGGAAGCGGAGAAATAAGAGCTTGAGGAATTACGCCTAGCAATAGTTCGAAGCCTACAATAAAGTAGAAGGGTGTCTCGAGTAGATCGCCGTGGCTTTCTTTAAACTTAGCTTACCAAGTGATGACAAACTTTGGCAGTCACTGACCAAATGGCTTACTGATGACCTGGCTAACTTAATGAATTGCATCGAGAAGTAATCCAAAGTTGATGACAAAACTAGAGGCATGGAGAATAAGCCCCTAAAAAAAGAAGGGAATAAAGCAAAAGCACGCGTTGGAGATAAAAGGTCAACCAAGGAGCAGAATAGAAAGGATATGTTCGGGGCCGTTCAAATAATTTTCAAAGTTCTGATCTTCAAGTTGTTTCCGAAATTAAAGATGAACCATACTTTCTATAACCCGTAAGATGACTGGAGATCTATCTGAAAGGGAGAAGTCCTTACATTGTGCCTATCACCGAGAGAAGGGTCATCGTACGGGGGAATGTCGAGCATTCAAATACCACTTAGAAGAGTTAGTGTGCACAGGGCATCTGTGCGAGTTCATTGACAATCAGAAAAACAAGAAGGGTCAAGCTGATCGGTCCCACAGAGACAGTAAGCCACGTGCCAATCAACCTGCTTAGAGAATCATTAACATGGTGCACCTTGGCTACGAGTTTAGGGAGGAGGAGATCAGATCTCGAACAGACTACATAAGGGTGGCCCACCTCGATCAGGTGCTGAATGTAAGGAATTTGGTGGCTAGAAGTCGTAAAAAGAACAGAGCTGAGCCAGAGCAGGAGCTCACCTTTACGAACGGTGCCTTGAAAGGTGTTCAGTAGCCATTTAATGACACCTTGGACGTAATCCTAGATGTCAGAGATTGCAATGTATGCCATATCCTCATTGATTAAGGTAGCTTAATAGAAGTTATGTACTATGAGCTTTTTAAGGAGCTCGAATTGTTGGAATCTGACCTCACTCCCGCCTATTGTCCCTTGATTGGGTTTAGCTTGGTGCCAGTCTGACCCCTTGGGAGAGTCACAATCCCTGTTCAAGTTGGGTCGGTGGCGCTGCAAATTGAGTTCTTGATTATGGATGTTCCTTCATCATATAACACCACAATGGGACGTCTATGGCTGCATAAGATGAAGGCAATTCCTTTTACCTACCATCAAATAATCAAATTTCTAACACCATAAGGAGTGTTCTCGGTCAGGGGAGATCAAGTTATCTCCAAAAGATATTACTCGGTCGTTGTTGGGTCAAAGAACATTCCTAGTGAGATCAAGTCATTGGCTAGGCTAGAAGATACATCGACTTTTGAAATTAATAGAAAAACACCCAAGGAGAAAGTAGTCGAGGAACTGGAATTCATCCCCACTTGCGATTAACCAGAGAAATTTTTTCTAATTGGAAAAAAATTGCCCAATCATGACAAATGAAGGCTTGTGGATCATCTGAAACAGAATTTAGAAGTTTTCGCATGGACTCTATATGAAATGCCAAGGATTAACCTGGGGCTCATATGCTATAAGCTAAGTGTCTTGCCGACGATGAAGTCAATCATCCAAAAAGGAGGGTGATCATCCCCTATACATGCCAAGGCCATAATCGAAGAGGTTGGAAGATTGCTTGAAATCGACGCAATTCGGGAGGTCAATTATCTAAAGTGGCTTTCCAACACGGTGATAGTAAAAAATAAGAATGGCAAATGGTGAGTCTATGTTGATTTCATTGACATCAACAAAGCTTATCCAAAAGACCCTTTCCTTTTGCCAAAAATTAATCGGCTCGTTGATGCTATTGCCAAGCACGAAATGATGAGTTTTTTAGAGCTTACTAGCGTTATCACGAGATCCCCATGTTAGAACCAGGTTAAGAGAAAACTATGTTTATCATATCCAAAGGAGTCTATTGCTACAAAGTAATGCTGTTCGGACTAAAGAATGCAACCCACATATCAGATGATGGTTACAAAGATGTTCAGTGGATAGATCGACAAAATAATAGAAGTTTACATTGATGATATGGCCATTAAAAGCAAGGTGGGAGCCAACCATTGGTTTAACCTTGAGACGGTATTCAAAATCCTCAAACAATATGGTTTACAACTTAATGCGGCCAAATGCACTTTCAGGGTCAGCTCGAGAAAGTTCCTTGGACATCTGGTAACTAAGAAAGGCGTGGAAGCTAACTTCGAGCAAATCGTTGCCACTCAGAAACTACTACGACCGGCCACAATAAAAGAAGTGTAGAAACTAATTGGCATGACAGCGACATTGAACCACTTCATTAGTCGGTCTTTCAATCGATGCAAACCTTTCTTCAGGTTATTAAAGGAGAAGCGTATTCTACATTGGGATAAAAAGTGTGACCAAGCATTTGAGGAATTGAAGAGGTATCTGGCATCATCACCACTCTTATGCGTACCTCACCCCCGAGAAAAACTACAATTATATTTATCAATTTTCGGGCATTCAGTCAGCACAATCCTAATAAAGGAGAAAGTCAAAACACAATGACCAGTTTATTATGTCAGCAAAATAATGATCAAAGCAGAGCAAAGGTATCTTCCCATTAAAAGACTAGTCTTAGCATTGATCGTTGATTCAAGAAAGCTATCACACTATTTTCTAGCTCTCCCAATAATAATAGCGACCGAGCACCCACTAAAATCCATACTTAGGAAAGCTGACCTTTTCGGCAAAATGGTAAAATAGGCGGTCGAGTTTGATCATGTAACATCAGCTTCATACCTCAGATAGCCATCAAAAGGCAAGCTCTCGTAGACTTAGTTTGTCTCCTCGTTCGACACAGACTAATGTAATATGTCAAAGGCCATTGATGAAAGAACTTGGAAGATTCAGGTGGATGGTACTATAATAAAAAAAAGCACTGGAGCTGGGGTCATTTTTATTTCACCAGAGGGGCTGATCTATGATGATGTTGTAGAATTGTGATTCCAAGCACCAAACAATGAAGCTGAATATGAGGCCATGCTGATCGGGCTCAAGTAAACCTTAGGGCAACATGCACAAAGAGTCACCTTATCTTTAGATTTTCAGCTAATCATTAACCAGCTCAAAGGTAAGTACGAAGTCTGTGCAAATAACATGATAAGATATCATCGACAAGTAAGAACACTAATTGGAAAGTTTGATGTGGTGGAACTTAAGCTAATTACAAGGAAGGAGAATAGCCAAGCAGATGTCATGGCCATTTTAGGGGCAACTAGGTGACTTGGGGAGGCAAGAAGCATCACGGTGGAAAAACTTTTTCATCTGAGCGTACAAGAGCCTGAGCAAAGTGTGCAAATGACTTCCCCTGCACCAAGTTGGATGGACTCCATTGCTCAGTACCTTAGAAACGATGTGGTTCCTCAAGACAAGAAAGAAGTCGTCAAGGTTAGGAGCAAGGTGTCAAGATTCTTATTGTCCCATAACCAGTAATTGTATAAGAAATCATTCAGTGGGCCGTATTTGCTCTACATTCACCCTAATCAAGTACAGGATTTGTTGAAAGAATTGCATGAGGGTAGTTACAAGGCACACGCTGGGGGTGATGGTGATCCATGGCCACCGAGTAATGTCACAAGGCTACTGGTGGTTCCATATGTAGAAAGATGCCATTTGGTATTCTACAAAATGCGACAAATGCCAAAGGTTTACCCCAATTCCTCACCAACCTACTCAAGATATGATTTTCTTAACAAGTCCGTGGCCTTTCGCCCAATGGAGGCTAGACATAGTTAGACCACTATCTATGGCCCTTGGAGGTCGGTAATGGTTACTCACAGCAATGGACTACTTCATAAAGTGGATTAAAGCTGAATCTCTTAGCACTATAAAAGACTCCGATACCAGGAAATTTATATGGAAGAGCTTAATCACGAGGTACGGGTTCCTACGGAGATTAATCTCAGACAATGGCACATAATTTAACAGCAATGCATTTAAGGAATTCTGTTTGGACCTTGGTATTCGCAATCACTACTCCACGTTAGCATACCCACAGAATAATGGCCAGGCTGAGGCCTCCAACAAAACCATACTAAACGGCATCAAGAAACGACTGGAACAAGCTAAGGGATGATGGGTAAAAAACTGTCGACTATACTCTAAGCATACAGAACCACTTCATGATGATTAATAGGAGAAACCCCATTCTTATTAGCATAAAGGACAGAGACAGTCATACCACTAGAGATTGGCATCCCAACAATCCGGACTTTATCTTTCTTGTAAGAAAGTAATGATGCCGCACTTGAGAGGAATTTGGACTTACTTGATGAGAAAAGAGAACTCACTTAGATCCGATGGCTGCCTATCAGCAGCAACTAAGGAAAGCAAGCATGTCTGGACAAGAAACTTCAATGTCAGAGATCTTGTACTCAAAAAGGTAATGCTAGCAACGAATAATCCCGTTGATAGCAAGGTTAGTCCAAACTAGGAAGGCCTTTACAAAGTTAGCGAAATGATTAGCAATGGGGTATATCGTCTCAAAGATATGGAAGTTATTAGGCTATAGAACGTCACTAACTTAAGGATCTACTATCATTGAAAGTGTCCAATGTAAAAGTTTATAGATGATAGACTTTTTTGTTTTCCAAAGCTCGTGCATTTACAAATAAATAAATCTTATAAAGGCCCGACACAAGGCCACAGCTCAGCCACCCAACCCGTCGACCACCATAAAGCTTAGCGCAAAGCCATGGTTTGGCCACCTGATTCGCTTAGTTCAGCCACCTCGATACCTAGCGCAAGGTCACAGTTCAACCACCTGACCTGCTTAGGTCGGCCACACCAATACCTGGCACAGGGTCACAGTTTAATCGTCTGACCCACTCAAGTCGGTCACAATCGATTTTCCTAAACTCAAGAGTAAAAAACAAAGTGCTCCAACTCAAACACAACACGACTTGACTTGCATTCATTTTAGGTTACAAACTTAATATGCTCCAACTCGGACACAACATGGCTTGACTTATATTCATTTTAGGTAGCAAACTTAATATGTTCAAACTCGGACACAACACTGCTCGACTTTGTTCATTTTTAGGTCACAAACTTAATATATTCCAACTCGGACGTGATATGACTCAACTTATGTTCATTTTGGGTCATAAATTTGTAAAGTATCCCAACTCAGATGTAACATGACTTAGCTTGTGGTCATTATCAGATAAGTTTTGATTACTATTTGTTAGAAAAAGCTTTACAGGCATTAAGAATAGGCATGTTTTGGTCATTACTTGCCAAGCTTTCAAATATTTACAAGTGTTAAAGATCGAATAAGTTTTAATTACCAGTTATTAGTAAAAGCTTTATGGGCATTGAGAACAGGCATGTTCTAATCATTAGTTGCCAAGTGTTCAAATATTTACAAGTGTTGGAGGTCGAGTAAACTTTGTTCAGATCATTAGCTACAAAAATAGAAAGTATAAAAATAGAGACAAAGAAAAAAAATGTTCATTCACAAAAGGGGGCCTAACCCCCTGAAAGCTACAAAGAGAGATAAAACAATTAAAAAAAAAGAAGAAAAAGATAACATAATGGCTCAAACTTCAAGCTTATATCCTACTTAGTCTCTTTTAATGAACCCAAGCCATCAGTAGGTTCATTGTTAGGTGGGAAGGTCTGATCAGCATCTTCGTTTGCCACCTTACTTGTCTTATTCTGGCCACCTTCGACCTCAGTGGTCTGACTAGCCTCCCGAGCAACCCTCTCCCTGGCCTGCGTAGAAAGAGTTTCCTTATCTTCATCTTTATTGTCCAGGGGAAATAACTCAGGCTCATTCTTCAGCCATTCAAAAGCCATATAGAGGTCAGAATCTAAGGGATGGCCAGCCTTGTTGAGGGCGTTTACCCAGTTGTTTCGGTAATATGTCTTCGCTGTGATGGATGCCTATTTTTGGTAATCATCACCAGTGGCCTCGTAACCTTTAGAATAGGCCTTCTGGCATTTCTCTTGAAGTTTGATCTTGGCCTTGGCCATCCTTTTATTTATAGCCTCAAAGCCTCTTTACATGGCAGCAAGATTGGCCTCAAGACACTTGGTCTTCTCTATAAGTTCTTCGTTCTGGATGTAGACCGACTTCACATTAACCTCTACTTTTTCAGCTCGAATGCACTGAGCATTGGCAGCTACCTCAGCATTGCTAAGACTTTTTGAGATGCATGTAAAATGCTAATCTACATCCCTGAAGAACTCCATGGCCTATAAGTAAAGAAAATAGAGAGTTAAAAATAAATTTACACGTAAGAAAGTCATCTAACCTTACTAGGAAAGAGTACCGCACCGATTAGAAGAACTATACCTCATCGGGTATGTTTCTAGTCTATTCTCGATCATTGGGGAGCGTCGCGACATTTGCGATTGATATCGCAATGCTCTGATTGGAGATGGCTAAATCTCCAGTTATGATTGGCCTGGTGTCGATCATCAGGTTAACGATAAAGTCATCGCCTTGTCGTAGTATGGCATGTTCATTGTCAAGTAGGATTAGTCAGCTGCTGCTCGGAATGTCATGAACTTTGGCTGGCCTCTTCTTTATTATAACCCTACTACGTGCAGTGGGGGTGGAGGTGGGGGTAGAAGCGAAGCTGCTTTCTGTTTCTTACAGACCTCTTTCTTGTCTTTATCGTTTGGTCTCTTCTTCATGGTGGGAAGAAGGTTCCTCAGAGGCATCCTGGCTGAGCTATGTGGTGGAGCAAAAGTGACAGTCATTGTCTAGGGAACTCTGATTAGAAAATCTCCTGAGTCAACCAGCTTGTTTATTTCGTCTTCACTAACATTTGGTGGGAGGGTTGTGTAACTCCAGTGTGTAGGCTTATAGCCAAGCAAGACTGTAGCGGTCTGAACTAGTTCCCTCAATGTGCCTTCTCTTTTATAGGCAAAAACTTCAATGATCTGATTGAAATTCACGCTCTGAGGGTTGATAAACCTCCTATTGAAACACTCGTCAACATAAAAAAAAAAAAAAAGAGAAAAATGTCAATTAACATTCAATCACAATAAAAGTTAAAAAGAAACAAAAAAAAAAAAAATGAAATAAGTAACTACCTATGTCCCTGGGTATCCTTTGAATGCCGTTATGCTAATCTTCCCCTAGTAGCTATTGCCAATCTCCTCCGACCAGGATATGGTCCTCCAGCAAATTTTTGCTTGAGTTGGGAAAGGCATACACAAGGTTATCCTCCACTCAGCACTTCAAATAATAGCGACTATCCTTTAATGGAGTTACGGCGTAGTAGTGTAGGATTTTTGGGGGGCCAAGATTGATCCTTAGAATCCTATTGAGTTCTATGACCCCCACTAAGATTCTATACCCGTACGGGGCCAACTATTTGGGACAAATTCTAACCATAGAGAGAAAGCTTTGAATAAAGGGTTGGAGTGGGAGTCACCCTACACTCCGCGATGGCCAGTAATGGCCATCGTATCCATTCAAACCCTTTGTTTTCAGTATATTAAAATTGTCGACCCTTCTTTTTTTTTTGGTAAGTAAATTGTCGACCCTACGTAGGGCCAACTGAACAGAATCGGGGATCTGATGCTTGGCCTTAAAGGCCTCCATACGCCCCCAATTTTCAAAGGGCGTTCAAGAATTTCCCATCCTAAGAAAAGTAAAAAAGAGGAATCAAAACGAAGATTAAACACTCACCCAAATATGATTCAGCAATGAAGTTTCTAGTCAGACACCGGGATGAGCTCAGGTAAAGAAAGCAAAAAGGGGACTTGAGACAAAAGGGTAATAGGAGTTTTTGGAACTTGAAGACATGAAAAATTTCCACAGATGAGAAGAATGAGTATTTACAGAAAGAAAAAGTGAAAGGATGGGAGATGAAAATGTGGCATGCTACATTTATAGTCAAGGGACTGTTAGCGTGCCCCACACATTGCGTATCTGCATTGGCGACATTTGGACTAGGCTATTTATAGCCCACTGACATCTCCTAACTATTATATCCTTAGCATGCATGATTCATGATACTCGTGTACATATTATGTTGAGTATGTTGTAAATGCCGATTAGGTGAGGTATTATCCAAACACGTACGTGCGTATTCTGTATTATTTTCAGCTCTTTTGCATATGTTGAACACCTCACATGCACAAGAGCTAGGGGTAGTTGGAGAGGGTCTTAAACACATGGCATGCATCCAATGTAGACACATGGCGCATATTTGCAAGGGAGATAGATTGGTAGTTAGAGAAACGGCAGTGTTGTGTATCGAACTTTTGGAGGGGCAAAAAAGGTATGTCCACATCCACTACCGATTACAGCTACAGTCACGTTCGTATCGACTATGTGGTGTAATTTTGGCCATCGCTACATCATTGTTCATGATTATTGAAAACAGATAACATGTGTGAGAGAACCTTTAAATACGTGATCCATAAAGGAGAGAGGTAAGTACCATCCACTCAGTAAAGATTCTATAAAAAAATTCTTCTATCTTCTTCTTCTTCCCGTACACATATACTAACTTGATCGTCAAAGAGGCATTCGGCCAAGCATCGCTCGGCTAGTAGTTTTCCATTTCAAGACCCTAGTGCTGGAGCACTAAACTCAAAGTACCAATATCGGCGAGCATTAGTCTGACTACGCAAGATATATCCCTGAATCTAGTCGGTTACGTCAGTAGAAAGCCTTATCGAATTATTGACACTCCAATTTTGATGTTTATATATGCTTGATTTGGTTGAATATAATAAGATTTGTGTATATATAAGTCTATATGAATGTGTGTATATATACATGCATATAAATGTGAAGATCTTACATACATTTGAGTTATTCTTCGATTAAATACTGTAGAAACATGTGATTTAAGTGTTTAAAAGTTTATAAATGAGTTATTATTGAGATTGAGGCTTAAATGGGTGATGTAGGGAAGATTTGGAGTTGGGTTTCGTTGAAAACAAAACCAGGAACTTGGCACTAGTCTCCAGTATTTGGACCGACTATTGTGATTTCTAAAAGCATGTTTTGTGCCTAAACCTATTTATTATGGATCTTTAAAGATAAAAGGAATCCTAAATCATTATCAAGCCTAATTAGAATGCATATTTATATTAAAATGATATTTATTTATATGATTGAGCATATCATGTGCATGGAGTCGAGGTTGCATCATTCGATTTGATATTATGGTTATTAATTAGCCAAGAGTGGCCTGTTGATAGTTTGACGTGCCGAGGCATGGGTTATATATATGGACAAGATCCATGACTTGAGAAAAATTGTAAAATGAATTTTGAAAATACCGGATGATCCCCAATCGATATATATGATTAGAGCTTAGTCATTTGGTGTTGGGATGTTAATTATGATATATGATTATAAGATTTTTTCTAGATTACAGCCGAACCCTACTTGAGTTAAACAGATGCCTGACCAAGGGTGTAACACAGTTCCATAGCGAAAGGGTCAGGAGGTGTAACACTGTTCCCCTGAGTCTTACACCAGTGGAGGTGTAACACGGTTCCCCACTCGGATTATATATATATTGAGATATACGTTCGATGTAAACGTAAATGGTGTGGTTAGTGACCTCGCGTGTTTTACTAAGCGTTACCCATCTTAGGATAAGGTTGGGAGTAGATAGAGACTGGAGTATGCATTAACATTACATTTTATCACATTCCATTACATGAGATTGTGTTTATATTCTTTTATGTTGAGAGGTTGATATAATGTGACTGTGACATTAATTGATGAGACGTACGGTTTATTCGGTTGATCATAAGTTTAGCTATAAGATAAGAGATATAAATTAGGAACTATGGTGACTTGATTCCCAAAGTGGGATACGTAGGCAGCTTGGGCTTGAGTAGCATAAGTCCGGTCTTACCTATGGATAATAATAATTGTGTTTATTCTTCTTAATTGAGAATTGAATTATTAATATTATAAATTGTGTGACCCAAGGTGTGGGTCTACTGTTTACATTTATGATGTTATTATTTTAAGAGATATAAATATGATTATAGTATCTATTTTGACCGTGCATACCATAGATGCTATAATTGAAGATGGTGCCAAAGTGGATTATATTATTTTTTAATTTATGATAATGTGCTCAAATAATATTTTATATGAGAATGATGGACATTTGGTAATACCTTAATTGATATTTATGATAAAGACCTAACTTGGACTAGATTTTAGTTGGTTTTATTTGATTCCCATATTTTCATGCCATCTGTTCTGGACTATGAGGTTAGGGGCGTGACACTTATCATGCAAATCAATCATAAAGTAAATGATAATACACTAGCATATTATATCAAAATCATACAATCATATCAATCAAGCATACATTAAAATCTTCTTATCATATGCTATCACTACCGATCTCATTATCATTATCTTATTAAGTTTTATATCCATTTGTCATCTTAAACGTGTACCTGTTATACATCAATACACATCAACACTAATACTAATTACCAAAACTTAAATCTAACTCATGCAAACACACACCAACAAATATAGGTAAGTACTTAATGTGATGAAGACCGTGTGCATATCATCATAGGTGTCTACATCATAAAAGCAGTCCGTACACCATCGTAGGTGCTTGCGGTGCGTAAGCAATCTGATATGCTTTATGAGTTACTAGCCCACTGGAAACAATAACCAACTCTTCACAGGTTTGGGAACTTTTAACCCCTGGGTGCTTATAGCCACTATCTAATAGTACCTTCCCGACCTAAAATTAACTCAGAAATATATACGCACACACACCACATAAACACATCACCATGTCACAACGTCCAACTCATCATGTCACAATCAGAATCTAATCTTGACAAAACATCATAGCCCTCTATAGGACATTATAATCTGATTCATCTTGTCTCATTATCAATACTAAAGTCCTTATCAATGTCATTAACACCATCATATATTATTATCACATAAACTTAATATGTCTATTCAAATTCTTAAACCATTACTAGGTCACACACTAAAATATCCCTTAGAAATCATTTCAAGAAATCAAGTACCATTTCTTTGAAAACTTCATTTCTGAAACCATTTTCAAAAACCAAAATAAATTTCAATTGAAAGCTTTTTGAAAAAAGCTTAAAAAGTACCGGTGGTGTGCACAGAGCAAAGGTTAGTTCGTGGGGGTGTTCAAAGAGATAGGTCAAGTGATCAGACTAAAAGTGGTGCGCATGGATGATTTCTGAACACTTCTAAATATTGCATCTAGAAAAACCTCTAAGTATAAGGGCATGTGGTGTAGTTTTACCTGGTGAGTCCAGGATCGTATTCACAGGGAACTTTGAGATTGAACACTAAGGTTTTCTAAGTTCTTCTATCTACGGGTTTCTTTTAAAAAAAAAAAGAAAAGAAAATTGATTTTGGGTTTTTAAAATTTTTGATTTACTAACTATTAAATAAATAAACTAAATTGCAACGATTAAATTAAACTAAAATGAAAGCAATAACATAACGTATTCAAGTTAATTTAAGATCTTGATTCAACCTACAAATTGGGTGAATACCTTATTCTCATGTTTGGATGTGATTAGTATCTTAGTTTACAACTCACGTTTAGGAAAAGTAAACTAGAAATATTTTATCGTGAAAGTTTTAATTTCCAAAGCACGGTTTTAAAATCACATTTAGGATAAATAAAACCAGAAAGATATCATTTTGAAAACATTCTTTGGTCTAGAGATCTCTTTTATTTGATTTCAAAATATAAATAAAGTTTTAATAATGTAACATCATTAGGGATTTCAACAAAATATGATCGATGTTACACGTTTTCGAAGGCTTTGAAAATCAAAAGAGAAAGAAATTGAAATATGATCGAGGTTACACGTTTTCAAAGGCTTTGAAATCAAAAGAGAAAGAAAACTAGAAAACATATCTAAATTTATTTCCTTTTTTTTTCAAAGTATTAAGAAAGTTATAATCTTATTTAATTACCAGTGATTTCAAGGAAATATGATCAACTACACAAGTTTTCGAAAGTTTTGAAAATACTAGAAAGTAGATTTAGAGAACAAGAATCCTAATATGCAACTTTTACATTGCATGCTTGGATTCGATCACATCTAACATTCAAAAAAGATCCACCCATCATTGATGGGTTGAATTAAATGTAAATCTAGTCTAACATCGATGAAATAATAAAACAATAAATAAAAAGAGAAAGCGAAAAGAAAACGAACTGCATTAATGAAATGTAAAACGAACTTACAATACGTTGAAGTATTCACGAATTTGTATCCATAAAACAAAGCCAACAAATCTCTGTAAACTAACCTATACTAATGAAAAATTGAATCTGAAAATACAGAGAAGAAAAGCCCACCTTTACGGCTGAAAGAACAACAATATATAAAGCGTAAACCTAAACCTTAACTTAATTTCTTGTGCATGTTGCCTGCTATGGTTCGGACCACCCGTCAGAGTGTCTGAACCATAGATTCAATCCTTGTTTCCAAGATGAAAGTTGTAGCCCTTTGAGTTTTCTTTCCAACCCAAAAAGACTTGCATCAATCGGAGTTGTAAGTAAAAAGATATGGCCAAAATATTGAATGGGTGTTGTGTTGAATCATCCAAAGAATTTCGAATTGTGCGACTTTGTAAGCTGATTTTGGGGTAGATGGATACTTCTTTTGGAGCTCGACTCTTCATGAAATTGTAGCTAAGAATGTGTAGTTGACTTTGGGCTTTTGAATCACCTCAATTAGATCTCGAAAACTCAAGATATACCCCAAATACTACGGTGATTAAGATTTGTCTAGCTTTCTAGCCTTGAATTTTAAGCAATCTTTCAAGGCCCAAAAAAACTTGAATTTTGTCCGATAATAGATTTTTGAAAAGCTTGAGATGTCCACTACAACTTTGCTGTAGACCACTTTTAATTTCTGGAACTCCTTCTATGTCAAAATTATGCATCTATCTCATTCCAACAAGCTATTTTGGTATATTTTCTACTAAAACCTACATAAATGAACAAAGTAACATAACTAAACAAAATTAAACTAAAATAAACATATTAAAACATAAATTATCAGAATTAGCATAGAAATCAAGGCTTATGATTACACTTTTCAAGTGTAATCACACCCCCGAACTTACCTATTGCTAGTCTCTAACAATGAAAGAATTGAAATCTTCGGACTAAAGGGGATAAACCAAACAATCTCAACTTATTCAAAAACAAAGATAAGTAAAGATTCAAATAAAAAGGGAGGTCCATTTTCGTAGGAGACACATGACCACACTTAGCACCTGAGGCAAGCCCTTTAAACCCTTAGGTTCACCCTAGTGGATGAGTAAGGTCTCGTGAGGGTTTGCAGTGATGCTACCCACAAAAATCTATGGTATGGTCTCAAAGTGTCAAAAAAGTGATTAAGATAAAAAATGAATTAAGCTTAAGACCAACAAGTCACAAAACCCAAATATCATATGTAATTTCCAGGTGCTAAGAATAAATGCATGGACTATCAAAGTAGAAAGAGCATGTGTGCAAAATTGTTTCATTCATTCAACAAGGTTACAAGAGCATAAACGGAACTAGGTTTTGACTTCAAATACTCACAAGGTACCACTCATAGAAAGGAATTCACTCATTAAGGTTTCTCGCACGCCTATTAACACATGATGCTATTCTAGTTGCACATAACCCCACAATAAGTGAGTGAACTGAATTGAAGTTCAAAGTGGACAGCTCATAATAATATTCCAATGCATGTGCAAAAGATCACATCACACAACCTACACAAGACCACTACATGCACAATACAAGAGTTGCTTGCTCAGAATCCACTAGTTCTTTGTTTTGGTTGTAACTTGGCTAGGGGTAATGGTTAATAATGAAAGATATGGAAATCAAAGCACGTCTTGGGATAAAGATGCTTAAGTGAACACAAGTCCCAAACTACCCATTTCCTTTCCAAACCCCAACAAGGACTACAACAAGAAGTTTATTCACACTAAATACTACCCTTGGGACAATTGCAAATATTATAAATAATGTACAGTATTTGTACAAGTCCCACAATTTCATAAACAAAAGGTGATAATTTTTTTTCTTTTTTTTTTTAGTTTTTGAAATAATGAAATATATATCAATTGAATTCTCTACCCAACATTTCCTGTCAATATGCTCTCAAAAGTTTCCATTCCCAACCCCCGTTCACGTCATTGACATTGAAGCACTTTTATAACCCAAGACATGTAAAGGTAAGGCTTAAAGTGTGTGAATAAGGTTAAGGGATAATATGAGGTGGTAACCAAGAAATATATATGTCACACACTTTATTAAAAGGCTTCAAGTTGGCTCCTAGGGTAATTCATAACCAAGGAAGGATAAGAAGGTCCAAAATAGCAAAGAAGGCCTAACATCATGTTCAAGGCTTGCAACAACTCATAATGTGCCAAGTGAAACTTATGCAAGTGTGTGTGAATTGGTGCATTGAAAACCAAAGTGAAGAACAAAAGAGCTGTAATTATGTGCAACCCCTTAAGAAAAGAATAATAGGCTCAAAAGCTCACCGTTAAGAGGTATAAGTCCCCACCTAGTTCCAGAATGCTCAATTAACCAATGTTAAACAAAATCCACTCCTAAGCATATACGCTCTTCTCTATGATAGTCACAAAAATGCACAAAGTCATAACACAATCAACTTGAACTAAGTTTCCTATTAAAGCTTGAACAAAACTCATTCATTAGTCTCTCACTCAATTCCACAATCAACAAACCAAGAAAGGTTGACATGTAGGTATAAATGTGCTAAATTCATGTATTCAAGCTTAAAGATGCTCAAAAATTTTAAAATTTTGCATTTTGGCACAAAGTCATCATGTGAACCTTACCCCCAACTTAAAATTCACATTATCCTCAATGTGAGAACCATGAAGCATATGTGGGTCCGTAGTTTGCAATAGTGAGCATGAAACAATAACCACAAAAGGCACAAATAAGAACAAAGCACAAAATAAGCTAAGTACAAAATAAACCAAGCATGCACCCATTATTCAAGCCACTTAAGGCATCACCCAATACATCCCGCCTAACTTAGGTTCTACAACACCCCCAACAATGACAATTATAAATATGAAATACCAACTTGGAAGTGCAAAACCAAATAAAAGGAAAAGGAAGGATATTACCTCAAGGCTTCCTTATTCGAAGAAAATAAAAAACTACACAAGAAAAATGTTAGAATCAAAAGAAGATAAAAATAAAAGAATAAAAAAAACAAGAAGAAAAGAGTTAGTAGAAAGAAAAAATAAAAATAAAAGAAAAAGAAAAGCTAAACTAACAAAAAATCAAAAAATAAAGAAAGAAAAGCCTAATCTACTAATATAAAAGGGTTAATGCAAAAATATACTATCCAACTCCTAATCTCTCCCAAGCCTCACCAAACGGCTTTAGAAATGAAATATTCTCCTCGAGTCTAGGAGGTGCCAAAAATGAATGTGCTCCTAGTGCAGAGATCATTGGAGAATTCATGGCCTTGTGAGGATCTTTGAATCCCAAATATGGTCCAAAGTTATTTGCATATATGAACATAGAATGTGATTGTGCATTCTCTAGGATTCCCTCAACACCTAAAAAATCAATGCAAACTACCTTTTTGGTCTCCACCACTTTCCTAAATGTGTGGCCAGTCTTGGTGAAAACATAGTTAGTTCCCTCAGTAGGATTCTCAGTTGGGGTGAGGGCAAAAGAGGATAGGTGTGCACCACTCTCACTCTTAGGCTTGTCTATCGAACTCTTATGTTAGAGCCTAGTGGGAATGAGTCAAAGGGCTCATTCCCTTCACTATCCCAACTATTGTCTAAACAGTCACTCCACTCAAAGTTTAAAGTTTTTGAATTAGGATTTTCACGTGCAAGTAACAAAAAGGCCCTAGATTTAGCAATTTTAGTTGGACAGACATGAGGATATGCTGTGCACTCGAACAATGTATCATCTAATGTAGAATCAAAATCTTTGTAAGTCTCATGTGCACTAGAATCAATTTTTAAGTTGATTTTTTCCCTATGTTGAGTTTGTTCACAGAGTGACTCAACTTGTGCATTGTTAGATTCAGTAGGCCAATAATCTCGGGGCTTCTCAGACTGGCCCTCGATGAGTAGAGTGGAGTTGGGACATACAGTATCCAAGTAATTGGGCTCTGCACTTACTCTACTTTTTAAGGATGGATCATGAGGATCAAGTGAAGTAGGAGTTTATGGGAAAGGGTCAGTATGGCTCTCAAGTGAATGAGGTTTAAAGCTAGGTTCAAGTTTTTCCCGTGGCTATTTTTCCTGTGGCTTAGTGTGTTCGTAGAGAAATTTAAAAAATGACCATACCTCTTCTGGGGTGAGGTCAAGGAACTCCTTATCCAAGCTTTTATCAAATGCTCAGTGTAACTCACACGATAGAGCATTATTGAATATGCCTAGAATGTACCCTAATTCTAGTCCATGATTTAGGAAAGTTTCTAAAAGGTTTTTTAAATCTCTCCCAGCATTTATAAATACTTTACCCTTCCTAAAACAAAAATTTCTAATTTGAAAACGGAAGGTGATGTTTTGAAAATTGGGGAGAAAAGTTGCAATAAAATCATTTTGTAACTCTTCCCAAATATTAATGGACCAAGTAGCAGCACAACACCAATCATCGGCTACTTTGCATAATGATAACAGGAAAAAATTACACTTAAATGTGTCATCCATGTAACCATTCGTGTAATAGAAACAAACTGACTCAAAATGTTTTAAACAAACTCTGGGGTCCTCATGTTGAAGTCCATAAAATTTAGGCACCATAGAAAAGGTTTGTAGGGCAAAATCAATTCCATAAATGCTGCCTAAATAACCAGTGAGTGGGTGGGTAGTATCTGGTGAACTAGAATTATAAGAAAAACAGTTCATGTTTAAGAATCCCCCCCTTTTTTTTAAAAGGAAACAGTAGAAGAGTAAGCTAGAGTTATCCTAATGAATCAAAACTAAGTCCCCTGGCAACGGTGCAAAAAACTAGTCTGCTTCTAAATATTGCGTCTAGAAAAACCCCAAAGTATAAGGGTGTGCAATGTAGTTTTACCAAGTGAGTCTAGGATCGTATCCATAGGGAACTTTGAGATTGAATACTACGGTTTTCTAAGTTCTTCTATCTACTAGTTTCTTTTTAAAAAGAAGTAAAGAAAATTGATTTTGGGTTTTGAAAATTTTGATTTACTAACTACTAAATAAATAAACTAAATTGCAACAATTAAATTAAACTAAAATAAAAGCAATAACATTATGCATTCAAGATAATTTAAGATCTTGATTCAATGTACAAATTTGGATGAAAACCTTATTCTCATGTTTGGATGGGATTATTATCTTGGTTTACAGCTTACGTTTAAGAAAAGTAAACCAGAAAGATTTTGTCATGAAAGTTTTAATTTCCAAAGCACGGTTTTAAAATCACATTTAGGATAAATAAAACCAGAAAGATATCATTTAAAAAACATTCTTTGGTCTAGATCTCTTTTCTTTGATTTCAAAATATAACGAAAGTTTTAATCATGTAACATCATCAGGGATTTTAACGAAATATGATCAAGGTTACACATTTTCGAAGGCTTTGAAAATCAAAAGAGAAAGAAAACCAGAAAACATATCTACATCTATTTTGTTTTTTTACAAAGTATTAAGAAAGTTATAATCTTGTGTAGTTATCGGTGATTTCAAGGAAATATGATTAACTACACAAGTTTCCGAAGGTTTTGAGAACATTAAAAGGTAGATTTAGAGAACAAGAACCCTAACATGCAACTTTTACATTGTATGCTTGGATTCAATCACATCCAACATTCTAATAAAGATCCACCCATCATTGATGGGTTGAATTAATAATGTAAATCTAGTCTAACATGATGAAATAATAGAACAATAAATAAAAAGAGAAAGCAAAAAGAAAATGAACTCTTAGTGAAATGCAAAACTAACTTACAATACGTTGAAGTATTCACGAACTTGAATCTATAAAACGAAGCCAAAAAATATCTATAAACTAACCTATACTAATGAAAAATGGAACCTGAAAATATAGAGAAAAAAAGCTCCCTTACGGCTGAAAGAACAACAATATATAAAGCGTAAACCTAAACCCTAACTTAATTTCCCGTGCATGATATTTGCTGTGGTCTGAACCACCTGTCAGAGTGTCTAGACCACAGATTCAATTTTTAGTTACAGCATGAAAGTTGTAGCCCTTTGAGTTTTTGTTCCAACCCAAAACGAATTGCATCAATCGGAGTTGTGAGTGAAAAGATATGGATAAAATACTGGCAGGGTATTATGCTGAATCATTTGAAGAATTTCAAATTATGCAACTCTATAAGCTGATTTCGGGCTAGATGGACACTTCTTTTGGACTTGGACTCTTCATGAAAGTTGTAGCTAAGAATGTGGAGTTAACTTTGGGCTTTTGAATCACCTCAATTAGATCTCAGAAAATCAAGATATGCCCCAAATACTACGGTGATTAGGATTTGCCTAGCATTCTAGCCCCCGAATTTTAAGCAATCTTTCAAGGCCCAAACGAACTCAAAATTTGTCCAATAATAGCTTTTTGAAAACCTTGAGATGTCCACTATAACTTTGCTGAAGACCACTTTTAATTTTTGGAACTTCTTCTATGTCAAAATTGTGCATCTATCTCGTTCCAACAAGCTATTTTGGTATATTTTTCTACTAAAACCTGCATAAATGAACAAAGTAACATAAATAAACAAAATTAAAATAAAATAAACGTATTAAAACTTAAATTATTAGAATTAGTATAGAAATCAAAGCTTATGATTACACTTTTCAAGTGTAATCAATTTCCTACACCAAAAATCAGTTAGGCTCTATTGTTTGCTTTCACATCTTCAAATTCATTTCTTTATTTGCAAATCCATTTTATTCCATTTTTATGCTCATCTTTAGTCTCAATTAGTATACTAACATGATTACAATATCAATTTAACAATCCACCAAGTGTTTAACATGAATCGATATTACTATTCATCATCTTCTTCCTCGGTTTATAGATATAAACATATAACAGATTATATCAACTTCACATCCAAGCAATAACATGCAATATTTCAATATTAAAAATGTTGTACACATTAACATAAATCAAACAACAACAATTCATAATCCTCCTATCTCAAGTTGCTTGGAAGAAGAAGAACAAGACTCTAGGAAGTTCAAAAATGCTAAAAGCCAATCATGATCAATTCAAACATCCCAACAGTAGACCAATATTCCTAACACCCTTAACTCAACTCCAATTTCACTTTAGAAAATAAGTGGATGATCAATTTGTAATTAACTCTCATTCACTAACTCATTTCTCTCTTTCCTCTAGTTTTTGCTTATTACTTGAACATATACCCGTATATAAATGTATATATACAACAAAAATCCTTCAAGGTGAATGAAAGGAGGAAAGCAAATGGAATGGACATGACCATGGTTAGTGTAGCTAAGATCTAGGCTAGACAATCGGGTGGCTAAAATAATGAAAAGAAAAACATCGACTGAAAATTAAAAAAAGTAGTAAACAACTTGCACTGACACAGCAGATTGTCTGTGCATGACCACCTCTAAATATTGCGTCTAAACTAACCCCCAAGTGTAAGGGTGTGCGGTGTAGTTTTAACTCGGTAAGACCGAGGTCGAATCCATAGGGAACTATAAGATTGAACACTAGGGTTTTCTAAGCTATTCTACCTACTGGTTTCATTTTAAAAGATAGGAAAAGAAAATTAATTTTAAGTTCTGAAAAGTTTTGATTTACTAACTACTAAAATAAATAAACTAAATTGCAATAATTAAATTAAACTAAAATGAAAGCAATAACACTACGCATTCAAGATAATTTAAAATCTTGATTCAACCTACAAATCTGGGTGAATATCTTATTCTCATGTTTGGATGTGATTATTATCTCAATTTACAGCTCACGTTTAGGAAAAGTAAACTGGAAAAATTTTAAGAATGCTCAATTAACCAATGTTAAAGAAATCTACTTCTAAGCACATAAGCTTTTCTCTATGATAGTAAAAAATGCACAAAGTCATAACACTCAACTTGAGCTAAGTTTCCTATTAAAGCTTGAACAAAACTCACTCATCACTTTCTCACTCAATTCCTCAATCAACCAAACCAAAAAGGGCTAACATGTATGTACAAATGTGCTAAATTTATGTAATCAAGCTTAGAGGTGCTCAAAAATTTTTAAATTTTGCAATTTTGGCACGAAGTCATCATGTGAACCCTACCCCCAACTTAAAATTCACATTGTCCTCAATGTGAGAACCATAAAGCATATGTGGGTTCGTAGTGTGCACTAGTGAGCATGATGATGATGAACATAATAATCAAGCAATGTATAACACATAAGCCAAACATGCACCCAAAAAGAAGAACCCCACAAGTAATAAAGAACACCCCCCAACCTAGTTTCTAAAACACTTTCAATAATAACCAATAACATATATCCAAGTTCTAAGCTCAAAATATAGAAACAGAAGGTAAAAATGGTGGATATTACCTTAAGAGCTTCCTTATTTGAAGAAAATACAAGAACTCGAGCAGTTTATTCCTTTGAATCAAACTGTACTAAAAGAAAAATAAAACTTCTACGAGAGAAAATGTTAGAATAAACAAATAAAAGTAGAATAAAAGAAAAATAAATTTAATCTAGGCAGGAAAAAATAAATAAAATCTAATCTACTAATATACAATGGTTAATGCAAAAATATACTATCCAACTCCTAATGCAAAAATATACTATCAAACTACTAATATACAAGGGTTAATGCAAAAATATTCTCCTTGGGTCCAAGAGGTACCAAGAATGAGTGTGCTCCTAGTGTAGAGATCATTGGAGAATACATGGCTTTGTGGGGATCCTTGAACCATAAATATGGCGCAAGGTTATTTGCATATGTGAACATGGAATGTGGTTGTGTGTTTTCTAGTATCCAATCGACATCTAAGAAGTCAATGCAAACTATTTCTTTGGTTTCCACCGCTTCCCTACATGTGTGGTCAATCTCGGTCAAAACATGTTCAGTTCCCTCAGTAAGATTCTCAGTTGGGGTGAGGGCAAAAGAGGATAAGTGTGCACCACTCTCATTCTTAGGTTTGTCTGTCGAACTCTCAAAGGATGGCAAAGAAAATTCACTCTCATGAGAGTCTTGTGGAATTGAAGTACGAACCTAACCATAATTAGAATCATACTTTCACTCAAATGTAGGGGTCTCAACTAGTAAGTCATCAAATGTACTTGCCCTAATAGAAAAAGATATATCGGAAGTGGTCTCAGTGAGTGGTGTGGTAAAACATGATGAAACTAAACTAACCGGCTCAACAGTGTTCTCCCCTGAACCTATGGCATCAAAGCTCTCAGAATAAGTATTAGGACTTTCCAAGTTTACCTAGTTTGTTAGGGTTAGATGAGCTTTAGGCTTCGTGGTGGTGTTGGCTGATATGTCCTCTAAACTCTCAACAAATGAAGTCTCGTATATGTTAGAGTCTGGTGGGAAAGGGTCAAAGGGCTCATTCCCTTCACTATCCCAACTATTGTCTGAACAGTCACTCCACTCAAAGTTTAAGGTTTCTGAATTAGGATTTTCACGTGCAAGTAACAAAAAAGGCCCTAGATTCAGCAATTTCAGTTTCAGTAAGTTGACAGATATAAAGACATACTGTAGACTCGAATAATGTATCATCTAATGTAGAATCAATATGTGTGTAAGTCTCATGTGCACTAGAAACAATTTTTAAGTTGATTTCTTCCCTATGTTGAGTTTGCTTACAGAGTGACTCAAGAAAATCCAATGCCGACTCCGGAGTAAAGTCAAGAAACTTACTCTCGGATAACTCCTCAAGAGTGTGGTGCATCTCTAAAAATAAACCATTATAGAAATTTTTAATTATGCACCATAACTCAAGATTATAATCTAGGTAAGAGTTTAATATATTTTTAAAACTCTCCAAACATCGATAAATTTCTTCACCATAATTTTGAGAAAAATTTTCAATTTCAAATCATAGGCTAAAGTTTTGAAAAATAGGGAGAAAGGTCGTAAAAAATTTATTTTGTAACTCTTCCCAAATATTAACGTCCCAAGTAGCGGCATAACACTATTTATTGGCCACTCCGCATAATGATAACGGAAAAAAAAAATTATACCTAATAGTGTCATCTATGTCACCATTTGAGCAATAAATACAAATTGACTCAAATTTTTCTAAATGAACTGTAGGGTCCTCATATTCGAGTCCATAAAATTTAGGTAGCATAGAAAAGGTTTTTAGGCAAAAATCAATTCCATAAATGCTGCCTAAATAACCAATGAGTGGGTGGGTGGTATCTAGTGAACTAGAATTATAAGAAAAATAATCCATGTTCAAGAATCTTTTTTTTGCCTTTTGAAGGAAATAGTAGAAGAGTAACCTAGAGTTGTCCTAGTGAATCAAAACTAAGTTCTCCGGCAATGGTGGCAAAAACTTGACCCCTTCTAAATACTGTGTCTAAACTAACCCCTAAGTGCAAGGGTGTGCGGTGTAGTTTTAACTCGGTAAGATCAAGGTCGAATCCACAGGGAACTATGAGATTGAACATTAGGGTTTTCTAAGTTATTCTACCTACTGATTTCGTTTTAAAAGATAGGAAAAGAAAACTGATTTTGAGTTTTGAAAAGTTTTGATTTACTAACTACTAAAATAAAATAAA
This sequence comes from Vitellaria paradoxa, assembly GCA_019916065.1. NCBI lineage: Eukaryota > Viridiplantae > Streptophyta > Magnoliopsida > Ericales > Sapotaceae > Vitellaria > Vitellaria paradoxa. The sequence goes on along the minus strand of CM034237.1, from coordinate 34,764,685 downwards.
CTAAATTGCAATAATTAAATTAAACTAAAATGAAAGCAATAACACTATGCATTCAAGATAATTTAAGATCTTGATTCAACCTACAAATTTGGGTGAATACTTTATTCTCATGTTTGGATGTGATTATTATCTCAGTTTATAGCTCACGTTTAGGAAAAGTAAAACGGAAAGATTTCATCGTGAAAGCTTTAATTTCCAAAGCACAGTTTTAAAATCACATTTAGGATAAATAAAACTGGAAAGATATCATCTTGAAAACATTCTTTGGTCCAGATCTCTTTTCTTTGATTTCAAAATATAAAGAAAGTTCTAGTCATGTAACGTTATCAGGGATTTCAACGAAATATGATCGAGGTTACACGTTTTCGAAGGCTTTGAAAATCAAAAGAGAAAGAAAACCAGAAAACATATTTAAATCTATTTTGTTTGTTTACAAAGTATTAAGAAAAATATAATCTTGTGTAGTTACTGGTGATTTCAAGGAAATATGATCAACCACACAAGTTTCCGAAAGTTTTGAGAACATTAGAAAGTAGATTTAGAGAACAAGAACCCTAACATGCAACTTTTACATTGCATGCTTGGATTCAACAACATCCAACATTGAAATAAAGATCCAACCATCATTCATGGGTTGAATCAATAATAAAAATCTAGCCCAACATGGATGAAATAATAAAATAGTAAATATAAAGCGAAAGCAAAAATAAAACGAACTCAACGAACTTACAATATGTTGAAATATTCATGAACTTGAATCCATAAAACGAACCCAAAAAAATCTCTCTAAACTAACCTATACTAATGAAAAACTGAATTTGAAAATTATAGAGAAGAAAAGCCCCTTTTGACGGCTGAAAGAACAACAATATATAAAGCATAAACCTAAACCCTAACTTAATTTTCCGTGCATGCTGCCCGCTGTGGTCTGGACCACTCGAAAGGGTGCCCGAACCACAGAATCAATCTTTGGTTCCAACATGAAAATCGTAGCCCTTTGAGTCTTCTTTCCAACCCAAAAGGAATCGTATCAATTGGAGTTGTGAGCCAAAAGATATGGCCAATATACTAACAGGGTGTCGTGCTGAATCATCCAGAGAATTCCGAATTGTGCAACCTTGTAGGCTGATTTCGGGGTAGATGAAGACTTCTTTTAGACTTGGGCTTTCAATGAAAGTTGTAGTTAGGAATGCGTAGTTGACTTTGGGCTTCTGAATCACCTCAATTAGATCTCAAAAACTCAAGATATGCCCCAAATCCATCGGGGATTAGGATTTGTCTAGCTTTCTAGCCTTGATTTTTAAGCAATCTTTCAAGGCCCAAATGAACTCCAATTTTGTCCCATAGTAGCTTTCTGAAAAGCTTGAGATGTCCACTACAACTTTGCTGAAGACCACTTTTAATTTCTGGAACTCCTTCTACGTCAAAATTGTGCATCTCTCCCATTCCAAAAAGCTATTTTAGTATATTTTCTACTAAAACCTGCATAAATGAACAAAATAATATAAATAAATAAAATTAAACTAAAATAAACATATTAAAACATAAATTATCCAAATTAGTATAAAAATCAAGGTTTTTTATTACACTTTTCAAGTGTAATTAGTGCACACGGTAAAAAAGTATGTGCGCAAGAGCCAAGGGACAAAAGTGTTAGTCTGCACTAGCTACCCCAACTCCCAAAATCAAGCTTATACTTAGATAAGATAAACCTCAAACCAAGAACTAAACAATTGAATTAACATACATATTAAATTAATCATATCAAATGACATGCTAAACCACACCTTCACCCATCATGAATAAGATAATATTTATGAAAATACAGGTTATCACATGATGGCTCCCATGAACAAAACTTGTCTTTTAACCATCCTGTGTGCATAAGCTTTGTTGCTTTGTGTGCATGACTTCTCCTTATGTCTCCTGTGCACACCACCCTTGGGTCTATTGCTCAGGGCTTGCTGAGGGCTTCTCATATACACGAGGTTTTATCTTAGGTGTGCATGACAGAGAACCCTACTAATTTATCTGAAATGCTTAAATGAATTTTCAAAAGCATTGATACTAGTTTTCTCAAATGATTTGAAAAATAATGTTTTCATATGTAGAACTCAATGATGATAAAATAAAATAAAAGGATAATGATTTGATAAAAGCTATGGCCCTTTGTGGCATGTCAGACAAGATGTGATAAAATGGCCTATATGGTAACAATAATTATGATAACGATATTGACAAAGATAAAAGAATATAGAAATGATGATGAGATATGATGTTTGATTTTGTTAATTTTGTGGATAGAGGATACTAAAAATAAGACGATACATGATTATCATTTAGTTGAAAGTCCTCAAACTTGCCTATAGTTTGGTTAACACCAGTAGGTTAGTGGCCTACATAATGACACTGACTTGATTAATCGTGACCCTTAGATATTGATCCATAAATGATGATGATGGCTTAGTTAATCATGACCTTTGAGCCAAGACTCATAAATGACAACATTTCGATTTATTGTTTTCTTTAGATGTTGGCCAATAAAAGACGACAATGATTATGGGGTTGTGCTCGCTAAGCACGTGACAGTCTTATAGAGTATCCATCGTATGTGTATGAAAACTTGATAAGATGATGGTTAATAGTTAAATAACTAATAATGGGACATCAATAATGATGTTGATATTGTTATATGACAATGTTTTCATTAATATCAATTATTATTGTTACCTATTGCGCAGTAGTGGCATGCTAGGGTATTATATTGCATGTTATATCTGTTTATATATGCATCATAGGCACATATGAATTTAGTGCTCACGTCTCTATAAATTATGTTGTAGGTATACAGTGCAACACTTAGATGGGCCTAACATTATTTTAGATGTTATTTTAGAGATATTATTTTGTAACGCTAAGGAGTTGAATTATTTTTGTATCCGATATTTTTTTAATATGATTGTAAAGGACAGATGCGCTTAGATATTATATCGGTTAATGTATTGGGAACTCTTTTGCCTCATTGAGATCGACGTTGTTATATAAATTATTTTATTTTGATGTCTGCTCTAGGATGGTTGTATGAATCTAATTGGGTTTATTACTGATTATTATTAATTACATATGATTAGTGTTCACAACTAAGGTATTGAGATCTGGGACATGACATATTGGTATTAGAGCTTAGATTAGAATACCTAGAGGGACAAAGGAGGTATTTTATTTTGCATACTACGTGATACATGACTGTGTTTTGACATGATTATGAGTCATCGATTTTAGGGTGTTGACCCTCGGTATTATATATGACATGATTTTTGTGTTCTAGACTTAGAGGATGCTATTGTGTAGAGCTTATAGCTGAGGCCAGGGTGAAGGCCGGGGTAAGGTATAGGGCATGCGCCTATTCAGTAGGGGCTAATGTCACATCATAGTGTGGGGACAAAGGTTAAGTAAGAGGTTTTAAGAGAGGAGGAAGTGCATTCCAGAACACTAGATGTTTAGTAGCCTACAACAGTGGATGCCAGGGCTATATTACAGCAGTCGGCCATGATAGTGGTGATTTTGGCCAGAGGGCCTAGGGCAAACTAGTCCTGCAGTTGCAGATCGGTTCTACTATCCTTAAGAGATTTCAAAGGATGAAACCTCCAACCTATGATGCTTTTAATGAGTTGAACTATAGGTTGACTAAGGCTCTAGAGTTGATTATACCTGAACATAGAGTTGGTTATTCAGTGTACTGTGATAGTTCACGTGAAGGTTTAGGATGTGTTTTGATGCAGAATGATCATGTGATGATGTATAGGTAAAGATAGTTGAAGCCACATAAGAAAAATTGCCCTACGCATGACTTAAAGTTAGCCGCGCTGTTATTTACCTTGAAGTCTTTGCGACATTATCTATATGGTGAAAGGTTAAATGTGTATTCATATCACAAGAGTTTAAAATATTTATTTACTTAGCATGATTTGAATATGCAATGGATAAAGTGGATGAAATACTTGGAGGATTATTATTTTGATCTCCAATATCATGCAAAAAAGGCTAATGTAGTGGCCCATACATTAAGTAAGAAATCATAGAGTTTGATGGTTGTGATGGTTTGTTCACAATGGTGTCTTTATGAAGATGTTGTTATTTTGAGTTTTGGTGGGATGATGAGGATGAGGATGACATGACTTATTTCAGTGTGAACTATTTGTAAGTAATACCAATGTTTTTGACACGTGTTGCTAAGGCACAACAGTGTAATCAATTTTTTCAGAATATAAAGTATTATTTGTCTTCTAGTCAGGAAGCTAAAGGTTAGAGTTTATCTACAAAAGGATGTTTAAAATTTAAAGATAAGATTTTTATGCTTGACATGGATGGACTTCAGAAAAAGGTACTTTGGGAGTTTCATCATTTGACGTTTATAGTACATCCTTGTGGGACAAAAATGTACAAAGATTTAGGATGTTAGCATTGATGGAGTGGAATGAAGCATGATGTGATAGAGTTTGTATCTCGTTGCCTAACCTATTAGTAGGTAAAAGCCAAACACTAAAGGATGATTGGTTTTTTTACAGCCATTACTAATGGCATTGTAGAAGTGGGATTGGGTGACTATAGATTTTGTAACTAGTTTGTCATGGATTCGTAAGAGGCATAATGCTATTTAGTTGATTGTGGATCAGTTGAATAAGTCAGCTTATTTTCCACCTATATGGAATAAAGATTCTATAGATGAGCGATGTCAACTCTATATTTGAAATATCATTCGGTTGCATGGTACGCCATTATCGATTGTGTCAAATCGAGACCTAGTGTTCAATGCATAGTTTTTACACAGTTAGCCGGACTCAATTGTCTTGCAATATAGCATTTACAATCAGAGTGGACTATCCAGATTTTAGAGGATATGCTTAGGTCTTATATATTGACTCTGGGAGGAAATTGGAAAACCACTTACCGTTGATTGAATTTGTATATAATAATAGTTATATCGCTTTGTATGATGCTTTATATGGATGACCTTACATATCTCCTTTGTGTTAGGCTGAACTTGGAAAGCGTTTAACAGATAGTCTTGACTTGGTGAAATAAGAACTAGGGAAGATTTAAGTGATCCAATAGAGACTTTTGATAGCTCAAAGTAGACAAAAGATTTATACTAATAAGCGGAGATGGCCATTGTAGTTTTGGTTGGTGATTTTGTGTTTTTGAAAGTTTCACTAAGACAAGGTATTGTTCAACTTGGTAAACATGGAATGCTTTCACCAAGGTATATTGGACCCATTGAGATCATCAGAAGAATTGGTAAGGTGGCATATAGGTCGATGCTTCCTCCATGGTTAACCCAAATTTATAATGTATTCCATATGTCTATGCTCCAGAAGTACATATCGAACCATTCTTATGTGATTAATTGAGAGGAATTAGATATTAAGGAGGATGTGAAGTTTGAGAATCTGCCAGTTCAAATAAAGAATTGGCATAAACGGGTTTTGCAAGGCATGACCATTCTTTTGGTTTGTGTGTTATGGCAACATCGTGCAGTTAAAAAATCCACGTGGGAGCATAAATTGGTGATGTGGTTGAAGAACCCGTCTTTGTTTTCAGACTGAGGTGTGTTATTTAAATTTTGAGGATGGAATTTCTATGAACGAGAAAAAATGTAACAACTGGTTTTTATTTTAAGCCATTTATTGAGATATTGGGTCATTTATATATTTGGACCTAAGGTTTGGTCCAATTTATTGGATTATTTTATTTTTGGGGCCAAGTTTAGTTTGGAGTAGTTTATGGGTTTGGAGTTAGGCTTAGGGCCCAACCTTTTTTATTTTTCTTTCTTTTTACTCTTTCTCCTTTCTCCATAATGTCTTTTCTTTCTTTATTTTTTCTTAACTTATAGCTGTTAACCATGTGAAAGAGAGAGAATAAATAGAAAGTGAAGGCAAGAGATTAGAGATAGACAGATCTTGGTATTATCGGCGTTGTGATCGTTGTGGTAGTGCTGGTTTATGGTAATTTGACTCGAGGTAAGAGATATAAAAGATTGAAGCTTTGGGACCTTTAAGATTTATTTGCCTTTTCTTCTACTTTTCTTCAAATCCAAGGTAGGTCGAGCAAACTTATGTTTGTTTTGAGATTATTTGCATGAATTAAAGCATTTTGATATATGTATATATGATGACTTTGTTAAGAATGATATATGTGCATATATATATGAATATACATGTATAAGGTTTGTATTTACATGTTGAATCTTTTTTATCCTTGACATTTATTGTTTGATTTTGAGATATGTTATGGTGTTATTGGTTAGGGTTCCATTTTAGGCTTGAAATATTTGAATATGGGACCGATAGACCCAGATTGAGCTCGTTTGCAGCTTAAATATGTGCTGTAAATCGCAGGCCTCGGAAGCAAACTTCCCATGAGGCTAATGCCTAGAGAGGGTGTCCTCAGTATTTTCTTACGACTCAAAGCAGGCTTCCCCTGCGACTTGCATGCCTCAAGGGGGCTCTCAACATCTTCCGACAACTTCTAGTGCCTTTTTTGCATGGTTCCTATAGGCTTCCAGTGTTCTTCTTGTTGAAAGGTCCAATCATGTTGGATTTTATGCCCGTTCAACTCGCTTGGAGGAGATGCTGCGTATAATGGATATGTGTTATGATTATTCACTGTTGAGATTGTGAGATTTTATATGGATGCTTAAGCATAGCATGCCTTTTACTTAATGTTGCGATGTTATTGTTGATTATGCATGATTGAGAATATCAAATGCATAGAGCTGGGGGTTTACATCATTCAGTTATATATACTATGATTGTTGATTAGTTGAGAGTGCCATATTAATATTGTTGATGTGATATTCCTTCAAATTGCAACTAGACCCTACTTGAGATAAGCAGATGCCTGACTAATGGTGTAATATGATTACCTAGTAGAAGAACTAGAGAGTATAACATGGTTTTCCTAAGTTTTACACCTATGGGGATGTGGGTTCCACACTTGTTATATTTCTAAATTTGTATTGTGATGATGTTTATTTGACTACATAAGCCTTGAATTGATGTCACCTAGATGTGACGTTGAATTTTATTTTGATGATATCATCCACTATGATTTTAATATAAGAATGATGGACGTATGGTAGTTGCTATGATTGTTATCATGTAGTGTTAACTTGACCTTGGATCATATTTTTATGGGTAAAGTACAAAAAATACCCCTACAGTTTACCCTCGGTATCACTTTGGTCCCACACGTTTTAATTGCAACAGTCAAATCTCTACACTTTCGGTCAAGTATCAATTTGGTCCTTCTGTTAGTTGACCATTAGAAATAACCGTTATACTGCGGATAAAATGGTAATTTCATTTATACTTTACCCTCAGTTTCATTTTCAATCTAACGGTTGTTTTTAATGGTCAACTAACGGAAGGACTGAATTGATGCTTGACCGAAAATATAGGGATTTGACTGTTACAATTGAAACGTGTGGAACCAAAGTGATACTGAGGGTAAACTGTAAGGGTATTTTTTGTACTTTACCCTATTTTTATTTATTTATTTAATCTCCATATTTTCATGCTGTCCACCCTGGATTATAAAGTTTGGGGACATGAAAATTTTCAAGTACAATAATGTTTATTATTTAACATCTTATATATTTTTAATATATAATATTATTTGTTTCATTTTTTTGATCATATATCAAGTCTCACAATCCGATATGATTTACGATTCTTAAATTTATGTTTTCGATTTCACAATGAGAATTTTGATTTGGCAACTATGGTTGTCTCTGTGGCGTAACAAGTATCTAAGCATTGGTGTTATCTATTTTCTTCTTGTTTGCATCTATAACATAGGGGATGGGTTTGGAGGACGAAGAAGGATAATGTAAGCTCATCTTTTATTATTGGAGGGTAAAAAATGTGGGTTGTTCTATAATATGGAGTTGGCTCGCCTGTTATTATTTTTCTACTCTTTTTTTACTCTTTTTAAATCTCAACCATCTATTTTTACGAAGTGCTAAAAATATAACTTTTTGTGAGCCCCATTTCTACTGTCAACTCACATTTAATGTATAGTAATAAATCCACCCCAAAAGAAGCATGAATCTTTGTGAGATTCTAATTAAATTTATAAAATAAACTCTTGATTCTAATTAAATTTATAAAATAAACTCTTGTTCTATAAAATAAGCTTCTATAAAAAAATACACTCTTAAAATACTTTGAATTTTCTTGTAGTATTAAGAGACTGCTTTGTTAATAAAATTTGTGGTTTTTTTAATTTGATTTATTTGTTTTTGTTTTTTTTTTTTAGTGTAGATTATAAAATAGGTGGAAGCAGATACATTCTTTCTTTGATTTAATTAAGTGAGAAAAATAAGAAAATTATATTTGTAAAAAAAAAGTACTCATGAAAAGTATTGTTTATAAGTATTTTCCCCGAAAATGTTTAAATTATTTGGAATTGAGGAAATGAATTCAAATTTGAAATTAAAATTGTAACGAGTAATGAAATGCATGAAAGAAAAAAAAAAATACTATTTAAACCAACATATGGAAATTCAAAGTATTTTAAAAGTGTTTAGTCTGTTATCAAAAGTTTACAAAGTAAGAGTTTATATTACAAATTCAATTAAAATCTCACGAAGATTGACCTTCCTTTTGGGTGGAGTTATTGCTAAGCATTAATACATGAGTTGGCAATGGAAATGGGACCCACAAAAAGTTATTTTTTTTTTTTTTAAGTCCTTGGATGAAATAAAGGGTTGATATTTAAAAAGAGTAGAAATACAGCAGAAAATAAAACTAAAAATAAAAAAATTAGCTGGGAGACAGGTCCCAATGAGTAGGCAATGGAAATGGGACCCACAAAAAGTAGTAGTTGTAGTAGTAGTTGTTTTTTTTTTTTTTTTTATTATTAAAGCCCTTGGATGAAATAAAAGGTTGAGATTTAAGAAGAGCAGACAAAAAGCAGAAAATAAAAATAAAAATAAAAAAATTAGCAGGCAGCCAGGTCCCAATGATATGGAGCTGACCTGAGCTGGGGTAGGTTTTGGTTTTGCTTGATTGATTCTGATCTGAGGGTCAACCACAAGGAGTATACGTGGAAAACGAATGAAAATTGGAATTTGGTGATCCTTGAGTTACTGGTTACTTCTGGTCTATTTCACTATTGTGGTTAACTGGAAGGATTGCATTTGAGGTCTCTGTCTCCTTTGTATTTACAGTAAAGGGAGTGAAGTGGCAAAGGGAGTGAAGTGGCAGTGCCTAGCACTGAGGTCTTCATGCCAAGGTGCATTTATTATATTTTTTTTCAAGTTCAGGATCAATTGGCTTGTATGGATGGAGGTATCAGATTATAGAGGAAACAAAGTTGAAAAGGTAATTACCAAGGGATCTGTTTCTTACTTATGAGCAGAGCTTCTGACTGATCTTATTTCATTTTCACATTGCTAAGGCTCTTGTAGGAATCATGTTGGACAAGACTAATGTAATCCTCCGTTAATGTAACTACTGTATTTCTTTAACATAAGTGAAGGTAATCAATAAAATTTCAAGTACTGCCCTCCTATTAATAAAATTTGAAAGGTATCCCCTCCTTTTATTAAAAATTAAAATACAGCCTAAAAGTACCAACAGATGATAGATAGAGTAGGCCAACATTTATGCTTTTGAAGCTTGAATGGCAACATCTAATTATTGGTTGAATTTAACAAGGCTCCACAACTACCTGCAGAAACACACACACACACACATATACATATAACAGTGCATCCATAGATTGCAGTGTAAGAAGAAACATGAAAAAAAAAAAAAAGGAAATCAAGAGAAGTATTTTTGAGAATACATATGCAACATACAAAGTTCTATACATATGTATATGCCCTACATCTAACAGATATAGTCTTATTTACACCTTTAAAGTTTGTAACTGATACGTAGAAAGCCCATAATTTTTCTGGTTTAATTCCGTACAGCTATAATTGTATTTGTTTAGAGCATATTTTCAAACGGGATTTGGCACAACAAGAACTGGGCACTTGGCATAGCGAACGCAGTAATTGCTGACGCTTCCCACAAAAGCCCTATACCCAAGTCCAAATCAAAAACTTTGTCAATAATATCCATCAAAAAATTAAATAACTACCAGCTGCTCAGAAGGAAATTAACTGAAAAGAATGTGAGCACTCTCATTTCTAAATTCTAATTATTATCGCATTTCATGACAATGATAGCCAAACACACTGCAAAGAAGCGAAAAATTGACTAGTTCTGCAAAAATATATCAATCATGAATCCAAAATCAAGTGAATTGATAAAAGTTATTGCTTTCCATCCCCCTAAAATTCAACTAGTTTGTTGCCATGTCAATTTCACTAGTTTCGCATGGCTTATTCTGCAAGTTTTCATCTATTTGTAGTTCTGTATTAGAAATTCAGGACACACAAGTTCAACTGATCAGCATCACACTGTAGTCTCTATGGTACGACTAAATCTCATTTAAGTACATGACCAGTTCAAAATCTTCACTGTCAGATGATGTCAATTATTTAATTCAGGGGGTGTTTGGAGCACCAAAAAACAACAAAAAAAATATAATTTGGGTAACTTTTTGGCATTTGAAGCTCAGCTACCAAATCATGTTTTTCCGAGATAAATAGTTTCATTTCGAATTTGTTCGTTCAAATGGATTTCAACAGAAATTTTTTGACTTTTTTGTCGGAACTTTTTGAAAATTATAGAAACTTTATTGTAATTTGTAGAAATATTGTTAGAATTTGTAAAAATTTGTTGGTATTTGTAGAGATATATAAATTTATAGAGATTTATATATATTCATGTAGTTCGAGGTGGAAAATTTTGTTGTAAAATTGTAGAGTTTTTCAGAGGTTTTTGGTCTTTTTTGGTGCTGCAAGTAGGCCCTCAATAGTTTACATTACATGCTAGGATCAGACCTACTCAAAATACAATAATAGGAAAAATATACTAATTTCCCTTCAAAAAATTGTGTGAATTCGTTAGATTACATCCCAACAGCACTCCAAAACATCATTTTTGGGGTACCCACCAGCTTAACTATATATTTTAACTTAATTGTAGTAATAGCTTGAATCAGTGAGATCTTTTGAAAGATAGATAGGGGAAGCATGATACATGTAAGGAAGGAATAGAAGCTTTGTGAAAATTTTCCCGACCTTGCTACTTATGGATTATCAACCGCGTAATCAAGCAATAATAATCAATCTCACAATGTGAAAAATAAAGAGATTGAATACCAAGAATTAACTAGAAAAAACCTTTATGTTTAAGGGTAAAAAATTTCGGATCAAACCAACGATAAAAGCTTTCACTGCATACAATATAGTTACAAGAAGGACTATGGTAGCATACGCAGTTTATTCTTTTTATCTTTACCGCACCAATCACAATGAATGCCGTCATCAACACATGATTAAGAATATTCAGCCGCACTAAATGAAAAATCTTAATCAGCTCGTGCCTTTGAAGATCCCACACACACGATGTTTGAAAGATAAATCTTTCATGGTTACGTTGAAAACGTCTGTGAATGATTGACACTTAGGCGCTTGTGTCCATGAATCACTAACACTTAGGCACCTACATCTGTATATAGCCTAACTCTATTTATGAGTATTAGTGTCTCACACTGTGATTGGTATGGCGAGTCAGTGGCTCGCACTGTGTGTGTTTGATGAGTCAGTGCCTCGCACTTAATGCTGGAAGAGCCTAGCTTTAAATGGTATGAGAGAGCCTAGCTCTTGCCAGAGAGGTCCCGTATGTGCAGTGTCTCAATGAATAATTGATCTTTTTCTAGATGAAAACTCTAGACCCTAGAAGTAGGTCATTTACATAGAGCTCAATAATAGTCCAATCTTAGATAAGATTTGAACGAGACTCTCATGGTTTTCTAGTTCCTTAAATATTGAAAAACCTTCCCATAATTAATTTCAGTTGTTTAGCACGTTTTAATAATTCCCAGATTGATTCTACCATGAAATAGGACTCCAAACGCCTTAAAATAATCCAAAAATCCCAAAGCTCGCTAGAGCAACTATCCTACAATATCTCACGAGTTTCTCATGATAGTCTCACCACTTTCTTGCCATCATCCTACCTATATTCTAGCAGAAATTGCAGCATTTTCCGTTAGTATCTAGCGAGCTCCCGTGAAGGAAACATTTTAGGATTTTCTGAACTTTCGAAATAGTGTTGCTATCTGATAAAATTGTGATGAACTTTTCGACACACATGACTCAGTGTGTGTACTGATTTATATACACAAAAGGAAAAGACTATACAGCGTACCTTGGTGACCATTCGGTGACCAAGTGTCCAGATACACTAGCCATTAATGCTATACTAACTCTAAGTATTAATGTTACATTAATACTCTCCCTCAAGCTGGAGCATATATATCATATGTTCCAAGCTTATTACAAATATATATCTCTCTTGCTCCTCCTAAAGCTTTAGTGAACAAATCAGCTAACTGATCTTCAGACTTCACAGGACTTGTTTTGATGACATTTTGTAGAATCTTTTCTCTTACAAAGTGACAATCAACTTCAATATATTTAGTTCTCTCATGAAATACTAGATTAGTTGTAATATGGGCAGCTGCTTGATTATCATAAAATAAGTCCATGGGTTGGGATCCAAGAACTCCCAATTCTGTCAACATATGACGTATCCAAACTAATTCACAGGAAGTGTGTGCCATAGCCCTGTACTCAGATTCTGCACTTGATCTTGCCACCACTGTCTGCTTTTTACTTTTCCATGACACTACGTTTCCTCCTACAAAAATGCAGTACCCAGTAGTAGACCGTCTATCTATTGGTGAACCAGCCCAATCTGCGTCTGTATAACCTTGGACAAGTGTATGACAGTTATCTCTATACAATAAACCACATCCTGGTGCACCTTTTAGATATCTTAGAATACGAACAATCGCCTCCCAATGACTGGTCCGTGGTGCATCAAAAAATTGACTTACTATACTTGTAGCAAATGAGATATCCGGCCGTGTGACTGTTAAATAATTAAGCTTTCCAACCAATCTGTGATATCTGCTAGGATCTTCCAATAGGTTTTCTTTGTTTGCTAGAAGTTTTGTATTAGGATCCATTGGAGTATCTACTGGTTTAGCTCCTAACATACCAGTTTCAGAAAGCAGATCAAGAACATACTTCCTCTGAGAAAGGACAATACCCATGTGTGATCAAGCAATCTCAATGCCCAAGAAGTACTTCAAGAAACCCATATCTTTGGTGTTGAACTTGGTTTGAAGGAATATCTTCAAATCATGAATTCCTTGTGTGTCATCACCGGTGATTACAATGTCATCCACATAGACCCGCAACCATATTTTTCCTTGAGGAGAATGACGGTAGAAAACAGAATGATCAACACCACAACATATCAACCCAAACTCTGTCACAACATCACTAAACCTTCCAAACCATGCACGAGAGGATTGCTTTAGGCTATTCAATGCCTTTTTCAATTTGCAGACAAGCCCAGTTTCCCCCTGAGCAACAAAACCTAGAGTTTGCTCCATGTACACCTCTTCGGCAAGATCACTATGGAGAAAAGCATTCTTGATATCAAACTGATAAAGGGACCAGTAAAAGGTGGCTGCAAGAGATATGAGAAGACATACTGATGTAATCTTGGCCACAGGAGAGAGAGTCTCGGAAAAATCAAGGCCATAGATTTGAGTGTATCCTTTGGCAACAAGCCTTACTTTTAACCGATCCATTGCACCATCAGGATGAACTTTGCTATTATACACCCAACGACAACCAACTGTGAATTTCCTAGCAGGAAGAGTGACCAAGTCCCATGTATCATTGACTTGAAGAGCTAACATTTTCTTCTTTCATAGCATTACGCCACCTGGAATGGGATTGTGCTTCAGACACAGAGTTAGGAATAGAGACAGTGGACAATGATGAAACAAAGGCATAATATGAAAGAGACAAAGCTGTGTATGAAACAAAGTTAGATACAGGATGGGAAGTACAAGCTCGTTTACCTTTCCGCAAAGCAACTGGAAGATCAAGGTCGCAAAGGTCTAGCTCGGGAGCAGGATCTGAAGACAAGATAGGAGAAGGTGAAGTGCTTGAAGCATCAAGGATAGACTCTGGATCTGGAACCACCCTCTGTCTGGTATAAACCTGCAGATCAGGACGAGAAAGACGAAAAGAAGAAGCCAAAGGCAAAGGGAGATTTTCATTTAAATCAGACACAGAAGAATCATTGGAAAAGAATGGGGTATTTTCAAAGAATGACACATCAGCACATATGAAATATCGATTGAGTGAAGGACTGTAACATCTATACCTCTTTTGTACCCGAGAATATCCCAAAAAGACACATTTAATGGCACGAGGGTCAAGTTTATCAACCCCACCTTCAAGCTGATGAACAAATGCAACACATCCAAATATGCGTGGGGGAAGAAGAAACAATGGTGTTTGGGGGAGCAACATAGAGTAAGGGGAACAACCTTGCAGAACAGAAGATGGCATTTGATTGATCAAGTAACAAGCTGTGAAAATAGCATCCCCCCAAAAAGGCTTTGGAACCTTCATGTGGAACATTAAGCAACGAGCTATTTCAACCAAATGTAAATTTTTCCTCTCGGCAACTCCATTCTGTTGTGAAGTACGAGGACATGATGACTGATGAATCATGCCAAGAGATGTCATAAAATCAGTGAAGGGTTTAGAAAAATAATCTTTCGCATTATCACTACGAATAGTCTTAATTGATACATCAAATTGAGTTTTTATTTCAAGATAAAAAGATTGAAAGATAGACAATATCTCAGAAAGATCTTTTATTAGATAAACCCAAGTAAATCTTGAAAAATCATTAATAAAGGTAACAAAGTACTTAAAACCCAACTTGGACATAACACGACTAGGTCCCCATACATCAGAATGTACTAAATAAAAAGGACTCGAGAACCTGTTATTGACTCGAGGATTAAAGAAAGCACAATGATGCTTTCCTAACTGACAAGACTCACACTCTAAAAACTGTAATTGACTCAAACTTGGTACCATGGATTTCAACCGATCAAAAGAAGGATGCCCCAGACGGTAATGAAGTTCCAGTGGAGAAGCTATTGCAGAACATTACATAGGTGAAGAAGTAGATGGACCAGACAGGTAGTAGAGTCCCTGAGCTTCATACCCTTCTCCAATCTTCTTCCTTGTCTTCAAATCCTGAATAATCACAGAATCAAGAAAGAAAGTCATTGAACAATTCAACTGCCTAGTAAGTTTACTAACAGATATAAGATTGCAAGATAAGGATGGTACATATAACATTGAAGATAATGACAGATGAGAAGATGGACAAATGTTACCAACTCCTTTTACCGAATTGGACAAACCATTAGCTGTGGTGACATTGAAGATGGATGAACACTGAAGATTAGAGAACAGTGAAGATATACCAGACATATGGTCTGAAGCACCAGAATCAATGACCCAAGATGTATTTAAAGAGATAGATACACATGTAGTGGGATTACCTCGATGGGCTAAAGAGGTTGTTGGAAGAGATGTCTGATGAGCATTCTGATACTGGAGGAACCTAGCGTATTCCTCTCCCAAGAGAGTCACAGTGGATGGTTCTCCTACACTAAGCTTATCAGAGGAAGTAGGAGCATCAGATGCAACAGCATGAACCATGTGAGCTGGCCTCCCATAGAGATCCCAACAATTCTCCCTAATATGTCCAAGACGGCCACAATTAGTACATCTTGTTCTAGTACCACAACCTCCACGACTACGGCCACGGCCACGACTTCCACGTCCACATTCATTATATTGAGATGAAGACGGATGAACAAGGCTTTTATTATCTAAGGGAGTCTGACAAATTAAGGCAGAACGTGTAGGCTCAGAATTAGTTGATGATTCCTTAGATGCAGCTCTTATAACCCTGAAATATGTCTCTGCAAATGAGGAAAGAGTGGCCCCATTGAGTATCTGGGCTTTAATAGGCTCAAACTCAGGATCTAGCCCAGCAAGAAAATGAAACACCACCATGTGTTCTCTCTGTTTTTGCATAACATTAATATCTGTGGATAATAGTTGCAGAGAGTTCAATTCCTCACGGACATGCTTGAGAGAAGCAAAATACTCAGTAACTGGCTTGCCGAACTACTGGAGCTGAAAGAATTCCAGTGATAGGTCGTACATCCGAGTGAGATCACTGGAGAACAATAGACGAATATATTCCCATATATCCTTACATGTGTCTAAGTGAGTACACATGTCAGCGATAT
Source organism: Vitellaria paradoxa (assembly GCA_019916065.1). Taxonomy (NCBI): domain Eukaryota; kingdom Viridiplantae; phylum Streptophyta; class Magnoliopsida; order Ericales; family Sapotaceae; genus Vitellaria; species Vitellaria paradoxa. The sequence continues at coordinate 34,748,353 of CM034237.1, read as the reverse complement.
TGGGCTCCATGGAATTCCACAGTAAACTAACAAGATGGGCATCTTCTTGGATCCAAATATCAAACTTAGGATCATCTTCAGGAGGTGCTAGCTCAGTTAAATGCTTCTTCTTACCATATCCCGTTAAAGCAATCTTAATTGCCTTGGACCACTGGATGTAGTTCGTTCCATTCAACTTTCGAGTTGTCAGTTGTTGTGGAATTGGAACAAAACCACTCATTATCTTCTTATCAATTGGAGTTCCAACAACCATTTAAGATAAAAAATGCAACTTTAAACAGTAACAGGACACACGGCAGATGAATAGTGACAACAAAGGAGATGAATCAAACAAAGGTTGGCAAATTACCAATCTGATAACACTGGTAGACTCGTCACAGGGAATAGAACAGTCGACAAAAAAGGTCGGAACTCAGACGTCAAGACGCGCCCTCACGCACGGCTTTGGCGTCAGCGCGTGAAGCCCACGCACATTGACAGTAGAGGCGCGCGGCGGCACATGGGACTTTCTCCTGCAGCGGCGCTCCTCCGACGGTGGTCGTCTACTTCCGGCGATCGATCTTAGTGCTATGACCAACTGGACAAGCAAAGGTTTGACGATCTTTGCTTTGAAAAAGACACGGGACCTTGGTTTTTGACGGTGAACGTTGATAAACAGTGAGTGACTCACTGATTCACTGTTTTACACGACTATTTTACTCAATCACACTCACTAATCTTGCTCCGATATCATGATAAGATTATGATGAACTTTTCCACACACATGAATCAGTGTGTGTACTGATTTATATACACAAAAGGAAAAGACTATACAGCTTACCTTGGTGACCATTCGGTGACCAAGTGTCCAGATACACTAACCATTAATGTTATACTAACTCTAAGTATTAATGCTACATTAACACTATCTACCTTTGTAAACCCTTCAATTCTACACTAATTTATCAATTACAAACGTAAACCTAAAACTTTGGATATTTTTTATTTTTTTTCCTAAGATGTATTATATATTTTGGGGGTAACAACAACATCATTATTTAGACATTTTAAGAGGACAACAAAACATTTTGGAGGTCCCTTTGGAGATGCAATTTTTAGTCTCAAAGAGCTTTATTGCCTTCTTCTACCATTTTTACAACTGTATCTACAAAAATTTCTTTTCGTGCTATAGTCCATGTCCTGTCCATGAGTTGAGTTGGCAATATATATTTTTTTACCCCCTTCATCAATAATATTAGTCACAAGAAATATATATCCAGCCAAATGTAGACAGTCAGTCTCCTAGGGTCGTAGACTCGTAAATTATCATGGAAAGAACGAACATGTGATAAGCTTCATATGTATACAGAATGCCCTTCTGCCAAACAGAAAACAGAGACAAGAGAAACAACATAAACCTTTTCAGAGCTCCTCGATTATGGCTGCCCAATATAAGCAAATTGATTTTTAGTTTTTCCACTGCTTCACATATGGCCTCTTGTGGATTTCCGAATTCTGTCATTGTCTCTGCAACTATCTGTGACAAAGAAACAACTTTAATTATATATATATATATATATGAAGCTCAGGTGAATTGTTGTTAAGATACTATAGTTCCGTATATTCTGACTGAGAACAATGTATCGTTGGGAAAAAAAAAAAAAAAAAAAAAAATACAGTTTAAGCAACCTGTCATATGAAATAAATGTCTGCAGCAGGTCACCAACTTGGCCAGGGCATATGGCTCTTTAGCACACAAGAAGATGATCAAATTAAAAAGTTTGACAAGTGAATGAAATGCAGACAACATGATGTTATCATTGCAAATGAGTCATTGTGTGTGACAGTAGAAAATAATTACCAACTGCCAGTATGTTGAAGTTTCAATGCATCTGAATATGCTACTTGTCCTCATCCTACTTAATTTCAGTAATAAATTACAGGTAAAGGAGATGGTTAACAAATATTAATTATATCCTATCATCTTCATATGGTCAATTATAAGATCTCTCAAATAGTATTCTCCCAAACCCACCAAAAACATAGCATTCAAATTATGTGATAGGCACTCCAACATTTTGTTGCAACCAATATAGAAATATGAAAGTGCTAATGATATGGTGTTGAGGTGACGTTGCCTTCCAAATTGTAGCACTGTTGTGATGTTGCAAGATAGCATACTTCCTAGAAAGTATAGTGGGGTAGGAGAATCAAGATTTAAACAGACGAATGAAGCAACAAAAAACAGGAGGAAGAAAAAAGTGGGAGAAAGAAAAGTTACTTTAATTGTCAGTACTGGGGAGTAATTCACAGAGTTTGTTACGTAATCTGATTTTGCATTTTGTTAATGCAAAAATGACCATATTGCAACATTTCTTATATCAGTTCCGTGATCTACTTTTTCCCTCTAAAAATTGCAGGTATACCACAGTAACTTCTAGGAGTCATTTAACCGTGCTTAACCTCCATCAGTAAATAACCTAGAAACCGAGTGGCATAATTTGCAGTTCATGGTTGCTGGTTGTAACTCGCAAAAGCCAGCAAAGTCATGTCTCATCAGAAAATAATAAATGAAGTTCCAAAAAAATGCAATGAAGAATACCATAATACGAGCCATAGAGCTGTGCAAAAAAAGGGCTTTCAAATTTCATATATTTTTTCTTCCTTACTGATTTCTCAGTTGGGATTGGATCACTGTATTGATGATCAATACAATGATTGTGCCATTGTATTCATTATGCAACTTAAAGGCCAAAGAAAAATTGACAAGGCTGTACCCCATATTTACTGCACATGTCCTTAGCTTTCTCAAGCAGAGCCAGGGCATCTGCCTTCTGATTTTCTTGGAAAGATCTAACCAATGCCGTGGCTGCAGCACATAAATAAAATCAAGTAAATTAGCATATTGTGAACTACTAATTACCATTTGTGGTTAGAATTAAAGCTCATGCAAGACAAAAAGGCCTGTGCCTAAAGATCGCTACAAACGGAAACAATTATGGGTTCAATTCTTCTGTCATTTGACCGAAAGATGTAAATAGGAAATAGTTATTTGGTTTGAAATATTAGTTAGTAGTCACATTTTTAGTATTAGCTCTATAAATACATTCCAAGAGAGATCAAAGGGATTACGAAATGAAATATCATTTTCTTTGAGAATTTTCTCTCAGAATTGGAGGAGAAGTATCCCTTGAAGAAGGCTTATTTTCTCACACTTTCTCTGTGTCCAATCAGTGAAAACTGGGTTCTTCACACCTCCACTAGCCCTACATAGAGATGATAAAATAAAGGGGATCAACAAACTAGCCTCCTAAACTTTTGGCATCAATTCATATGGAGTAGACATCTGTCCACAATGAATCACAATCTGATGAGTTTAGTTAACACAGCCCACCAATGGTAAATTTTGCTTTTTTTTACTTGAAAAGAATTGATGAGAGTGTTCTTCCCTTCAATAAATGGGTATTCCTTGTCCGGTAGTTTCTTTCTGCCCAAGCACCATTTTCAGATGGCTGCTTTATCCTAAACGATATTATTATATGTATTAATATCTTGCATATGAATTTCATCCCCATTAGCAAAGAGGGGATAAAAGAGAGAGGAGATTTGCGGGGTATCCAATTTCAAGAGACATCCAACTAATCCCGTGGGAAGGTGGGAGAAGGAACAAATCCATGACAAAGCTGCAGCAGACAAAACTGAATGATAAGATAAAAAAAAGAGGGAAATTAAATAAATAAGAAAAGGAAACCATTTCCGTTGTAATAGCTCTGTAGCAATGTTCAATAACTTGACAAAACTACCTTCACTTAACATTTGGCGGACAGGGCTGCCGCTGACAAGAAGATCGCTTTCAATACCATTCTTAAAAAATATATTTGTCTAGAAAATTAAAAAAAAAAAATCTTTTAGGTATTATTTTTTGCATGGTTAACCCCAAAAAATATATATATGTAACAAAAATGGATTGCTTTACAAATATCTATCTCATATTCATTTATTCTTACGAAAATGTTTTTCTCTTAATTTTCTCTCTATAAAAACAGTAAACTGAAACATCATCCGCCCAGAGCAAAACTGAATCAAGGAACTGAATTGACAAAAAATAAAAATAAAAAAAATAAAAAAGATCGGAATTTCTGGGGCTCCCGTTGTCTAGTGTGGTGGATCTAGAACAACACAAACAACAAACCCATACGGCCAAATATGAAAGCAAGAAACAGGAAGAAGACAACGTAAATAGATAACGCAGTCATCGGAGAGATAGATACAGAGAGAGAGAGAGAGAGAGTACGGGTAGCTCCGAAAGAGGAAGCATATAAATAGCCATATGCAGAACTGGGCTGTACAGTGAAGAGGATGAGCTTAGAATTGGCAATGGAGTCGCCAAGATTTTGAAGCGCCCACTCGACGGCGTAGTGGCTGCACTCGCTCTTATCGATTGCCACCATTATCTTCTTCTTCTCCCCAATATTCCTTCCCCCCTGTTCCTCCTCTTCCATCTCTCTCTCTACTCTTCTCTTCTACTGTTTTTCTTCAAAATCTCTATCTTCGGAAACTCTAATTTCAGTGGGTTTGCTTTAATCCAACTCAGTCTACGTGCCTTTTGGCAGGTTCACTTCCATCTACCATTCAACCGTTCCATTACGTGGGCCCCGAAAGGTCAACCACAACATGTGCTTGACGAAATGCCGTAATGAATTTTGATGAAACATATCTTTTTTTTTTTTTTTGGCTGGGTGATGAAACATATGTTTCAGCTTTACTGTGAGTGGTACTTAAGATACGCCTCTTTCCGGTCGGGTAGCATTATAACAATAACTTCACAGGTGAGGCTTCATTGAGGGAACACCCATTACAAATAAAGAAGCCATCCCTTCAATTATGGAGAGTCACGAAATGAACTAAGCAACCAATTACAAATAAATGTATGCGTCTAAGCAAGAAGCCATCCCTTCAATTATGAAGAGTCACGAAATGAACAGAGCAACCGATTACAAAAATAAATGTACACGGAAACAATCAAACAATAAAGGAGATTGCGATACATGAGAAACTCTTCTACGTAAAACACAAGTCTACGAGAATAAACTAGTGTTGATCCGGTGCACGAGAGATTGTATAGTATATTATATTATATTTTACATTAATAATGTATATTTTAAATTATTATAATATAAATTTTATTAAATTATATAGTTTTATAAAATAATTATTGAATTATTTTATATTTAGATTTTTTTTTATTTGTATGAGTTTTAATAAACTGATAAAATTAATCAAAATCGGATTCTCACATAAGTATTAAAAATATATGTTTATAAGTTCTCAGTCTAACCCAATTGTAAACACTAAGTTTGAATTTAAAATTTATATTAAATCTTAATTTTATTTAATTTGTCCTATCGATTCTTTATTTCAAAACATTTTTCAATTTCAACATACATTTTTTTTTCAAATCTTAATTGATTTTACAAAATTAGCTTGAGTTAAAAATATTATTAATCTTAACTGTATCAAAATATTTTTTTATTAATTTTATAAAAATAAATTAAATTAAAAATATTAATATTATTAATTGTACATAACACTTTATGAAAATAACTTAAATAATGACTATTATTAAGTTATTTTTTAACTGAATGGTCAACACAATCGATTTAAATTTAGTTTAAATCTAAGATTAAAATTTTATAAAAAAAAACTTTACTCCCAAACTTAATTAAAATATAGCTATTTTTTTGAGTTTTCAAATTAAAAATATATTGAGAGTTGTTATTGTAAGAAAAGTTAAGTTTTTTTAAGTTTAATTAATATTCAGTAATTTTTAAACTCTTTCCGAGCCAAATTACTATTTAAGCATTTTTCTTTTTCTTTTCAAATTTAATTGATTTGAATTTAGATTTTTCGTTTGTGCGTTTTAAATTTAGTTCATCTGAAATATATGATAAGAGTTGATAGTGTAGGAAAAGTTAACTTTTTTTAGAACTTTTTTTTTTAAATTTAATTAGTATTCAATAGTTTTTAAATCCTTTTCTCAAGCCTAATATTATTTATGTATTTTTTATTTGAATTTTTAAATTTAATTCATTTAAAATATGTAAATTTTATGACTATAGTGAACTAATATGTAAGTGAGTCTATTTCAAAAACATATGAAATCACTTTACATTGACTGAGAGTATATGCCACATTATAATTATCTATCAATATGGAATGTTTTGTTAACCAAAAAAGAGTATTTAAAGAATAAAGATTAACTTATCTCGTTCTATCTTCATCCTCTTCTTGCCTAATTGCACGATTCAGTATAACTCCACTAAATACTTGCAACGACATTTCTTAAAATGTAGAAGTGTTCAAGTTGATTTCAAATAAAGAATGAAGAGTTGGATCATAAGTTGTTCTTCAAACTGCTAAATCTTCATTAATGAATGATCTCGCAATGATTTATGTTAAAAGCCCTAATTTTCTTCAACAAAACTTTTTCTTAAATAGTTGAAATCTAGGTTACATAATTCGAAATGGAAGTGAGAGCAAGAGCAAGAGAGTGAGAGCATTGACTTTTGAAAAACATAAGAGCAAGAGCATTATCAAAGCATCCATTAAAACAAATTTAACAAATATAAGGTAAATTACATTTATCACCTTTAGGTTGTGTTTGGTACGTGGAAATAGAATGAAATCCATTTTCACTTTAATCCATTCCCATGTTTGGTAAAAATTAAGTTGGAATACTATTTTATGGGAATAGCAATTCTTACATGAAGCTATACAAGAAATAAGGCATTTTAAAATTTAGGTGATGTAATGTCCATTCTATTGCAATCAAAATTTGATCCAAAAATCGAAAAAATTAAAAATAAAAAATAGGCATCTATTTTGTAATAAAAATTTCTCTCAATTACTCTCTTAGAGTATAAAATGACCATTTACACTTTGACCTTATTTTTGAACCAAATCTGAACTTGAATTTTGATTAAGTCAAACTTGAATTGTAAAATGACCATTTGACCCCTGGGTCATTTTTTTAATTCAAATTTGTAATCAAAAAATAAAGTTTAGTTTTATAGTTTTTTTAAAATTAACATTAGTAATTTTTATTATATTTCATTTTATTTCATTATATTTAAAATATTAATCAAATAATGAAAATTTGAATGTTTATTCTATTTCCATTATTTTTATGTTGGCAACCAAATAAAAGAATGGAGTGAGCATTTTATTCGATTTCCACTTGCATTCTATTCCCATCTCTTATTATATTCCATTTCATTCCATTTCTATATACCAAAACATAACCTTATAGTTACACTCAATCTCACTTCGATCCATGTATTTCTAATAATGACAATTAGCTTCATGTAATCCTGGTCAAGTGTCAATGTAGCCTTTCTATCCAAGTTTGTCCGAAATTGATTCATCAACTTGTCATGTGCCACCACATGAGAGCGATATAGTCATTTCAAAAAACCAAAATAACAAACCCATAATCCTAACTCTAGCTTCTTTCTTCCCGTCATCTAGTAGAGGAGGTTGCACATTTGCAGTAACTGAATACGAAAGGATAATTGTAACAACAAACTTTGATTTAAGCATCCATATATATCTGACGGCTAAGCACACGTGCCAATTCAATACCTCCTCAGGACCCGAGACAACTGATAAATTCAACTCAACCTATATACACATCCCCAAACTACATCTCAACTCATCGGGAACCCCAACTCCTCCCTCTCCAATCCTTACACCCTCGGAGACAACTGTATCAATTTACCTCGAAACAAAGAGAACTCCTTGAAACAAGAATAGTCGTTAGTTCTTCCAATAATTCATTTGCCTCAACAGTGCTCGACGTCTTCCTTTGATTCTCCATGTTTAGAGATTTGGTGGAGAAGAATTTGAATGCCAGTGATGCTGGCACCGAGCAAAATGATGTAAGAGAATCAGTCCAACTAGTACGTGGTTGAATATTTTCGCGAATGCAAAAACAATTAAAGCCTGTAATGATGTATTAACTTTCACTACTATAAACAAATGTAAGCTCTGTAGCTCTTGCGATTGAAGATCATAATCTTCCTAGCTACGTGGGCATGCTAAAAAGTAAAGCTATTGTAGATAGGAAGGTTGTTGATTCTTCAGTGTTGATTAATTTAGTTTGACTGCATGTTTCAACCACAAATCAAAGGCTACCAAAGAAGTGCGAATATAGACGAAGGCACAAATACAGATAAGGATACAAAATATGACGATTATAAAAAAATGAAAATATGAATAAGGCGGTGACACAACAAATAATTAATAAAAAATAAAATATATACTAAAAATATATGTGAAGTGTATACCTGTAAAATCCTATGAAATATATCATTTTATTTGAAGTGAATTTTTATTTTTTATATTTTGACATCAAATAAATTCCAAAATTACATAATGTCAACTGAAAAAATTTTAAATATAACATTTTGACCTGCCAAATCCCTTCCACATTGTTGTTATATCCCTTCCTTTTCCTTCTCAAAGGTTCTAGAACAAGAACCGCAAACAAAAAAAATTCCAAATTTTTTTTGTATAACTCGTGATCTTTCCTTGACTTATAAAATAAGAATAAGATAATTATTTTTGCAATGTTTGGTTGTATACCTTGAACAATGAGAGAAGATTTGATCTTGATCTTCAAACAAGCTTCAAAGTCCTAGAAGTTTTCTTCCTTGATCACAATAGGAGTGAGGGGATGAGTAGCTCTGGAAGCAACAATCTTCCTTTTCTCTCTCTCTCTCTCTCTCTCTCTCTCTCTCTCTCTCTCTATCTCTTTTGCTGAATAGAGAAGGAAGCATTCAGTGGCTAACCCCCTCTAGTGGTGTCTTTGTATAGATTCCCCACTCCTTTATGTTCAAGGAAGAGATTTCTAGAGTTTTCCTTCACCAAGCTAACAAAGATCCTTCTTATTACACATAAGCCCCCTAATAAGTAGAGTAACCACTGTTAACTCTATTAAATGATGATAGTTAAACCTTAGTTAGAAAAATTATGACGAAGCCTCTATCCCACTAATTTTTTTAAATATGAATCCCCACAAACTGGTATTCGTAAATAAACATTTAGTTAGGGAACCGTCAACTCAATTTTGTTTACATCTTTAACATTGATAGATCACTCTTATAAACCCTAATCATAGACTATTTATTTCTCAAACTTTCTTTTGAAAATAAATAATAACTTTTCAATAATATATAAATATATAAAGAAAAATCTAGCTTGCCTCCAGTGATCATAACGTGGATTGAGTGAAGGGAATACCTTTTCCAAATGAGTGTAGTATTCATTTTGAGATTGTAAGTTCCTAAGCCCTAATAACATAAGCCTAAGATATTGAGATATTAATAGTACAAAAGTCTCACTTACTAATAAGTCAAAACACACACTATTAAGAACTTAATTCCTCAATATTTTCAGGGTTAAGGCTTGCTTTGTAACTAATAACTATGTAAAAAATGACAATCATTGATAGCAATGATAATGCATTCGTACTCATAATCTAATTAAGTGCACTCTAATCACACTAACACGCTGACCTTGAGTCGTCTCTTAGATAATCCAAAAAACCATCCTATAAATAGAGGCCATTGTGTCATAACCATCGGAGTGAGTTGACCAAGCTTACTATAACTATGAACTAAAAGTGAAAACATAAGTGATTGGTGCAATCATACCTCTCTATGTATGAATCATACTTATAAACAAAATTCACCTTAATTGTGTTCCTTAGTATTGACATGTCACGCTCCTAATCTCATAGTTTGAGGTGGATGGCATAAGAATATGGGAACTAATTAAAATTAATAAAAATTTAGTCCAAGTTAAGTTAATATCATAAATATCAATTAAATTATTCACAAATGTCCCTCATTCTCATATAAAAAGACTATTAACTAATACCACTAATAATTAAACAATGATATAAATCAGTCAACGTCATCTCGAGAACAGCATTCAAGGTTCACACGGTCAGAATATATATTATAATCACGTTTATATCTCTAAAAAATTTGATATCATGAATGTAAATATCAAACTCATACTCAGGGTCACACAATCTATAATATTAATAGTTTAGCTCTCAATCAAGAAAATGAATATAACTATTATTAGTCACTGTTAAGACTGAACTTAAGCTACTCAAGTCTAAGATGCCTACATATCCTACCTCAGGAATTAGGTTAACGTAGTTCTTAATTTATATCTTTTATTTCATAACCAAACACATGATCGACCAGATAAACCATATGTCTTATCAATCAATGTCACATCCATATTATATCAACATCTTAATATAAAAACATATAAATGTAATCTCATGCAATGAGATGTGATGGAAGGTAATGTCAATGCATACTCTTGTCTCCATGTACCTCCAACTTTATTCTGAGATGGGTGATGCTTAACAAAGCACGCGGGATCACCAACCACAGCATTTATGCTTACAACGAATGTATATCTCAAAATATATATACCAAGTGGGGAATCGTGTTACACCCCCACCGGTGTAAGGCTCAGGGGAACCATGTTGTACCCTTTTACCCTTTTACTAAAGAACCATGTTACACCCATAGTTAAGCGTCTGCTTAACTCAAGTAGGGTCCAGCTATAGTTAAGAGAAAATCTCATAATCATATCTTATAATTAACGGCCCAACTCCAAGTGACTTTTTTTTTAAAAGATAAGTAAAATTTATTAGATGGGAAAAAGTTACAGCATCAAGGAGTTGCAATCTACAATCCAACCCAAAGGAAAGCTATATAGCGAACGAGCCTAGGGATTCTATAAAGTACAATAAGGAAAATAAGTCTGCATCCCCCCCTTCGTAACCCAAGAAAATAGGCATTTTAGAAACAAGCCTTTGATTTTCACTATATTACTTTCCTCAGCATCAAAGATTCTTCTATTGTGCTCTTTCCAAACAATCCAAAAGAGACAAAGGGGAACCAAATTCCAAACTTTCATCTTATGCTTCACTAAATGATGCCCCCACCAAGCCAAGAGGAAGTTTCTAAGATCTTTAGAAGGGCAGAAATGAACACCAAAACACGATAGAGCTAAGGACCAGATACCATCAGTCCAGGGACAGTGAATGAATAAGTGATCAATCGTTTCCTTATTGCTTTGACATAAGTAGCAACGATTCACCAAAGAGTAACCACGGCGATTGAGATTATCTATAGTTAAGATTTTACCATGTGCTACACACCAAGCGAAGAAGTTGACCCTGGAAGGGGCCTCAGATTTCCTAATCTTCATCCAGGAAAAATAGTCTAGTTCATCACCTTTCAGAACTCTGTAAAAAGATCTTACATTAAACACGTTATTTTTAGTCACCTTCCAAGTCAAGGCGTCACCAGATTTAGCCAAGTGACTGAGTGAAGCAACTCCATCAGCTAGAGGAGGCTCCCAAATTCCCAATCATTGACACTTCGACGCAGCCGAATGTGCCAATCTCTGCGATGCCCTACAGTAGAGTAATAATCAGAGACGAGAACATCCTGGTTAGCAACAATTGAGAAAATATCTAGGAAAGCTTCAGCTAAACAATCAATGTCCAACCACCGTTGTTTCCAAAACAGGATACGATCGCCTCTATCCAGCTGCCAGGAAATACAGTACTCGAATTTGGGCCAAATATTCCTTATACCTTTCCAAAGACTGACACCATAAGGCTTAGAACAATTAGCAGTAAGCCAACCACCTATCTCCTCACCATATTTAGAAACAATCAGCCTCTTCCACAAGCTAGAGGTTTCATTTGGGAATCTCCAAAGCCATTTCCCAAGAAGAGCTTCATTTTGCAATTTGAGCTTCTTGATTCCCACCTCGCCTAATTTGATTGAAGTGCAAACTGACTTCCAAGCAACCAAATTATGTTTAGCGACCTCAGCTTGCCAACCCCAAAGGAAGTCTCTTTGTAATTTTTCTATTTCTTTCAAGACCGAGGCAGGGGCAGTAAAAAGAGAAAGATAGTAAGATGGCAGACTCGAGAGAATGCTCTTAATAAGAGTTACTCTGGCCCCTGTTGACAGATAATTCAATTTCCAATCTAAGAGTCTATTCTTGCATCTTTCAATTACTGACTCTCAGACCTCTTTACTCTTGTACTTCACACCCAGTGGCATTCCCAAATAAGTAGAAGGAAGAGTTCCAGTTTTGCAATTTAGAATTACTGCCTAACACAAATTATCTTGAATGCTAATAGGGATGATTTCAGTATTGCTAAGATTCACCTTTAAACCAGATACTGCTTCAAACCCTAAAAGAGTACATCTTAGATGACCTAATTGCAGCCTATTAGCCCCACAAAAAACAATGGTGTCATCAGCAAACAACAAGTGAGAGATACTTATCGGAATCTGCTCTGGGTCCCCAACCGAGAGTCCATTTATAAGACCAGCTTCTTCCACTCTCTTGATCATTTTGCTAAGTACTTCCATGACCAGAATAAAGAGAATGGGGGAAAGAGAGTCTCCTTGTCGCAAGCCTCTAGAGGACGAGAAAACACCTTCAGGAGTTCCATTGATAAGAATAGAGAAACTTGTAGTCGTGATACACCCCTGAATCCAACTACACCAACGTTCTCCAAAACCCATCCTGCTCAATAGGTAAAATAAAAATTTTCAATTGACATAATCATAGGCTTTTTCAATGTCTAGCTTACAGATTAAGCCAGAACCTTTTTGTTTCAGAGTAGAGTCAATTACCTCGTTGGCCACAAGAACTGCATCTAGAATTTGTCTCCCACTCACAAAAGCATTCTGAGATTCAGAGATCAAAGAATTCATTACCCGCCGAAGTTTGTTAGCAAGTACCTTGGCCAGAAGCTTATATATAGCACCCACAAGGCTTATAGGTCTGAAGTCCTGAATTTGCACTGCACTAGGCTTCTTGGGAATCAAAGCTAAGAATGTACAATTCAGGCAGCGAACAAAGCAGCTGTTATGGTAGAAATCATAGAAAATCTATATAATGTCTTCCTTAAGAATGTCCCAGCAGTGTTAAAAAAATGCCATTGTCCATCCATCTGGACCTGGGGCTTTGTCACCATTCAGCTCTTTCAGAGATTGAAGAACTTCTTCTTCAGTGAAAGGGAGCTCCAAACCTTCCTTCTCAGCAGAATCCAGCCGAGGAAGATCCAGGAAATCCACCTGAGGTCTCCAAACAAATTCTTCCTTGAACAGCTACTTGTAGAAGTTCAGAATGTAGTTCTTAATTATACTGGGATCCTCGGTAATGTTTCCATTAACCTGCAGTTTGCTAATCCAATTGGCTCTTCTATTGGCAGATGCAATCTTGTGGAAATATTTTGTGTTTCTATCTCCCTCCTTAAGCCATTTCACTCTTGATTTTTGCCTCCAATGAGTCTCCTCCATCTGAATTAATTTATTTAACTCTAGCATCAGTCCTAATTTATGGCTTCTTTCTTGCTCAGTTAACATGGTTTCATCTTCAAGGCTGTCAAGTCTTTCCAACTCCAAATGACTGCTCTAATATATATCGATTGGGGTCATCTGGCATTTTCAAAATTTCATTTTAGCATTTTCTCAAAATCATAGATTCTGTCTATAAATACAACCCATGCCTCAGCACGTCAAAACAGCAATATAACACTCTTGGTTAATCAATAATCGCAATATCATATCGGATGATACAACCCTAGGCCTATGCACATGATATGCTCAATTATGTAAACAGATAACGTCTTAATATCAATATGCATTCTTATTAGGCTTAATGATGATTGGGGATTCAGTTAATATTTAAAAACCAACTATGAATGGGTCTGGGGCACAAAAGAGAAGTTTTAAATCTAAATTTTAACATTTTTAAACGTTCTACCAAACGCTGTCCGGAAGCCAGGTTTGGCATCCAGACGCGATAACGTCTTAATATCAACATGCATTCTCATTAGGCTTAATGATGATTGGGGATTTAGTTAATATTTAAAAATCAACTATGAATGGGTCTGGGGCACAAAAAAGAAGTTTTAAATTTAAAATTTAACATTTTTTAACATTCTACCAAACGCCATCCGGAAGCCAGGTTTGGCATCCAAACGCTAGGTTTGTCGTCCGGATGCCAACACTAAATGCTAGCATTTAGTCTTATTGTCAAATGCCATCCGAACATTAGTGCCCAGAACCTGATTTCTGGGTTCCTTTTCAATGAACCCCAGCTCCAAAACAAATTACTCATCCAAGCCACAAACTCAACAATCAATCATATATAAACGTTCAAACATCTTAATACAATGTTTCTATCACATTTGATTCGACAATAATTCAATATATATGCAAAATCTCAATATATAGATGCATATGTATATAGACATTCATATATACACAAATCCTCTAAATCTTAATAATAATTAACGAATAATATATCAAAATCTTCTTAACAATGTCTAGAGCACAAATATAAGTTCTACCTATCTTAAATCTGAAGAAAAAAAGAAGAAGTGAGAAGGTTTTGGTTTTGGTTTCCAAACTCCCGACATCAATTTCTCTCACCTCGAGCAAAATCATGGAAAACAGACACCACTATAAGATTAACGGCATTGAATATTACCCATATCCGCTAATCTTTCTTCCCAAAGCATACTTTCTCTCTCTTCTCTCTCTCTCTTATCTCTTTCTCTTCCTTTACTCTCTTCTGGAAGCTGCCTACACTAAGGAAAAAGAAAAGAAAGAAAAAGAAAAGAAAACAAGAAAAGTGAAAAGAATGGCTAGGCCTTTAGCCTAGTTATCCAACCTGATACCACTTTGGCCAGGTTAAACGCAACTAAACAGAGCTAATCGCAGTCTAATTATTTTATTAGCCTAAAATAATACATAAATGGTTAAAAATAAATACCGAGTATTATATGACACATATCATGTATTCATATAATTTCTATAAAAGTAAAGATACACGTAAAAGAAAAGAACATTTATTAACAATTTCTCAAATGTACAAATGGTGTGGCTTGTAGGGACACATTCTCCCACTTTTCCTCGAGCCAAGATCTATCACATCTAAATCCCATACCCTAACGTTAGACTCAAAAACATTAATGGCCAGTGTCTTCATGAAATGGTCTACTAGGTTCTCTACTATTACACTCTTGGTGACAATAATGTCTCCTCTCTAAGTTATTTCTCGAATGAGATGATATTTGAGCTCAATGTGCTTTCCCTTCTTATGGTCTCTCGGATCTTTAGACTAATCTATAACAACACTATTGTCACAATAAAGGACAATAGGACTCTTTCTAGTGGTATCACTTCAAGTTCTAAGAGAATTTTTCTGAGCCAAATAGCCTTCTTGGCTACTTTCAAAGTAGCTATGTATTTAGCCTCCATGGTAAGTTAGTAGTACAAGATTACTTCACACTCTAACTTATAGCTCCACCACCTAGAGTAAAGACATACCTCGATGTTAATATTTTGGCATCTCAATCTGATTGAAAGTCAGAATTGGTGTAACCTAGTGGAGCTAGCTCATTACATCCTTCATGCATGAGCACATAATCCTTAATCCTTAGCAGGTACTTACGAATATGCTTTACACAATCCAATGCTCTCGTCTTTAACTAGATTAACATCTATTCACCATGACAATTGTGAAATAGATATTTGATCTATGACATAGCATTGCATACATGAGATTTCCTATAGCCAAAGGATAAGTAATTGTGGTCATGCACCCTTCCTCATTATATGATTTAGGAAACTGATCTTTAAATAGAGCAATTCCATGTCCAAAAGGTAAAATACATTTTTTTGGAATTATGAATTGCAAACTTAACTAACACCTTATCTATATACCCAGCTTGAGATAAACCTAACATCTTATATTTGCAATGTGGCAAGGTTTGATCTAAAAGATGTAACTGGCTTCTCCTAAGTCCTCTATATCAAAGTGATATGATAGCTATAGTTTATCTATTGATAATACTCCTAAACTATTTCCAATTAGTAGGATGTTATTAATATATAATACCAAAAAAACCACTATGCCTTCATTATATTTCTTGTATACACATGGCTCAGTGGGATGTTCATTGTCACGCCCTGAAAACCATGACCCAGGGACATAGGGACAAAACCTACAAATAAACATCAAACCATGCAAAATATACCATATCAAAGCGAAAATAAATAAAATAAACTAATATTCAATTTCTTAAATATCCAAACATCTTAAAAGTGCCCCAAAAAGGGCTACATAACCATACCATAAATATAAGCCCAAATCAGTACTCCATTACATTACAATTCAAAATGTTGCAATGCAAAGTAAAACAAATCATCCAGCTATAACAATCCAAGACAACTAGCTAACTTGTTGGTCCATCATAAGCATTGAACCCTGCATTATCAATTGTAGTAGGGGTAAGCAATACTAAATTCTACATGTGCTCAAAAAGTGTTTATAAAATAATGTTTCTTAATCATACAAATGATTCATGTCATGCTTTGGATTCCACGACCCGAGTAAGCGAACAAAATAACACATATTACACCATTTAACCAGTTTCCTGTCTCACATCATAGCCATAGACACATGCTATGTAGCAATGAATATAAAAATAAACTGTTGGCCCAAGGTTTATAAAGTTAGTTTTATAATTGATTTTGATGATAACAAATATTGAATTAAATTTTCACAATAAATTTTCAAATAGACATTGTAAGAAATGTTACAATTCATTTGATAGATTCAAGATAATAGAGTTGGAAGAGATTGATTTTATTTTTTAGATATTTTCACATAATTTGGATGATGGAATAAATGAATTTCAAAGTTTGGAGTAATAGAAATCAAAGTAAGATGAATATTTGAACTAGAGGTTAACTCGGATAAACAGAGATATCAGACACGTGTTAGTATATAGATAATATCTTAAGATCCAACGGTTCAATTTTCATAAACTTTTAATATAGTAAACTAGACTTCCATATCTACAACTTTACCGAAGGGAGATTTTTGTGAATCTGACGTTAAGGTATCAAAACATGAGTTGGAACATTAGGCATTACAGAAAAGTTTTTAATTCTGGATTCTGGAACTAGTCTTAGTTTTTGAGACATAACTCATACTCTACAGCTTTAAAAATTCTGATTTTTGGTGTGTGAAAAGAAGACTCAAAAAGCTACAACTTTTGTAGTTTAAGTTTCTTCTAATTCTAAAAGTATCCTAGTGAAACGGAAGCTTAAACGGGAAACACGGATTCAGAATGTCAGAAAAAGCTATCAGAAGCTGGTCTCGGTTCAGAAGCCATATCTGACTATCTAACCGTTGGATGAAGCTCAAAATTTTACATGTGATAGCTGACTTATATATCTACAAAGTCTTTACTCTGAGGCAATGTCAGATTTGAACGTTCTGAGGGTGAAAAACGGTCACAAATATATCTCAGAAAATCTGAATCTGAAAGACAGCATTGGAAGCAAGGAAATTCAATTTCTTTCAAGGGCAAAAGTGTCTTTTCACTTAGTAACGGCCATTTGCAGATTTTCATCTATAAATAGAGCCTCAAACTCAGATTCAAGAAGAGGAACAAGGCAAGAAAGAAGTGCTTACAAAGAGATACAAGAAATTCTATAACTTTGCAAACATAGAGTGATTTCTTCTCACATTTGTGCTTCATCTTTCATATTCAACTTGTGAGAGTTTCTTTTTGATTTGATTGAGTTTTAAACTCATCATTATTGTTGTAAGAAAGGGAAATTTAAAGCCCTTTTAATTTGTGAGAGTTGGGTGAGCTCTTGTTGGTTTTGGTTCAAGTGTTAGGACCAAAACAAGAGACTTTCTTTGAGAGAGACTTGTGTGAGTGATTTGGAGATTAAATCACTTGGAAAAGGTTTCTAGCACCTTGGGAAGCTAGTGTGTAATAAGCTCTTCAAAGAATAGTGGAGAAATCTCAAGGAAGGCCTTGGGGGAGTGGACGTAGGCAACATTGAAGCCGAACCACTATAAATCGATTGTGTTTGCTTCTCTTTCCTTCTCTTTATATTTATTGCAAATACTAGCACTCACTCTTCATTCACAAATATTGAATAATTTTTTTTTGGTGCATTTCATATTCATCTTGACATATTTGTTTTAGGGTTGAAATTTTTATTTGTAAAATTTTTAAGCAACCCTATTCACCCCCCTCTAGTGTTGCTATTTGGGACAACAATTGGTATCAGAGCAAGGGCTCTTATTTTGACTTAACCGTCAAAGAGTTAAGATCATGGCAACATCTTTTGGTGCCTCCACTTTTGAAGGCCAATCAACCCACCGACCTCCTTTGTTCAATGGAACAAACTATAATTATTGGAAGGCTAGAATGAGAATCTATGTTCAAGCCATTGATTATGGGTCATGGAAAGTCATATCTAATGGACCTTATGTTCCTTCTAAAACCGTAGATAATAGGATTGTTCCCAAGGATGAAAGTGAATGGACCGAAGCCGATGAAGCTAAAGTCCAATTAAATGCCAAAGCTATGAACATGTTATATTGTGCACTTGACCATAATGAGTTTAATAGAATTTCTACATGTGAAACCGCTAAAGAAATATGGGATAAATTAGAAGTCACTCATGAAGGTACTAATCAAGTTAAAGAGTCTAAAATTAGTATGCTTGTTCATCATTATGAATTGTTTAAAATGAAACCGGATGAGTCTATTTCGGAAATGTTTACTAGATTTACCGATATTATAAATAGTTTGAAATCTCTTGGTAAAATCTATACTAATGTTGAAATGGTGAGAAAAATTCTTAGGTCTTTGCCAAAGGGATGGGAACCAAAGGTGACGGCCATCCAAGAAGCAAAAGATCTCACGAGATTGAGTTTAGATGAACTCTTGGGTTCTCTTATGACCCATGAGATTACTTTAAAAGCTAATGAGGAAGAAGACTCCAAAAAGAAGAAAGGAATTGCCTTCAAGTCCACATTTAATGATAAAAATGTGGATGAATCAAGTGATGAAGATGATGAAGACATTGCTATGATCACTAGAAAATTCAAGAAATACATTAACAAAAAGAAGCAAGGTGGAAGAAAATTCCACAAGAAGGAGACAATCAAAGGAGACTCAAGTAAGAAAGATATTATCATTTGCTATGAAGGCAAAAAGCCCGGCCATATCAAGCCCGAATGTCCTCAACTCAAAAAGAGTTATAAAAAGGGCAAAAAGAATGCAATGGTGGCAACATGGGGAGATAGCGATGATAGTTCCTCCGATAATGAGTCACATGGAGAAGAAATTGCAAACATTTGTTTTATGGCTCAAGAAGAAGAGAATGAGGTTTGCTTGAAATCTAAATCAAAGAGTGAAAGGTGGTTCCTTGATAGTGCTTGCTCAAGGCATATGACGGGTGATGCAACCATGTTCACTTTTTTATCTTCTAAAAATGGAGGATTTGTCACTTTTGGAGACAATAGCAAAGGAAGAATTATTGGTATAGGTAACATTGGTAAACCTCCATTCCCTACTATTGAAAATGTATTATTAGTTGAAGGTTTAAAACATAATTTGCTTAGTATTAGTCAATTATGTGATAAAGATAATCGTGTTATATTTGATCATTCCCATTGCATCGTAGAGAACATTAATGACCATAAGACATTATTTGTAGGGCATAGACATGAAAATGTTTATGTTGTTCATCTAAATGATTTATCCTTAAATGATGTCAAATGTTTTTCGGTAATGAGTGATAATAGTTGGTTATGGCATAGAAGACTTGGACATGCTAGCATGGATTTAATTTCAAAACTTTCCAAAAATGACTTAGTTGTTGGTTTACCTAATATTAAATTTGAAAAAGACAAATTATGTGATGCATGTCAATTTGGAAAACAAGTTAAAACATCTTTCAAATCAAAAAATATAGTTTCAACTTCTAGGCCATTACAACTACTACACATGGATCTATTTGGCCCTACTAGGACTTTAAGTCTTGGTGGAAAATCATATGCACTTGTGGTTGTTGATGATTACTCTAGATTTACATGGGCGGCATTTTTAGCTCATAAGGATGAAGCTTTCTATGCTTTTACAAAACTTTGTCGGAAACTTCAAAATGAAAAGGGATTTCTTATTTCTTCAATTAGAAGTGACCATGGAAGAGAACTTGAAAATTCTTCTTTTGAAAAATATTGTGATGAACATGGAATAGATCATAATTTCTCGGCTCCTAGAACTCCTCAACAAAATGGTGTAGTTGAGAGGAAGAATAGGACTATTATAGAAATAGCTAGAACTATGCTTTGTGAAAATAATCTACCAAAGTACTTTTGGGCTGAGGCGGTTAACACCGCTTGCCATATTGTAAACCGAGTAATGATTAGACCCATTATAAAGAAAACTCCATATGAGCTATGGAATGGAAGAAAGCCTAATATTAGCTATTTTCATGCATTTGGTTGTAAATGTTTTGTTTTAAATAATAATAAAGATAATTTAGGAAAATTTGATGCTAAATCGGATGAAGCAATATTTCTTGGATATTCTACTTCTAGTAAAGCTTATAGAGTATATAATAAAAGAACTTTAGTTGTAGAAGAATCTATTCATGTTGCATTTGATGAATCTAACACATTTTCTTCCAAGAATATTGAAAATGATGATGACATAGGATTAGAACAAAGAATGAAAAGCATCACTATTCAAGAGGGAGAAGTAAAGTCAATGAATGAGGATAAAGATGAACCATTAGCCATTGAAAATACTCCAAAGCTTGATGAGTTCAAGAACAATAAAGAAGACTTACCAAAAGAATGGAAATATGTTCACAATCACCCTAAGGATTTAATCATTGGTGATCCATCCAAAGGTATAACCACTCGTTCATCTCTTAGAAATATTTGTAATAATCTAGCTTTTCTTTCTCAAATTGAGCCTAAATGTTTTCAAGAAGCCAAGAATGATGAAAGTTGGATTTTAGCTATGCAAGAAGAGCTTAATCAATTTGAAAGAAATCAAGTTTGGGATTTAGTCCCAAGACCTAATGATCATCCCGTGATTGGAACAAAATGGGTTTTTAGAAATAAAATGGATGAATCCGGGATAGTTATTAGAAATAAAGCTCGATTGGTTGCCCAAGGTTTTAATCAAGAAGAAGGAATTGATTTTGATGAAACTTTTGCTCCGGTAGCTAGATTAGAAGCAATTAGAATGTTACTTGCAATTGCATGTTTTAGAAATTTCAAACTTTATCAAATGGATGTTAAAAGTGCTTTTCTAAATGGATACATTTCGGAAGAAGTTTATGTTGAACAACCTCCCGATTTTGAAAATTATGAATTCCCAAATCATGTTTATAAACTCAAAAAGGCTTTATATGGTTTAAAACAAGCTCCAAGATCTTGGTATGAAAGGTTAAGTAAATTTTTGATTGAAAATGGTTTTACTAGAGGAAAAATTGACACTACTCTTTTCATCAAAACCAAAAATCATGATATGCTTATTATTCAAATATATGTGGATGATATTATATTTGGTGCTACTAATGACTCTCTTTGTCAAGAATTTGCTAAGACCATGCAAGGTGAATTTGAAATGAGTATGATGGGAGAGCTAAATTATTTTCTTGGACTTCAAATTAAGCAAACTAAGGAAGGCATCTTCATAAACCAAGCCAAGTACACAAAAGATCTACTCAAGAGGTTTGGAATGGAAAATGCAAAGCCTATTGGGACCCCTATGAGTCCTTCAACCAAACTTGACAAGGATGAAAATGGTAAGAAAGTTGATGAAAAACTTTATAGAGGTATGATTGGCTCACTCTTATACTTAACGGCAAGTAGACCCGATATTATGTTTAGTGTATGCATGTGC
This sequence comes from Vitellaria paradoxa, assembly GCA_019916065.1. Taxonomy (NCBI): domain Eukaryota; kingdom Viridiplantae; phylum Streptophyta; class Magnoliopsida; order Ericales; family Sapotaceae; genus Vitellaria; species Vitellaria paradoxa. The sequence continues at coordinate 34,726,512 of CM034237.1, read as the reverse complement.
GCTAGATTTCAATCATGCCCTAAGGAATCTCATGTTATTGCCGTTAAACGTATTCTTAGATATTTATTAGGAACACCTAATTTAGGATTATTTTATCCTAGGGATATTGTTTTTGACCTTATTGGTTACTCCGATGCGGACTTTGCGGGATGCAAGGTTGATAGAAAAAGTACTAGTGGAACTTGTCAATTTCTAGGTCATTCACTTATATCATGGTTTAGCAAGAAGCAAAATTTCGTAGCATTATCTACTGCGGAAGCCGAATATATCGCAGCTGGAAGTTGTTGTGCACAAATTTTATGGATGAAACAACAATTGGAAGATTTTGGACTCTACTTTGATCATATTCCAATTAATTGTGATAATACTAGTGCTATTAATTTATCAAAGAATCCCATTCAACATTCTAGGACCAAACACATTGAAATTAGACACCACTTTCTTAGAGATCATGTTCAAAAAGGTGATATTATTCTTGAATTTATTGGAACAGAATATCAATTAGCCGATATTTTTACCAAGCCATTGAATGAGGATAGATTTTGTTATATTCGTAGAGAACTTGGTATGTCTAATCCAATATGATATTGATTTACTTATGTGCTCATTGATGCTTATTTTACTATCATATATTTAGGGGGAGCTAAATATATTTTAATATCTTTTTTACATTGACATTGATGCATATATTTAGGGGGAGAATTATAACTAAATTTAACAATTTTTTCCCACTTCATATTATTTTTGATGATGTCAAAGGGGGAGAAAGACAAGATATTGATGATTGATTGAACTTCTATGAATGGAAAATCTTTTCATGATTTATGTCTTGAAAATTTTATCTTAAATCATCAATGGTTTGTCATCATCAAAAAGGGGGAGATTGTTGGCCCAAGGTTTATAAAGTTAGTTTTATAATTGATTTTGATGATAACAAATATTGAATTAAATTTTCACAATAAATTTTCAAATAGACATTGTAAGAAATGTTACAATTCATTTGATAGATTCAAGATAATAGAGTTGGAAGAGATTGATTTTATTTTTTAGATATTTTCACATAATTTGGATGATGGAATAAATGAATTTCAAAGTTTGGAGTAATAGAAATCAAAGTAAGATGAATATTTGAACTAGAGGTTAACTCGGATAAACAGAGATATCAGACACGTGTTAGTATATAGATAATATCTTAAGATCCAACGGTTCAATTTTCATAAACTTTTAATATAGTAAACTAGACTTCCATATCTACAACTTTACCGAAGGGAGATTTTTGTGAATCTGACGTTAAGGTATCAAAACATGAGTTGGAACATTAGGCATTACAGAAAAGTTTTTAATTCTGGATTCTGGAACTAGTCTTAGTTTTTGAGACATAACTCATACTCTACAGCTTTAAAAATTCTGATTTTTGGTGTGTGAAAAGAAGACTCAAAAAGCTACAACTTTTGTAGTTTAAGTTTCTTCTAATTCTAAAAGTATCCTAGTGAAACGGAAGCTTAAACGGGAAACACGGATTCAGAATGTCAGAAAAAGCTATCAGAAGCTGGTCTCGGTTCAGAAGCCATATCTGACTATCTAACCGTTGGATGAAGCTCAAAATTTTACATGTGATAGCTGACTTATATATCTACAAAGTCTTTACTCTGAGGCAATGTCAGATTTGAACGTTCTGAGGGTGAAAAACGGTCACAAATATATCTCAGAAAATCTGAATCTGAAAGACAGCATTGGAAGCAAGGAAATTCAATTTCTTTCAAGGGCAAAAGTGTCTTTTCACTTAGTAACGGCCATTTGCAGATTTTCATCTATAAATAGAGCCTCAAACTCAGATTCAAGAAGAGGAACAAGGCAAGAAAGAAGTGCTTACAAAGAGATACAAGAAATTCTATAACTTTGCAAACATAGAGTGATTTCTTCTCACATTTGTGCTTCATCTTTCATATTCAACTTGTGAGAGTTTCTTTTTGATTTGATTGAGTTTTAAACTCATCATTATTGTTGTAAGAAAGGGAAATTTAAAGCCCTTTTAATTTGTGAGAGTTGGGTGAGCTCTTGTTGGTTTTGGTTCAAGTGTTAGGACCAAAACAAGAGACTTTCTTTGAGAGAGACTTGTGTGAGTGATTTGGGGATTAAATCACTTGGAAAAGGTTTCTAGCACCTTGGGAAGCTAGTGTGTAATAAGCTCTTCAAAGAATAGTGGAGAAATCTCAAGGAAGGCCTTGGGGGAGTGGACGTAGGCAACATTGAAGCCGAACCACTATAAATCGATTGTGTTTGCTTCTCTTCCCTTCTCTTTATATTTATTGCAAATACTAGCACTCACTCTTCATTCACAAATATTGAATAATTTTTTTTTGGTGCATTTCATATTCATCTTGACATATTTGTTTTAGGGTTGAAATTTTTATTTGTAAAATTTTTAAGCAACCCTATTCACCCCCCTCTAGTGTTGCTATTTGGGACAACATAAACAAGTTTACACTTTAAATTTGAGTAAATATCTTAGTCAAAACTAACTAGATAACAAAGCTCTAAAACAAAACTAAGAGCTTCCAAAACTAGGCCTAAATAATCTCCTAAAAAAAAAAGTAATTAATATTCACCTCATAAATAGAGGTTCATTACAATCCACTAAAAATAATTTTCTAAAATTTAATGCAATTAAATAAAACCAATAAAATTTCAATTCCCATGTTCAACAGGTCCAGTACGTGATTCAAAATCATTCCTTGTATCACAAGTTGTAAAAAAATTAGCACTAATGCCACGTGTGCACAGAATCCTAATAATAATAATAATAATAATAATAATAATACAATAATTCCCTAACATGCTACTAAGTAAAACATCTCAGAACAAACAATAAGCTCATACAACAACTTTAAATCAAAAATTTAATTTATTTATATATTTATCTTCTTTTATAATTTAATCATGTATTTACACTGCATAAGACATCAAAATAAAACAATTTGGTTTTAAGGTACTACTGGTTAGTTGTTCTGTAGATACAGGATTCAACCAATATACACCATCTTTTGGTGTCTGCTTCCTAGGTTGAAGCTTTAGAAATATTATATGCCACCTTTAGGCATCTGTTCGCTTTGCAAGTTACTAGCATATTGGAATTGATCACGACACCGCGCAGGTATTGGAACTTTTAACCATTGAGTATGTATACCCGACATTTTTAGTACCTCTCAACCCAAACAAAACACATCAAATTTCACTTCGAACTCACATTAAATAAATTTCACATCAAATGTCACTTCGAAGTCACATTAAATATATTTTCCTTTATTTCAAAATTTCACATAAGATTATGAATAAATAAAATTTTTCCTTAATTACTTATATTTCATGAAGTTTAATCATTGCCCTTTCACAAAATTTCTATACAAATTAATGGACAAAACAAATCCAACAAATATATCATATCTGTTCAATCACATCAAAAGAATTTAATAAATAAATAAATAACAATTTATCAAACAATCACTGTCAACTTTATCCTAAGTGAATTGATTACCGAAGGACCATATATATATATATATATATATGTATACATAAAACAATCCTTCAATCAAACATTTAGTGCAGTAATCACGCAAACCATCAAACGTCTAGAACCTTTATAATGCAAATAACTTACTATATATAACAATACGTATATACACAAAGTATTAGAGGGTCGTCCTCTTACCTCTTCAATTTAGACGAGCTGTTTATTGCCGAGAGAGTTGGCAAAAGCTTTCCTTCAGCGCCACTATCTTTTTTTTCCCCCTTCTCTCTCTCTCTCTTTCTCTCTATCTCTCTAGGGTTATTTTTACACAATAAATATAGCATTATATATATAGCAACCAAATTTATAACCCAAATAAATTAAATAATTACATACTCTCCCCTATAAGTTTAAGAAAATTATACATTTTCTCTAAAACTTTTAAAATCTTTTCGAAGGTTACCAAAATTTAAACTTTTTAAATGCAACTCAAAATTAAATAGCAAAATTTTTAAATTATAAAATTTAAATAACAAACTAAATTTATTGAATAAATAAAAAAATATGTAAATTAAATTAGATTAAATTCTAGTCATTACAATTCAATAATTAATTAATATTAATTAAGTAAAATCTTACTAACTTCTCAAAAATTTCATAATTTTTACATTAATCATGCTATTCTAATTAGACAGTTACTTAGTTATGATCCCGTAGTCTTATACTAAAAATTTCCGAATTAAGCAATTACACACAGAGTAGGGAAAATAACACCATAGGATAAGTCAACCTTATTACAGGGAAAAACCTCATAAATACAATTCCACTATCTATGGGTTATAAGACTCTATTCGAACTCACTACGATTCAGTTGCGCGTACAAATCCTTTCATCACTCTTACTCGAATTACTCAATGAACCCTAACAAGCAGATTTTCTGGGTCACACAGAAACTAAAGAAAGAATAAAAAGAAAAGAAAGAGAATGATCGTTAATCTCTCACAAATAAAAATCTCTCTCTCTAAGTCTCTATAATATATACTCCAGTGTATGTATATTAAGGTTGGGTATATATATATAGAGTTACAAGATATTGCCGTAGTTTGGTAGAATAGGAAACGAAATCACCTAGAAAATATATAGTTGAACCCTCACATTCCCAATGCACTCCCTGCGAGGTACACTGCCAAAAGGTCGAAGGTTCGCCCTGCCTAAGGGTCTTTCTGAAGCATATTTGGTCTTCTTAATCTTCTACAATTTGTTTCCTTTTGGAATTAATCAACATTCTTCCAATTGCATCAACATCATTTCGGGAAGATCTCAATCTTTTATTCAACTTAGGAAACAAGGATCTTGTTCTTTCAATTTGATTAGGAAACTCGATTCCATCTCTAATTTGAGATTATCATTATTTCTAATTTTAGTTAATTATTTGGATTTGCCATAAGATTAACTTTACAATCTCTCCCTTGGAAATTTCATAACAAAACTAAAACTGGATGGCTCGATTCTCTAATTGTGAACTACAACACTTAATAAGAATATTAAACGCACGTGTGATGAAAAGAAAAATAGTCACTAATACTCATCAAGGATCAATTTGTAAAACATATCAAGCACATTTCAAAATATTACATCATCAACTAAATTGAGTAGTTCACAAACATTCACAAATCCTCAAAAAAAAAAAAAAAAAAAGTTTCAAAACAACAAAGATAACCACCAAAAGTACATAGCCTGAAATAATCATAAACATATTTGTCTCCCCCTTTCTGTTATGAATTGATAAGCTTACAAAATAATAGGGCAATAAGAAAAACAGAAAACAAATCAAAAATAGAACACTAAATTTGCTCGAGGCTTTGGCCTTTTAGCACATTCCCTGCGAACCTTTCTTGGAAAATTTTTGTAGGGCAATCTTTATGTACAAAAAAATTTTAAACAATAAAACGCAAAAAAAATAAAAAAATAAAAATTAGATAGGGAAGTTCACTAAAATATATCAAAGAAATTTTATTTATAATATGCCCAAATATGTAAATCAATCCTACAATCAATATAAATTTAAATGAACAAAAATTCATATTTCCAAATAAATTTCCAAGACTACGTCATGAGATGAATTAAACGATAAAATCGAAAGAAAATGCTCGTACACGTGTGAGTATGACTAATCAGGCATATATTCTCCCCCACACACAAATCATAAGCTCAAAAATTAAATTTGAGGCAGTAAATAAATAGAGAGCAATTTTTTTATTTTAATCTTATTTTTGGATTTTTCTTTGAGATTTTCTCAATTAATTTTCATCCAACCACAAATTTTTTTTCTTCATAAATATCCCTTTCAAGGTCTTGGTGGCTTTCACACATTTATGGATAGGTAGCTATTCCCTTAAATCGTCTTAACTTAAAGGGTGATTACTTTGATAACCGACATGTCATTAAAGGGCTTCTCACTGGTTCCACCGGTAATCCTTTCCATGATAGGATACAACTATTCTTTTAATTGCTCTTCATCATTTTTCGAATGTGTCAAATATTAAATTAAAATCCATAGACAATAAGATGGAAAAATATATACAAAATCAATCAAGTGTTTAAAGAAGCACATCAAAATTGTGGCAAAATTTATCAAAACACTTATATTCAATTTAAATGGAAATACAAATTTTTAATCGATTATAATAAATTTAACTAAATGATTAATGCATATATAAGGAAATAGAAGTCATAAAATATCTCCAAAATAAATAACAAACTTCTATCCCTCTTTTATCTAAAAAAAAAAAAAAATTAAGGAAGTGCACAAATACCCAAAGATTTCCTAAGATATTGAAAATGAAAGGCGTCTAAAGGTTTGGTGAAAAGATCAGATTTTCGAACTCCAATGACCCTAGTTTTGGGAAAGATGATTTTGATAATTCTTTTCTCATGTCTTTGTTTCCTCTTAAAATTTCAATTTTTTTGTCTTTGAAAACTTTTCATAATTTGGTTTTGAAAAATTCAATTTCTTTGACTTTTCAAATTGACGTGGATTTTAGAAGTATTTTCAGACAAGTCAGAAAAAAGCTTGAAACCTATTTGTTGCAGAAACTCTGAGATTTTGAATTAAAAAAAAAAATCTTTACATAGTTTATAGGAAGTCTATAGAGTTAATTTGTGACAATTGAGGTGAATATGTCCTCTGATGTCACAATGAGACACATCGGTAGAAAGAGTTGAGATTTAGCAAAATGTATACCTTCACTACAACAAATCACACCTTCGGCGACCACTTTTCCCGACTAAATTAAATTTGGTCGCCAATAGTCACTTTTTCCTGACCAAAAAAATGTTAGTCGTCAAAAGATAACTTTTTCCGACTAATTGGTCGCTAAAGGGTAACTTTTCCCGACTAAATATAAATTTGGTCGCTAAAGGGGAGCTTTTCCCGATCAATTGGTTGGCAAAAGTGTAAAAAAACTATTAAAAAAATGTTAAAATAATTAAATAAAAAAATAAAAATTTTTTCACTTTTGGCGACCAATTAGTCACTAAAGGGTGAACTTTTCCCGACCAATTGGTCGGCAAAAGTGTAAAAAAAAATTATTGCAAAAATGTTAAAATAATTAAATAAAAATAATAAAATTTTTACAACTTTTGACAACCAATCGGTCGCTAAAGGTGAACTTTTGTCGACCAATTAGTTGGCAAAAGTAATACATTTTGTTTAAATATATATAAATATGTAAAATATATATACAAATAAAAGCTTGGTCTAGTGGCCAAACACACCAACTTCCCAGGAGATGACATGAGTTCTAGTCTCACCAACAAAAAAAAAAAAATTCAAAAATATGGAGCTGACACGTGGCCTAATAATAGGCTAACATGTGGCCCAATCATAGATCGACACGTGGCATAACATAAGGTGCCATGTGGTATGATGACATGTCAACAAATAATGCCACGTGACACCACATTTAAACTTTTATTAAAATTAATTTAAATTTTCAATTCTATACTTTTTGTCGACCAATTGGTCGGGGAAAGTGTACAATTGCCGACCAATTGGTCGGGAAAAGCGGAGAATTGCCGACCATTTGGTCGGAAAAAGATTTTGCATTTCTCCCATTAAATATTTCTTTGCCAACCAATTAGTCGGGAAATATTTTACATTTGCCGACCAAATGATTTTTTGGTCGGAAAAAGTTTCCCTGACAAGCCTTCGCCGACCAAATAAGTTTGGTCGGGAAAAGTTTCGCCGACTACATTGTACCCTTCAGCGACTAATTTTTTGGTCGGCAATTGTGTGATTTCTTGTAGTGCTTTCACCTTTAGAGGAGGAAACTACCAAGGTACAAACTTTAAAGCAATCCTCTTCAGTAGGGCTACAGCATGATTTGGGAAAATCTTTAGAGCTTCTATATGCTTTGTGAAAATCTTTAGAGCTTCTAGAGGAGGTGGAGATGTTGCTGGCGTGGTCTTCTCTCCACTGTATCAGAGGCTAGATTTATCTCCATGTGGCCTCTTCTTACTCTAAATTTCATTAATCACGTTTGAATTGGAATTCACCTTCTCAAGAATCTCACCATTATGTTTTATTTTCTCTTCCAGTTTCTTGATTTGTGCGTGTAGTTCCCTAATGACATTATCCTTTTCTTCAATCTTCTGAATCTTTTCATCGATCCTTGCTTAAACTTTTTTGCACTTTGAGACTGAGTAATTTTATCAAATTCAATAGAAAATAGTTTACCTTTGAGTTTTTCATTCTCAATTTTTAAGGCATCTCTTTTGTTCCCTAGCATATTGTTCCTTTGATATTGGGTTTCCTTTGTTTCTTCAGCCCACAGCATTCCTTAAGAAGTTGCTTATAGGCTTCTCGAAGGTTGTCATCAAATTCATCATCAGATTCATCATTTTTATGATTTGACATCTTGATTTTTCTTAGGGATCCAAAGAGTGTCCCTACAAAAGAAGTATGAGAAGCTAAAAAGGCACTAAAATTACCTTCGTTTTCTAAAGAGTCTAAGGTGTTAAAATTTCCTTCACGTGGTGGATCCATCGATTCGGATGAAGATCACACTCAAGAATGTAGAGTGAACCGCACTGATACCAACTGAATATTTCCAAATCAAGAAATCACACACAGAGTAAAGAAAATAACACTAGAGGATTAACGAATAAACTTTACCACAAGAAAAAATCTCAAAAATACAATTCCACTATCAATGGGTTGCAAAACTCTACTCGAACTCATTACGATTCACTCGCACGAATCCTTTCATCACTCTTGCTTGAATCACTCGATTAACCTTAACAAATGGATTTTCTGAGTCATACAGAAAGTAAAGAAAGAATAAAAATAAAGAAAAAAGAAAGACCATTATGCTCTCACAAATAAAAATCTCTCTTTCTAAGTCTCTATATTATGTCCCCTATTGTATGTATATTATGGCCAGGTACATATATATAAAGTTACAAGATATTACCCTAACTTGATAGAATAGGAAACAGAATTGTCTAGAAAATATATATCTTAAATCCTCAAGTTCCTAACGCGCTCCCTACAGGGTATACTGCCAAAAGGTCGAAGGGTCGCCCTACCTGTAGCCCATGGGTCTTTCTGAAGCATATTTGCACTTCTTGATCTTCTATAATTTGTTTTCTTTTGAGATTTAATCAACATTCTTCCAATCGTATCAACATTATTTTAGGAAGATTTCAATCTTTTATTCAATTTAGGAAATAAGGATCTTATTCTTTCAATCTAATTAGGAAACTTGATTCCATCTCCAATTTAAGATTATCTCTATTTCCAATTTTAATTAATTGTTTGGATTTTCTATAAAATTAACTTTACACATGCTAAAACAAAATTTCATCACGTCATTCACATCATAATATATTAATATCATACTATGGGTCAGGTACACTACAAGGCTAGTCTATCGTCACAGAACTAAATCTGAAATAAATCCCTATGCCTTAGACGTGGGTTGTAACTGGTCCCACAGTCCCAAATGTACTCATCATAACTCAAGGCATTGGTCACGTAGAGACAGTCTATCTCATCTTGCCTTAATAGGCAAATTGGTCCTACAGTTTTCGGTACTAGTATACGCTATAACAAGTCATATAGATAATTTATAGGTTTTTAGTTTTCTGCTAATGTTAACCACCCTGTGAATGTTTTGGGGGCTAATGTTGACCCTTGGGTTCTAGAACCAACTCTCTTAGTACCCTCTATGACCCTACTATCAAAAATCAATATCAGTCATATTCCGTTAACATCACATTAAACACAAGATTCTCCTTAAATCTGATTCCTTATGTTTATCTATTTCTTATTGAAATTTATAAAATAATATGACTATCAAGCCTAAATTTCATGTTGCCCAATGCATGCATGTCTTTTACATAACAATAAAGTTCAATGTAATATCATCTAACAAAATACTCAAAAAAAGCAAAAAAAAAAAAAAAAAAGTGCATTCTAATCAAATTTAATTTGTCATAAGAGAATTTATTTATTTTTTTTTTATAAAAAATTTCTTTTACTTTAAAATTCTCCTTTATTTTCAATAAAAAATAATATTTATTTACTCTTTAGTTTTTGGCAACTACTTTGAGCTGTAGCCAATAAAATGGTTTTGGAACCGTTGGCTACCGTAGATATGGCTTTTTGATACAGCTTAGGCTATGACAAATATTATTATATTAATTTAATTTTACAAAATTTTGGCTATGATTGTGACTGTGACCAATACCAAAAATTATTTTATTTTGTATATAAATTAATTATTTTTAAATTTCAGTTTGATTTATAGTAATAATTTTTTTTACCTGTATAACTAACATTATATTTACAATCAATAACTAATTTTAATTCTTACATGGTGCCTATAATTTAATATGAGATATAAACTACAATAAATTAATAAGAATGCATCCAAATACATTAAAATAAACAAAAATTTTAAATAATATAGAAACAAAGCTACGTCCATAATACAATACCAAAAAAAATTCCAAATATTGTATTAAAAAAAATCAAAGCTAGCATCCCCAATACAGTGCCTAAAAAAAAAAATAAAAAAACAACTCCACGCCAATCTTGATTTGAACCCCTAAAATAAAAATGAAATAATAATTAGTTTAATAGACTAGCTAAACACAATAAAATAATACTTAAAAACTTACGTATAAATTTAGAACATAAAACTAGATAAGGGGCATGAGTGGAACACCGAGACACCAGTAGACGAGTAGTTGACTCCCACACATCACTAGTGCGTAAGTGAAACTACAGCCAAGTTTCATTATGCCATTTGTTCTATTTAAGAGACTAACAGAAAAATAAGAAAAATTTAAGTTCAAAGTGAGAATGTAAAACTAAACTTGAGCATACGTGTCAAGTTTCATTGGCATCCGATGCCGTTTGCTTGATTTGAGTGACTGATGAAAAAAATAAGAAAACTAAAGTGATAAGGGCGTGAAACTAGACTTGGCATCCAAATTTAGCACGTGTGATTTAATACATTTCCCTTATTTTTCAAAATGTTCAAATTTGGCATCCAATAGAAGAAACTACAATCAGCCATAAAATAATAATAATAACAAAAAAAGAAGCACATTATACAGCCCTGCATTCTTGATTCATTAGTGACATTTAAAGTTTAATAATGCAGAAAATTTCAATTTCTCATATAGTTGGAAAAAAAACTGACACCAGAAACACTAGGTTGATGGGATCTCTTTGTAGGGCTAAATTGTTAGAGCTGTCATTAGTTCGGCGTGGTGGAAACTCAAGCACACTATAAGCTTAAAAGAATAAACCAAACCAAACCAAGCCTTTTCCCATTAGGTGGGGTCGGCTATATGGATTTGTCGACGCCAATTTGATCTGTTTAGGGGCATGTATTCCGATAAATCTAGGTAAGTTAGGTCATGTTTAATGGTTTCTTTCTAGCTTTTCTTGGGTCTTCCTTTACCTCTCATACTCTTGACAATCTCCATACTTTCACACCTTCTAACGGGTGCCTCTGCTGGACGCCTTCTAATATGGCCAAACCATCTTAATCGATTTTCTCTCATTTTATCTTCAATCGGTGCTATTCCTACTTTGCCCCTAATCTCCTCGTTCCTAATCCTATCTTTCCTTGTAATCCCGCACATCCACCTTAGCATCATCATCTCCGCAACTGCCATCTTCTGACCATGATTATACTTTACTGCCTAACACTCTGATCTATATAGTAGTGCCGGTCACTATAAGCTTAAAAGAATACAAAAAGAAAATAGGGAACCTTTGTTAGCTTAGTTGCTTCAAAGTGGAATAGCTCACCACAAAGGAATGTTAAAGAAAATAGGCAAAAAGTACATATATGATAAATTTACAGACAATAATTTGGTCTCTTTACAACTTGTTAACAAAACCCTTTGTTCAATACCAAAATCATTAGCATCCAGGAGATGGTAGACATCTATCTAGTAAATTGTTCAAAATACTATCTTTTGTTGTGTATTTGATTCCAACCATAACATTTTGTAACATTGAATATCATGTAATAAGAATTATTAAAAAAAAAAAAGAAGTTATGTCTGCAACATCCAAGTAAACAAAAATTTATACATCTTTATTTGCTTCTTCGAAATGTCAATATTAATAATCCATCAATCTCTCTCTCTCTCTCTCTCTCCCCCTCTCTCCCTCTATGTATATTTCAATGATCAACAATAGTATTATCGTGGACTACTAAACATAATTCACACACTGTAGTCAAAATTCTGCATTCAATAATCAATTCATGGTTAAATAAATAAAAAAAAAGGACTTTACTATCCTACCATTGCAAACCTCAAAAGTCATTAATTTGTAACTAGGCACACATTTACAGCTCAAACTAACTCTCTGATCATAAGATTCAGTTATTTCGAGCTCCACATCAGTTGTAGCTACTCTTCGCATGGTCTCAACCCCAAAACCACATTCTAAATCTTCGCTCAAACTTAACCACAAAATGGCTTACTTTAAATCTTATAAAGAAGGTAGATTTAGTTTTTATTCATTTCAGTTTTGTAGTAGAAAGAAAACAAAGTCATCTTTTGGTAAACAAGCTAATTCTAAAACAACCAAGTTCACATACTTGGAAATCAGGCCCTAACATCATAACTTTATCTCCAAGCCCATAATATATGGAACTTTTCAATACCAGTATGGGACACATTTACTTAGATATTAAGTAGAATGCAGAACTTAAAATGATAAAATTTTATTAAAACAAACATTCCCTTGAAAAGCGAAACAAAGGTCTATAATATAATCCTCAACTTCTTTTGTTCAAGCTCACAACAAGCAACTATCCTGAAAGAATACCAGATAAAGGATTTATATTCTGGTCAGAGCATAACAATCAACAAACATTTTATACTTTGTAGAAACAAGTCAATGTTGAAGGTTTAATGCAGCTCAGATTGCTATCATTGAGACCCTCCTTAATATGTATAACTGTCATTAATAAAAAGGAAACGTAAATTGTTTGTAAATTTGCTGAAGTCTATGAAATTAAAGAAATAAAAAATTATTGCTACACAAGGCTAATTCAAAATTCTGCGTCCAAATTGATTGAGCAATTGGCGGAGGCTCAATCACTGGTGCTTTTAATTTTCCATCCATGTTAGAAGAAAATCATGTGTAGTTGGACCATAAACCTTATGTTGACCTCCAAAAGAGGTTCTGCTTATCCATAAATGGGGAATAGATTAGAGCTAAACACAAAAAGGTAAATACCTGTTCCTCTAAATTAGCTTTCGACCAAGAAGTGGGTGTAAGAAACACTTGCTCAGTAATAGGTTCAGTCTGCAATGCAGACTTGCCCAATCCTGAGTTATCAGTTGGTACAGAGCAGCTCATGAATATTTAAACAAAACGTAGATTCAAAATCCTATGCAATTTTCATGTGGTTGTCACAAGAGGTATTCAAAGAACTATAAAGAATAAAACAAGCGTGAGAGAACTTTTCTTTTCAGCTGCTTAAGGGATAATTATCCTGTAGTAGTGAAGACATAGCAGGTGGCTTTGTATCTAAAGGAATGTGCACTCCTAATAAATCTGCCTAACTATTCAGACGATGAATATCATGAAAAATTCTATCGCCAAGACTTTAACAGGAATAAGCAAATGAAACATTATGCTCCAGGATTCACATAATACTGGTATACAGGCAAATGATTAATTCTATATATTTGTAGAATGGTATTCCCAAATATAGGAATGATGGACTTCCCACTTTTCAGGAGACCAAAAATTGAAAATTTTATGGGTTTTAAGGTAATTTAACCATGGGAAGTTATTGTCCAACTAATCAAAGCTTCATGGAATCTATATGTTACTTAATCATCTAACCAAATCAAATTCAAACCATATAAACCCCAAAACAGTAATAACAGCAACCTTGCTACATCCAACTCAAATTTTCATCTAAACTAGTGGAAACAGTTGGTAATTATTTCAAAATCAGCTTGATCAAATTTGTTGAAGATAAAAAAAATAAATAAATAAAAGGAATGACCAACCTGAAAAATAAACCTAAAACCCAGGAGAGAGAAGAAAAAAGGAAAAATTAAACCAACTGTCTACACACTTAACCTTCCTTCCGAAAAAATAGATAGGCACTTAAATTTAATCCCTCCTTTTGTACTGTAACGAAAGGCAATCCGAGTAACTTCAAGTAAGAAATTCAATCTCAACCCATAAATAACAAATCCTAGATCGAAACTGTTGCCGTACAAAACGCAAACCCAACATCTCAAGAGATGCAATTCAAGTCCTCCAAACATCAAAACATAGACATAATCAAGCCCTTAAATTACTTAAACACAAAACCATACTGATTGAATTCGCCGTAACTCAAACACACTTTCAATCGTAAACTTCTATTATATTTATTAAGATCGATGGAAACAATAATGTTAGCAAAATTAATCGTAAATCTGCGGCTGCTTTACCAGGTTGTGGGTTAGATTATAAAAAATGCAATTACAGATTGCTAATCTTCCTCTCGATGATGTATGCCTCGGTTTGGAAATCGCAGACCATGTGTTTTGTCTAGATGATGACGAGATAGCTTCAGAGAGGAGAGAAATCGAGAGGGATAGAGAATGAGAGGGAGTGAGAACATGAGGAAGAGGGAGAGGGAGCACAGGAGAAGGAAGGAGGGAGGGAGCGTGAGGAGCGAGAGTGAATTAAAAAATATGAAGGAAGTTATTAAATTACTTGGAGTTTTCACTCCTGTCTAATTGGAGCACTAGGCAAAACATAGAAGTCAAAAAAGTTTATTAGTTAGCACAAAATTAAATCCTTAGCCAAAATATAGAAGTCAAACACTTATTGGTTACCACACAACTAAAATTTTAGTTAAAATACAGAAGTCAAAAATTTATTGATTACCATAAAATTAAAGTCGTAGAAAAATGAGGAAATCATATAATTTTTTGATATTTCTGAATATCAATGGGAAATACTTGGCTCCCTATTTACCTAAGACTTTTGTTGAGCAGTAGGCAATGATATTTTTTAACTTTGGTAATCGGCTATAGCCAAAAACCTTAGTAGCTAAAGGGCATTTTTCTAGTAGTTGTATATTGTCACACCCTGAGTTTTAACAAAAAAAATTAAAATATAATAATTGAACTTATTACATAAGTTCCTCCCTAATCTAGCTATTTAAAAAATATTACACATATGACAGGCCTTATACAAACAACTAATCGTTGATCTCAATCGGCCGCTAACATCTGTCAGTCTTAATTCTTGCTACTAGATGGTCTGTCTGTATAAAAAACCCATGAAACGGGATGAATTGCTAAACTTAATAAGAAAATATTCAAATAATATCAACAAGTATTTTTATATAAAAAATAGATAATAAGTGCTCAAAGTAACTGTCATTATCATGTAAAACAAATGATAGTAATACAAATTAAATAAATAAGTAGTGAAATACTCATGCAAAGCTGCTCCCTTTCTACCCTTATAACACCTTGTCACGCTTATAATACCTCCATATTTTTTTCGTGTATGTGCATAAAATTATTATATAACAATAAACCCTTCCCACCCTTATATCTTTACACCACTCTCATAACATAACTTTGTTGGCTCAGCCTGCTGGCATGAATTCTCAAAATACAATCAATATTATTACCAACACAAGTACCAGCAAATTTCAAAATATCTGAGAGTAATTCCTTAAATCCAATAAAACCTAGTTCTATTTTATTACATTCTCTCATAGTGTCACAAAAATCATGCAATGAAATTATATATTTTTATCATACATTTACACAAAATACTAAGTGTTAACTATAAGAATAAATCTCCTAACTAAAGGGTCTAGTAACCTTTTTTGTTGATTTTTCCTTGATCTGTGTTAAATTCTGTGTAAATAAATTATAGCTAGTCAACACGTATTCGCATACTATTGTCTAATCACTTTAATTGTTGCATTTAGCTTAGGAGGTTTTAATTAATAATTTTTCCGTTACGAACAATTTTGTTTAATTTTTAGACAAATATTTATTTTCTTAACTAATTAATTACTATTAATTTATTATTATTATTAATTTTTTTAAATAAAAAAGTATCCAATCAACTTAAATTTATATTAAATATCATTTACTTAGTGACTAAATATTTATAGGTATAAAATAAATATTTAAGTTGATGGGTATAAAAATTAAATTAAATTAAATTAAATTAAATTAAAAGTTTTTCTCTGAAAAAAATCAAATTATGGATGTGGATGTTACTGATTGTCCTTGGATCTAAATTTTTAACCCAAATAAATTATACACATCAAACATTAAACCATTAAAATTTAATCCAAATTGATTAATAATATAAATTTAGTAAATAAAGCACCACCATTACATCTTCAATTTATTTAATCTTTTATAGAATTAATTTTAAATCAACATAATAAAATAATACCTTAATAAAGTTTGGCCGAATTTTCTCAATCTTTCTTCTTCCAAACCTCTTTCTCACAACCTTCTTACTATTTTTTTTTTCTTTTCATAAGCACAAGTGCACCTTATGTATATATAACTCACCATCTCAACTATATTAAATATATATATATATATATATATATTTTTACTAAGCATTCCACGTGGCTTCTTACAAGCCTAACACATACACACCACTCAAGTAGCGCATATAGCTTAGGTGATCTCATCCCCCAGGTTAATCGCGTCAAAACTTATCCACTACTTTAAACCTATCCCAAACCTTCACACATAAAATAAACCAATTTAATACCAAGCAATCTTAGATAAACACTTAGCCATGTGCCATTTTAAGGTAATCGATTTACTTGATTTAACTAGTTAGTACAAAATTAATTAATTCACTAATTGAATTTTAAAATCATTAAAATATATGTATATTATTTCAATAAAAATTTAAAGTAATACCAAATTAACAAAATTAAAATTTTTGGCATAAAATAAAAATTAAATTAATAATATAATATTAGGATGTCACAACTTTATTTCCCTTAAAAAATTTCATCCTCGAAATTCTTACTTGGTGGAATTAGATATAGGTGTCATTTCTGTATTTCCCTCTCACACTCTCAAGTAGCCTTTTCCACGGGGGGACTTTTCTGCAAACACTTTTTTTTTTTTTTTTATAGCATCCATGTGAGTTAAAAAAATCAATCAGGGTATACTGACTAGGATACCAAGGAAAGAAATGATTTATTATCATCTGAATAACTATAGGTATTTCATTTGCATTTCTACCTCCATCTCTCATGTTGCTTTTTCAGTTCCATGATATTGCCATAAAATGTTCACCAACAGTATTGTTTTATTTCTTAAGATTCTCTCTTTAGTGTTCAACACTTGTATTGGTTTCTCTTCATGTGTCACATCCGACTGTACCTCCATATCATTCCAATCTATGATGTGATTCAAATCAGGTATATATTTACGTAACATAGACAGAAAGAAAATATCATAGATTTGAGCCAACTCATAGGGTAACTTTACTTGGTATGCTACCTCCCCAACTCTTTGCAAAATAAAAAAAAGGTCCAATATATCTAGGTGATAATTTGCTTTTCTTCTCAAATTGAACTATTCGTTTTCAAGGTATCACCTTTAATAGTACCCACTCTCCCTCTGAGAACTCTAATGGTCTTCTGCGTTGATCAACTTAACTTTTATGTCGACTCTGGGTTGTTTTAAAACTTTTTCTGATCAACTTAATTTTCTTTGTTGTTTCTTGGACTATATATCTAGCCCATAAAAATTCGATTCTCCCGTTTCCAACAAACAATTTGGTGATCTATAGGGTCAACCATATAATGTTTCATATGGTGCCATGGTTATGCTTGCTTGGTAGCTATTGTTATAGGAGAATTCTATTAGTGGCAAATGTTCATTCCAATTACCTTGGAAATCAAATACATAAGCCCGTAACATATCTTCCAAAATTGGTATCACCCGTTCTGACTGTCCATCTGTCTGGGGATGATAGGCAGTGCTAATATTAAGTGTGGTACCTAAAGCTTGTTGTAGACTCTATTACAACTGTGAAACAAACCGAGTGTCTCGATCTGACACATTGACGTAAGAACCCCATGCAACCAGACTATCTTTTTCATGTAGTATTTATTGAGAGTATTAAGAGAGTCAGTTGTCCTAATAGGTATGAAATGAGCCGACTTTGTGAGCCTATCTACAATTACCCATATAACACTACATCCATGTTGCATTCGGGGTAACCCTACAATAAAATCTATGGTTATAAACTCCCATTTCCATTCAGTTATAGGTAATGGCTATAGTAACCCTCCTGGTTTCTGATGTTCTATTTTCACTTGTTGACATGTTGAATATTTGGTTACATATTGCACAACATCCTCCTTTATGCCTTTCCAATAGTACTAACGCTTCAGATCATGATACATCTTAGTACTACCCAGATGTATAGCATATTTGGACTTATGCACGTCTTCTAAAATTTTTTCTTTTAGAGTGGAAACTTAGGTTACATACAGTCGAGCTTTATATCTCAAGCTTCCATCAGGAAATATTATCTACCCTGACTTTTCTCTTCCTTGTTTAACTTTGGTCTTCAAACCTTTAATCTGTTGACTATTCTTTTGAGCCTTTATCACTTTTTCTACCAAAATAGGTTGAACTACCATATTATATATAAACCCTTGGGATTTCTAAGATTCTACATATAACTCATATGTTCTTAGAGTCTTCAGCACATTTTATTTGTCAATAATTAGACAGTTTAGAGCTTCTCGATTCTTCCTACTTAATGCATTTGCTACTATATTAGCTTTGCATGCATGATACTGCAACAAAAAGTCATAATCTTTTAAATACTCTACCCATCTTATTTGCCTTAGGTTTAGATCTTTCTGGGTCATGACATACTTTAAACTCTTATGATCTACAAAAATCTCAAATTTCTTCCTATAAAGATAGCATCTCTAAATCTTTAGAGCAAAAATCACTACCACTAACTCCAAGTCATGGGTGGGGTAGTTCTTTTCATACATCTTCAATTGTGTAGATTCGTAAGCCACAACCCTTCCATCTTTCATCAACAAACACCCTAATCCCTTATGGGATGCATCTATATACATTACATATGACTTTTTAGGAGTGGGTAGTGTCAAAACTGGTATAGTGGTCAATTTCCTCTTTAATTCTTGAAAGGCTTCCTCACATTTGTCTCTTCATTCAAACTTAACAATCTTTCTAGTTAACTAAGTTAGTGAAGCAGTTATTTTTGAAAACCCTTCTACAAATCATTTATAATATCTTGCTAACCCTAGAAAGCTTCAGATTTCAATTACAGATTTTGGTCTATCCTAATTTGCAACGACCTCAACTTTACTAGAATCCACAGATATTCTAGCTTCAAACACCACGTGACCTAAAAATTTGACTTCCTTCATCCAAAAATTACACTTACTGCGTTTGGCTTTTAATAATTGTAACACCATTCACAAATGATTTCTATACTATTCTTTTGTTTGTGAATATATTAAGACACCATTTATGAACAGTATCACAAATTTATCTAAATATTCCCTAAATATTTTGATTCATTAGGTCCATAAATGTAGCAGGTGTGTTTGTCAATCCAAATGGTGTCACCAAAAATTCACAGTGCCCATATCAAGTTTGAAAAGTCGTCTTTGAAACATCTGTTTCCCTTACCTTTAATTGATGGTATCCTAATCTAAGATCAATTTTGAAAAAATACACCACACCTCGTAGTTGATTAAAGAGATCATCTATCCTAGGCAGTGGGTATTTGTTCTTAATAGTCACCTTATTCAACTGCCTGTAATTAATACATAACCTCAACGAACCATCTTTCTTCTTTACAAATAATACTGGTGCTCCCCATAGTGATGTATTAGGACGAATGAATTTCTTCCCTATAACTCATCTAATTAAATTTTCAATTCCTTGAGTTCGGTAGGTTCCATACGGCATAGAGCTATTGAGATTGGTGCTATGCCTGGATATAAGTTTATAACAAATTCTATTCCTCTATCAGGTGATAATCTAGGTAGTTCTTCAAGAAATACCTCTGGAAATTCATCAACTACAAGTGTAAGCTTTTCAACTTCCTTCCGTTCATTTTCTACCAACATTTGTCCTAAAAAACCCCAATAACTATTAGTCGTAATTTGTCATTTCTTAAGACTCATAAGTGTAAATGGTAGTGAGGTACCCCTATCTTCAACAAACTTTACCCTGTCCCCATCATCTGTCTACAACGTCACTGTCTTACAAAAATAGTCTATCACCGCATGGTATCTTATTAACCAATTCATTCCCAGAATAACGTCAAATCCTTGCATATCTAATACTATTAAATTGGTATTAAAATCACGTTCCTCAATTTTGATCACACTGGCTTGACATATTCTTTGTAGTTTTACTCTTCTACTAACTGAAGTATTAACATGCATTCTTGAATCCAAGGATTTCATAGGTAATTGTAAACTATCCTCATAATTTTATGCTATAAAAGAATGGGTAGCTCTAGAATCAAATAAGGTTTTAACCAACTAGTTAAACAGATGTATGGTACCTCCAATCATAGCATTTGATGCTTTTCTTTTTACCTCCAAAGTGGGTAAAGCATACATTCAATTTGATCTTTTAGCTTCCTTTGCTAGACCTTTTCTATGTTCAGTAAAAAAAGCTTGTGCCTACTTAAGTGGGATTATGAGATTGTTAGATATTGCCTGATACAGTTGCACTTGGAATGGTAGCTAGTTTTGGTATCTTGGCCTTGGAGTCACATTGGTGTAACCATATGGAGGTGGTAACTGAAGAGGTCATGGAGTATCTATAGGACCCACTCTTTGAGTGTTGCCCAGCGAGGGATACTACAGCCATAAATGCCTAAAACAGCCGCAGTTATAGCATTTCTTTGCCTCGATGTCACTTCTAGTTATTAATTGACTTCACTATTGTGTAAGGTTTCTAGGGTATAGTTGGTAATTGTTAGGTGTCTAACTCTGGTCAGTACCCCCATTTTCTATTGTTTCTCCAAGGTTCCCATCTTCCTTATTCGTTCCTTACATTTCTTTATATCTCATCCTGTTTACCAATATTGCACGATCAATAAATTGTGAGAAATTCTGCCCCATGAATACTACCACCTTGGAATGAATTGCAGGTTTCAATCCATTTTGAAATCTCTGGGTCTTTTTCTCCTTTGTGTTTACAAAGTCAGCAACATGCCAAGATAGTTTGACAATTTTGGTTGCATATTGGGCCACTACTATATTCCCTTGTTCTAACCATATAGATTCCTCCATCTTCATTTCTCAGGTAATTTCTCGAAAGTAATGTTAATAAAAAATATTTGTAAACTCAGTCCATCTCATCCTAGTCACTTCTCTTCTTGCTTTAATAGAATCCCACCAAAAATCAGCCTCCCCTTGTAACTAGTATGCGGCGAATCCCACCTGATACTTAGCTAGGGTCGCCACAATATCCAATACTTTACGAATTTGTTTTAACTATTTTTCTGCTATAGCAAGATCAACCTCTAGCAAAAATTCAGGAGTTTTTTGCTTTTGAAATTCTTGGAAACACATAGCTTTCCAATTCTCTATGTTATCTGTTGGGGGTAAGTTTACCCTTGGTGGTCGTTCATGTACTGGGGGTAGAGGTGATATCACTTTTGGCTTAGGGGCAAGCGATAGTCTTATCTGTTCTTGCATTTGTTTAGCTAAATTTTACATAAACTACCACATTTGTTCGATAGTAGAAACATTCCCAATATTTGGTGGTATTATATTACTCATTCCTATACTAATATTCACTTCCTTCTGTTGATCGGATGTTTTGTTATCCCTTTCTTTTCTTTGACGTTCTAAAAATAGAATAGTTTAATTTAATATATATATATTGAAGGCAAACTACGCATTTGATAATACTATAAATTCCATTGATGTCATTCAGTCAGCTTACAAAAATATCCTTACCTATATATATCATCCTGACTATGCGCAAAATGTCAGTCTATCCCTATAACTGAGGTGCATATCTATAACTAGAAAAGTGATTTTCAAAAACTATACTCAGATCAATGCTGTAAAATACCATTCACAAAACTATATACAACTACTACCTATCGCCTATGTAGTGGTAGAACTCCCCTCATTGTCATCATTAGACTTGCCAGTCAAATAAAGACAGGCTCCTCCGAGTCCACTTCCTCTATATCATCATTTCCCCCAATGGCGACTTCCTTCTCAGGGAAATGCTCTGGTGTCGGATCAGGTCCGACACCACATTAGGTGTTGGACTACCAGCTGACACAGGGGTAGGTGTGGGAGCCAAAGAAAATGGTAACTAACTCAGATTGGGATGTATAGGCCCCTTAGCCAATGGCTAATAAGTCAAAATGCCCTCCTGTACCATCGTGTGAACCAACCTCGAGAAAGCCTGTGGAGTGTCTAGCAACTATAGCCGTCGTTGAGCTGCTAACAACTCGAATATAGCTTTCCTCTAAGTGATCTTATTTTGGTAGTGTCTTGACTCAGGCACCCAAAATGTAGCAGTATCCCGAATATTTTGCCGAGCTAAGTCTTAGGCTCGCATCCAAATAGAGTGTTGCTCATGTGTGTCAAGATCAGCTATTATCTCCTGACACGTGAATATCCACTAAGACCACATCATCCATGGATCTGCTCTATACCCACTCTGTGCTGTGGACATCTATAAGAAGTCTAATCAATGCCAATAATGACCTACAATCTCAAGAAATGAAATCTAAAACTAAACAAATAACTTATTTCCTACACAAACTATTTGGATATGTATTGTCTAGACTTTAGTTTCTAAAGCCCATTGCTATCATTTATTATTTATTTATCTTTCTTTTAACCAAGGCCCCAAATTCGATCTATTAATTGGCTCTGATACTAATCTATCATACCCTGAGTTTTAACAGAAAAACTGGAATATAATAACTGAACTTACTATATAAGTTCATTCCTAATCTAGCTGTTTAAAAATATACACATATGCTACACCTTATACTAACAACTAATCGTCGATCTTGGTCGGCCGTTAACATCTGTTAGCCTCAATTCTTGCTACTAGTCAGTCTTTCTATATAAAAATCCATGAAACGGGGTGAGCTACTGAGCCCAGTAGGAAAAATATTTAAATAATATCAACAAGTATTTTTGTATAAAAACATATATTAAGTGCTCAAAGTAATTGTCATTATCATATAAAACAGACGATAACAGTATAAATCAAATAAATAAGAAGTAAAATGCTTACGCAATGGCTACTCCCTTTACACCCTTATGACATTTTGTAACCCTTATAACACCTCAACATATTTTTCATTCAAGTGTACAAAATCATTATAATATTAACAATAACCCCTTCTTACTCTTATATCCCCACACTTCCCTTATAACATGACTTTATTGTCTTAGCCTGATGGCATGAATTCTAAAATTACAATCAATATTAATACCCACACAATAACAAGCAAATTTCAACATATCTGAGAGCAATTTCTCAAACCCTATAAAACCCAATTCCAACATTTTACAATCTCCTGTAGTGTCACAATATTCCTGCAACAAAATTATATATTTTAATCATACTTTTATACGAAATGCTAAGTTTCAACTATAAGAATAAATCTCTTACCTGAAGGGTCCAATAATATTTCTTACTGATTTTTCCCTTGATCTGTGTTAAATTTTGTGTAAATAAATTATAACTAGTCAACACGTATTCACATACTATTATCGAATCACTTTAATTGTTGCATTTAGCTCAGGAGGTTTTGATTAATAATTTTACCATTACCAACAATTTTGTTTAATTTTTAGATAGATAATTATTTCCTTAACTAATTAATTACTAGTAATTTATTACTATTATTATTTTTTAATAAAAGAGACACTTATCAACTTAAATTTATATTAAAAACTCTTTACTTAGTGACCAAATATTTATAGGCATAAAATAAATATTTAAGTTAATGGGTATAAAAATTAAATTAAATTAAATTAAAATTTTTTCTATGAAAAAAAAAATCAAATTGTGGAGGTGATTGTTGTTAATTATCCTCGAATCTAAATTTTTAACCCAAATAAATTATACACATCGAATATTAAATGATTAAAATTTAATCCAAACCAATTAATAATATAAATATAGTAAATAAAGCATCACCATTACATCTTTAATTTATTTACAATTACATCTTTAATTTATTTAATTTTTTATAGAATTAATTTTAAATTAGTAGAATTAAATAGCTTACCTTAACAAAGTTTGGCCAAAATTTTCCTAATCTTTCTTTTTCCAAACCTTTTTCTCACAACCTACTTACTATTTTTTTTTTCTTTCGTAAGCACATGTGCACCTTGTGTATATATAACCAACCATCTCAACTATATTATATGTATATATATATTTTTACTAAGCATTCCACATGGCTTCTTACAAGCCTCACACATACACACCACTCAAGCACATTACTCATGCAGCTTAGGTGATCTCATCCCCCCTGGGTTAGCCATGTCAAAAGTTATCCACTACTTTAAACCTATCCCAAACCTTCACATATAAAACAAACCAATTTAATACCAAGCAATCTTAGTTAAACACTTGGCCATGTGCCACTTTAAGGTAATCCATTTACTTGATTTAATTAGTTACTACTAAATTAATTAACTCACTAATTAATAAATTTTAAAATCATTAAAGTATATGCATATTATTTCAATAAAAATTTAAAGTAATACCAAATTAACAAAATTAAAATTTTTAGGCATAAAATAAAAATTAAGTTAATAATATAATAAAAATTTAGGATGTCACATATGTATGTAAATCTCAAGTGCTGAGCAAACATTCCGGCAGCACACAAATATAATTTTATATTCTAATTATAACAAAAATACACCCAGTCAGTTTATATAAACAAATACACGACATGTTGAAAAAATATCTTACAAACCCAAATCCACATTTCTTGAGTATATGCATCGAAAAGTATATAAACAACTCCAAAAAAATCTATCAACTCAAGTTGGCCCTTTCTTAAAAATCTCAGGTGATACCAACTTCGAACTCTCCTATGGTTTCATTTTTCTTCCGACAGATTCTTCAAAATATGATGGGTTCAATATAACTCTAATCTCTCTCTTGAATCCGTAAAATAAATAAATAAATCACAAAAAAAGAAAAAAATGACGTGTCTCTTTTGGTGGGAAATATTTATACTATAATACTAAAAGAATATAGTTTCTCTCTCCTATCCTCCTTTATTCTGATCCTACGTGGCATGCTTCAGTGCTCTTTATTCTCCAAATACTCTCTTCTCATTCATTCACAAAAAATTGACTTCTTTTGCTCTCACATCGACAGATGAATAGAACTTTACTTTTTCTTTTGTATATAAAGCCACTAGGATTGTGGCAAATGATCTTAAGTAATATGAAAGCTCATGAATTCATGAAATGGGCATATTTACTTATTGGTACATTATAGTTGGACCCATCTTATTAATTTGTTATAGTTTAAAGTTTATATCTAAATATTAATTTAGGAAATGGATTTGAAATTATTGAATATTACTTAAATTTAAAAAATTAATATATTAATAATTAGGTTTAGAAGTAACAGTTTTTATAAAAATTTAAATTTGTCGTGTTAACAATTAGGTTGAAAAATTATTTTAATAATATTTTTAATTCAAGTGAATAATAAAAAATAGAAGTGTATATTAACAATTTGACAAACGTTTTAAAATAAAAAAAGATCCGCTCAATTAAGTAAGTTTGAGATTTAATATATATTCTAGAGCCAAATTGAATTCTTAGAATTGAGTTAGATTGAGATTTGATAAAACATGAATTTTTAATATTCATATAAAAACGTGATTTTAATCAACTTTATCTACTTATTAAAATTGACATAAATAAAAAAATATAAATATAAAAAATAATCCAATAAGTATTACTTAAAATTATACAACATTACTAAAATAATTATAACATATTTAAAAGTTTATTTTTTCTAATAAAAAATTATTATATAATTCCGTGCATCGCATGGGTGAACACTAGTATAGATGATGAAAAAAAGTAGGATGAGAAAGAGGAGGGTTTTATTTTATTTAACCCAAATCTATTCTCCTTCACTTTGGTTCATGAACCCTATTAATTCCATTAATTAATTTTTCCAATTCCCACATGTACAATACTCCCCCCATTTTTTTACTCTTTTAATGGTCTACACGTTCCTGAGCCAACAACTCACATTCATATCGCTTGGTAACTCCTTGGCTTCTTCCACAAACATTAACTCTTTTCCTCTCTCTCTACCAATTGAAAACATAAGCATATATATATATATACATGTATATATATAAACACAATAAATATTTGAACATTAATGTACACCTAGCAATAAAACTTATACTTTTAAATAAAATTTAAATGGGATTTTAGAAAAATCATAATTTTTTTGGGTGATATGTAGTGACACCCCTTCAACTATTAAAAGAGCAGCAGTTCGCACCCCTTAATTTATAAAACTTTAAAAAGAAAAGAAAATTTTATTTTGACCCCCTATCTTTAGTAAGAATTGTGAACTCGAACCTTTAGCTTTAATTCTCTTACATATATACCCCTAGAGCTATTAGAAGCTATTTTCTAGCCAAGAGATCATAAGTGTGGAAGATTAGGCCTATTCTAATCCATTTTTAAGCCACTATTAGGCGTGTTGGGGATTATTTAGGCCAAATCTAAGTTTGTGAGTGAGGTCTTTTAAGGATAAACAAATTAGAAATGACTAACAATAGTAATAGATGATTTTCATGTGTAAGAGAAAATGGAAAATAAGTTTATGAACATCAAGTTCATGTTTTTGAAAAAGAACCTAGTAGCTTAAATATAGCTAGAACTTTAAATTTCTTAGTTGATAGTATGTTTGAAGCTATTATTACTTTAAATAAAACGGAAAACAAAATAAATAAAATAAATAGTGTCGATCTTCCAAGAAGCACACAAACTTTATTGGAACAAGTAGTCAACAAAAACTATAATGGTAAAACATCTAATCTTCAAACAAATGAAGATGATAAAGTTCATGCCTTATAAAAAGGAGGAAAATGAGGATTTGTTGAGGTCTTAGTAGTGAAAAACATTAATAAGGAAAAAACTAATAAATATTTTCACACTAATGAAGAAATATTAGAGTATCAGAGATCTAGATATAAAAATGAAAATAATGTAAAAGAACAGATAAATTACTCAACCAGATGTAGACTCTCGATAATTAATATGAGAATCTATTCAAAAAATATTAATGCATTTTCACTTTAGATTCTGACTCTGAAAATTCAAATGAAGAATACTGCGTAACCAGCGTGATCAATGAAGATGAAACTGATTCTGTAACTAAAACAATAGCTAATCTAGAATTAGATGAAGAACTAGCAAGAAAGCTAGAGAAAGCTCTAAACCTAGACAAAAACCTAGAAAAAAGAAAAATAAGAACATCAAATCACCTAGATGAAGATTTAGAAACTATATCAGTTACTGGGAAAAGATCTTCTTTTGAAAGCATTCATGTAAAAAAAGAAGGTGAATCTAATTTTGATGAGGTTTATGTTAAAGAAAAACATGAACCTAGTCTTTCTAAAAGAGAAGACTTAAATAAATTCAATGTTGCTACGAATGAAATATATCTAAACCTTAATGATATATATCCTAGAGACTATGAAAGCACCATTGAAGAATGGGCACAAGCTATGTCCATTGTCATAACCTATTATAAAAATAAGTGGGATAGGAAATGATTCCTAGACTATATAGCAGGAACATTACAAGGAAATGTTTTAAATTGGCTAAAAGTTTGGGAAGGATTTAAAGATGGCAAATGAGAAAAAAACTTCTATTTTGCTAAGTGAAGATAAAGAAAATGATTTTGCAAAAGTTTTCTCAAAATTTTCTACATAAATCAAAAAAGATTTTTGTGAAATAATATCTTCAGTTGAACACCAAAAATAAGTGAAATATGCTATATCAAAAATAAACCTTGCAATATCTGTAAATACACAGATGTTTAAAGTTATATCAAAAATACTTTTGGATGTTAAAACCTAGAAATATGCCTCATTGGAAAAAACAGTTTTTCTATAAACTCCCAAACCCATGGGATGAAATATGTGAAAAATAGTATCCAGAGCAACAACAAAAAATTGGTAATGTTGATTCTCTTGGATTAAGAATAAGTTTCAGTTATAAAATAATGACCGAATATTGTCTTCAAAGAAAAGGCAAAAAATGGGTGAAAAATCAATTGTCTAAATCAATTGAAAGAAAGGCCTGCTGTGACAAGATCCTAAAAGAAAATTGAGAAATTGGATGCTCTATGAATAAACCATATCACAAACTCAAGAAAAAAACACTTAAAATTAAGAAGTAAAAATTTGGAAATAAAAAAATATTTCTAAAAAGAAATATGTTGGAAAATTTAAGAAGAAAAACTTGAGGAAAAATCATTGAAAAATTGCACTTGCTATTTTTGCAATGAAAAAGGTCATATTACCCTTAATTGTCCAAAAAGGAACAATATGGTAGTCAAAAGTTTGGAAGAAAACAACCTAGAAATTTGTTTAAGAGAAGAAACAGATTCAGATTAAGAAATTTTATATGAATTGGAATCTGTTTCTTTGGATTTTTTAGAAGAAAGTGAAGAGTTC
The DNA here is from genome assembly GCA_019916065.1 of Vitellaria paradoxa. Taxonomy (NCBI): domain Eukaryota; kingdom Viridiplantae; phylum Streptophyta; class Magnoliopsida; order Ericales; family Sapotaceae; genus Vitellaria; species Vitellaria paradoxa. The sequence continues at coordinate 34,697,710 of CM034237.1, read as the reverse complement.
ATTTTCATGATGCAGGAAACAAATCCTACTAATGAAAATTTGGAACCCTTTGAGTCAGTCTCTGAAAACAAATTAAACCAAATTTGTTTAGGAGACATAATTAAAGAAGACATGACAATTGAAAATGATAAATTAATCAAATATGAAGAATCAACACAGGTTTAAGAATGAAAATGGTGAAGATAATTGTATTGATGCTATGAACATGAATTTATACAAAATATACAAGTTAGAAAGGGAAGGTATTAATTGTACACATCCTAAAATTAAGCAATCACAGTAAATCCTAAGATTAAGCAATCAAAGCAGTAAATTATGGTGATGAATATTTGATTGCTGATCTTGATGAGCTGATTGGGTCTTCTTTCCTAATATGCCCCCGCAAGATCGTGCTTCCATCGGAAACACCGATCTTGGAACGAAGAAGAGCAAACCTTGACTTGTCCAAAGGCTTCGTGAGAACATCAGCAAGTTGATCATGAGTGGAGACATAAGAAACAATAAGAGAGCCATTGGAGACTTTATCACGCACAAAATGATAGTCAAGTGCAATGTGCTTCATCCTGGAATGAAAAACAGGATTGGCACACAAATAGGTAGCCCCAAGGTTGTCACATAGAAGCCATGGAGGCTGAGGAGGGTAAACACCAAGTTCACTAAGAAGATTGGTGATCCAAGCGAGCTCCGCAGCAGTAGAGGCGATAGATCGATATTCGGCTTCAGTAGAGGACCGAGCTATTGTTCTTTGCTTTTTGGAGCACCATGAAATAGGATTGGATCCTAGGAAAATAACATAAGCAGATATTGAAGTGTAATTATCATGATTACCGGCCCAATCAGCATCAGAGTAGGCTGTGAGACAAAGTGGTTGGGAGCGTCGAAGAAACAACCCATAGGAGATTGTGTGTTTCAGGTAGTGAAGAAGACGCTTGGCAGCAGTCCAGTGTGTTTGTGTAGGGGCATGCATGAACTGAGCTAGCTTATTAACGGTGTAGGCAATCTCAGGCCGAGTTAAGTAGAGATATTGCATCCCACCAATTAAGCTGCGGCAGCTGGTGGCATCGGTAAGAGGTGTTCCATCTGAAAGAAGCAAGCGGGTAGAGGAGCTGATGGGAGTCACAGACTCCTTCATACCTTCCATGTTGAAGCAGGTGAGGAGATCAGAGATGTATTTATGCTGTGACAGAAATAAACCATGGTAAGTAGGAATGACTTCAACTCCCAAAAAGTAGTGAAGGGAACCAAGATCCTTGATAGAAAATCGATCGGACAGAGATCCAATCATTTTTCGGATAAAGGTTGGGGAATTCCCTGTAATTAATAAATCATCAACATAAACAAGAAGAAACACAGTGATATTGTTAGTAGAGTAGATAAAGAGAGAGGTGTCACTCTTGGAGCTGGAAAAGCCAAGAGAGATGATGAAGGTCTTCAGTTCTTGAAACCAAGCGCGAGGCGCTTGCTTGAGGCCATAAAGGGAGCGATGAAGCCGACAAACATGAGTAGGCCAAGTGTTGTCAACAAAGCCAGGGGGTTGAGACATAAACACCTCCTCAGATAAATGCCCATGAAGAAATGCATTGTTTACATCCAGCTGATGAATTTGCTAGCCATGAAAGAGAGCTAGCGTGAGAACAATACGAATAGTAGTAGGCTTGATAACGGGACTAAATGTCTCATGATAGTCAATACCGGGACGTTGGTTGAAGCCCTTCGCAACAAGTCGAGTTTTGTAGCGTTCAATGCTACCGTCAGGTCGCCGCTTAACTCGAAAGACCCACTTGCACCCAACAATATTCTGAAAGGATTGGTGGGGAACAAGTTCCCAGGTTCCATTGCTAATAAGAGCATTAAGCTCTTCACACATAGCTGCTTTCCATTTAGGATTGGCGAGGGCCTGAGAAACTGAGGTAGGTTCAAGAGTTTGTGGAAGAGGATGTTTAGACACAGCATAAGAAAATTTGGTGGAAGGTTTGGAAATGTTGTTTTTGGAACGTGTGGTCATAGGATGGATGTTGGTTGGGTCGACGGCAGGGAGAGGGTCGTGGGAGGAACTAGATGGAGAGAGATCAGGTCGGGAAGCACTAGTACGTGGAGAAGGAACAAGAGACGTGTCGACTGGAAAAGTGTTCAAGTTGAGATCCGGAGCCAATGGAGGGCCGCCAACATGTACAGTGTGATGAAGGGAGAGAGGTGGATGAGGGAAGGGATTTAACAAAGTGGAATGTGGGGTAGGAGATGAGGAATCATTAGCATACTGAGATGATGGTAGAGAACTAGTTGGGAGTATGCTCGGTGACGCAGGAAAAGAGGTGGGTGTAGGTAAATTTGATGGCACACTTTGGGAAGGGATGTCAGAAGTAAGGGATGTAAGAGAAGGAGAGATCGCTGCCCATTTGGAAAGAGTAACATCATTCACCTTGTCATGATCTGATAATGGAGGCATAGAGGGAAAATGATTTTCTATAAAGTGAACATGCCGGGAAAAATAAATTTTGTGATGAGTGGGTTCAAAGCAAATATAGGAGTTGTGAACATTGGAGTAACCCAAAAAAAGACAGGGCTTTGATCGTTGTTCCAGCTTATGATTATTGTAAGGTCGAAGCCACGGATAACAAAGACACCCAAAAACTCTCAATTTGGAATAATTTGGTAAATTATGAAATAGGCATTCAAATGGTGATTTATTATCAAGTACGGGCGTTGGAAGTCGATTGATAAGATAAACCGCAGCATTGAAAGCATAAGACCAAAAGGAGAGAGGGAGAGAGGCCCGATGTAAAAGAGTAAGGCTAGTCTCAACAATGTGGCGGTGACAACGTTCAACGGAAGCTACATGTTGTGGTGTGTATGGTGGAGAGATCAAATGTTGAATCCCAGAATTTGCAAATAGAGTTTTTAAACCTTCATATTCTTTGCCACCATCAGAATAGATAGTTTTTATGGAGTTTTGAAGAAATTTTCAATCATAGTTTTAAACTTTGGAAATAAAGAGAAGACATCAGATTTATTTGCCATAGGAAACAACCATGAATATTTGGTATGATAATCAACAAAAATGACATAATAAGAATAGCCATCTATTGAGTGAATAGGGGAGGGACCCCAAACATCCGTATACAATATATCTAAAGGACATCGACTTTTTAGACTAGACACACCAAAAGGTAGTTTGTGACTTTTGTTACAACGACAAGAGTCACAAAAAAATTTATTTGAAGCATTTTGACTTGATTGCAGAGGGAGTTTACTGGAAGACACAATATGACGGAGAATTTTGGGCGATGGGTGACCAAGGCGATCATGCCAATGATCAAGAGAAGTTTTCACACTGTGACATGCTTGCTTTGTCCTAGGGTGGATCTCCCTTGTACTTGACCACTCATACACGTCATTCTTGTTCCGTCCTTGAGCGAGAAGTGCCCCCGTAGCTAGATCCTTAACACAAAAGGAAGAAGGGTAAAACTCAACTGAAGCATTATTTGTTTTGCAAAATTGGGATACTGAAATTAAATTCTGTTTCATGGATGGAACGCATAAAACATTTGAAAAGGAAAAAGAATTAGTAGGAGTAGAGAGAGTGGATTTGCCAATGTGTGTAATATGCAAACCTGTGCCGTCACTAATTACAATATCATCGGGTCCTTCGTAGGGTTGTTGAAATGATAGATTGTTCAAATCAGCGGTGACATGGTGAGAAGCACCAGTATCAAGAAGCCAGTTGTATTTTGAGCCACGACCACCATCACCCCTGGTTGTGTGATTGGCTCTAGGGGGCACAGGCAGTCCAAGTTTTCGTTTCAAGGAGTAGCATTGACGAGCAGTGTGGCCTACATTCTCACAAAATTGACAGATCACTATAGATCTTTTGTTGGAGTTGTTTCCCTGATTATTGTTGGTGTTGTCACAGCGCTGACCACCGTGGTTGCGTTGACCACCATGGTTGTTGTGGTTTTGAGAGTTTTTCCTCTGATTTCCTTGTCGTTGTTGATTGAAACGAGCAGCATTAGCAGTCATAACAGTAGGGCTATTTTCTTCACGCTTAACTTCACGCTTGAGAAAAGATTCATATTCCACAAATTTGTCATGAAGTTCCTCAAAACCAATGACAGTGTCTCGCATTCTAATTGCAACGGCGAGTTCCTTAAACTCTGATCCAACTCCATTCAAAACATAAAGAATGAGGTTGGAGTTGGGTACGGGTGAGCCAATGATGGCAAGTTGATCTGCGATGCCGCGAATGAAACCGAGGTATTCAGTAACAGATCTTGTTCCTCGTTCTTTAGAGAGTTGATCTGTTAGCCCCATAACTCGTGAGGAGGATGAATTAGCATAGTATTTTGCAAGGCGATTCCATGCCTCAGTAGCGGTTTTTGATGAACTGACCATTGGTATTACACGATCAGAGAGAGATGAGAGAATACCATGAAAAATTAGCTTGTCTTGTCTCTGCCATAGAATGAATTCTGGGTTGGAAATTTGTTTTCCTTCAACTGTTAACTCCTTAGGTGGACAAGGGTTCGATCCGTCGATATATCCGAGCAGATCATAGCCAAAGAGTAGTGAATCAAACTGAGCTTTCCATGAAGGATAGTTCTCTGGAGTTAACTTGACAGGTAACTGTGTTGTGTTGAGAACAATGAGATTGCTCTGGTTGGGAAAGAAAGTGACAGTGTTTCTTTCTGTCATGATGAGAGAAGAATTTCAAAGAAGATGAAGGAGACAGGTTTAGGATCGTTTTAGAGGACTCGCAAGAGTTTATGATGGCTCTGATACCATGAAGAATCAACACAGGTTTAAGAATGAAAATGGTGAAGATAATTGTATTGATGCTATGAACATGAATTTATATAGAATATACAAGTTAGAAAGGGAAGGTATTAATTGTACACATCCTAAAATTAAGCAATCACAGTAAATCCTAAGATTAAGCAATCAAAGCAGTAAATTATGGTGATGAATATTTGATTGCTGATCTTGATGAGCTGATTGGGTCTTCTTTCCTAATAAAATACAACAGTCTAAAAATAGAGAACTTGTATATAAAATCCAAGTTTAAACCTTGATAAGCCCAACATTTCGAAAGATGCGAAGGAATAACAGAGGCAAGATCTTCCTTTAATGGGCAAGTTGAAATAGAAATTTTTAATGAAGAAAAAATTAGGAAACTTAAACAAAACTATCCTAACGTAAGATTCATTCACATTGGTATAATCCAAATAGAGATTAAACTATTGTTTAGACTCGGAGTGGACTCACTAATCCTATGTGTAGTCAAAGATAAAAGATTTTATAACCTTGTTAATCACTAATAAGGGAATAGAATCAAAACTTGTTTCTGGAGAAATCCTTTTTAGAATCAAACCAAATTATTTTGTCTCTATAAATGATAAAAAAAATACAAGACACATTAACCTTAAGAATTCAAACTCAGAATATCAAGATGGATGGTAATGCCAATTGTCTAAAAATATCTTGGAAAGTTGTTTATCAATTAACTAGTATACTGAAGTCAAAACAAACAAAGTTAACCTTGGTATGGTTAAGTTATATGAACCTAAATCATTTAACACTGAAATTAAACCAAGATTGATTGATATAAAAGATTTAAGAATTCCTAAAAATGGGTATTTGAAAATTTTACAAGAGATCAATTAGAATCTTCTTGTAGATCAATTGAATTTCAAGCATCAGGTGATGCACTCTACTATAGAGATAACCAATTATCTATAAGTAGAAAATCATTCAAAATGAACAACTTCAAAAACATTGAAAAAGTTCCTTGAGCTCAAGTAGCTTTGACAAAGAAACTAAATTACGAAGAATCCAAGTTCTAGTTCTCACTTGAAGTTCTTCTAACGAAAAAAAAACAAAAATTCATTATTTTTTAACAACTAAATATGGATTCAGAAATAATATTCTTTTCTTATAACCAAAATAAAAAAAAATATTATTATATTGAAGTTGCATTTAAGTTTGAAAGTTATAAACCATATAGCTTACATGTACTGGTAAATACTAGAGTTACAACTACAGTATGTCGACGAAATGCCATGCCCAAAGAATGCTAGATTCAATTGAAAAATCCTGTATTAGTAAAAAATGCTAATGATACCACATCTACAATGGACTTTAAAGAAAATGACATTATATCCTCAGTAAAAACAATTAAAGGTAAAAAAACTTTTAGAATTATAAAAAATATTGTGTTTTCCTTTGATGCATGGAGATATACTTTTAGGAAATAATTTCCTAGCTCAATATTATCCTATGAGTGTATCTCATGATAATGTAATCCTGACTGATAGAAACAAACCTTATAAAATTCTTGGTTAAAAACACATGATTCAATCTGCATTAAAGGATTTATGCCAGTTAAGCGTGGTCATAGTAGACCAATTTAATCAATTCATTAAAAACCATTGATGAATCTCATTGGGTTTATAACAAATTAAGCCCAAATTTCTCAGAAAATCCGTTAATGTTATGGGAAAAAGTTTCCAAATACTGTCATCTAAAACTAAAAGATGAATAGAAAATAATTAAGATAAAACCTATAGTCTATACCAAACAAGATATAGACAGATTTCAAAGACAAATTTCAAGTTCAAATAAAAGAACTTCTAGATAAAAGACTTAAAAAATCAACGAGAAGTCAGCATTTTAGTCCTGCTTTCCTTGTAATAAATCACAGTGAGAGAAAAAAGAGTAAAAGATAAGATAGTCATTAATTACAAAAAATTGAATGAAAATCTGATCTTTGATGGGTATTTTATACCTAAAAGAGATGAATTAATAACTCAAACCAGAGGTGCTAAAATATTTAGTAAGTTTGATTGTAAATTAGGATCTTAGCAAATCAAGTTTACAGAAGAGTCAAAAACTATTGATTACTTTCTCAGCTCCATATGACTATTACCAATGGATAGTTTTACCATTTAGAATATGTAATGTGTCACAAATATTTCAAAGATGGATGGACGATATCTTTAAAGACATTAAAAATTTCTATCTAGTCTACATTGATGATGTGTTAATTTTTTCCAAAAACAGATAAGAACATAAATATCACCTGGAAATAATTTGTAAAAAATTTCTTGATAATGGAATAATTCTTAGTCCAAAAAAGATTGAGATAGAAAAGGAAGAAATGATTATTTGGGTATTGTAGCCAGTTCAATAAGAATGGTGTTACAACCTCATATAAGTACAAAAATTAAGAAGTTCCTAGAAAAACTAGAGACTCTAAAAGACTTGCAAAAGTCTTTTGATTTATTAAATTATGGAAAATAGTTTATAAAAAGCCTTTCAAAATGGGAAAAATCATTCCTTGAAAATTTGAAAAAAGCTCAAAAAACTCAAAAGAATTTCAGTTTAAAAATTGAATGGAACGAGGAAAATACAAGGAGATTAAAAGAAATTAAAACCTTGTTCAAACCTAATCTAAAGGTTTATTTTCCTACAGAATTTGATCTTTTAATCCTAGAGACAGATGCCTCAAAAATGTTTTGGGGAGTAGTACTAAAAGCAGTAAAGATAAAAGAGAAATCTGAACAAACAGATATTCTCAAAATTTTTAAAGAACAAAAAAGTTCTGAAGAATTAATATGTGCATATAATTTTGGTAAGTTCAAACCTAATGAACTTAGTTATATTATTTTTGAAAAAGAAATCTTAGTTATAAAAAATGATATAAAGAGATTTCAAATCTATTTAGCTCCTATTAAGTTTTTGATAAGAACAAATAATCAAGCGATTAAAAACTTTCTAAAAAAAAAGAGAGTTGAAGATAATCCTAGAAGAATTAGGTGGTCCAATTATGTTTCTTAGTATTCATTAGAAGTTCAGCATATTAGATCTACTAAAAATGTTCTTGCAAATTATCTTAGCAAACATTCAGCTAGATATTAAAAACTAACAAAAGTCTTTATGTTGTAGAAATCAGAAAAGCCAAACAAGGCTAAGATGTCCAGGGCAACCAGCTTTAAGGGAAAAGAAGTATCAGCTAAACAAGTTAGAAATACTTTTTCTAGGAAAACCTTCTAGAAAAGTTTATCTCAAGGAAGCTATGCTCAAGCAGTGCTAAAAAAGCCATTTGTTTTGACAGAAAAAGTCATACCAGACTTCTTCAATCCTAGTTTAGAGAACAAATTCCATGATCCCTTGAATCAAATATGAAGAAGCCATATTTTAAGAAAAAACTATGAATTTCGCAAAGTAATGATAGCAATAGCATACGAGTTAAAAAAGGTCCATGACAAAATTAATAATTTGATAGAATTATTAAAAACCATGATTTTAAAATTTAACTTTGAAACTTCTTTATTTGATTACCAAAAGATTTCTGAAATTCAACAAATCATGAAAATTTTAGAAATTTCTAATGGTAATGCTCATTCTAAAAAAGTTAAGAGAATAAAGTTTTATGAAGAGGCTAAACAAGTCCTTTCTAAAGCAGTATTTTCAATTGTTGATAAATATATCAATAATTGAAGGATTAAACCAATCCTTCAAGAATTTTATGAAAAAAACCAGATATAATCTTATTTTTCATATCAGAAAAATTCAGTTCGACCTTCAAGGTGGCAATTAGAGGTTCAAAGCAAATGATTGGGGTTTGGTCAAAAAGATCATCTTCAATCCACTAGAGGTCACAACCTATCAAGATTTTCTAACATTGATCAAAACCATAATCAACAAAATTTCCTATGGTTTTTAAAAGAAAAACCATGGCCTTTGAAATTTACAATTCTGTTGGATAGCGATACAATGAAAGATTTTATGAGCCATATCAGATCTAAAAAACTAAGGGAATACTCCCTTTTTGATACTTATGTTTCCTTTAACCCAGCAAAAAAAGAAGTCACTTTAGAAGAACAAATTCTGTTGTAGTCTTGGGTACAATTAATTTACAATGTCAAAATTCTACAAAACATGCCAGAAAAACATATGGCAACTGATGACAAAAGGTTATTTGTATCCTCTATTCCATTAATGTTCTGAGCCACTGAAGAATGAAAAAAAGAGGCATTTGACTTTTTAAACAAAATCAGTCGAATGAAAATTGATGCATCATCTGAGGTAGTAATTTATCTCGATAATATGTATAAAAAATTTGAAGCAAAAAACCGAATTAGAAGCTGCACTCTTAGCAGAAGAAGCTTAAGCAGAACAAGATTATTGGAGAAACATGACTAAGAAGGAGTGACACAATATTCAAAATATGATGGAAGGCTAACAAAAGCTATATAGTCACAGAAGTGCAGTGGAGAACCCGGAATGCTGCCAAAAGAAAAAGAATAAAATTTTTCAAAAGTGGGCCATGACTGACTGCACTCTTATCTAGCACACGATAAAGCCTACGTGAAGACATGTGAAGGAATTTGCTTTAACCAAAAGCAATTCTATTATTGTACTTTTTCTTTTTTTTTTAAGTTGCTGTCTTTTTTCTAGAATCTACATTTTCTTATCTTTTATTACAATATGTTTGAAGTTCAAAATTTAAGTCTAGAGTGAGAGTCTATAAATAGAACTGTCTGTTATAGTAGAGGGGCATCAAAAAAATAAAAATGCTTTCTCATTTTCTCTCTAGTCTTCTGTTTGTAAAACTCTGTTTAATATTTAGTATTAGTAATAAAAGTTTGAGTGTCTTTCTATTTTCCTAAGTGAGTGTTCTAAATCTACTAGTATCAGAGCCCAGGGGATTCTGAGGCTGTGAATTATCTATCTTATGAAGGTCAATAAGTTATGAATAATATTAGAGCTTATCTTATCTTTTTTTTGCTTCTCTTGAATCTTTTCTACTTATGTATATAATTTTAATGCTTCAGGAAGTCCTTTAAATATTCCATATTATCTGTATTTAATATTAGTAGATATATCAGTTAATCGTGAAGTAGATCAAGAAACAAAAAATATTGTAAACCTAAAAGCTAGAATATTAAGAAGTCTTTGTAATTTTTAAGGCATGTTTTCTAATTTTCAAAAACTATTAGGGTTTTCTTGTAAATAGTTGTGTGGTCCAAAGTGGTCCCCAGGGGTTATTTGGTAATTATTAAAACTTATGGGGCTCTAAGGGATATAAGTGCAACCAAGCTGATAGTCTAGGGGGTAAAAGTGTAGTTAACCCTTTTTTCCCAAATTTAAAATTAATATCAAAAAATTATTATACAAAATTTGGGGTCTTAACATTCATGAAAGTCGTAGGACTTAACAACTTCATCAAATCTAATGTTCCAACTATGACAAGCTTGATTTAGTCCATAGATGGACCTACACAGTTTGCATACCTTATCTTCCTAGCCTTTAGCTACAAAACCATCTTGTTGCATTATAAACATGCTTTTCTCAAGATGCCCATTGAGAAAGGAAATCTTGACATCCCATTGAGAAAGGCTTCTAGATTGTTGTTCTTATTTGTTCTGTTGTAATAGCTGAATCCCATTTGCAGATATCTGTGCGAACGTGTATCCAGACAACTGCATTCTCCCTTTATCTTACTTGTCTGTTTGAGTTATTTTATTTTGAAGAATTGTTACAGAATTTAAAGACGATGACATGATGAGAATGTGCTATATTGAAATGAGATGTATTGTTATATTATTTATGTTGCACATAAATAGAGTTTTACATAATGGCATGAAATAAGGTTAATGTGATGTGAGTTGAGTATTGATTTAGTATCAAGAGATACTATTAAATATAGAATATACGTACTCATGAGTTGAAAGTCTCTCGATCTGCGTAGGAGTTGGTTTTCATTTTCAGTAGGTTAATAACCTACAAAGCGATGTAGGTGATTACGATGGTATAGTGGTTTCTTTAGCTGCAGTCAAAGATACAAATGCATACGATGGAATATTTTCCCTAGCCTAGCCAGAATTCAGCTACTGAAGGATAGTATATTTTGATTGGACATCATGGTTACGGGTTAATCATACAGAGTACCTGCCCATATGTATTAGTACGTGCATGTGTGTGTTGGTAAGTTGTGATTAGGGATAACAATGGATCGAATCGAAGTCGGATATTACCTATACTATCCACGAATATGTTGGGTAAAAAAAAAACCTAGACTAGATGGGTACCCGTCAGGTATTTTTAATTGGTTACCATCTGCTAACCTATTAGGTAATTGGAAACCTATCCATGGCTTTCAAATATGAGATGGTTAAATCAAGAACAAAAATTAAAAAATTATTTAAATGCAATAACTTTATAAGCAATTTTATATCTTAAAATACTAAAACATTATCTTTAAATAAAAGTTTTTAAATATTTTTTAGTTAGTAAAATTTATTATATTACTTTTATAAAAATAAAATTTTAAAAAATCTCATATTTGATCTCATCTTAAACCTCTACTATAATTAAGTTAAGAAAAAAAAGTATTTGTATCCATTTGTTACATTGAGAACCAAATTCTAAGTTTAAAATAAATTATTTAGTATCAGAATCTTTAGTTATTTATTATTAATTAAATGAACTCTGTTCTTTGAACACAATATGTGTATATAATTTAGTATCCAAATTGATGATATTATTTGTATAAATTCAAATATCCACTAATTTAGGCTGGTAATCGAATAATTTAGATGAGAAATCGGGTAATACCTAGCTATCAGATACCTAATAAATAGGTAATTGGTATGGATAATTTGGGTGGTAATCAGCCAATACCTGTTAGTACCCTATAATTAGGGTAATCAGGACAGGTTCTGGTTATACTTGTTCGGTACACTACATTTACCATCCCCATACTTGATCCCTACAATTATTTTATTTTTCTATCCTAACCCACTCCATTAGCTGTAAAATTTAAAATAACCACACTTATCGGATCGAGGTTGGACAAGTACCCATTGGAGCGAGTTAAAATTGCCATACTTAGTTGTGGTGGTGAGTTATGCTGTGGTGGTGAGTTACGCTATGGTGAAGAGTTGTGATGATGAGTTGAGTGATGGTGGTTGTATAATAATTATTTTCTCATTAATATTAATGATGATGTCAACGAATAGTTGAGATTTGTTATAACGTTGTTATATTTTGCTATATACATCATGATATGTATGCTGATGATTAATGGTATGATAGGGTATGTATGTATATTTTGTGGCATAGTAAGCACACGTGTTTATAGTGCTTACTCCTCTACAGATTTGAATGCACGTTTCGGCTGAGGTTATTCATAGGACCTATTGGCTAGGAGACCTAGTTCTTTTATTTTTACTTTGTATTACTTTTTGTATTCTTTTGGTACCATAGAGGTGAGGTCATATTGTCTATTATTCTTATGATCTTTGGTGAAACATATTATATATACGTATCGTGTTTGATGATATTATATTGAGTCAGGTTTAGCTCTATTTGGTTTCTTTTGGGCTATTGTGCCCAACTAAAGCTGAGGCTAAAACTTTATATTATGTTTTGACCTTTATCTATTTTGTCTTTATCTTTCTCTAGTTGTGGTATGGCTCTGTTTGAGATAGATTTTTTGTAGTTTGAACGTATGATTGCAAGTGTTTTAGTTCGTGTCCCTGTGTCATGGATTTGAGGTGTGACATAGGATTTTAAATTAATGCCTCACCCCTTTTAGGGCTCCATTCCATCACTAGTCCAAGTAAGAGTGGATTTAGGATTTTCGCTAGGGGTACAAAACAATGAGAAGAAGGTTGAGAGTTAAGTCAGGATTAGGAGTGGAGAAGAAATGAGGATGTCTTTTACGGATAGGGCAAATTATCATTAATCAAATAAGATATTAAATCAATGAATGTACTTTCATAATTTATTAGTTCATCTGGGATATTTTTAATAATACCCGGAAATTTACTAAGGATGTTTCTCATAATATATATAATTATATTTTATTATTTACGTACTATATTTACTGATGTTATATATATATATATAAGTATATAATAGTGTAGTAGGAAAATGCACCTTATTTTATTTTTTTATGTTTAATAATCCTAAATTTTAATTTTTTTAAAATTTTAAGTTAATATTAATTTTATAATAAAATTAAATTATTAAAATATTTTAATAAATTTACCTTAAAAATTAAAAGGGGCCACTTGCTCCCTTGCTTCAATGTGGAATATTTGCCCGTGAGTCTAAGATTGGATTGTTCAGATACCAATTAACACAACTCCACTCTAAGAAACAGTGGCACTGAGTATGCTATTCAATCAATTGGCAAATCCACAGGCTAGCTATTTCTCCATCTGTCCAATTGGCACAATCGTGTGTTTGGAGCGATAAAAAATAAAATAAAATGAGATAAATTGTGAATTTATAATTTATATAATAAGATAAAAAAAATAAATAATTTTTAAAAATTTTTAAAAATTTACAACAAATTAAACGAAATGGAAATAGAGATTTATAGACCAATAAATTTACTCCCAATTGCTTTTGGTGCAATATAGAAATTCAAATAGAAGACGACAATTTTCTCCATGTTCAAATTGGGTCCCTTGGCCATGTGAAGCTATTGGTGTCTTTCGAATTCTAGTGAAGTGATTGTACATCGCAGTTCAATTTTTCAAGTCACACTCAATCTGTCGTACAAAAAAGAAGATTTTATTTTGGGCAAATTATATTTGCCTTCCTTTAATATTTATAATTATAATTAACACTTACAATGTTTAAAAATTATACTTATTTCTCTTATTTTAAAATGTTATTAATATTGACTCCCTTTCAATAAAATCAACCGTCGAAACTTAATAGAAAATATTTAAAAAATTAAAATTTTAGATTTTTTCTTATTTTATCCCTTATTCTTTTATGTTTTAGTCAATTTTTTTTTTTACAAAAATTCTAAAAAATAAATAAAAATAAATAATTTTTGAGAATTTTTGTAAAGAAAATTGACAAGATGTGAGAAAAGTAGAGGTAAAATAAGAAAAATACCTAAAATTTTGATTAGTTTGACATTTTATATTAAATTTTGATGACTGATCTTATCAAAAGAAGTTTAATTTTAACAGCATTTCAAAATAATAGAAACGTGTAGTTTTTAAATGTTGTGAGCTTTAAGTGTAATTATCTAGATATTAAAAAGAGATAAATGTAATTTATCCTTTTATTTTTATTCTCTTTGATATATATTTAATTTTATTATTTTATTTTAAACATATTTCAAAATTATTCATTTTTTTCATCTTTGCCGCTTCGTCAAACTTATCATCTTCCTATCATTTTATGCATCTTAAAAATTCATTAATTCTACTCCTTTTTATTTTCCTACAAAAAATAAAAACAATTACAATAATAATATAATTATTCATGAATATACTAAAAGAATAATTATATAATTATTTTAACTATTGATAACAAACTATAGGCAATTACATAGTCTTTAATTTTTATTTTTTTTTATTTTTCTATCCTTTTTGATTGCCAATGATAATTTTACTTGGTAGCAGCGTATTTTTTCTTTCACTTTCTTATTCTTGTTTCGAAAAATAAATAAAGACTCAACACTCATTCGTTTAATTTTGTTTATAAATTTAAATTAAAAATAATATTAAATTAAATTTTAAAAAATGTGTTCAGTAATTAATTTATTTTATTTTTAATATTAGGTAGATTTTGAACATTAACATCAATATGCCAAATTACGTATATATCAAGTCAATTTTACTTGCAATTGTTCTTAGCAAGCCTTGTATTTATTTTGTATTCAAAAGATATTATAATACTAAAAACTTATCTTCTCCCATTTAGTTTCAAAATATCCAAATATTTATTTTAATTTTTAACAAATGAATATAAAAATTAAGATTATTTTATTTATATTTAGTTTTTGACTTTCTAACTTTATTTTATAAATTATATATATAATTGTTTCGTACGAATATCAATTATTTATTCTTCTTAAAAATTAATTAAGCAAGCAATTTGATCAATTACTTCTTTTGATTAATTAGCTCAATAAAATGACTGTAAATACATTATTTTATTTTTCAATAATAAACTAGGACTTTGCAAAATCAAATAATTGGTGTCTAATTTATGTTAAAAGGTAAATATTTTCATTTAATTTTATACACTTTCTCTAAAATCAGCACTATAATAGGTACCTTGTGTGCAACTAGGCAAACAGTATATCATTAATATCAATATTTAAAAATTACCTACCAACTATTAAACATAAAATAAAATGAATTAATTATCAAACATGCTTTTTAAAGTTTAAATTAAAATAAATTTTAATATAATATAAAATCATGTTAGATGAATATTGAGTCTATATTTATATTGAATTTCATTTATTATCTTTAATTTTATTTTCAAAAAAAAAAAAGAGAAAAATTAGAAGAAGAAGAGCATTGCTTCTATGTAAAAATTATATTGTGTAATAAATGGTACGTAGAAAATTAAATAAAAGAAAATCTGAATTATACTTAACAATAATTTATTAAGCATACCTAAAATAAATATGGAAATATTTCGAGTGCATCAAATAAGTAATTATACTATTTTATTATTTTTTGTTTTCTAACATATGAAAATAAAAAAATAGAGCAACAATAAAGAATTCTTGCATGGAATGATTTGTAATGTTATAAAGAAAAATAGTAATTTTAAAAGTATAATTTGCAAAATTTCTAGAGAAGGAACAACAAAGAAAATACGGTATCTTTAAAACTAAGAGGGTAAAATCAAATATATATTAAATTAAAAGGACAAAAACAAAGTTTTCTATATGTAAAATAGTTTAATTACGAGGGACCAATGGCCAAGGCTCTCCTCTCTTCAATGCATGCTTTTGCATAAAGGGTCAAAAGGGAGTAAAAAAATAATGACCGAATTGATAAAAGAGAATGAAATAAAATTCACCATGATTTTCATACTTTCAATCTATTATCTCATTTTATGTATTTATTTAAAATATTATTTTGTATTTATTAAAACATAATATTATTTGAGAGAATAAAATAAAATAATATTTGATTAACTAATTTATTTGATTTCATTCTATTCCCTTAATTATATCAAGCGAGAAATTAAGGGTTTAGAGAAACCATTGTTTTGGTGTTCCCTTAATTATATCACAACAGGGGCCATTGAAGGAAAAATAGAAAGACAGTTTTAGTGAACTTAGTTAATGAGGTAACAATACTAAAAGGTAACGAGAGAGGGAAAAAAAAAAAAAAAACTCAAAGGGAAAAGATATAATTTTAGAATTTTTTTTACCGAAGTGAAGGATCAATAATGATGATATGACAATCCTATTATAATACAAAAGAATACTTTAATGTGTTATTTTTCTAAAAGTAACACATCCACACTGCATTGTTTGATTTAATAATATTTCAGTTTGTGATATATTGCATAGCACTGTAATCCCTTAAATTTTTTTTATTATGAAAAACAGGAATAGTACACATTCTTTGTTATGGTAAATTGGATTTGTTGTGATAAATTGGGTATTGTTATTAACCTTACACTATGTTTGAAATGACAAATTTAATAGAATATGATTTTATTTAGTAAGAATTTTTATTAGTTTTTATATTTGTAATCAAAATAAAATTTTATGTATTGAATTTGATTTCAGAATTTTTATATGATTTAAAATCTAATCCAAAATAATATAGTTTGATGAGAATTCATCATTTTCCTAATCTATCTAAATAAAGGAACAAGTTCACACTCATATACTATATTTATTTTATTTTATTTATTAATATGATTAAATTTGATATTTTCTCTTAAATCAATTAATTTCAAATCTTAAATTTAAACACTTATTTCAAATATAAAATTTTATTTATCAAATTAAATTAAATTAATTTTTAGAAAGAAATGCTTTCAAATATAGCGTTAAAGATAGACGATATTGAAATCAGATACACCGACAATGATTCGAGTATCTTACTTGCAATATTTGCTCCCCTGTGTGATCTCCTTATACAAATATTTTCTTTACAACCTCAATTTGCGGTGGACCCATAACCCATCTCTCTCCTATCTTGCTGTCTACCATCTCTCTATCTTGCTGTCTACCCTCTCTCTATTGGCTCTGGGTCCATCTCTCTAGGATGCAATGTACCTTCACAATAACTACCATTTCTCCCATCATTCAAGATTTGAATTGCCAACAACCCTTAATCCTATCGATTCATCAATCTATATATGGGACTTGTTAATATATAGTCATTGTCACATTGAGATTTTATACGTGTTGAGTCATTTCCTTCCCCTATCAACATCACTGCATTTGAAATTGATATACATTTCTTCTTCGAAAGCTTGAGCTGTGTTATATATATATATATATTTGTTTCTTTTCTATTCTTTTTGTTCAAGAAAAACTTTTAGGTCATGTAACCACCAACCTGAGCTTTTCTATGTGACGAGTCACCTAGAAGTTCGAGGACAGAAAAGTTAGAGCTGCCAGGCGTTGATTCTCGATGATTTTGAAACTGCTTCAAAGTTAAAAACCTCACCCATGTTTAATATGATTTATGAGTGCGCCACACACAAGATGTTCAAAAGAGACATTATATATTGTTGTTTGAAAGTTCCAGTCACCGAAACCTTAGATCACTTTTGCGATCTAATGTAATGAATTAAAACAAGAACACAAAACGAAAAGTATAGAGGTTTACGTAGTTCGGTAATTTGCGCACATCTACGGGAAGAGGATCTAATTTTCAATTATCAAGTAACTCCACAAATGGAGTTGGAGAAATGCAAGATGTTATAGATAAAATCCGTAAAACCTTAGCCCCTTGAAAACCCTAATTCAACTCATACTGTAGTGTACAATAAAACTCATGTATATAGGTGCAATATAACTAACCCAAACGGGCTTTCGTAAAGCCTTAATTTAAAACTGATCCATGTTGCTCGCTTGGGCTAGATTCTCAGCGAGCTAATTACTCCAGCTACACCGCTACTGCTTTTGTCAGCGGTATTGTTAGCGAAGCCAATGAATCTACCATAGAGATATCCTTGAGTTATACACCTCTGAACTATGGGTCAAACCCCGTAATCCCCCAACGTCTTATATGTTCCTTTTGAGTAATGAGCCACACTCCAACAATCTCCACTTTGGCGAATACTCTCCCCTTAGAAAATTGCATACTGCAAACTCTATCTTGAATACTCATAGGTTGGAGTCATCTCCCATCTAACAACTAAATACATGAATCAAGTCCAACCAATGCTTGAACTTATTTTGTGGTAAGAGACTTCATAACATATTTGCGGTATTCTTTGATGTGTGAATGTTTTTCAGATTGACTTTACTCGAACCAATCAACTTGATAATCTTGTGAAACCTCACATCAATGTGTTCGGTCCTCGCATGATAAACATGGTGCTTTGCTAAATAAATGGCACTCTGACTATCATAATTCAACTGAATGCTATCTTGCTGTATACCCAGCTCTCTGACCAATCCTCTAAACCATAGTGCTTCCTTAGCAGCTTTAGTCACTGGCATATACTCCACTTCAGTGGTAGATAATGCAACAAAAGATTGTAATATAGATCTTCAACAAACTGGTCCTCTTGCAAGTGTAAACACGTACTCTGTCACATACCTTTTATCATCCACATTCCCTACATAGTCAAAATCAACATAGCCTAAACTGAAATTTCCTCTTTTTACCTAGTAAAAAGAATCCCGCAATTTACTGTACCCTTTAGGTATTTGAAAATTCGTTTCACTGCTTTCTAATATTTTCTGCCTGGTTTTGTCGTGTACTTGCCAGCTATACTCATTGCTTGAGCTAGGTTTGGTCTAGTACATACTATGGCATATATAAAACAACCCACTGTACTGGTGTAAGACACCTTTGACATGTTAGCAATTTCTTCCTGTGTCTCTAGATATTATCTGGCTGATAACTCAAAATGACTTGCGAGTGGTGTGCTTACCGATTTTGCATCTTGCATGCTAAACTTTTCTAGCACTTTCCCAATATAATTCTTTTGATACACCCAAAGTTTATCAGCTTGTTTGTCTTTACAGATCTCCATTCCAAGTATCTTCTTTGCAGCATTCAAATCTTTTATGTCAAACTCCTTGCTCAACATGGAATTTAACCTGTGGACCTCCACCATATTCTTTGCAACAATTAAAATGTCATCCATATAAAGCAGTAGAAAAATGTATAAACCATCCTCAAGACATTTCAAATAAACACAACAATCATACTCACATCGTGTATTGCCAATCTGAAGCAGATAGGTTTCAAACCTTTTATACTATTGCTGAGGAGATTGCTTTAACCTAAACAAGAATTTATTTAACCTACAAACTAGATGTTCTGTGCCAGATTGCTCAAATCCTTTAGGTTCATCTATGTAAATGTCCACCTCCAAATCACCATGAGGAAAGCTGTCTTCACATCAAGCTGTTCCAACTCTAAGTGATAATGTGCTATGAGAGTCAAAACTGTCTTGATAGAGTATGTCTAACAATAGGGAAAGGACCTCATCATAGTCAAATCCCTTTCTCTGTGAGTGCCCTTTTGCTATCAACCGCGCCTTGAACTGTTCACCCTCATTCTCTAAAATTGCTTCCTTCTTTCTGCAAACCAACTTGTAACTGATTAATTTCTTCCCCTTAGGTAAGTTCACTAAATCTCAAGTCTTGTTTTTGTGTATTGATTCTAACACTTCCATCATGACTTCCATCCATCTATTGCTTTCAAAATTGCTTATTGCATCTTGAAAACTAAACGGACCCCCACAACTAGTCACCAATGCATAAGCCACAAGATCCTCAAAACCATACTTGATTAGTGGTTTTGTCTGCGTCTAGACCTGCTGATAGTTATGTTATAAGGTAACTGATCTATCTCCTCCTGTAGATGACCATTCACTTTCTCTGAACTGTTCAACTCCACCTCCACAACCTACTTTCTATTGCTTTTTTTTTAATTTGCTTTCTACTCTTCTTTCAAAGCTCTCAGCATGTCTGACTTATCAAATACTACGTCCTT
The DNA here is from genome assembly GCA_019916065.1 of Vitellaria paradoxa. Lineage (NCBI taxonomy): Eukaryota > Viridiplantae > Streptophyta > Magnoliopsida > Ericales > Sapotaceae > Vitellaria > Vitellaria paradoxa. Next base: position 34,677,743 of record CM034237.1, on the reverse strand, counting down.
GCTGATCACAACTTTTTTACTCACAGAATCCCACAACTTGTACCACTTCACACCTTTCTTGAAGCCAAGAAAAATGCACGTTTTGGATTTGGGATCCAACTTGGGCCTTTCATCACTAGGAATATGAACATAAGAATAACATCCAAAAATTTTTATTATAGAATAATCTACCTCTTTCCCTATCTACGCCTCCTCTATGACTTTTCCATCCAGTGCGGAATTAGGTGATTTATTATGATATAGCAAAACATATTCAAGGCCTCTACCTAGAAATTCTTAAGAAGCCTTGCATTTAATCTCACACGCCTTACTTTTTTTTACAATAGTCCTATTCATCCTTTCTGCTATCTCATTTTGCCGTATTGTCTTTTTCACTGTGAAGTGTCTCTTGATACCATACTCCTTGTAGAACTTTAGGAATGCCATTTCTTTGTACTCCAAACCATTGTCTGCTCTCAAGCACTTGACTTGCCTTTTAGTCTTGTTTTCTGCTTCAGATTTCCATAACTTAAACTTCTCAAACGTTTTAGACTTGTGCTTTATAAAGTAAACCCAAACCTTTCTTGAGTCATCATTAATAAATGTTAAGAAATACACTGATCTATCATATAAAGCAACTCTAGTCAGCCCCCAGACATCAAAGTGTACATAGGTAAGAATACGCTTTATCTTGTGAATAACAGTCTTGAATTGAACTTTACACTATTTCCTAAGCACACAAAATTTGTAGAAATCTAACTTGTAAGATTTTGCACTTTTTAGTAAGTCCCTTTTGTGCGGCTCTGCCATGCTTCTCTCACTTATATGCACTAGCCGCATATGCTGGAAGAGTCTCATAATTCTTTGAGCTAGAATTTGTACCTACATGTACTCTAGCTACAACTGTACTCTCCAACAGCTTGTAGATATTTCCTTCAATTTTTTGACCCTTCATGACAATCATAAAACCTTTTGTGACCCTCAAAACTCCACCTTTAGACTTGTACATATAGCCATCTAAGTCTAAGGTTCCTAATGAATTTAGATTTTTCCTTAAATCAGGAATATGTTGGACATCACCAAAGTTCTAATAATACCATCACAAGTCTTAATCTTGATTGTGCCAATGTTGATGACTCTACAAGAAGCATCATTCCCTATTAAAACTGAGCCACAATTAATTGACCTACAGATGTGAAACCAATCTTTACGAGGACACATATGATAGGAGCATGTCGAATCTAGGATCCAAGAGTTTGTGAAGTGATCTGAAATAGATGAAACTAAAAGCAACTCATCACTACCATTAGATTCCTCTGATGCAAGTTTTTTAGGATTAGATGATTCTTCTTATTTTCTTCCATCTTCTCTTCCCTTGTTCTTCTTTGGACAATCCTTCTTCTAATACTCCTTTTTGTGACAATTGAAAAACTTTTCATCTCTATTCTTGGATTTTTACCTGTTACCATTTTTTCCTGCAGACCTACCATTCTTGTTGGCGGCCGGACCTCTTTCTTGGCTTTTTCCACGATCTTGATTACCCTTTACCATCAACCCCTCCCCTTGAGAGCTTTCAGTGACATTCTACTTTCACTGATAATATGCCAAGAGGGAAGTAGTAATCTTCTCTATTTCTAGGGTTTCTTTACCTCACATCAGAGTTGTAACTATGTGATCATAAGATGCCAACAGGGACATTAATAGTATTAGTTCTTTGTCTTCCTCCTCAAATTTCACATGAATCCTTAATGAATCACTAATAATTTGATTAAACAAATTAATATGTTGAGCAAGATTTGAACCCTTTGCCATCTTCAACCCATATAGTTTCTATTTCAAGAAAAACTTGTTCTTCAGGGATTTAGACATATACTTGCTCTCGAGTTTCAACCATGTACCTACTGAAAATTCCTCATCCATAACTTGATATAAAATCTCGTCAGCTAAGCACAACGGTATTGTACTCACAACTTTCAACTGAAGTTCTTCCCAATCATCATTGGATACTTTCCCTAGCTTCATCTTGTGCAGTACCTTTATAAACTCCTGTTGAACCAACACATCCTTCACTCATCTCTGCTATACCCTAAAGTTCCCAATTTCGTTAAACTTCATAACTTTGAACAAATTGGAAGACAAGTTCATTGCCATTGTAGACCTGTAGCTCTAATACTACTTTGTTGTTTGAAAATTCCAGTCACGAAAACCCTGGATCACTTTTGCATTCTAATGCAATGAATCAAAACAAGGAACACACAACGAAAAGCACAAAGGTTTATGTGATTCTACAATCTGCCTACGTCCACAGGCTGAGGATCTAGTTTCCAATTATTAAGTAACTCCACAAATGAAACTGGAGAAATACAAGAAGTTATAGAGAGAATCCATAAAATCTTAGCCCCTTAAAAACCTTAATTCAACTCATACTTTGGTATACAATAAAACGTATATATATAGCTGCAATGTAATTGACCGAAATAGGTTTTCGTAAAGCCCTAATTTAAAACTAGTCCATGTCACTCACTAGGGCCACACTCCAAGTGAGCTCGCAGCGAACTAATTGCTCTAATTGCACCGCTACTGCTTTTGCTAGTGATTTCGCCTACGAACCCAATAAACTTGCCATGAAATACCCTAAAACTGTACACCTTTGCATAATCCCCCACTCTCCTGTGTGTTCCCTGTAAGTAATGAGCCACACTCTAACATATATATTGAAACATTTGCAATTAAGTATGTAACTATAATCCTAAAGAAATAGATAATTGTATACATGCATATATAGTTTAAACCATTATGTTTATGTTATACAAGTGCCATATATATATATTTTGCATGTGTACATCATGCAAGCACCAAGGATATTGAGTTCACCTTCAATTCGAGGTAGAAAGTTATAAGGTCACAACATATATATGTATATATATATGCATGGCTAAAGGAGGTAATAGAACCAAACGTTTGGTCAAATAGGCCATGCTGAAGGAAAGTAAGAAAGCTCTCCATATCCTTCTCCTTGCATCCCTTGTGCCACGTATCCACTTGTCCCCTACAAATTAAATAAACCAGTCCACCTACATTACTCTCACTAGTTTTAATTAGTTTTAATCGAGGCATTTTTAATTAGTTTCAATTGAGGCAATAAATAAGCTCGAACATATTTTGTAGGCCATGATCTTAATATATATATATATATATATGAACTCATTCTCATATATATTGACTGGGGAAGAAAATAGACACGGATTGTTTAGAACGTGATCAAGTACTTGAGAAGATGGACAGCACCTGCGTCGTATCCATTGTGTCCATCTCTGAGTTGAAATCATAGAATAAACTTGCTGCTGAAAGCTTCATTGACAGAAACTGAGAGAGAGAGAGAGAGAGAGAGAGAGAGAGGTTCAATTTAAATTTCATAGGTAGCTAGCACGGCTCATGAGATTGCCTAGTGATTTAAACTAACCTCAATTTGATTCTGCAAAGAACGAACATAGTCAATTATGACGTCCAACATTACTGCCATTCCCATTGTCTGCAAATCCATCATAGGTAACAGCGATTAATAAGAGGAAGAGAAGAGGAAGAGACGAGGGATGATGATCACTGGCTAGCTAGTTCCATACCTTATAACATCCTGGAACCAGGTCTTGCAAGCATCTCAACTTCTTGTTTATTTTCTCTCGCCTTGACTATCGTTTCACGACAAAGGAAAAATTCTTACATCACAAAGCCAATACATAATTCTGAGGTTTTCTTGGTACATCCACAAGGGACTATCTTTGGTCTCCAAGTGGTTCATAGATATCATTTTACATTAATTTCTCATTCAGAAATAATTGGATCCGAGAGAATGGTATGTACAACTGCTTGTATATGTATATATATGTATTTTATATTATTGATGTTTCAAATATTTTGAATTGAAGAAAGTTTATTATAAACTAACCCTTTCAGCCAAACTGTGACCATCAGTTGCTTGTCCTCTCTTTGCTCTCACATGAATAACCTCCCTCGGCTTCTTGGCTTCCTTCTTATCATTTCTCTTCCTCTTTCTTGTACCAAGGTCCTGCAAATAGGACAGGAAAAACAATCGATGGGAAAGCAAATATATATAGCTTACCAATATATATGTATCTATATATATATGTATGGATGTCTGAAAATTACATAATTTGTCTCGGTATTGTTATGATCTGCCACCAACCCAATTCCAGATGCGGCTGATGGAAAGAAATGAGTGACTGGAGTATAAAATGGTCCATCAGAAGGATCTAAACATCTCCGAGTATTATCAACTAAATTCATAGGAAACTCTGGGTGTTGATGATCCAAAAAACCGCCATTGGGTAAAGCTGCAAGTCCCTGGACATAATTAGAGTTGAGGTTACTCTCTAATGCACTCAGGCTGTTTAGCAGTTCCCTGTTTGAGTTCATGTATGAGAAAGGAGGTTTGAGGTTTAGGGACTCTCCGTTCAACTGTTCCATGAGGGACTGATCAGCTAGCCGGAAGGACCAGAAGATAGCTATAGATTGAAAGGCTAGCGAAGATATATAGTTGGCTTAAGACTTTCAACTTTATAAAATAGTTTAACCGGATAAAATCGGGGGGCCATGTGTAAATTCCAGTTCATGTGGCTGTGATTCGTCAATGGGTTCGGTTTGATGTAATGATAAAATTGGACCAGTAAAGGTATAACTCTCCGGATTTTTGCAATTTAAAAGTTTAGTGTCACTTTAGCATTGATTAATGGGAGGGTGGCCTCGTTGCACTTCACAAATATGTTTTTATCCTATATTTTATTTTTTATTAAATAAAATTATACAACTATTTCATTGTTCTAATAAAATATATTGTACAATTTAATATCATAAATACTCTCTACCAGAGTGCGTGTAATTATACAATTTTATTTAATAAAAGAGTAAAATGAAATGCAAGAATATGGAGTGCAAATAGATACAAGCTTAATGGGATTGAGAAAATAATTTTTTTTTTAAAGGTTAAGTTATGTGGCACGATTATTAAGTTGAGTACATGATAACAAATTAAAATCAAAGTTATTAATTTTTGTCTCAAGCTCATTAAAATAAATAATTTGAATAAATATTTTATTATATGAAAATAATTTTATAATGACTCATCTTAAATAATTATAATAAATATAGTTACAAAGAAAATACCTATATGTCATGTATAAAACAAATGAATATTGGTAGTCTGCACCCAAAGTTCTTTAAATAGCAACAGTACTTTTAACGGATGAATGAGCAACTAACGCCACTAGTTAGACTATGCAACATAGTAGAGATGCAACAATTAAGAATTATTAAAAAAAAAAAAAACACAATAAATAATAGGAATAGTTGACATTTCAATAATTAAAATAAAAAAATCATTTTATTTGGTGTTACGTATACTTTCAAAGTGATCTTGTTTAACTCTTGTCGAGTTTACTCGTTCAATCATCATTCCTAACTTATTATCTAACATCATCATTAGGAACTAGCACATTCATAGATATGGTAGCATATATGCCAGTCCACCAACCCAACCCAATAGCATGCATAGCGTATTCTCGAGTACCACTGACCATGTTCATACACTAAAGATTACTAACTACCTCAAAATATTACAATTAAAATTCTTCATAGCACAAGAGTATGCAGTATAGTTTTAACTTGGTGATATTGAGATCAAATTATCAGGAAACCTACATGAATTAAGTCCTACAGTTTTTCTAGGTAAAACTCTCTACTGATTTTTAACATAAAAAAAAAATAAATAAATAGATGGGTTTGAAGGTGGAGATGATTGATTCAGACATTAAGGCATACAAATAAGAAAGGAAACTATGAAAGTAAAAGCTAAATACAACCCTAAATTTATTCTACTCTACTCTAGCAACAATAAATTTTGAATTAAACCACAATGCAAGCAATAGAAGTAGTAAATAAAAACAAGATTTAACAAGATAATAAAAACCCTTGATCCAATCTATAAATTCTGGTGGAGTTCTTGTCTTGATGTGATATTTATAGTCAGTTTAAAATTCATATTGAGGAACATTAGACCTGAAAGTATTCTCTTAAAAAACCTTTTTTTCTAAAGCATAGTTTTAAAATCATACTTAGGATTAGACAACCAAAAATATTTTTTTAGTTTGTCTTTGGTCTAAATCTTTTTTCTTTTATTCCAAAATATTTTGAAAGTTTTAATCACATGATCTTATCAGAGATTTCAAGAAAATATGATCAAGAGCACGTGTTTTCGAAGGTTTTGAAAATAAATGAAAATAGGGTTTAGAAATTGTGGCATACAAGTTTTTTGCTGCATACTAAGTTTTGGTCACATCCATCCAAGGAACAAGATTTCACCCATCACTGAGGGGTTGATTCAAGATCAAGAATCTAGCCTAGCATTGGAAATAAACAAAATAGAAACTAAAGAGAAGGAAAGAGTTAACAAACTCTATTGAAGCAAAGTAATACTGAAACTTTATTGGATGCTCGAAAAATATTCTTCAACAATTCGAATCCAAGACTTGAATGCCAAAAGTAAACTAAAAATTCTCTCTGAAAACCTTAAAATGCTTTGGAACCCAAAAAAAAAAAAAAATAAATAAAAATATGAAAGGCTTCCCTCAAAGTTGTGCATAAGAGAGTATTTATACATGCAAATAACCCTAAAAAAGTAATGTTGGCAAAGTCATGGCAATGTCCGAACGACATAATGGGGTCCGACAGCATAATGGCATCTAGACAAGAAAGGCAAGTTTGGCTAGAAATTTTGGCTTGTTGGAGCTTAGTGTATATTGCCCAATAGCATCCAAATAGAGATTTGGTGTCCGGATGGTAGTCTTCTTCTAGCACTTGTCCGCCCTTTTCCTTCTTTGGTCATTTCTAGTATATATTTCAACATTTTCTACTGAAAATTTGCACATAAGAATGAATCTTTGTAAGTAAACTAAATTAGACTAAAATGCATGTATTATAATGAAACTTGTAGTTAATAACAATGGAAATCAAGGTTTAAAACTACGCTTTTCAAGCGTAATCAATTACCAATCTTTAACCTAATGATTCCCTTTCCAAGAACCTCCCAACCATGGAAGTATGTCGGTCTATCAAACCAAAAAGAAATTTGGAGCCACCAGATGCACCCTAACTCAAACAATTGACTGAGTTCCTATCTCTAAGATTTAACTAACATTCTATTACATATTTAATTCCAATTTCATTGTCAAAATGTGTAACCATTATATCATTTCAAATCAAATGCCATCCATAATGTAATCATATTGCTTTTCCATAATCATTTCCATTAGTTAGGTCTTATTTATGAAATCATATCTGTAAATTATTTATCATAATCAATAATATGTAATTTACATGCAACTTAAAGGCCAAAGAAAAACTGACAAGGCTGTACCCCATATTTACTGCACATGTCCTTAGCTTTCTCAAGCAGAGCCAGGGCATCTGCCTTCTGATTTTCTTGGAAAGATCTAACCAATGCCGTGGCTGCAGCACATAAATAAAATCAAGTAAATTAGCATATTGTGAACTACTAATTACCATTTGTGGTTAGAATTAAAGCTCATGCGAGACAAAAAGGCCTGTGCCTAAAGATCGCTACAAACGGAAACAATTATGGGTTCAATTCTTCTGTCATTTGACTGAAAGATGTAAATAGGAAATAGTTATTTGGTTTGAAATATTAGTTAGTAGTCACATTTTTAGTATTAGCTCTATAAATACATTCCAAGAGAGATCAAAGGGATTACGAAATGAAATATCATTTTCTTTGAGAATTTTCTCTCAGAATTGGAGGAGAAGTATCCCTTGAAGAAGGCTTATTTTCTCACACTTTCTCTGTGTCCAATCAGTGAAAACTGGGTTCTTCACACCTCCACTAGCCCTACATAGAGATGATAAAATAAAGGGGATCAACAAACTAGCCTCCTAAACTTTTGGCATCAATTCATATGGAGTAGACATCTGTCCACAATGAATCACAATCTGATGAGTTTAGTTAACACAGCCCACCAATGGTAAATTTTGCTTTTTTTTACTTGAAAAGAATTGATGAGAGTGTTCTTCCCTTCAATAAATGGGTATTCCTTGTCCGGTAGTTTCTTTCTGCCCAAGCACCATTTTCAGATGGCTGCTTTATCCTAAACGATATTATTATATGTATTAATATCTTGCATATGAATTTCATCCCCATTAGCAAAGAGGGGGTAAAAGAGAGAGGAGATTTGCGGGGTATCCAATTTCAAGAGACATCCAACTAATCCCGTGGGAAGGTGGGAGAAGGAACAAATCCATGACAAAGCTGCAACAGACAAAACTGAATGATAAGATAAAAAAAAGAGGGAAATTAAATAAATAAGAAAAGGAAACCATTGCCGTTGTAATAGCACTGTAGCAATGTTCAATAACTTGACAAAACTACCTTCACTTAACATTTGGCGGACAGGGCTGCCGCTGACAAGAAGATCGCTTTCAATACCATTCTTAAAAAATATATTTGTCTAGAAAATTAAAAAAAAAAAAATCTTTTAGGTATTATTTTTTCCATGGTTAACCCCAAAAAATATATATATGTAACAAAAATGGATTGCTTTACAAATATCTATCTCATATTCATTTATTCTTACGAAAATGTTTTTCTCTTAATTTTCTCTCTATAAAAACAGTAAACTGAAACATCATCCGCCCAGAGCAAAACTGAATCAAGGAACTGAATTGACAAAAAATAAAAATAAAAAAAATAAAAAAGATCGGAATTTCTGGGGCTCCCGTTGTCTAGTGTGGTGGATCTAGAACAACACAAACAACAAACCCATACGGCCAAATATGAAAGCAAGAAACAGGAAGAAGACAACGTAAATAGATAACGCAGTCATCGGAGAGATAGATACAGAGAGAGAGAGAGAGAGAGTACGGGTAGCTCCGAAAGAGGAAGCATATAAATAGCCATATGCAGAACTGGGCTGTACAGTGAAGAGGATGAGCTTAGAATTGGCAATGGAGTCGCCAAGATTTTGAAGCGCCCACTCGACGGCGTAGTGGCTGCACTCGCTCTTATCGATTGCCACCATTATCTTCTTCTTCTCCCCAATATTCCTTCCCCCCTGTTCGTCCTCTTCCATCTCTCTCTCTACTCTTCTCTTCTACTGTTTTTCTTCAAAATCTCTATCTTCGGAAACTCTAATTTCAGTGGGTTTGCTTTAATCCAACTCAGTCTACGTGCCTTTTGGCAGGTTCACTTCCATCTACCATTCAACCGTTCCATTACGTGGGCCCCGAAAGGTCAACCACAACATGTGCTTGACGAAATGCCGTAATGAATTTTGATGAAACATATCTTTTTTTTTTTTTTGGCTGGGTGATGAAACATATGTTTCAGCTTTACTGTGAGTGGTACTTAAGATACGCCTCTTTCCGGTCGGGTAGCATTATAACAATAACTTCACAGGTGAGGCTTCATTGAGGGAACACCCATTACAAATAAAGAAGCCATCCCTTCAATTATGGAGAGTCACGAAATGAACTAAGCAACCAATTACAAATAAATGTATGCGTCTAAGCAAGAAGCCATCCCTTCAATTATGAAGAGTCACGAAATGAACAGAGCAACCGATTACAAAAATAAATGTACACGGAAACAATCAAACAATAAAGGAGATTGCGATACATGAGAAACTCTTCTACGTAAAACACAAGTCTACGAGAATAAACTAGTGTTGATCCGGTGCACGAGAGATTGCATAGTATATTATATTATATTTTACATTAATAATGTATATTTTAAATTATTATAATATAAATTTTATTAAATTATATAGTTTTATAAAATAATTATTGAATTATTTTATATTTAGATTTTTTTTTATTTGTATGAGTTTTAATAAACTGATAAAATTAATCAAAATCGGATTCTCACATAAGTATTAAAAATATATGTTTATAAGTTCTCAGTCTAACCCAATTGTAAACACTAAGTTTGAATTTAAAATTTATATTAAATCTTAATTTTATTTAATTTGTCCTATCGATTCTTTATTTCAAAACATTTTTCAATTTCAACATACATTTTTTTTTCAAATCTTAATTGATTTTACAAAATTAGCTTGAGTTAAAAATATTATTAATCTTAACTGTATCAAAATATTTTTTTATTAATTTTATAAAAATAAATTAAATTAAAAATATTAATATTATTAATTGTACATAACACTTTATGAAAATAACTTAAATAATGACTATTATTAAGTTATTTTTTAACTGAATGGTCAACACAATCGATTTAAATTTAGTTTAAATCTAAGATTAAAATTTTATAAAAAAAAACTTTACTCCCAAACTTAATTAAAATATAGCTATTTTTTTGAGTTTTCAAATTAAAAATATACTGAGAGTTGTTATTGTAAGAAAAGTTAAGTTTTTTTAAGTTTAATTAATATTCAGTAATTTTTAAACTCTTTCCGAGCCAAATTACTATTTAAGCATTTTTCTTTTTCTTTTCAAATTTAATTGATTTGAATTTAGATTTTTCGTTTGTGCGTTTTAAATTTAGTTCATCTGAAATATATGATAAGAGTTGATAGTGTAGGAAAAGTTAACTTTTTTTAGAACTTTTTTTTTTAAATTTAATTAGTATTCAATATTTTTTAAATCCTTTTCTCAAGCCTAATATTATTTATGTATTTTTTATTTGAATTTTTAAATTTAATTCATTTAAAATATGTAAATTTTATGACTATAGTGAACTAATATGTAAGTGAGTCTATTTCAAAAACATATGAAATCACTTTACATTGACTGAGAGTATATGCCACATTATAATTATCTATCAATATGGAATGTTTTGTTAACCAAAAAAGAGTATTTAAAGAATAAAGATTAACTTATCTCGTTCTATCTTCATCCTCTTCTTGCCTAATTGCACGATTCAGTATAACTCCACTAAATACTTGCAACGACATTTCTTAAAATGTAGAAGTGTTCAAGTTGATTTCAAATAAAGAATGAAGAGTTGGATCATAAGTTCTTCTTCAAACTGCTAAATCTTCATTAATGAATGATCTCGCAATGATTTATGTTAAAAGCCCTAATTTTCTTCAACAAAACTTTTTCTTAAATAGTTGAAATCTAGGTTACATAATTCGAAATGGAAGTGAGAGCAAGAGCAAGAGAGTGAGAGCATTGACTTTTGAAAAACATAAGAGCAAGAGCATTATCAAAGCATCCATTAAAACAAATTTAACAAATATAAGGTAAATTACATTTATCACCTTTAGGTTGTGTTTGGTACGTGGAAATAGAATGAAATCCATTTTCACTTTAATCCATTCCCATGTTTGGTAAAAATTAAGTTGGAATACTATTTTATGGGAATAGCAATTCTTACATGAAGCTATACAAGAAATAAGGCATTTTGAAATTTAGGTGATGTAATGTCCATTCTATTGCAATCAAAATTTGATCCAAAAATCAAAAAAATTAAAAATAAAAAATAGGCATCTATTTTGTAATAAAAATTTCTCTCAATTACTCTCTTAGAGTATAAAATGACCATTTACACTTTGACCTTATTTTTGAACCAGATCTGAACTTGAATTTTGACTAAGTCAAACTTGAATTGTAAAATAACCATTTGACCCCTGGGTCATTTTTTTAATTCAAATTTGTAATCAAAAAATAAAGTTTAGTTTTATAGTTTTTTTTAAAATTAACATTAGTAATTTTTATTATATTTCATTTTATTTCATTATATTTAAAATATTAATCAAATAATGAAAATTTGAATGTTTATTCTATTTCCATTATTTTTATGTTGGCAACCAAATAAAAGAATGGAGTGAGCATTTTATTCGATTTCCACTTGCATTCTATTCCCATCTCTTATTATATTCCATTTCATTCCATTTCTATATACCAAACATAACCTTATAGTTACACTCAATCTCACTTCGATCCATGTATTTCTAATAGTGACAATTAGCTTCATGTAATCTTGGTCAAGTGTCAATGTAGCCTTTCTATCCAAGTTTGTCCGAAATTGATTCATCAACTTGTCATGTGCCACCACATGAGAGCGATATAGTCATTTCAAAAAACCAAAATAACAAACCCATAATCCTAACTCTAGCTTCTTTCTTCCCGTCATCTAGTAGAGGAGGTTGCACATTTGCAGTAACTGAATACGAAAGGATAATTGCAACAACAAACTTTGATTTAAGCATCCATATATATCTGATGGCTAGGCACACGTGCCAATTCAATACCTCCTCAGGACCCGAGACAACTGATAAATTCAACTCATCAACCTATATACACATCCCCAAACTACATCGCAACTCATCGGGAACCCCAACTCCTCCCTCTCCAATCCTTACACCCTCGGAGACAACTGTATCAATTTACCTGGAAACAAATAGTACTACTTGAAACAAGAATACTCGTTAGCTCTTCCAATTATTCATTTGCCTCAAAGGTGCTCGACCTCTTCCTTCGATTCTCCATGTTTAAAGATTTGGTGGAGAAGAATTTGAATGCCAGTGATGACAACAAGTGCATGGTTGAATATTTTCACAAATGCAAAAACAATTAAAGCCTGTAATGATGTATTAACTTTCACTACTATAAACAAATGTAAGCTCTGTAGCTCTTGCGATTGAAGATCATAATCTTCCTAGCTACGTGGGCATGCTAAAAAGTAAAGCTATTGTAGATAGGAAGGTTGTTGATTCTTGAGTGTTGATTAATTTAGTTTGACTGCATGTTTCAACCACAAATCAAAGGCTACCAAAGAAGTGCGAATATAGACGAAGGCACAAATACAGATAAGGATACAAAATATGACGATTATAAAAAAATGAAAATATGAATAAGGCGGTGACACAACAAATAATTAATAAAAAATAAAAATATATACTAAAAATATATTTGAAGTGTATACCTGTAAAATCCTATGAAATATATCCTTTTATTTGAAGTGAATTTTTATTTTTTATATTTTGGCATCAAATAAATTCCAAAATTACATAATGTCAACTGAAAAAATTTTAAATATAACATTTTGACCTGCCAAATCCCTTCCACATTGTTGTTATATCCCTTCCTTTTCCTTCCCAAAGGTTCTAGAACAAGAACCGCAAACAAAAAAATTCCAATTTTTTTTTTAATAACTCGTGATCTTTCCTTGACTTATAGAATAAGAATAAGATAATTACTTTTGCAATGTTTGGTTGTATACCTCGAACAATGGGAGAAGATTTGATCTTGATCTTCAAACAAGCTTCAAAGGCCTAGAAGTTTTCTTCCTTGATCACAATAGGAGTGAGGGGATGAGTAGCTCTGGAAGCAACAATCTTCCTTTTCTTTTTCTCTCCCTCTCTCTCTCTCTATCTATCTCTTTCGCTGAATAGAGAAAGAAGCATTCAGTGGCTAACCCCCTCCAGTGGTGTCTTTGTATAGATTCCCCACTCCTTTATGTTCAAGGAAGAGATTTCTAGAGTTTTCCTTCAGTAAGCTAACAAAGATCCTTCTTATTACACATAAGCCCCCTAATAAGTAGAGTAACCACTGTTAACTCTATTAAATGATGATAGTTAAACCTTAGTTAGAAAAATTATGACGAAGCCTCTATTCCACTAATTTTTATAAATATGAATCCCCACAAACTGGTATTCGTAAATAAACATTTAATTAGGGAACCGTCAACTCAATTTTGTTTACATCTTTAACATTGATAAATCACTCTTATAAACCCTAATCATCGATTATTTATTTCTCAAACTTTCTTTTGAAAATAAATAATAACTTTTCAATAATATATAAATATATAAAGAAAAATCTAGCTTGCCTCCAGTGATCATAACGTGGATTGAGTGAAGGGAATACCTTTTCCAAATGAGTGCAGTATTCATTTTGAGATTGTAAGTTCCTAAGCCCTAATAACATAAGCCTGAGATATTGAGATATTAATAGTACAAAAGTCTCACTTACTAATAAGTCAAAACACACACTATTAAGAACTTAATTCCTCAATATTTTCAGGGTTAAGGCTTGCTTTGTAACTAATAACTATGTAAAAAATGACAATCATTGATAGCAATGATAATGCATTCGTACTCATAATCTAATTAAGTGCACTCTAATCACACTAACACGCTGACCTTGAGTCATCTCTTAGATAATCCAAAAAAATCATCCTATAAATAGAGGCCATTGTGTCATAACCATCGGAGTGAGTTGACCGAGCTTACTATAACTATGAACTAAAAGTGAAAACATAAGTGATTGGTGCAATCATACCTCTCTATGTATGAATCATACTTATAAACAAAATTCACCTTAATTGTGTTCCTTAGTATTGACATGTCACGCTCTTAATCTCATAGTTTGAGATGGATGGCATGAAAATATGGGAACTAATTAAAATTGATAAAAATTTAGTCCAAGTTAATATCATAAATATCAATTAAATTATTCACAAATGTCCCTCATTCTCATATAAAAAGACTATTAACGAATACCACTAATAATTAAACAATTATATAAATCAGTCAACGTCATCTCGAGAACAGCATTCAAGGTTCACACGATCAGAATATATATTATAATCACGTTTATACCTCTAAAAAATTTGATATCATGAATGTAACTATCAAACTCATACTCAGGGTCACACAATTTATAATATTAATAGTTTAGCTCTCAATCAAGAAAATGAATATAACTATTATTATTCACTATTAAGACTGAACTTAAGCTACTCAAGTCTAAGATGCCTACATATCCTACCTCAGAATTAAGTTAACGTAGTTCCTAATTTATATCTTTTATTTCATAACCAAACACATGATCGACCAGATAAACCATATGTCTCATCAATCAATGTCACAGCCATATTATATCAACATCTTAATATAAAAACATATAAATGTAATCTCATGCAATGGGATGTGATGGAAGATAATGTCAATGCATACTCTTGTCTCCATGTACTTCCAACTTTATTCTGAGATAGGTGATGCTTAACAAAGCACGCGGGATCACCAACCGCAGCATTTATGCTTACAACGAATGTATATCTCAATATATATATACCAAGTGCGGAATCGTGTTACACCCCCACCGGTGTAAGGCTCAGGGGAACCATGTTGTACCCTCTCACCTTTTTACTAAAGAACCATGTTACACCCATAGTTAAGCGTCTGCTTAACTCAAGTAGGGTCCAACTATAGTTAAGAGAAAATCTCATAATCATATCTTATAATTAACGTCCCAACTCCAAATGACTTTTTTTTGAAAAGATAAGTAAAATTTATTAGATGGGAAAAAGTTACAGCATCAAGGAGTTGCAATCTACAATTCAACCCAAAGAAAAGCTATATAGCGAACGAGCCTAGGGATTCTATGAAGTACAATAAGAAAAATAAGTCTGCATCCCCCCCTTCATAACCCAAGAAAATAGGCATTTTAGAAACAAGCCTTTGATTTTCACTATATTACTTTCCTCAGCATCAAAGATTCTTCTATTGCGCTCTTTCCAAACAATCCAGAAGAGACAAAGGGGAACCAAATTCCAAACTTCCATCTTATGCTTCACTAAATGATGCCCCCACCAAGCCAAGAGGAAGTTTCTAAGATCTTTAGAAGGGCAGAAATGAACACCAAAACACGATAGAGCTAGGGACCAGATACCATCAGTCCAGGGACAGTGAATGAATAAGTGATCAATCGTTTCCTCATTGCTTTGACATAAGTAGCAACGATTCACCAAAGAGTAACCACGGCGATTGAGATTGTCTATAGTTAATATTTTACCATGCGCTACACACCAAGCGAAGAAGTTGACCCTGGAAGGGGCCTCAGATTTCCCAATCTTCATCCAGGGAAAATAGTCTAGTTCATCACCTTTCAGAACTCTGTAAAAAGATCTTACGTTAAACACGTTATTTTTAGTCACCTTCCAAGTCAAGGCGTCACCAGAGTTTAGCCAAGTGACTGAGTGAAGCAACTCCATCAGCTAGAGGAGGCTCCTAAATTCCCAATCATTGACACTTCGACGCAGCCGAATGTGCCAATCTCTGCGATGCCCTACAGTAGAGTAATAATCAGAGACGAGAGCATCCTGGTCAGCAGCAATTGAGAAAATATCTAGGAAAGCTTCAGCTAAACAACCAATGTCCAACTACCGTTGTTTCCAAAACAGGATATGATCGCCTCTATCCAGCTGCCAGGAAATACAGTACTCGAATTTGGGCCAAATATTTCTTATACCTTTCCAAAGACTGACACCATAAGGCTTAGAACAATTAGCAGTAAGCCAACCACCTATCTCCTCACCATATTTAGAAACAATCAGCCTCTTCCACAAGCTAGAGGTTTCATTTGGGAATCTCCAAAGCCATTTCCCAAGAAGAGCTTCATTTTACAATTTAAGCTTCTTGATTCCCACCTCGCCTAATTTGATTGAAGTGCAAACTGACTTCCAAGCAACCAAATTGTGTTTAGCGACCTCGGCTTGCCTCCCCCAAAGGAAGTCTCTTTGTAATTTTTCTATTTCTTTCAAGACCGAGGCAGGGGCAGTAAAAAGAGAAAGATAGTAAGACGGCAGACTCAAGAGAACGCTCTTAATACGAGTTACTCTGGCCCCTGTTGACAGATAATTTAATTTCCAATCTGAGAGTCTATTCTTGCATCTTTCAATTGCTGACTCTCAGACCTCTTTACTCTTGTACTTCGCACCCAGTGGCATTCCCAAATAAGTAGAAGGAAGAGTTCCAGTTTTGTAATTTAGAATTGCTGCCAGGTCACACAGATTATCTTGAATGCTAATAGGGATGATTTTAGTATTGCTAAGATTCACCTTTAAACCAGATACTGCTTCAAACCCTAAAAGAGTACATCTTAGATGACCTAATTGCAGCCTATCAGCCCCACAAAAAACAATGATGTCATCAGCAAACAACAAGTGAGAGATATTTATCGGAATCTGCCCTGAGTCCCCAACCGAGAGTCCATTTATAAGACCAACTTCTTCCACTCTCTTGATCATTTTGCTAAGTACTTCCATGACCAGAATAAAGAGAAAGGGGGAAAGAGAGTCTCCTTGTCGCAAGCCTCTAGAGGACGAGAAAAAACCTTCAGGAGTTCCATTGATAAGAATAGAGAAACTTGTAGTCGTGATACACCCCTGAATCCAACTACACCAACGTTCTCCAAAACCCATCCTGCTCAATAGGTAAAATAAAAATTTTCAATTGACATGATCATAGGCTTTTTCAATGTCTAGCTTACAGATTAAGCCAGAACCTTTTTGTTTCAGAGTAGAGTCAATTACCTCGTTGGCCACAAGAACTGCATCTAGAATTTGTCTCCCACTCACAAAAGCATTCTGAGATTCAGAGATCAAAGAGTTCATTACCCGCCGAAGTTTGTTAGCAAGCACCTTGGCCAAAAGCTTATAGGTCTGAAGTCCTAAATTTGCACTGCACTAGGCTTCTTGGGAATCAAAGCTAAGAATGTACAATTCAGGCAGCGAACAAAGCAGCTGTTATGGTAGAAATCATAGAAAATCTGCATAATGTCTTCCTTAAGAATGTCCCAGCAGTGTTAAAAAAATGCGATTGTCCATCCATCTGGGCCTGGGGCTTTGTCACCATTCAGCTCTTTCAGAGATTGAAGAACTTCTTCTTCAGTGAAAGGGAGCTCCAAACCTTCCTTCTCAGCAGAACCCAGCCGAGGAAGATCCAGGAAATCCACCTGAGGTCTCCAAACAAATTATTCCTTTAACAGCTACTTGTAGAAGTTCAGAATGTAGTTCTTAATTATACTGGGATCCTCGATAATGTTTCCATTAACCTGCAGTTTGCTAATCCAATTGGCTCTTCTATTGGCAGATGCAATCTTGTGGAAATATTTTGTGTTTCTATCTCCCTCCTTAAGCCATTTCACTCTTGATTTTTACCTCCAATGAGTCTCCTCCATCTGAATTAATTTATTTAACTCTAGCATCAGTCCTAATTTATGGCTTCTTTCTTGCTCAGTTAACATGGTTTCGTCTTCAAGGCTATCAAGTCTTTCCAACTCCAAATGACTATGCTCTAATATATATCGATTGGGGTCATCTAGCATTTTCAAAATTTCATTTTAGCGTTTTCTCAAAATCATGAATTCCATCTATAAATACAACCCATGCCTCAGCACGTCAAAACAGCAATATAACACTCTTGGTTAATCAATAATCGCAATATTATATCGGATGATACAACCCTAGGCATATGCACATGATATGCTCAATTATGTAAACAGATAACGTCTTAATATCAACATGCATTCTCATTAGGCTTAATGATGATTGGAGATTCAATTAATATTTAAAAACCAACTATGAATGGGTCTAGGGCACAAAAGAGAAGTTTTAAATTTAAATTTTAACATTTTTTAACATTCTACCAAACGCCGTCCGGAAGCCAGGTTTGGCATCCAAACGCGATAACGTCTTAATATCAACATGCATTCTCATTAGGCTTAATGATGATTGGGGATTTAGTTAATATTTAAAAATTAACTATGAATGGGTCTGGGGCACAAAAGAGATGTTTTAAATTTAAAATTTAACATTTTTTAACATTCTACCAAACGCCATCCGGAAGCCAGGTTTGGCATCCAAACGCTAGGTTTGTTGTCCGGATGCCAACACTAAATGCTAGCATTTAGTCTTATTGTCAAATGCCATCCGAACATTAGTGCCCAGAACCTGATTTCTGGGTTCCTTTTCAACGAACCCCAACTCCAAAACAAATTACTCATCCAAGCCATAAACTCAACAATCAATCATATATAAACGTTCAAACATCTTAATACAATGTTTCTATCACATTTGATTCGACAATAATTCAATATATATACAAAATCTCAATATATAGATGCATATATATATATAGACATTCATATATACACATGTATGTACACAAATCCTCTAAATCTTAATAATAATTAACGAATAATATATCAAAATCTTCTTAACAATGTCTAGAGCACAAATATAAGTTCTACCTATCTTAAATCTGAAGAAAAAAATAAGAAGTGAGAAGGTTTTGGTTTTGGTTTCCAAACTCCCGACATCAATTTCTCTCACCTCGAGCAAAATCATGGAAAACAGACACCACCATAAGATTAACAGCATTGAATATTAGCCAGATCCGCTACTCTTTCTTCCCGAAGCATACTTTCTCTCTCTTCTCTCTCTCTCTTATCTCTTTCTCTTCCTTTACTCTCTTCTGGAAGCTGCCCCCACTAAGGAAAAAGAAAAGAAAGAAAAAGAGAAGAAAACAAGAAAAGTGAAAAGAATGGCTAGGCCTTTAGCCTAGTTATCCAACCTGATACCACTTTGGCCAGGTTAAACGCAACTAAACAGAGCTAATCTCAGTCTAATTATTTTATTAGCCTAAAATAATACATAAATGGTTAAAAATAAATACCGAGTATTATATGAGACATATCATGTATTCATATAATTTCTATAAAAGTAAAGATACACGTAAAAGAAAAGAACATTTATTAACAATTTCTCAAATGTACAAATGGTGTGGCTTGTAGGGACACATTCTCCCACTTTTCCTCAAGCCAAGATCTATCACATCTAAATCCCATACCCTAACGTTAGACTCAAAAACATTAATGGCCAGTGTCTTCATGAAATGGTCTACTAGGTTCGCTACTATTACACTCTTGGTGACAATAATGTCTCCTCTCTGAGTTATTTCTCGAATGAGATGGTATTTGAGCTCAATGTGCTTTCCCTTCTTATGGTCTCTCGGATCTTTAGACTAATCTATAACAACACTATTGTCACAATAAAAGACAATAGGACTCTTTCTAGTGGTATCACTTCAAGTTCTAAGAGAATTTTTCTGAGCCAAATAGCCTTCTTGGCTACTTTCAAAGTAGCTATGCATTTAGCCTCCATGGTAAGTTAGCAGTACAAGATTAATTCACACTCTAACTTATAGCTCCACCACCTAGAGTAAAGACATACCTCGATGTTAATATTTTGGCATCTCAATTTGATTGAAAGTTGGAATCGGTGTAACCTAGTGGAGCTAGCTCATTACCTCCTTCATGCATGAGCACATAATCCTTAATCCTTAGCAGGTACTTACGAATATGCTTTACACAATCCAATGCTCTCGTCCTTAACTAGATTAACATCTATTCACCATGACAATTGTGAAATAGATATTTGATCTATGACATAGCATTGCATACATGAGATTTCCTATAGCCAAAGGATAAGTAATTGTGGTCATGCACCCTTCCTCATTATATGATTTAGGAAACTGATCTTTAAATAAAGCAATTCCATGTCCAAAAGGTAAAATACATTTTTTTGGAATTATGAATTGCAAACTTAACTAACACCTTATCTATATACCCAGCTTGAGATAAACCTAACATCTTATATTTGCAATGTGGCAAGGTTTGATCTAAAAGATGTAACTGGCTTCTCCTAAGTCCTCTATATCAAAGTGATATGATAGCTATAGTTTATCTATTGATAATACTCCTAAACTATTTCCAATTAGTAGGATGTTATTAATATATAATACCAAAAAAACCACTATGCCTTCATTGTATTTCTGGTATACACATGGCTCAGCGGGATGTTCATTGTCACGCCCTGAAATCCATGACCCAGGGACATAGGGACAAAACCTACAAATAAACATCAAACCATGCAAAATATACCATATCAAAGTGGAAATAAATAAAATAAACTAATATTCAATTTCTTAAATATCCAAACATCTTAAAAGTGTTCTAAAAAGGGCTACATAACCATACCATAAATATAAGCCCAAATCAGTACTCCATTACATTACAATTCAAAATGTTGCAACGTAAAGTAAAACAAATCATCCAGTTATAATAATCCAAGACAGCTAGCTAACTTGTTGGTCCATCATAAGCATTGAACCCTGCATTATCAATTGTAGTAGGGGTAAGCAATGCTAAATTCTACATGTGCTCAGAAAGTGTTTATAAAATAATGTTTCTTAATCATACAAATGATTCATGTCATGCTTTGGATTCCACGACCCGAGTAAGCGAACAAAATAACACATATTACACCATTTAACCACTTTCCTATCTCACATCATAGCCATAGACACATGCTATATAGTAATGAATATAAAAATAAACAAATTTACACTTTAAATTTGAGTAAATATCTTAGTCAAAACTAACTAGATAACAAAGCTCTAAAACAAAACTAAGAGCTTCTAAAACTAGGCCTAAATAATCTCCTAAAAATTAAAAAAAAAAGTAATTAATATTCACCTCATAAATAGAGGTTCATTACAATCCACTAAAAATAATTTTCTAAAATTTAATGCAATTAAATAAAACCAATAAAATTTCAATTCCCATGTTCAACAGGTCCGGTACATGATTCAAAATCATTACTTGCATTACAAGTTATAAGAAAATTAACACTAATGCCACGTATGCTCAGAATCCTAATAATAATAATAATAATAATAATAATAATAATAATACAATAATTCCCTAACATGCTACTAAGTAAAACATCTCAGAACAAACAATAAGCTCATACAACAACTTTAAATCAAAAATTTAATTTATTTATATATTTATCTTCTTTTATAATTTAATCATGTATTAACACCGCATAAGACATCAAAATAAAACAATTTGGTTTTAAGGTACTACTGCTTAGTTGTCCTGTAGATACAGGATTCAACCAATATACACCATCTTTTGGTGTATACTTCCTAGGTTGAAGCTTTAGAAATATTATATGCCACCTTTAGGCATCTGTTCACTTTGCAGGTTACTAGCATATTAGACTTGATCACCACCCCGCGTAGGTATTGGGACTTTTAATCGTTGAGTATGTATACTCGACATTTTTAGTATCTCTCAACTCAAACAAAACACATCAAATTTTACTTCGAACTCACATTAAATAAATTTCACATCAAATGTCACTTCGAAGTCACATTAAATATATTTTCCTTTATTTCAAATTTTCACATAAGATTATGAATAAATAAAATTTTTCCTTAATCACTTATATTTCATGAAGTTTAATCACTGCCCTTTCACAAAATTTCTAAACAAATTAATTGACAAAACAAATCCAACAAATATATCATATCTGTTCAATCACACCAAAAGAATTTAATAAATAAATAAAAAACAATTTATCAAACAATCACTGTCAACTTTATCCTAAGTGAATTGATTACCGAAGGACCATATAAATATATATATATATATATATGTATGTATACATAAAACAAATTCTTCAATCAAACATTTAGTGCAGTAATCACGCAAACCATCAAACATCTAGAACCTTTATAATGCAAATAACTTAATATATATAACAATATGTATATACACAAAGTATTAGAGGGTCGTCCTCTTACCTCTTCAATTTAGACGAGCTATTTATTGCCGAGAGAGTTGGCAAAAGCTTTCCTTCAGCGCCACTATCTTTTTTTTCCCCCTTCTCTCTCTCTCTTTCTCTCTATCTCTCTAGGGTTATTTTTACACAATAAATATAGCATTATATATATAGCAGCCAAATTTATAACCCAAATAAATTAAATAATTACATACTCTCCCCTATGAGTTTAAGAAAATTATACATTTTCTCTAAAACTTTTAAAATCTTTTCGAAGGTTACCAAAATTTAAACTTTTTAAATGCAACTCAAAATTAAATAGCAAAATTTTTAAATTATAAAATTTAAATAACAAACTAAATTTATTGAATAAATAAAAAAATATGTAAATTAAATTAGATTAAATTCTGGTCATTACAATTCAATAATTAATTAATATTAATTAAGTAAAATCTTACTAACTTCTCAAAAATTTCATAATTTTACATTAATCATGCTATTCTAATTAGACAGTTATTTACCTATGATCCCGTAGTCTTATACTGAAATTTCCGAATTAAGCAATTACACACAGAGTAGAGAAAATAACACCATAGGATAAGTCAACCTTATTACAGGGAAAAACCTCATAAATACAATTCCACTATCAATGGGTTATAAGACTCTATTCGAACTCACTACGATTCAGTTGCACGTACAAATCCTTTCATCACTCTTACTCGAATTACTCAATGAACCCTAACAAGCAGATTTTCTGGGTCACACAGAAACTAAAGAAAGAATAAAAAGAAAAGAAAGAGAATGATCGTTAATCTCTCACAAATAAAAATCTTTCTCTCTAAGTCTCTATAATATATACTCCAGTGTATGTATATTAAGGTTGGGTACATATATATAGAGTTACAAGGTATTGCCATAGTTTGGTAGAATAGGAAACGAAATCACCTAGAAAATATATAGTTGAACCCTCATATTCCCAATGCACTCCCTGCGAGGTACACTACCAAAAGGTCGAAGGTTCGCCTTACCTAAGGGTCTTTCTGAAGCGTATTTGGTCTTCTTAATCTTCTACAATTTGTTTCCTCTTGGAATTAATCAACATTCTTCTAATTGCATCAGCATCGTTTCGGGAAGATCTCAATCTTTTATTCAACTTAGGAAACAAGGATCTTGTTCTTTCAATTTGATTAGGAAACTCGATTCCATCTCTAATTTGAGATTATCATTATTTCTAATTTTAGTTAATTATTTGGATTTGCCATAAGATTAACTTTACAATCTCTCCCTTGGAAATTTCATGACAAAACTAAAACTGGATGGCTTGATTCTCTAATTGTGAACTACAACACTTAATAAGAATATTAAACGCACATGTGTGATGAAAAGGAAAATAGTCACTAATACTCATCAAGGATCAATTTGTAAAACATATCAAGCACATTTCAAAATATTACATCATCAACTACATTGAGTAGTTCACAAACATTCACAAATCCTCAAACAAAAAAAAAAAAGTTTCAAAACAACAAAGATAACCACCAAAAGTACATAGCCTGAAATAATCATAAGCATATTTGTCTCCCCCTTTCTGTTATGAATTGATAAGCTTACAAAATAATAGGGCAATAAGAAAAACAAAAAACAAATCAAAAATAGAACACTAAATTTGCTCGAGGCTTTGGCCTTTTAGCACATTCCCTGTGAACCTTTCTTGGAAAATTTTTGTAGGGCAGTCTTTATGTACAAAAAAATTTTAAACAATAAAACACAAAAAAAAAATAAAAAAATAAAAATTAGATAGGGAAGTTCACTAAAATATATTAAAGAAATTTTATTTATAATATGCCCAAATATGTAAATCAATCCTACAATCAATATAAATTTAAATGAACAAAATTTCATATTTCCAAATAAATTTCCAAGACTGCGTCATGAGATGAATTAAACCATAAAATCAAAAGAAAATACTCGTACACGTGTGAGTATGACTAATCAGGCATATATTCTCCCCCACACACAAATCATAAGCTCAAAAATTAAATTTGAGGCAGTAAATAAATAGAGAGCAATTTTTTTTATTTTAATCTTATTTTTGGATTTTTCTTTGAGATTTTCTCAATTAATTTTCATCCAACCACAAATTTTTTTTCTTCATAAATATCTCTTTCAAGGTCTTGGTGGCTTTCAAACATTTATGGATAGGTAGCTATTCCCTTAAATCGTCTTAACTTAAAGGGTGATTACTTTGATAACCGACAT
Source organism: Vitellaria paradoxa (assembly GCA_019916065.1). Taxonomy (NCBI): domain Eukaryota; kingdom Viridiplantae; phylum Streptophyta; class Magnoliopsida; order Ericales; family Sapotaceae; genus Vitellaria; species Vitellaria paradoxa. Next base: position 34,653,049 of record CM034237.1, on the reverse strand, counting down.
GTCATTAAAAGGCTTCTCCCTGGTTCCACCAGTAATCCTTTCCATGATAGGATACAACTATTCTTTTAATTGCTCTTCATTATTTTTCGAATGTGTCAAATATTAAATTAAAATCCATAGACAATAAGATGGAAAAATATATACAAAATCAATCAAGTGTTTAAAGAAGCACATCAAAATTGTGGCAAAATTTATCAAAACACTTATATTCAATTTAAATGGAAATACAAATTTTTAATCGATTATAATAAATTTAACTAAATGATTAATGCATATATAAAGAAATAGAAGTCATAAAATATCTCCAAAACAAATAACAAACTTCTATCCCTCTTTTATCTAAAAAAAAAAAAAATTAAGGAAGTGCACAAATACCCAAAGATTTCCTAAGATATTGAAAATGAAAGGCGTCTAAAGGTTTGGTGAAAAGATCAGATTTTCGAACTCCAATGACCTTAGTTTTGGGAAAGATGATTTTGATAATTCTTTTCTCATGTCTTTGTTTCCTCTTAAAATTTCAATTTTTTTGTCTTTGAAAACTTTTCATAATTTGGTTTTGAAAAATTCAATTTCTTTGACTTTTCAAATTGACGTGGATTTTAGAAGTATTTTCAGACAAGTCAGAAAAAAGCTTGAAACCTATTTGTTGCAGAAACTCTGAGATTTTGAATTAACAAAAAAAAAAAATTCTTTACATAGTTTATAGGAAGTCTATAGAGTTAATTTGTGACAATTGAGGTGAATATGTCCTTTGATGTCACAATGGGACACATAGGTAGAAAGAGTTGAGATTTAGCAAAATGTATACCTTCACTACAACAAATCACACCTTCAGCGACCACTTTTCCCGACCAAATTAAATTTGGTCGCCAATAGTCACTTTTTCCCGACCAAAAAAATGTTAGTCGTCAAAAGATAACTTTTCTCGACTAATTGGTCGCTAAAAGGTGACTTTTCCCGACTAAATATAAATTTGGTCGCTAAATGGGAGCTTTTCCCGACCAATTGGTTGGCAAAAATGTAAAAAAACTATTACAAAAAAATGTTAAAATAATTAAATAAAAAAATAAAAATTTTATCACTTTTGGCGACCAATTAGTCGCTAAAGGGTGAACTTTTCCCGACCAATTGGTCGGCAAAAGTGTAAAAAAAAATTATTGCAAAAATGTTAAAATAATTAAATAAAAATAATAAAATTTTTACAACTTTTGGCAACCAATCGGTCGCTAAAGGTGAACTTTTGTCGACCAATTAGTTGGCAAAAGTAATATATTTTGTTTAAATATATATAAATATGTAAAATATATATACAAATAAAAGCTTGGTCTAGTGGCCAAACACACCAACTTCCAAGGAGATGACATGAGTTCGAGTCTCACCAACAACAAAAAAAAAAATCAAAAATATGGAGCTGACACGTGGCCTAATAATAGGCTAACATGTGGCCCAATTATAGATCGACACGTGACACAACATAAGGTGCCATGTGGTATGATGACATGTCAACAAATAATGCCACTTGGCACCACATTTAAACTTTTATTAAAATTAATTTAAATTTTCAATTCTATACTTTTTGTCGACCAATTGGTCGGGGAAAGTGTACAATTGCCGACCAATTGGTCGGGAAAAGCGGAGAATTGTCGACCATTTGGTCGGGAAAAGATTTTGCATTTCTCCCATTAAATATTTCTTTGCCAACCAATTAGTCAGGAAATGTTTTACATTTGCCGACCAAATGATTTTTTGGTCGAGAAAAGTTTCCCCAACAAGCCTTCGCCGACCAAATAAGTTTGGTCGGGAAAAGTTTCGCCAACTACATTGTACCCTTCAGCGACCAATTTTTTGGTCGGTAATTGTGTGATTTCTTGTAGTGCTTTCACCTTTAGAGGAGGAAACTGCCGAGGTACAAACTTTAAAGCACTCCTCTTCAGTAGGGCTACAACATGATTTGGGAAGATCTTTAGAGCTTCTACATCCTTTGTGAAAATCTTTAGAGCTTCTAGAGGAGGTGGAGATGTTGCTGGCGTGGTCTTCTCTCCACTGTATCAGAGGCTAGATTTATCTCCATGTGGCCTCTTCTTACTCTAAATTTCATTAATCACGTTTGAATTGGAATTCACCTTCTCAAGAATCTCACCATTATGTTTTATTTTCTCTTCCAGTTTCTTGATTTGTGCGTGTAGTTCCCTAATGACATTATCCTTTTCTTCAATCTTCTTAATCTTTTCATCGATCCTTGCTTAAACTTTTTTGCACTTTGAGACTGAGGAATTTTATCAAATTCAATAGAAAATAGTTTACCTTTGAGTTTTTCATTCTCAATTTTTAAGGCATCTCTTTTATTCCCTCGCATATTGTTCCTTTGATATTGGGTTTCCTTTGTTTCTTCAGCCCACAGCATTCCTTAAAAAGTTGATTATAAGCTTCTCGAAGGTTGTCATCAAATTCATCATCAGATTCATCATTTTCATGATTTGACATCTTGATTTTTCTTAGGGATCCAAAGAGTGTCCCTACAAAAGAAGTATGAGAAGCTAAAAAGGCACTAAAATTACCTTCGTTTTTTGAAGAGTATAAGGTGTTAAAATTTCCTTCACGTGATGGATCCATCGATTCAGATGAAGATCACACTCAAGAATGTAGAGTGAACCGCACTGATACCAACTGAATATTTTCAAATCAAGAAATCACACACAGAGTAAAGAAAATAACACTAGAGGATTAACGAATAAACTTTACCACAAGAAAAAATCTCAAAAATACAATTCCACTATCAATGGGTTACAAAACTCTACTCGAACTCATTACGATTCACTCGCACGAATCCTTTCATTACTCTTGCTTGAATCACTCGATTAACCTTGACAAATGGATTTTCTGAGTCATACAGAAAGTAAAGAAAGAATAAAAATAAAGAAAAAAGAAAGACCATTATGCTCTCACAAATAAAAATCTCTCTTTCTTAGTCTCTATATTATGTCCCCTATTGTATGTATATTATGGCCAGGTACATATATATAAAGTTACAAGATATTGCCCTAACTTGGTAGAATAGGAAACAGAATTGTCTAGAAAATATATATCTCAAATCCTCAAGTTCCTAACGCGCTCCCTACAGGGTATACTGCCAAAAGGTCGAAGGGTCGCCCTATCTGTAGCCCGTGGGTCTTTCTGAAGCATATTTGCACTTCTTGATCTTCTATAATTTGTTTTCTTTTGAGATTTAATCAACATTCTTCCAATCGTATCAACATTATTTTAGGAAGATTTCAATCTTTTATTCAATTTAGGAAATAAGGATCTTATTCTTTCAATCTGATTAGGAAACTTGATTCCATCTCCAATTTAAGATTATCTCTATTTCCAATTTTAATTAATTGTTTGGATTTTCTATAAAATTAACTTTACACATGCTAAAACAAAATTTCATCACGTCATTCACATCATAATATATTAATATCATACTATGAGTCAAGTACACTATAAGGCTAGTCTATCGTCACAGAACTAAATCTGAAATAAATCCCTATGCCTTAGACGTGGGTTATAACTGGTCCCACAGTCCCAAATGTACTCATCATAACTCAAGGCATTGGTCACGTAGAGACAGTCTATCTCATCTTGCCTTAATAGGCAAATTGATCCTACAGTTTTCGGTACTAGTATACGCTATAACAAGTCATATAGATAATTTATAGGTTTTTAGTTTTCTGCTAATGTTAACCACCCTGTGAATGTTTTGGGGGCTAATGTTGACCCTTGGGTTCTAGAACCAACTCTCTTAGTACCCTCTATGACCCTACTATCAAAAATCAATATCAGTCATATTCCGTTAACATCACATTAAACACAAGATTCTCCCTAAATCTGATTCCTTATGTTTATCTATTTCTTATTGAAATTTATAAAATAATATGACAATCAAGCCTAAATTTCATGTTGCCCAATGCATGCATGTCTTTTACATAACAATAAAGTTCAATGTAATATCATATAACAAAATACTCAAAAAAAGCAAAAAAAAAAAAAAAAAATGCATTCTAATCAAATTTAATTAGTCATAAGAGAATTTTTTTATTTATTTTTTTTATAAAAAATTTCTTTTACTCTAAAATTCTCCTTTATTTTCAATAAAAAATAATATTTATTTACTCCTTAGTTTTTGGCAACTACTTTGAGCTGTAGCCAATAAAATGGTTTTGGAACCGTTGGCTACTGTAGATATGGCTTTTTGATACAGCTTAGGCTATGACAAATATTATTATATTAATTTAATTTTACAAAATTTTGACTACGATTGTGGTTGTGACCAATACCAAAAATTATTTTATTTTGCATATAAATTAATTATTTTTAAATTTCAGTTTGATTTATAGTAATAATTTTTTTTACCTATATAACTAACATTATATTTACAATCAATAACTAATTTTAATTCTTACATGGTACCTATAATTTAATATGAGATATAAACTACAATAAATTAATAAGAATGCATCCAAATACATTAAAATAAACAAAAATTTTAAATAATATAGAAACAAAGCTACGTCCATAATACAATACCAAAAAAAATTCTGACTATTGTATTAAAAAAAATTCAAAGCTAGCATCCCCAATACAGTGCCTAAAAAAAAGAAAAAAACAACTCCACACCAATCTTGATTTGAACCCCTAAAATAAAAATGAAATAATAATTAGTTTAATAGACTAGCTAAACACAATAAAATAATACTTAAAAACTTACGTATAAATTTAGAACATAAAACTAGATAAAGGGCATGAGTGGAACACCGAGACACCAGTAGACGAGTAGTTGACTCCCACACATCACTAGTGCGTAAGTGAAACTACGGCCAAGTTTCATTATGCCATTTGTTCTATTTAAGAGACTACCAGAAAAATAAGAAAAATTTAAGTTCAAAGTGAGAATGTAAAACTAAACTTGAGCATACGTGTCAAGTTTCATTGGCATCCGATGCCGTTTGCTTGATTTGAGTGACTGATGAAAAAAATAAGAAAACTAAAGTGATAAGGGCGTGAAACTAGACTTGGCATCCAAATTTAGCACGTGTGATTTAATACATTTCCCTTATTTTTCAAAATGTTCAAATTTGGCATCCAATTGAAGAAACTACAATCAGCCATAAAATAATAATAATAACAAAAAAAGAAGCACATTATACAGCCCTGCATTCTTGATTCATTAGTGACATTTAAAGTTTAATAATGCAGAAAATTTCAATTTCTCATATAGTTGGAAAAAAAACTGACACCAGAAACACTAGGTTGATCGGATCTCTTTGTAGGGCTAAATTGTTAGAGCTGTCATTAGTTCGGCGTGGTGGAAACTCAGGCACACTATAAGCTTAAAAGAATACAAAAAGAAAATAGGGAACCTTTGTTAGCTTAGCTGCTTCAAAGTGGAATAGCTCACCACAAAGGAATGTTAAAGAAAATAGGCAAAAAGTACATATATGATAAATTTACAGACAATAATTTGGTCTCTTTACAACTCGTTAACAAAACCCTTTGTTCCATACCAAAATCATTAGCATCCAGGAGATGGTAGACATCTATCTAGTAATGTTCAAAATACTATCTTTTGTTGTGTGTTTGATTCCAACCATAACATTTTGTAACATTGAATATCATGTGATAAGAATTATTAAAAAAAAAGAAGTTATGTCTGCAACATCCAAGTAAACAAAAATTTATACATCTTTATTTGCTTCTTCGAAATGTCAATATTAATAATCCATCAATCTCTCTCTCTCTCTCTCTCCTCCCCTCTCTCCCTCTATGTATATTTCAATGATCAACAATAGTATTATCGTGGACTACTAAACATAATTCACACACTGTAGTCAAAATTCTGCATTCAATAATCAATTCATGGTTAAATAAATTATAAAAAAAGGACTTTACTATCCTAGCATTGCAAACCTCAAAAGTCATTAATTTGTAGCTAGGCACACATTTACAGCTCAAACTAACTCTCTGATCATAAGATTCAGTTATTTCGAGCTCCACATCAGTTGTAGCTACTCTTCGCATGGTCTCAACCCCAAAACCACATTCTAAATCTTCGCTCAAACTTAACCACAAAATGGCTTACTTTAAATCTTATAAAGAAGGTAGATTTAGTTTTTATTCATTTCAGTTTTGTAGTAGAAAGAAAACAAAGTCATCTTTTGGTAAACAAGCTAATTCTAAAACAACCAAGTTCACATACTTGGAAATCAGGCCCTAACATCATAACTTTATCTCCAAGCCCATAATATATGGAACTTTTCAATACCAGTATGGGACACATTTACTTAGATATTAAGTAGAATGCAGAACTTAAAATGATAAAATTTTATTAAAACAAACATTCCCTTGAAAAGCGAAACAAAGGTCTATAATATAATCCTCAAATTCTTTTGTTCAAGCTCACAACAAGCAACTATCCTGAAAGAATACCAGATAAAGGATTTATATTCTGGTCAGAGCATAACAATCAACAAACATTTTATACTTTGTAGAAACAAGTCAATGTTGAAGGTTTAATGCAGCTCAGATTGCTATCATTGAGACCCTCCTTAATATCTATAACTGTAATTAATAAAAAGGAAACGTAAATTGTTTGTAAATTTGCTGAAGTCTATGAAATTAAAGAAAAAAAATTATTGCTACACAAGGCTAATTCAAAATTCTGCGTCCAAATTGATTCAGCAATTGGTGGAGGCTCAATCACTGGTGCTTTTAATTTTCCATCCATGATAGAAGAAAATCATGTGTAGTTGGACCATAAACCTTATGTTGACCTCCAAAAGAGGTTCTGCTTATCCATAAATGGGGAATAGATTAGAGCTAAACACAAAAAGGTAAATACCTGTTCCTCTAAATTAGCTTTCGACCAAGAAGTGGGTGTAAGAAACACTTGCTCAGTAATAGGTTCAGTCTGCAATGCAGACTTGCCCAATCCTGAGTTATCAGTTGGTACAGAGCAGCTCATGAATATTTAAACAAAACGTAGATTCAAAATCCTATGCAATTTTCATGTGGTTGTCACAAGAGGTATTCAAAGAACTATAAAGAATAAAACAAGCGTGAGAGAACTTTTCTTTTCAGCTGCTTAAGGGATAATTATCCTATAGTAGTTAAGACATAGCAGGTGGCTTTGTATCTAAAGGAATGTGCACTCCTAATAAATCTGCCTAACTATTCAGACGATGAATATCATGAATCATTCTATCGCCAAGACTTTAACAGGAATAAGCAAATGAAACATTATGCTCCAGGATTCACATAATACTGGTATACAGGCAAATGATTAATTCTATATATTTGTAGAATGGTATTCCCAAATATAGGAATGATGCACTTCCCACTTTTCAGGAGACCAAAAAATGAAAATTTTATGGGTTTTAAGGTAATTTAACCATGGGAAGTTATTGTCCAACTAATCAAAGCTTCATGGAATCTATATGTTACTTAATCATCTAACCAAATCAAATTCAAACCATATAAACCCCAAAACAATAATAACAGCAACCTTGCTACATCCAACTCAAATTTTCATCTAAACTAGTGGAAACAGTTGGTAATTATTTCAAAATCAGCTTGATCAAATTTGTTGAAGATAAAAAAAATAAATAAATAAAAGGAATGACCAACCTGAAAAATACACCTAAAACACAGGAGAGAGAAGAAAAAGGAAAAATTAAACCAACTGTCTACACACTTAACCTTCCTTCCGAAAAAATACATAGGCACTTAAATTTAATCCCTCCTTTTGTACTGTAACGAAAGATAATCCGAGTAACTTCAAGTAAGAAATTCAATCTCAACCCATAAATAACAAATCCTAGATCGAAACTGTTGCCGTACAAAACGCAAACCCAACATCTCAAGAGATGCAATTCAAGTCCTCCAAACATCAAAACACAGACATAATCAAGCCCTTAAATTACTTAAACACAAAACCATACTGATTGAATTCGCCGTAACTCAAACACACATTCAATCGTAAACTTCTATTATATTTATTAAGAACGATTGAAACAATAATGTTAGCAAAATTAATCGTAAATCTGCGGCTGCTTTACCTGGTTGTGGGTTAGATTATCAAAAATGCAATTACAGATTGCTAATCTTCCTCTCGATGATTTATGCCTCGATTTGGAAATCGCAGACCATGTGTTTTGTCTAGATGATGACGAGATAGCTTCAGAGAGGAGAGAAATCGAGAGGGATAGAGAATGAAAGGGAGTGAGAACACGAGGAAGAGGGAGAGGGAGCACAGGAGAAGGAAGGAGGGAGGGAGCGTGAGGAGTGAGAGTGAATTAAAAAATATGAAAGAAGTTATTAAATTACTTGGAGTTTTAACTCCTGTCTAATTGGAGCACTGGGCAGAACATAGAAGTCAAAAAAGTTTATTAGTTAGCACAAAATTAAATCCTTAGCCAAAATATAGAAGTCAAACACTTATTGGTTACCACACAACTAAAATTTTAGTTAAAATAGAGAAGTCAAAAACTTATTGATTACCACAAAATTAGAGTCGTAGAAAAATGAAGAAATCATATAATTTTTTTATACTTCTGAATATCAGTGGGAAATATTTGGCTCCCTATTTAGTTAAGAAATATTTGGCTCCCTATTTAGTTAAGACTTTTGTTGAGTAGTAGGAAATGATATTTTTTAACTTTGGTAATCGGCTATAGCCAAAAACCTTAGTAGCTAAAAGGCATTTTTCTAGTAGTTGTATATGGTCACACCCCGAGTTTTAACAGAAAAACTAAAATATAATAATTGAACTTATTACATAAGTTCCTCCCTAATCTAGCTATTTAAAAAATATTACACATATGACAGGCCTTATACTAACAAGTAATCGTTCTCGATCGGCCGCTAACATCTGTCAATCTTAATTCTTGCTACCAGATGGCCTCTCTATATAAAAAACTCATGAAACGGGATGAATTACTAAACCCAATAAGAAAATATTCAAATAATATCAATAAGTATTCTTATATAAAAAACAGATATTAAGTGCTCAAAGTAACTGTCATTATCATGTAAAACAAACGATAATAGTACAAATTAAATAAATAAGCAGTGAAATGCTCATGCAAGGCTGCTCCCTTTCCACCCTTATGACACATTGCCACGCTTATAACACCTCCATATTTTTTTCGTGTATGTGCACAAAATTATTATATAACAATAAACCCTTTCCACCCTTATATCTTTACACCACTCTTATAACATAACTTTGTTGGCTCAGCCTGCTGGTATGAATTCTCAAAATACAATCAATATTATTACCCACACAAGTACCAGCAAATTTCAGAATATCTGAGAGCAATTCCTTAAATCCCGAAAAACCTAGTTCTGTTTTATTACATTCTCTCATAGTGTCACAAAAATCATGCAATGAAATTATATATTTTTATCATACATTTACACAAAATACTAAGTTTTAACTATAAGAATAAATCTCCTAACTAAAGGGTCTAGTAACCTTTCTTGTTAATTTTTCCTTGATCCGTGTTAAATTCTGTGTAAATAAATTATAGCTAGTCAACACGTATTTGCATACTATTGTCTAATCACTTTAATTGTTGCATTTAGCCTAGGAGGTTTTAATTAATAATTTTTCCGTTACGAACAATTTTGTTTAATTTTTAGACAAATATTTATTTCCTTAACTAATTAATTACTATTAATTTATTATTATTATTAATTTAAAAAAAAAAAGATCCAATCAACTTAAATTTATATTAAATATCATTTACTTAGTGACTAAATATTTATAGGTATAAAACAAATATTTAAGTTGATGGGTATAAAAATTAAATTAAATTAAAAGTTTTTCTCTGAAAAAAATCAAATTATGGATGTGGATGTTATTGATTGTCCTTGGATCTAAATTTTTAACCCAAATAAATTATACACATCAAACATTAAACCATTAAAATTTAATCTAAATTGATTAATAATATAAATTTAGTAAATAAAGCACCACCATTACATCTTCAATTTATTTAATCTTTTATAGAATTAATTTTAAATCAACATAATAAAATAACTTACCTTAATAAAGTTTGGCCGAATTTTCTCAATCTTTCTTCTTCTAAACCTCTTTCTCACAACCTTCTTACTATTTTTTTTTTCTTTTCATAAGCACATGTGCACCTTATGTATATATAACTCACCATCTCAACTATATTAAATATATATATATATATTTATTTTTTTACTAAGCATTCCACGTGGCTTCTTACAAGCTTAACACATACACACCACTCAAGTAGCGCATATAGCTTAGGTGATCTCATCCCCCAGGTTAATCGTGTCAAAACTTATCCACTACTTTAAACCTATCCCAAACCTTCACACATAAAATAAACCAATTTAATACCAAGCAATCTTAGATAAACACTTAGTCGTGTGCCATTTTAAGGTAATTGATTTACTTGATTTAATTAGTTAGTACAAAATTAATTAATTCACTAATCGATAAATTTTAAAATCATTAAAATAAATGTATATTATTTCAATAAAAATTTAAAGTAATACCAAATTAACAAAATTAAAATTTTTGGCATAAAATAAAAATTAAATTAATAATATAATATTAGGATGTCACAACTTTATTTCCCTTAAAAAATTTCATCCTCGAAATTCTTACTCGGTGGAATTAGATTTAGGTGTTATTTCTGTATTTCCCTCTCACACTCTCAAGTAGCCTTTTCCACAGGGTGACTTTTTTGCAAACACTTTTTTTTTTTTATAGCATCCATGTGAGTTAAAAAAATCAATCAGGGTATACCGACTAGGATACCAAGGAAAGAAATGATTTACTATCATCTGAATAACTATGGGTATTTCATTCGCATTTCTACCAACGGTATTGTTTTATTTCTTAAGATTCTTTCTTTAGTGTTCAACACTTGTATTGGTTTCTCTTCATGTGTCACATCCGACTGTACCTCCATATCATTCCAATCTATGATGTGATTCAGATCAGGTATATATTTACGTAACATAGACACAGGGAAGATATCATAGATTTGAGCCAACTCATAGGGTAACTTTACTTGGTATGCTACCTCCCCAACTCTTCGCAAAATCAAAAAAAAGTCCAATATATCTAGGTGATAATTTGCTTTTCTTCTCAAATTGAACTATTCGTTTTCAAGGTATCACCTTTAATAGTACCCACTCTCCCTTTGAGAACTCTAATGGTCTTTTGCGTTGATCAACTTAACTTTTATGTCGACTCTGGGCTATTTTAAAACTTTTTCTGATCAACTTAATTTTCTCTGTTGTTTCTTGGACTATATCTAGCCCATAAAAATTCGATTCTCTCGTTTCCAACAAACAATTTGGTGATCTACAGGGTCAACCATATAATGCTTCATATGGTGCCATGGCTATGCTTGCTTGGTAGCTATTGTTATAGGAGAATTCTATTAGTGGCAAATGTTCATTCCAATTACCTTGGAAATCAAATACACAAGCCCGTAACATATCTTCCAAAATTGGTATCACCCGTTCTGACTGTCCATCTGTCTGGGGATGATAGGCGGTGTTAATATTAAGTGTGGTACCTAAAGCTTGTTGTAGACTCTATTAGAACTGTGAAACAAACCGAGTGTCTCGATCTGACACATTGACATAGGAACCCCATGCAACCAGACTATCTTTTTCATGTAGTATTAAGAGAGTCAGCTGTCCTTATAGGTATGAAATGAGCCGACTTTGTGAGCCTATCTACAATTACCCATATAACACTACATCCATGTTGCATTCGGGGTAACCCTACAATAAAATCTATGGTTATAAACTCCCATTTCCATTCAGTTATAGGTAATGGCTGTAGTAACCCTCCTGGTTTCTGATGTTCTATTTTCACTTGTTGACATGTTGAATATTTGGTTACATATCGCACAACATTCTCCTTCATGCCTTTCCAATAGTACTGACACTTTAGATCATGATACATCTTAGTACTACCCAGATGTATAGCATATTTGGACTTATGCACATCTTCTAAAATTTTTTCTTTTAGAGTGGAATCTTGGGTTACATACAGTCGAGCTTTATATCTCAAGCTTCCATTAGGAAATATTATCTACCCTGACTTTTCTTTTCCTTGTTTAACTTTGGTCTTCAAACCTTTAATCTGTTGACTATTCTTTTGAGCCTTTATCACTTTTTCTACCAAAATAGGTTGAACTACCATATTATATATAAACCCTTGGGATCTCTAAGATTCTACATATAACTCTTATGTTCTTAGAGTCTTCAGCACTTGTATTTGTCAATAATTAGACAGTTTAGAGCTTCTCAATTCTTCCTACTTAATGCATTTGCTACTATATTAGCTTTGCATGTATGATACTGCAACAAAAAGTCATAATCTTTTAAATACTCTACCCATCTTATTTGCCTTAGGTTTAGATCTTTCTGGGTCATGACATACTTTAAACTCTTATGATCTATAAAAATCTCAAATTTCTTCCTATAAAGATAGCATCTCTAAATCTTTAGAGCAAAAATCACTGCCGCTAACTCCAAGTCATAGGTGGGGTAGTTCTCTTCATACATCTTCAATTGTGTAGATTCGTAAGCCACAACCATTCCATCTTTCATCAACACACACCCTAATCCCTTATGGGATGCATCTATATACATTACATATAACTTTTTAGGAGTGGTAGTGTCAAAACTGGTATAGTGGTCAATTTCCTCTTTAATTCTTGAAAGACTTCCTCACATTTGTCTCTTCATTCAAACTTAACACTCTTTCTAGTTAACTAAGTTAGTGAAGTAGTTATTTTTGAAAACTCTTCTACAAATCATTTATAATATCTTGCTAACCCTAGAAAACTTCAGATTTCAGTTACAGATTTTGGTCTATCCTAATTTGCTACGACATCAACTTTACTAGAATCCACAGATATTCCAGCTTCAAATACCACGTGACCTAAAAATTTGACTTCCTTCATCCAAAAATTGCACTTACTGCGTTTGGCTTTAAATAATTGTAACACCATTCACAAATGAACACTATCACAAGTTTATCTAAATATTCCCTAAATATTTTGATTCATTAGGTCCATAAATGTAGCAGGTGCGTTTGGCAATCCAAATGGTGTCACCAAAAATTCACAATACCCATATCGAGTTTGAAAAGCCGTCTTTGAAACATCTGTTTCCCTTACCTTTAACTGATGGTATCCTAACCTAAGATCAATTTTGAAAAAATACACCACACCTCGTAGTTGATTAAAAAGATCATCTATCCTAGGCAGTGGATATTTGTTCTTAATAGTCACCTTATTCAACTACCTGTAATTAATACATAACCTCAGCGACCCATCTTTCTTCTTTACAAATAACACTGGTGCTCCCCATAGTGATGTATTAGGGCGAATGAATTTCTTCCCTATAACTCATCTAATTAAATTTTCAATTCCTTGAGTTCGGTAGGTGCCATACGGTATAGAGCTATTGACATTGGTGCTATGCCTGGATATAAGTTTATAACAAATTCTATTCCCCTATCAGGTGATAATCCAGGTAGTTCTTCAAGAAATACCTCTGGAAATTCATCAACTACAAGTGTAAGCTTTTCAACTTCCTTCCGTTCATTTTCTACCACCATTTGTCCTAAAAAACCCCAATAACTATTAGTTGTAATTTGTCATTTCTTAAGACTCATAAGTGTAAATGGTAGTGAGGTACCCCTATCTTCAACAAACTTTACCCTGTCCCCATCATCTGTCTACAACATCACTGTCTTACAAAAATAGTCTATCACCGCATAGAATCTTATTAACCAATTCATTCCCAGAATAACGTCAAATCTTTGCATATCTAATACTATTAAATTGGTATTAAAATCACGTTACTCAATTTTGATCACACTGGCTTGACATATTCTTTGTAGTTTTATTCTTCTACTAACTGAAGTATTAACATGCATTCTTGAATCCTGGGATTTCATAGGTAATTGTAAACTATCCACATAATTTTATGCTATAAACGAATGGGTAACTCTAGAATCAAATAAGGTTTTAACCAACTAGTTAAACAGATGTATGGTACCTCCAATAATAGCATTTGATGCTTTTCTTTTTACCTCCAAAGTGGGTAAAACATACATTCAATTTGATCTTTTAGCTTCCTTTGCTGGACCTTTTCTATGTTCAGTAAAAGAAGCTTGTGCCTACTTAAGTGGGATTATGAGATTGTTAGATATTGCCTGATACGGTTGCACTTGGAATGGTAGCTAGTTTTGGTATCTTGGCCTTGGAGTCACATTGGTGTAACTATATGGAGGTGGTAACTGAGGAGGTCGTGAAGTATCTATGGGACCCACTATTTGAGTGTTGCCTAACGAGAGATACTGCAGCCATAGATGCCTAAAACGGCCGCAGTTATAGCATTTCTTTGCCTCGATCTTACTTCTAGTTATTATTTGACTTCATTATTGTGTAAGGTTTCTAGGGTATGGTTGGTAATTGTTAGGTGTCTAACTCTGGTCAGTACCCCCATTTTCTATTGTTTCTCCAAGGTTCCCATCTTCCTTATTCCTTCCTTACATTTCGCTGTATCTCATCCTGTTTACCAATATTGCACGATCAATAAATTGTGAGAAATTCTGCCCCATGAATACTACCGCCTTGGAGCGAATTGTAGGTTTCAATCCATTTTGAAATCTCTGGGTCTTTTTCTCCTCTGTGTTTACAAAGTCAGCAACTTACCTGGATAGTTTTAAAATTTTGGCTGCATATTGGGCCACTGCTATATTCCCTTGTTCTAACCGTGTAGATTCCTCCATCTTCATTTCTCAGGTAATTTCTCAAAAGTAGTGTTGATAAAAAATATTTGTAAACTCAGTCCATCTCATCCTAGTCACTTTTCTTCTTGCTTTAATAGAATCCCACCAAAAATTAGCCTCCCCTTGTAACTAGTATGCGGCGAATCCCACTTGATACTTAGCTAGGGTCGCCACAATATCCAATACTTTACGAATTCGTTTTAACTATTTTTCTGCTATAGCAGGATCAACCTCTAGCAAAAATTCAGGAGCTTTTTGCTTTTGAAATTCTTAGAAACACCTAGCTTTCCAATTCTCTATGTTATCTGCTGGGTGTAAGTTTACCCTTGGTGGTTGTTCATGTACTGGGGGTAGAGGTGATATCACTTTTGGCTTAGGGGCAAGCGATAGTCTTATCTGTGCTTGCATTTGTTCAGCTAAATTTTACATAAACTACCACATTTGTTCGATAGTAGGAACATTCCCAATATTTGGTGGTATTATATTACTCATTCCTGTACTAATATTCACTTCATTTTGTTGATCGGATGTTTTGTTATCCCTTTCTTTTCTTTGACGTTCTAAAAATAGAATAGTTTAATTTAATATACATATATATTTTGAAGGCAAACTACGCATTTGATAATACTATAAACTCCATTGATGTCATTCAGTCAGCTTACAAAATATCCTTACATATATATATATCATCCTGACTATGCGCAAAATGTCAGTCTATTCATATAACTGAGATGCATATCTATAACTAGAAAAGTGATTTTCAAAAACTATACTCAGACCAATGCTGTAAAATATCATTCACAAAACTATATACAACTGCTACCTATCGCCTATGCAGTGGTAGAACTCCCATCATTGTCATCATTAGACTTGCCAATCAAATAAAGACAGGCTCCTCCGAGTCCACTTCCTCTATATCATCATTTCCCCCAATGGCAACTTCCTTCTCAAGGACATGCTCTAGTGTCGGATCAGGTCCAGCACCACATTAGGTGTTGGACTACCAGCTGACACAGGGGTAGGTGTGGGAGCCAAAGAAAATGGTAACTAACTCAAATTGGGATGTACAGGCCCCTCAGCCAATGGCTAATAAGTCAGAATGCCCTCTTGTACCATCGTGTGAACCAAGCTCAAGAAAGCCTGTGGAGTGTCTAGCAACTATAGTCGTCGTTGAGCTGCTAACAACTCGAATATAGCTTTCCTCTGAGCGATCTTATTTTGGTAGTGTCTTGACTCAGGCACCCAAAACGTAGCAGTATCCCGAATATTTTGTCGAGCTAAGTCTCGGGCTCGCATCCAAATAGAGTATTGCTCATGTGTGTCAAGATCAGCTATGATCTCCTGACACGTGAATATCCACTAAGACCACATCATCCATGGATCTACTCTATACCCACTCTGTGCTGTGGACATCTACAAGAAGTCTAATCAATGCCAATAATGACCTACAATCTCAAGAAATGAAATCTAAAACTAAACAAATAACTTATTTCCTACACAAACTATTTGGATATGTATTGTCTAGACTTTAGTTTCTAAAGCCCATTGCTATCATTTATTATTTATTTATCTTTCTTTTAACTAATGCCCCAAATTCGATCTATTAACTGGCTCTGATACTAATTTATCACACCCTGAGTTTTAACAGAAAAACTAGAATATAATAACTGAACTTACTATATAAGTTCATTCCTAATCTAGCTATTTAAAAATATACACATATGCTACGCCTTATACTAACAACTAATCGTCGATCTTGGTCGGCCGTTAACATCTGTTAGCCTCAATTCTTGCTACCAGTCAGTCTTTCTATATAAAAACCCATGAAACGGGGTGAGCTGCTGAGCCCAGTAGGAAAAATATTTAAATAATATCAACAAGTATTTTGTATAAAAACATATATTAAGTACTCAAAGTAATTGTCATTATCATATAAAACAGATGATAACAATATAAATCAAATAAATAAGAAGTAAAATGCTTACGCAAAGGCTACTCCTTTTACACCCTTATGACATTTTGCAACCCTTATAACACTTCAACATATTTTTCATTTAAGTGTACAAAATCATTATAATATTAACAATAACCCCTTCTTACTTTTATATCCCCACACTTTCCTTATAACATGACTTTATTATCTTAGCCTGATGGCATGAAATCTAAAAATACAATCAATATTAATACCCACACAACAACTAGCAAATTTCAAAATATCTAAGAGCAATTTCTCAAACCCTATAAAACCCAATTCCAAAATTTTACAATCTCCCATAGTATCACAATATTCATGCAACAAAATTATATATTTTAATCATACCTTTATACGAAATACTAAGTTTCAACTACAAGAATAAATCTCCTACTTGAAGGGTCCAGTAATATTTCTCACTGATTTTTCCCTTGATCTGTGTTAAATTCTGTGTAAATAAATTATAACTAGTCAACATGTATTCACATACTATTATCAAATCACTTTAATTGTTGCATTTAGTCCAGGAGGTTTTGATTAATAATTTTACCATTATCAACAATTTTGTTTAATTTTTAGATAGATAATTATTTCCTTAACTAATTAATTACTAGTAATTTATTACTATTATTATTTTTTAATAAAAAGAGGCTCTGATCAACTTAAATTTATATTAAAAACTCTTTACTTAGTGACCAAATATTTATAGGCATAAAATAAATATTTAAGTTAATTGGCATAAAAATTAAATTAAATTAAATTAAAATTTTTTCTGTGAAAAAAAAAATCAAATTGTGGAGGTGATTGTTGTTAATTATCCTCGAATCTAAATTTTTAACCCAAATAAATTATACACATCAAACTTTAAATGATTAAAAGTTAATCCAAACCAATTAATAATATAAATCTAGTAAATAAAGTATCACCATTACATCTTTAATTTATTTACAATTACATCTTTAATTTATTTAATTTTTTATAGAATTAATTTTAAATTAGTAGAATAAAATAGCTTACCTTAACACAGTTTGGCCAAAATTTTCCTAATCTTTCTTTTTCCAAACCTTTTTCTCACAACCTACTTACTATTTTTTTTTTCTTTCGCAAGCACATGTGCACCTTGTGTATATATAACCAACCATCTCAACTATATTATATGTATATTTATATATATTTTTACTAAGCATTCCACATGGCTTCTTACAAGCCTCACACATACACAACACTCAGGCACATTACTCATGCAGCTTAGGTGATCTCATCCCCCCTGGGTTAGCCATGTCAAAACTTATCCACTACTTTAAACCTATCCCAAACCTTCACATATAAAACAAACCAATTTAATACCAAGCAATCTTATTTAAACACTTGGCCATGTGCCACTTTAAGGTATTCTATTTACTTGATTTAATTAGTTACTACTAAATTAATTAACTCACTAATTAATAAATTTTAAAATCATTAAAGTATATGCATATTATTTCAATAAAAATTTAAAGTAATACCAAATTAACAAATTTAAAATTTTTAGGCATAAAATAAAAATTAAGTTAATAATATAATAAAAATTCAGGATGTCACATATGTATGTAAATCTCAGGTGCAGAGCAAACATTCCGGCAGCACACAACTATAATTTTATATTCTAATTATAACAAAAATACACCCAGTCAGTTTATATAAACAAATACATGACATGATGAAAAAATATCTTACAAACCCAAATCCATATTTCTTGAGTATATGCGTCGAAAAGTATATAAACAACTCCAAAAAATTCTATCAACTCAAGTTGGCCCTTTCTTAAAAATCTCTAGTGATACTAACTTCGAACTCTCCTACGGTTCCATTTTTCTTCCAATGGATTCTTCAAAATATGATAGGTTCAATATAACTCTAATCTCTCTCTTGAATCCGTAAAATAAATAAATAAATCACAAACAAAAGAAAAAATGACGTGTCTCTTTTGGTGGGAAATATTTATACTATAATACTAAAAGAATATAGTTTCTCTCTCCTATCCTCCTTTATTCTGATGCTACGTGGCATGCTTCAGTGCTCTTTATTCTCTAAATACTCTTTTCTCATTCATTCACAAAAAATTGACTTCTTTTGCTCTCACATCGACAGATGAATAGAACTTTACTTTTTCTTTTGTGTATAAAGCCACTAGGATTGTGGCAAATGATCTTAATTAATATGAAAGCTCATGAATTCATGAAATGGGCCTATTTGCTTATTGGTACATTATAGTTGGACCCATCTTATTATTTTGTTATAGTTTAAAGTTTATATCTAAATATTAATTTAGGAAATGGATTTGAAATTATTGAATATTACTTAAATTTAAAAAATTCATATATTAATAATTAGGTTTAGAAGTAATAGTTTTAATAAAAATTTAAATTTGTCATGTTAACAATTAGGTTGAAAAATTATTTTAATAATATTTTTAATTCAAGTGAATAATAAAAAATAGAAGTATATATTAACAATTTGACAAACGTTTTAAAATAAAAAAAAAGATCCGCTCAATTAAGTAAGTTTGAGATTTAATATATATTCTAGAGCCAAATTGGATTCTTAGAATTGAGTTAGATTAAGATTTGATAAAACATGAATTTTTAATATTCATATAAAAACGTGATTTTAATCAACTTTATCTACTTATTAAAATTGACATAAATAAAAAAATATAAATATAAAAAATAATCCAATAAGTATTACTTAAAATTATACAACATTACTAAAATAATTATAACATATTTAAAAGTTTATTTTTACTAATAAAAAATTATTATATAATTCCGTACATCGCACGGGTGAACGCTAGTATAGATGATGAAAAAAAGTAGGATGAGAAAGAGGAGGGTTTTATTTTATTTAACCCAAATCTATTCTCCTTCACTTTGGTTCATGAACCCCATTAATTCCATTAATTAATTTTTCTAATTCCCACATGTACAATACTCCCCCCATTTTTTTACTCTTTTAATGGTCTACACGATCCTGAGCTAACAACTCACATTCATATCGCTTGGTAACTCCTTGGCTTCTTCCACAAACATTAACTCTTTGCCTCTCTCTCTACCAATTGAAAACATAAGCATACATATATATATATATATATACATGTATATATATAAACACAATAAATATTTGAACATTAATGTACACCTAGCAATAAAACTTATACTTTTAAATAAAATTTAAATGGGATTTTAGAAAAATCATAATTTTTTTGGGTGATATGTAGTGACACACCTTCAACTATTAAAAGAGTAGCAATTTGCACCCCTTAATTTATAAAAATTTAAAAAGAAAAGAAAATTTTATTTTGACCCCCTATCTTTAGTAAGAATTGTGAACTCGAACCTTTAGCTTTAATTCTCTTACATATATACCCCTAGAGCTATTAGAAGCTATTTTCAAGCCAAGAGATCATGAGTGTGGAAGATTAGGCCTATTTTAATCCATTTTTAAGCCACTGTTAGGTGTGTTGGGGATTATTTAGGCCAAATCTAAGCTTGTGAGTGAGGTCTTTTAAGGATAAACAAATTAGAAATGACTAACAATAGTAATAGACGATTTTCATGTGTAAGAGAAAATGGAAAATAAGTTTATGAACATCAAGTTCATGTTTTTGAAAAAGAACTTAGTAGCTTAAATACAGGTAGAACTTTAAATTTCTTAGTAGATAGTATGTTTGAAGCTATTATTACTTTAAATAAAATGGAAAACAAAATAAATAAAATAAATAGTGTCGATCGTCCAACAAGCACACAAACTTTATTGGAACAAGTAGTCAACAAAAACTATAATGGTAAAACATCTAATCTTCAAACAAATGAAGATGATAAAGTTCCTGCCTTATGAAAAGGAGGAAAATGAGGATTTGTTGAGGTCTTAGTAGTGAAAAACATTAATAAGGAAAAAACTAATAAAGATTTTCACACTAATGAAGAAATATTAGAGTATTAGAGATCTAGATATAAAAATGAAAATAATGCAAAAGAACAGATAAATTACTCAATCAGATGTAGACTCTCGATAATTAATATGAGAACTTATTCAAAAAATATGAATACGTTTTCACTTTAGATTCTGACTCTGAAAATTCAGATGAAGAATACTGCATAACCAGCGTGGTCAATGAAGATGAAACTGATTCTGTAACTAAAACAATAGCTAATCTAGAATTAGATGAAGAACTAGCAAGAAAACTAGAGAAAGCTCTAAACCTAGACAAAAACTTAGAAAAAAGAAAAATAAGAACATCAAATCACCTAGATGAAGATCCAGAAACTAAATCAGTTACTGGGAAAAGATCTTCTTTTGAAAGCATTCATGTAAAAAAAGAAGGTGAATCTAATTTTGATGAGGTTTATATTAAAGAAAAATATGAACCTAGTCTTTCTAAAAGAGAAGACTTAAATAAATTCAATGTTGCTGCAAATTAAATATATCTAAACCTTAATGATATATATCCTAGAGAATATGAAAGCACCATTGAAGAATGGGCACAAGCTATGTCCATTGTCATAACCTATTATAAAAATACATGGGATAGGAAATGATTCCTAGACTATATAGCAGGAACATTACAAGGAAATGTTTTAAATTGGCTAAAAGTTTGGGAAGGATTTGAAGATGGCAAATGAGAAAAAAAACTTCTATTTTGCTAAGTGAAGATAAAGAAAATGATTTTGCAAAAGTTTTCTCAAAATTTTCTACATAAATCAAAAAAGATTTTTGTGAAATAATATCTTTAGTTGAACAC
Source organism: Vitellaria paradoxa (assembly GCA_019916065.1). Taxonomy (NCBI): domain Eukaryota; kingdom Viridiplantae; phylum Streptophyta; class Magnoliopsida; order Ericales; family Sapotaceae; genus Vitellaria; species Vitellaria paradoxa. The sequence continues at coordinate 34,631,452 of CM034237.1, read as the reverse complement.
TAAAAATAAGTGAAATATGCTTTACCAAAAATAAACCTTGCAATATCTGTAAATACACAGATTTTTAAAGTTATATCAAAAATACTTTTGGATGTTAAAACCTGGAAATATGCCTTATTGGAAAAAACAGTTTTTCTATAAACTCACAAACCCATGGGATGAAATATGTGAAAAATAGTATCTAGAGCAACAACAAAAAATTGGTAATGTTGATTCTCTTGGATTAAGAATAAGTTTCAGTTATAAAATAATGACCGAATATTGTCTTCAAAGAAAATGCCAAAAATGGGTGAAAAATTAATTGTCTAAATCAATTGAAAGAAAGACCTGCTGTGATAAGATCCTAAAAGAGAATTGGGAAATTGGATGCTTTATGAATAAACCATATCACAAACTCAAGAAAAAAACACTTAAAATTAAGAAGTAAAAATTTGGAAATAAAAAAATATTTCTAAAAAAGAAATATGTTGGAAAATTTAAGAAGAAAAACTTGAGGAAAAATCATTGAAAAATTGCACTTGCTATTTTTGCAATGAAAAAGGTCATATTACACTTAATTGTCCAAAAAGGAACAATATGGTAGTCAAAATTTTTGAAGAAAACAACCTAGAAATTTGTTTAGGAGAAGAAATAGATTCAGATGAAGAAATTTTATATGAATTGGAATTTGTTTCTTCGGATTTTTTATAAGAAAGTGAAGAATTCATTTTCATGATGTAGGAAACAAATCCTACTAATGAAATTTTGGAATCCTTTGAGTCAGTCTCTGAAAACAAATTAAACCAAATTTGTTTCGAAGACATAATTGAAGAAGACATGACAATTGAAAATGATAAATTAATCAAATACAACAATCTAAAAATAGAGAACTTGTATATAAAATCCAAGTTTAAACCTTGGTAAGCCCAACATTTCGAAAGATGCGAAGGAATAACAGAGGCAAGATTTTCCTTTAATGGGTAAGTTGAAATAGAAATTTTTAATGAAGAAAAAATTAGGAGACTTAAACAAAACTATCCTAACGTAAGATTCATTCACATTGGTATAATCCAAATAGAGATTAAACTATTGTTTAGACTCGAAGTGGACTCACTAATATTATGTGTAGTCTAAGATAAAAGATTTTATAACCCTGTTAATCACTAATAAGGGAATAGAATCAAAACTTGTTTCTGGAGAAATCCTTTTTAGAATCAAACCAAATCATTTTGTCTCTATAAATGATAAAAAAAAATACAAGACACATTAACCTTAAGAATTCAAACTCAGAATATCAAGATGGACAGTAATGCCAATTGTCTAAAAATATCTTAGAAAGTTGTTTATCAATTAACTAGTATACTGAAGTCAAAACAAACAAAGTTAACCTTGGTATGGTTAAGTTATATGAACCTAAATCATTTAACACTGAAATTAAACCAAGATTAATTGATATAAAAGATTTAAGAATTCCTAAAAATGGGTATTTGAAAATTTTACAAGAGATCGATCAGAATCTTCTCGTAGATCAATTGAATTTCAAGCATCAGGTGATACACTCTACTACAGAGATAACCAATTATCTATAAGTAGAAAATCATTCAAGATGAACAACTTCAAAAACATTGACGAAAGTTCCTTAAGCTCAAGTAGCTTTGACAAAGAAACTAAATTAAGAAGAATCCAAGTTCCAGTTCTCCCTTGAAGTTCTTCTAACGAAGAAAAACAAAAATCCATTATTTTTTAACAACTAAATATGGATTCAGAAATAATATTCTTTTCTTATAACCAAAATAAAAGAAAATATTATTATATTGAAGTTGCATTTGAGTTTGAAAGTTATAAACCATATAGCTTACATGCACTGGTAAACACTAAAGTTACAACTACAGTATGTCGACCAAATGCCATGCCCAAAGAATGTTGGATTCAATTGAAAAATCCTGTATTAGTAAAAAATGCTAATGATACCACATCTATAATGGACTTTAAAGAAAAGGACATTATATTCTCAGTAAAAACAACTAAAGGTAAAAAACTTTTAGAATTCCAAAAATATTATGTTTTCCTTTGATGCATGGAGATATACTTTTAGGAAATAATTTCCTAGCTCAATATTATCCTATGAGTGTATCTCATGATCATGTAATCTTGACTGATAGAAACAAACCTTATCAAATTCCTTGGTTAAAAACACATGATTCAATCTGCATTAAAGAATTTACGCCAATTAAGCGTGGTAATAGTAGACCAATTTTAATCAATTTTTAAAAACCATTGATGAATCTCATTGGGTTTATAACAAATTAAGCCCAAATTTCTTAGAAAATCCTTTAATGTTATGGGAAAAAGTTCCCAGATACTGTCATTTAAAACTAAAAGTTGAATAGAAAATAATTAGGATAAAACCTATAGTCTATACCAAACAAGATATAGATAGATTTCAAAGACAAATTTCAAGTTCAAATAAGAGAACTTTTGGATAAAAGACTTAAAAATCAATGAGAAGTCAGTATTCTAGTCCTGTTTTCCTTGTAATAAATCACAGTGAGAGAAAACAGAGTAAAAGATAAGATAGTCATCAATTACAAAAAATTGAATGAAAATCTGATCTTTGATGGGTATTTTATACCTAAAAGAGATGCATTAGTAACTCAAACCAGAGGTGCTAAAATATTTAGTAAGTTTGATTGTAAATCAGGATCTTAGCAAATCAAGTTTACAGAAGAGTCAAAAACCAGTGATTACTTTCTCAGCTCCATATGACTATTACCAATGGACAGTTTTACCATTTAGAATATGTAATGCATCACAAATATTTCAAGGATGGATGGACGATATCTTTAAAGACATTAAAGATTTCTATCTAGTTTACATTGATGACGTGTTAATTTTCTCTAAAAATAGATAAGAACATAAATATCACCTAGAAATAATTTGTAAAAAATTTCTTGATAATGGAATAATTCTTAGTCCAAAAAAGATTGAGATAGAAAAGGAAGAAATGATTATTTGGCTATTGTAGCCAATTCAATAAGAATTGTGTTACAATCTTATATAATTACAAAAATTAAGAAGTTTCCAGAAAAACTAGAGACTCTAAAAGACTTGCAAAGTCTTCTTGATTTATTAAACTATGGAAAATAGTTTATAAAATGCCTTTCAAAATGGGAAAAAATCATTCTTTGAAAATTTGAAAAAAGCTCAAAAAACTCAAAAGAATTTTAGTATAAAAATTGAATGGAACGAGGAAAATACAAGGAGATTAAAAGAAATTAAAACCTTGTTCAAACCTAATCTAAAGGTTTATTTTCCTACAGAATTTGATCTTTTAATCCTAGAGACAGATGTCTCAAAAATGTTTTGGGGAGTAGTACTAAAAGCAGTAAAGATAAAAGAGAAATCTGAACAAACAGATATTCTCAAAATTCTTAAAGAACTAAAAGGTTCTGAAAAATTAATATGTGAATATAATTTTGGTAAGTTCAAACCTAATGACTTAATTATATTATTTTTGAAAAAGAAATCTTAGCTATAAAAATTGGTATAAAGAGATTTCAAATCTATTTAGCTCCTATTAAGTTTTTGATAAGAACAAATAATCAAGCGATTAAAAACTTTCTCAAAAAAAAGAGAGTTGAAGATAATCCTAGAAGAATTAAGTGGTCTAATTATATTTCTCAGTATTCATTAGAAGTTCAGCATATTAGATCTACTAAAAATGTTCTTGCAAATTATCTTAGCAAACATTCAGCTAGATATTAAAGACTAACAAAAGTCTTTATGTTGTAGAAATCAGAAAAGCCAAACAAGGCTAAGATGTCCAGGGCAACCAGCTTTAAGGGCAAAGAAGTATCAGCTAAACAAGTTGGAAATACTCTTTCTAGGAAAACCTTCTAGAAAGTCTATCTCAAGGAAGCTATACTCAAGCAGTGCTAAAAAAGCCATTTGTTTTGACAGAAAAAGCCATACCAGACTTCTTCAATCCTAGTTTAGAGAACAAATTCCATGATCCCTTGAATAAAATATGAAGAAGCCATATTTTAGGAAAAAACTATGAATTTCGCAAAGTAATGATAGCAATAGCATACGAGTTAAAAAAGGTCCATAACAAAATTAATAATTTGAAAGAATAATTAAAAACCATGATTTTAAAATTTGACTTTGAAACTTCTTTATTTGATTACCAAAAGATTTCTGAAAAATCATGAAAATTTTAGAAACTTCTAATGGTAATGCTCATTCTGAAAAAGTAAAGAGAATAAAGTTTTATGAAGAGGCCAAACAATTCCTTTCTAAAGTAGTATTTTCAATTGTTGATAAATATATCAATAATTGAAGGATTAAACCAATCCTTCAAGAATTTTCTGAAAAAACCCAGATATAATCTTATTTTTCATATCAGAAAAATTCAGTTCGACCTTCAAGGTGGCAATTAGAGGTTCAAAGCAAGATTTTCTAACATTGATCAAAACCATAATCAACAAAATTTCCTATGGTTTTAAAAGAAAAACCATGGCCTTTGAAATTTACAGTTCTGTTGGATAGCGATACAATGAAAGATTTTATGAGCTATATCAGATCTAAAAAACTAAGGGAATACTCCCTTTTTGATACTTATGTTTCCTTTAACCCAGCAAAAAAAGAAGTCACTTTAGAAGAACAAATTCTGTTGTAGTCTTGGGTACAATTAGTTTACAATGTCAAAATTCTACAAAACATGCCAGAAAAACATATGGTAACTGATGACAGGAGGTTATTTGTATCCTCTATTCCATTAATGTTCTGAGCCACTGAAAAATGAAAAAAAGAGGCATTTGACTTTTTAAACAAAATCAGTCGAATGAAAATTGATGCATCATCTAAGGTAGTAATTTATCTCGATAATATGTATAAAAAATTTGAAGCAAAAAACCAAATTAGAAGTTGCACTCTTAGCATAACAAGATTATTAGGAAAACATGACTAAGAAGGAGTGGCACAATATTGAAAATATGATAGAAGGCTAACAAAAGCTATATAGTCACGGAAGTGCAGTGGACAACCCAGAATGCTGCCAAAAGAAAAAGAATAAAATTTTTCAGAAGTGGGCCATGACTGACTGCACTCTTATCTAGCACACGATAAAGCCTATGTGAAGACATGTGAAGGAATCTGCTTTAACCAAAAGCAATTCTATTATTGTACTTTTTCTTTTTTTTTTTAAAGTTGCTGTCTTTTTTCTAGAATCTGTATTTTCTTATCTTTTATTACACTATGAAGTTCAGAATTTAAGTCTAGAGTAAGAGTCTATAAATAGAACTGTCTGATATAGTAGAGGAGCATCAAAAAAAATAAAAAATGCTCTCTCATTTTCTCTCTAGTCTTCTGTTTGTAAAACTCTGTGTAATATCTAGTATTAGTAATAAAAGTTTGAGTGTCTTTCTATTTTCCTAAGTGAGTGTTCTAAATCTACTAGTATCAGAGCCCAGGCGATTCTGAGGCTTTGAATTATCTATCTTATGAAGGTCAATAACTTATAAATAATAATATTAGAGCTTATCTTATCTTTTTTTGCTTCTCTTGAATCTTTTCTACTTATGTATATAATTTTAATGCTTCAGGAAGTCCTTTAAATATTCTATATGATCTGTATTTAATATTAGTAGATATATCAGTTAATCGTGAAGTAGATCAAGAAACAAAAAATATAGCAAACCTAAAAGCTAGAATATTAAGAGGTCTTTGTAATTTTTAAGGCATGTTTTCTAATTTTCAAAAACTATTAGGGTTTTTTTTGTAAATAGTTGTGTGGTCCAAAGTGGTCCCCAGGGGTTATTTAGTAATTATTAAAACTTATGGGGCTACAAGGGGTATAAGTGTAACCAAGCTGATAGTCTAGGGGGTAAAAGTGTAGTTAACCCTTTTTTTCCCAAATTTAAAATTAATATCAAAAAATTATTATACAAAATTTGGGGTCTTAACATTCATGAAAGTCGTAGGACTTAACAACTTCATCAAATCTAATGTTCCAACTATGACTAGCTTGATTTAGTCCATAGATGGACCTATACAGTTTGCATACCTTATCCTCCTAGCCTTTAGCTACAAAATCGTCTTGTTGCATTATAAACATACTTTTCTCAAGATGCCCATTGAGAAAGGAAATCTTGACATCCCATTGAGAAAGGCTTCTAGATTGTTGTTCTTATTTGTTCTGTTGTAATGGCTGAATCCCGTTTGCAGATATCTGTGCGAACGTGTATCCAGACAACTGCATTCTCCTTGTATCTTACTTGTCTATTTGAGTCATTTCATTTTGAAGAATTGTTACAGAATTTTAAAAGACGATGACATGATGAGAATGGGCTATATTGAAATGAGATGTATTGTTATATTATTTATATTGCACATAAATGGAGTTTTACATAATGACATGAAATAAGGTTAATGTGCTGTGAGTTGAGTATTGATTTAGTATCAAGAGATACTATTAAATATAGAATATACGTACTCATGAGTTGAAAGTCTCTCGATCTGCGTAGGAGTTGGTTTTTATTTTTAGTAGGTTAATAACCTACAAAGCGATGCAGGTGCTTACGATGGTATAGTGGTTTCTTTAGCTGCAGTCAAAGATACAAATGCATACGATGGAATATTTTCCCTAGCCTAGCCAAAATTCAGCTACTGAAGGATAGTATATTTTGATTGGACATCATGGTTACGAGTTAATCATACAGAGTACCTGCCCATATGTATTAGTGCGTGCATGTGTGTGTTGGTAAGTTGTGATTAGGGATGACAATGGATCGAATTGAAGTCGGATATTGCCTATACTATCCCCGAATATGTTGGGTAAAAAAAATACCTAGACTAGATGGGTATCCGTCAGGTATTTTTAATTGGTTACCATCCGCTAACCTATTAGGTAATTGGAAACCTATCCATGGCTTTCAAATATGAGATAGTTAAATCAAGAACAAAGATTAAAAAATTATTTAAATACAAAAACTTTATAAGCAATTTTATATCTTAAAAGACTAAAACATTATCTTTAAATAAAAGTTTTTAAATATTTTTTAGTTAGTAAAATTTATTATATTACTTTTATAAAAATAAAATTTTAAAAAATCTCATATTTGATCTCATCTTAAACTTCTACTATAATTAAGTTAAGAAAAAAAAGTATTTGTATCCATTTGTTACATTGAGAACCAAATTCTAAGTTTAAAATAAATTATTTAGTATCAGAATCTTGAGTTATTTATTATTAATTAAACGAACTCTGTTCTTTGAACACAATATGTGTATATAATTTAGTATCCAAATTGATGATATTATTTGTATAAATTCAAATATCCACTAATTTAGGCTAGTAATCGAATAATTTAGATGAGTAATCGGGTAATACCTAGCTATCAGATACCTAATAAATAGGTAATTGGTATGGATAATTTGGGTGGTAATCAGCCAATACCTGTTAGTACCCCCATAATTAGGGTAATCAGGACAAGTTCTGGTTATACTTGTCCGGTACACTACATTTACCATCCCCGTACTTGATCCTTACAATTATTTTATTTTTCTATCCTAACCCACTCCATTAGCTGTAAAATTTAAAATAACCGCACTTATCGGATCGAGGTTGGACAAGTAACCATTGGAGCGAGTTAAAATTGCCATATTTAGTTGTGGTGATGAGTTACGCCGTGGTGGTGAGTTACGCTATGGTGAAGAGTTGTGATGATGAGTTGAGTGATGGTGGTTGTATAATAATTTTTTTCTCATTAATATTAATGATGATGTCAACGAATAGTTGAGATTTGTTATAACGTTGTTATATTTTGCTATATACATCGATATGTATGCTGATGATTAATGGTATGATAGGGTATGTATGTATATTTTGTGGCATAGTGAGCACACATGTTTATAGTGCTTACTCCTCTATAGATTTGAATGCACGTTTCGGCTAAGGTTATTTACAGGACCTATTGGCTAGGAGACCTAGTTCTTTTATTTTTACTTTGTATTACTTTTTGTATTCTTTTGGTACCATAGAGGTGAGGTCATATTGTTTATTATTCTTTTGATCTTTGGTGAAACATATTATATATACGTATCGTGTTTGATGATATTATATTGAGTTAGGTTGAGCTCTATTTGGTTTCTTTTGGGCTATTGTGCCCAGCTAAAGCTGAGACTAAAACTTTATATTATGTTTCGACCTTTATCTATTTCGTCTTTATCTTGCTCTAGTTGTGGTATGGCTCTGTTTGAGATAGATTTTTTGTAGTTTGAACGTATGATTGCAAGTGTTTTAGTTCGTGTCCCTGTGTCATGGATTTGAGGTGTGACATAGGATTTTAAATTAATGCCTCACCCCTTTTAGGGCTCCATTCCATCATTAGTCCAAGTAGGAGTGGATTTAGGATTTTCGCTAGGGGTACAAAACGATGAGAAGAAGGTTGAGAGTTAAGTCAGCATTAGGAGTGGAGAAGAAATGAGGATATCTTTTACGGATAGGACAAATTATCATTAATCAAATAAGATATTAAATCAATGAATGTACTTTCATAATTTATTAGTTCAACTGGGATATTTTTAATAATACCCGGAAATTTACTAAGGATGTTTCTCATAATATATATAATTATATTTTATTATTTACGTACTATATTTACTGATATTATATATATATAAGTATATAATAGTGTGGTAGGAAAATGCACCTTATTTTATTTTTTTATGTTTAACAATCCTAAATTTTAATTTTTTTTAAAATTTTAAGTTAATATTAATTTTATAATAAAATTAAATTATTAAAATATTTTAATAAATTTACCTTCAAAATTAAAAGGGGCCACTTGCTCCCTTGCTTCAATGTGGAATCTTTGCCCGTGAGTCTAAGATTGGATTGTTCAGATACCAATTAACACAACTCCACTCTAAGAAACAGTGGCACTGAGTATGCTATTCAATCAATTGGCAAATCCACAGGCTAGCTATTTCTCCATCTGTCCAATTGGCACAATCGTGTGTTTGGAGTGATAAAAAATAAAATAAAATGAGATAAATTGTGAATTTATAATTTATATAATAAGATAAAAAAATAAATAATTTTTAGAAATTTTTAAAAATTTATAACAAATTAAACGAAATGGAAATAGAGATTTATAGACCAATAAATTTACTCCCAATTGCTTTTGGTGCAATATAGAAATTCAAATAGAAGACGACAATTTTCTCCATGTTCAAATTGGGTCCCTTGGCCATGTGAAGCTATTGGTGTCTTTCGAATTCTAGTGAAGTGATTGTACATCGCAGTTCAATTTTTCAAGTCACACTCAATCTGTCGTACAAAAAAGAAGATTTTATTTTGGGCAAATTATATTTGCCTTCCTTTAATATTTATAATTATAATTAACACTTACAATGTTTAAAAATTATACTTATTTCTCTTATTTTAAAATGTTATTAATATTGACCCCCTTTCAATAAAATCAACCGTCGAAACTTAATAGAAAATATTTAAATAATTAAGATTTTAGATTTTTTCTTATTTTATCCCTTATTCTCTTATGTTTTAGTCAATTTTTTTTTTACAAAAATTCTAAAAAATAAATAAAAACAAATAGTTTTTGAGAATTTTTGTAAAGAAAATTGACAAGATGTGAGAAAAGTAGAGGTAAAATAAGAAAAATACCTAAAATTTTGATTAGTTTGACATTTTATATTAAATTTTGATGACTGATCTTATCAAAAGAAGTTTAATTTTAACAGCATTTCAAAATAATAGAAACGTGTAGTTTTTAAATGTTGTGAGCTTTAAGTGTAATTATCTAGATATTAAAAAGAGATAAATGTAATTTATCCTTTTATTTTTATTCTCTTTGATATATATTTAATTTTATTATTTTATTTTAAACATATTTCACAATTATTCATTTTTTTCATCTTTGCCGCTTCGTCAAACTTATCATCTTCCTATCATTTTATGCATCTTAAAAATTCATTAATTCTACTCCTTTTTATTTTCCTACAAAAAATAAAAGCAATTACAATAATAATATAATTATTCATGAATATACTAAAAGAATAATTATATAATTATTTTAACTATCGATAACAAACTATAGGCAATTACATAGTCTTTAATTTTTATTTTTTTTTATTTTTCTATCCTTTTTGATTGCCAATGATAATTTTACTTGGTAGCCGCGTATTTTTTCTTTCACTTTCTTATTCTTGTTTTCGAAAAATAAATAAAGACTCAACACTCATTCGTTTAATTTTGTTTATAAATTTAAATTAAAAATAATATTAAATTAAAGTTTAAAAAATGTGTTCAGTAATTAATTTATTTTATTTTTAATACTAAGTAGATTTTGAACATTGACATTAATATGCTAAATTACGTCAATATCAAGTCAATTTTACTTGCAATCGTTCTTACCAAGCCTTGTAATTATTTTGTATTCAAAAGATATTATAATACTAAAAACTTATCTTCTCCCATTTAGTTTCAAAATATCCGAATATTTATTTTAATTTTTAACAAATGAATATAAAAATTAAGATTATTTTATTTATATTTAGTTTTTGACTTTCTAACTTTATTTTATAAATTATATATATAATTGTTTCGTACGAATATCAATTATTTTTTCTTCTTAAAAATTAATTAGGCAAGCAATTTGATCAATTACTTCTTTTGATTAATTAGCTCAATAAAATGAGTGTAAATACATTATTTTATTTTTCAATAATAAACTAGGACTTTGCAAAATCAAATAATTGGTGTCTAATTTATGTTAAAAGGTAAATATTTTCGTTTAATTTTATACGCTTTCTCTAAAATCAGCACTATATAATATTCATAATAAGTTCTATTGAAATTTAAATAATAGGGACCTTGTGTGCAACTAGGCAAATAGTATATCATTAATATCAATATTTAAAATTTACCCACCAACTATTGAAAATAAAATAAAATGAATTAATTATCAAGCATGCTTTTTAAAGTTTATATTAAAATTAATTTTTATAATATAATATTATGTTAGATGAATATTGAGTCTATATTTATATTGAATTTCATTTATTACCTTTAATTTTATTTTCAAAAAAAAAAAGAGAAAAAATTAGAAGAAGAAGAGCATTGCTTCTATGTAAAAATTATATTGTGTAATAAATGGTAGAAAATTAAATAAAAGAAAATCTGAATTATACTTAACAATAATTTATTAAGCATACCTAAAATAAATATGGAAATATTTTCAAGTGCATCAAATAAGTAATTAGACTATTTTTAGTATTTTTTGTTTTCTAACAAATGAAAAAAAAAATAGAGCAACAATAAAGAATTCTTGCATGGAATGATTTGTAATGTTATAGAGAGGGGGTAAAAATGAGAGAAAAATAGTAATTTTAAAAGTATAATTTGTAAAATTTCTAGAGAAGGAACAACAAAGAAAATACGGTATCTTTAAAACTAAAAGGGTAAAATCAAATATATATTAAATTAAAAGAACAAAAACAAAGCTTTCTATATATAAAATAGGCAAAGGTCCTCTTCACTTCTGTTACTTTTGTTTTAGTTTAATTGCGAGGGACCAATGGCCAAGGCTCTCCTCTCTTCAATGCATGCTTAGGCATAAAGGGTCAAAAGGGAGTAAAAAAATAATGACCAAATTGATAAAAGAGAATGAAATAAAATTCACCACGATTTTCATGCTTTTAATTTATTATCTCATTATATATATTTATTTAAAATATTATTTTGTATTTATTAAAACGTAATATTATTTGAGAGAATAAAATAAAATAATATTTGATTAACTAATTTATTTAATTTCATTCTATTCTCTTAATTATATCAAGCGAGAAATTAAGAGTTTAGAGAAATCATTATTTTAGTGTTCATACTCCCGTATTACAGGGGCCATTGAAGGAAAAATAGAAAGACAGCTTTAGTGAACGTAGTTAATGAGGTAACATACTAAAAGGTAACGAGAGAGGAAGTTGTCTAACAATTTTTTCGGTTGACCCGGTCAATCAGGGTTTATTTAGGTTGGTTTAATTTTTGTAGTTCTTGGCTGATTAGGGTTATAGAGTGGGTTTCACCTAATACTCACCTATAAGGTAGAGGCTACGGATTTTCTCGTATCAGGAGAGATAGAAAGAAAAAAAAAAAAAAAAACTTAAAAAGGGAAACGATATAATTTTAGACTTTTTTTTCACCGAAGTGAAGGATCAATAATGATGATATGACAATCCTATTATAATACAAAAGAATACTTTAATGTGTTATTTTTCTAAAAGTAACACATCCACACTGCTTTGTTTGATTTAATAATATTTCAGTTTGTGATATATTGCATAGCACTGTAATCACATAAATTTTTTTATTATGAAAAACTAGAATGGTACACATTCTTTGTTATGGTAAATTGGATTTGTTGTGATAAATTGGGTATTGTTATTAACCTGACACTATGTTTGAAATGACAAATTTAATAGAATATGATTTTATTTAATAAGAATTTTTACTAATTTTTATATTTGTAATCAAAGTAAAATTTTATGTATTGAATTTGATTTTAGAATTTTTATATGATTTAAGATCTAATCCAAAATAATATACTTTGATGAGAATTCATCATTATCCTAATCTATCTAAATAAAGGAACAAGTTTACTCCCATATACTATATTTATTTTATTTTTTTATTAGCATGATTAAATTTAATATTTTCTCTTAAATCAATTAATTTCAATTCTTAAATTTAAACACTTATTTCAAATATAAAATTTTATTTATCAAATTAAATTAAATTAATTTTTAGAAAGAAATGCTTTCAAATATAGCGTTAAAGATAGATGAGATTGAAATCAGATACACCGACAATGATTCGAGTATCTTACTTGCAATATTTGCTCCCCTGTGTGATCTCCTTATACGAATATTTTCTTTGCAACCTCAATTTGCGGAGGACCCATAACCCATCTCTCTCCTATCTTGCTGTCTACCATCTCTCTATTGGCTCTGGGTCCATCTCTCTAGGATGCAATGTACCTTCACAATAACTACCATTTCTCCCATCATTCAAGATTTGAATTGCCAACAACCCTTAATCCTATCGATTCATCAATCTATATATGGGACTTGTTAATATATAGTCATTGTCACATTGAGATTTTATACGTGTTGAGTCATTTCCTTCCCCTATCAACATCACTGCATTTGAAATTGATATACATTTCTTCTTCCAAAGCTTGAGCTGTGTTATATATATATATATATTTGTTTCTTTTCTATTCTTTTTGTTCAAGAAAAACTTTTAGGTCATGTAACCACCAACCTGAGCTTTTCTATGTGACGAGTCACCTAGAAGTTCGAGGACAGAAAAGTTAGAGCTGCCAGGCGTTGATTCTCGATGATTTTGAAACTGCTTCAAAGTTAAAAACCTCACCCATTTTTAATATGATTTATGAGTGCGCCACACACAAGATGTTCAAAAGAGACATTATATATTGTTGTTTGAAAGTTCCAGTCACCGAAAATCACTTTTGCGATCTAATGTAATGAATTAAAACAAGAACACAAAACGAAAAGTATAGAGGTTTACGTAGTTCGGTAATTTGCATACGTCTATAGGAAGAGGATTTAATTTTCAATTATCAAGTAACTCCACAAATGGAGTTGGAGAAATGCAAGATGTTATAGATAAAATCCGTAAAACCTTAACCCCTTGAAAACCCTAATTCAACTCATACTCTAGTATACAATAAAACTCATGTATATAGGTGCAATATAACTAACCCAAACGGGCTTTCGTAAAACCTTAATTTAAAATTGATCCATGTTGCTCGCTAGGACTAGATTCTCAGCGAGCTACACCGCTACTGCTTTTGTTAGTAGTATTGTTAGCGAACCCAATGAATCTACCATAGAGATATCCTTGAGTTATACACCTCTAAACTATAGGTCAAACCCCGTAATCCCCCAACGTCCTGTATGTTCCTTTTGAGTAATGAGCCACACTCCAACAATCTCCACTTTGGCGAATACTCTCCCCTTAGGAAATTGCATACTGCAAACTCTATCTCGAATACTCATAGGTTGGAATCATCTCCCATCTAACAACTAAATACATGAATCAAGTCCAACCAATGCTTGAACTTATTTTGTGGTAAGAGACTTCATAACATATTTGCGGTATTCTCTGATGTGTGAATGTTTTTCAGATTGACTTTACTCGAACCAATCAACTCGATAATCTTGTGAAACCTCTCATCAATGTGTTCGGTCATCACATGATAAACATGGTGCTTTGTTAAATAAATGGTACTCTGACTATCATAATTCAACTGAATGCTATCTTGCTGTATACCCAGTTCTCTGACCAATCCTCTAAACCACAGTGCTTCCTTAGCAGCTTTAGTCACTGCCATATACTCTGCTTCAGTGGTAGATAATGCAACAAAAGATTGTAATATAGATCTCCAACAAACTGGTCCTTTTGCAAGTGTAAACACGTACTTTGTCACATACCTTTTATCATCCACATTCCCTACATAGTCAAAATCAACATAGCCTACAACTGAAATTTCCTCTTTCTACCTAGTAAAAAGAATCCCGCAATCTACTGTACCCTTTAGGTATTTGAAAATTCGCTTCACTGCTTTCTAATATTTTCTGCCTGGTTTTGTCGTGTATTTGCTAGCTATACTCATTGCTTGAGCTAGGTTTGGTCTAGTACATACTATGGCATATATAAAACAACCCACTACACTGGTGTAAGACACCTTTGACATGTTAGCAATTTCTTCCTGTGTCTCTAGATATTATCTGGCTGATAACTCAAAATGACTTGCGAGTAGTGTGCTTACCGATTTTGCATCTTGCATGCTAAACTTTTCTAGCACTTTCCCAATATAATTCTTCTGAGACACCTAAAGTTTACCAGCTTGTTTGTCTTTACAGATCTCCATTCCAAGTATTTTCTTTACAGCATCCAAATCTTTTATGTCAAACTCCTTGCTCAACATGGAATTTAACCTGTGGACCTCCACCATATTCTTTGCAACAATTAAAATGTCATCCACATAAAGCAGTAGAAAAATGTATAAACCATCCTCAAGACATTTCAAATAAACACAACAATCATACTCACATCGTGTATTGCCAATCTAAAGCAGATAGGTGTCAAACCTTTTATACTATTGCTGTGGAGATTGCTTTAACCCATATAGGAATTTCTTTAACCTACAGACTAGATGTTCTGTGCCCGATTGCTCAAATCCTTTAGGTTCATCTATGTAAATGTCCACCTCCAAATCACCACGAGGAAAGCTGTCTTCACATCAAGCTGTTCCAACTCCAAGTGATAATGTGCTATAAGAGTCAAAACTGTCTTGATAGAGTATGTCTAACAATGGGGAAAAGACCTCATCATAGTCAAATCCCTTTCTCTGTGAGTGCCCTTTTGCCATCAACCGTGCCTTGAACTGTTCACCCTCATTCTCTAAAATTGCTTCATTCTTTCTGCAAACCAACTTGTAACTGATTAATTTCTTCCCCTTAGGTAAGTTCACTAAATCCTAAGTCTTGTTTTTGTGTATTGATTCTAACATTTCCATCATGACTTCCATCCATCTATTGCTTTCAAAATTACTTATCGCATCTTGAAAACTAAACAGACCCCCACAACTAGTCACCAATGCATAAGCCACAAGATCCTCAAAACCATACTTGATTAGTGGTTTTGTCTGCGTCTAGACCTGTCGATAGTTATGTTATAAGGTAACTGATCTATCTCCTCCTGTAGATGACCATTCACTTTCTCTGAACTGTTCAACTCCACCTCCACAACCTACTTTCTACTACTTTTTTAATTTGCTTTCTACTCTTCTTTCAAAGCTCTCAGCATGTCTGACTCATCAAATACTACATCCTTGCTGATCACAACTTTTTTACTCACAGAATCCCACAACTTGTACCCCTTCACACCTTTCTTGAAGCCAAGAAAAATGCATGTTTTGGATTTGGGATCCAACTTGGGCCTTTCATCACTAGGAATATGAACATAAAAATAACATCCAAAAATTTTTATTATAGAATAATCTACCTCTTTCCCTATCTACGCCTCCTCTATGACTTTTCCATCCAATGCGGAATTAGGTGATTTATTATGATATAGCAAAACATATTCAAAGCCTCTACCTAGAAATTCTTAAGAAGCCTTGCATTTAATCTCACACGCCTTACTTTTTTTACAATAGTCCTATTCATCCTTTCTGCTATCTCATTTTGCCGTATTGTCTTTTTCACTGTGAAGTGTCTCTTGATCCATACTCCTTGTAGAACTTTAGGAATGCCATTTCTTTGTACTCCAAACCATTGTCTGCTCTCAAGCACTTGACTTGCCTTTCAGTCTTGTTTTCTGCTTCAGATTTCCATAACTTAAACTTCTCAAAAGTTTTAGACTTGTGCTTTATAAAGTAAACCCAAACCTTTCTTGAGTCGTCATTAATAAATGTTAAGAAATACACTGATATATCGTATAAAGCAACTCTAGTCAGCCCCCAGACATCAAAGTGTACATAGGTAAGAATACGCTCTATCTTGTGAATAACAGTCTTGAATTGAACTTTACACTATTTCCTAAGCACACAAAATTTGTAGAAATCTAACTTGTAAGATTTTGCACTTTTTATTAAGTCCCTTTTGTGCGGCTCTACCATGCTTCTCTCACTTATATGCACTAGCCGCATATGCTGGAAGAGTCTCATAATTCTTTGAGCTAGAATTTTACCTACATGTACTCTAGCTACAACTATACTCTCCAACAGCTTGTAGATATTTCCTTCAATTTTTTGACCCTTCATGACAATCATAAAACCTTTTGTGACCCTCAAAACTCCACCTTTAGACTTGTACATATAGCAATTTAAGTCTAAGGTTCCTAATGAAATTAGATTTTTCCTTAAATCAGGAATATGTTGGACATCACCAAAGTTCTAATAACACCATCACAAGTCTTAATCTTGATTGTGCCAATGTTGATGACTCTACAAGAAGCGTCATTCCCTATTAAAACTGAGCCACAATTAATTGACCTACAGATGTGAAACCAATCTTTACGAGGACACATATGATAGGAGCATGTCGAATCTAGGATCCAAGAGTCTGTGAAGTGATCTGAAATAGATGAAACTAAAAGCAACTCATCACTACCATTAGATTCCTCTGATGCAAGTTTTTTAGGATTAGATGGTTCCTCTTATTTTCTTCCATCCTCTCTTCCCTTGTTCTTCTTTGGACAATCCTTCTTCTAATACCCCTTTTTGTGACAATTGAAAAAATTTTCATCTCTATTCTTGGATTTTTACCTGTTACCATTTTTTCCTGCAGACCTACCATTCTTGTTGGCGGCCGGACCTCTTTCTTGGCTTTTTCCATGATCTTGATTACCCTTTACCATCAACCCCTCCCCTTGAGAGCTTTCAGTGACATTCTACTTTCGCTGATAATATGTCAAGAGGGTAGTAGTAATCTTCTCTATTTCTAGAGTTTCTTTACCTTACATCAGAGTTGTAACTATGTGATCATAAGATGCCAACAGGGACATTAATAGTATTAGTTCTTTGTCTTCCTCCTCAAATTTCACATGAATCCTTAATGAATCACTAATAATTTGATTAAACAGATTAATATGTTGAGCAAGATTTGAACCCTTTGCCATCTTCAACCCATATAGTTTCTATTTCAAGAAAAACTTGTTCTTCAGGGATTTAGACATATACTTGCTCTCGAGTTTCAACCATGTACCTACTGAAAATTCCTCATCCATGACTTGATATAAAATCTCGTCAGCTAAGCACAACGATATTGTACTCACAACTTTTAGCTGAAGTTCTTCCCAATCATCATTGGATACTTTCCCTAGCTTCATCTTGTGCAGTACCTTTATAAACCCCTGTTGAACCAACACATCCTTCACTCATCTCTGCTATACCCTAAAGTTCCCAGTTTCGTCAAACTTCATAACTTTGAACAAATTGGAAGACAAGTTCATTGCCATTGTAGACCTGTAGCTCTAATACTATTTTGTTGTTTGAAAATTCTAGTCACGAAAACCATGGATCACTTTTGCATCTAATGCAATGAATCAAAACAAGGAACACACAACGAAAAGTACAAAGGTTTATGTGATTCTGCAATTTGCCTACGTCCACGGGCTGAGGATCTAGTTTCCAATTATTAAGTAACTCCACAAATGAAGCTGGAGAAATACAATAAGTTATAGAGAGAATCCATAAAATCTTAGCCCCTTAAAAACCTTAATTCAACTCATACTTTGGTATACAATAAAACTTATATATATAGCTGCAATGTAATTGACCGAAATAGGTTTTCGTAAAGCCCTAATTTAAAACTAGTCCATGTCGCTTGTTAGGGCCAGACTCCAAGTGAGCTCGCAGCGAGCTAATTGCTCTAATTGCACCACTACTGCTTTTGCTAGTGATTTCGCCTGCGAACCCAATAAACTTGCCACGAAATACCCTAAAACTGTACACCTTTGCATAATCCCCCACTCTCCTGTGTGTTCCTTGTAAGTAATGAGCCACACTCTAACATATATATTGAAACATTTGCAATTAAGTATGTAACTATAATCCTAAAGAAATAGATAATTGTATACATGCATATATAGTTTAAACCATTATGTTTATGTTATACAAGTGCCATATATATATATTTTGCATGTGTACATCATGCAAGCACCAAGGATATTGAGTTCACCTTCAATTCGAGGTAGAAAGTTATAAGGTCACAACATATATATGTATATATATATGCATGGCTAAAGGAGGTGATAGAACCAAACGTTTGGTCAAATAGGCCATGCTGAAGGAAAGTAAGAAAGCTCTCCATATCCTTCTCCTTGCATCCCTTGTGCCACGTATCCACTTGTCCCCTACAAATTAAATAAACCAGTCCACCTACATTACTCTCACTAGTTTTAATTAGTTTCAATTGAGGCAATAAATAAGCTCGAACATATTTTGTAGGCCATGATCTTAATATATATATATATATATATATGAACTCATTCTCATATATATTGACTGGGGAAGAAAATAGACACGGATTGTTTAGAACGTGATCAAGTACTTGAGAAGATGGACAGCACCTGCGTCGTATCCATTGTGTCCATCTCTGAGTTGAAATCATAGAATAAACTTGCTGCTGAAAGCTTCATTGACAGAAACTGAGAGAGAGAGAGAGAGAGAGAGAGAGAGAGAGAGAGAGAGAGGTTCATTTTAAATTTCATAGGTAGCTAGCACGGCTCATGAGATTGCCTAGTGATTTAAACTAACCTCAATTTGATTCTGCAAAGAACGAACATAGTCAATTATGACGTCCAACATTACTGCCATTCCCATTGTCTGCAAATCCATCATAGGTAACAGCGATTAATAAGAGGAAGAGAAGAGGAAGAGACGAGGGATGATGATCACTGGCTAGCTAGTTTCATACCTTATAACATCCTGGAACCAGGTCTTGCAAGCATCTCAACTTCTTGTTTATTTTCTCTCGCCTTGACTATCGTTTCACGACAAAGGAAAAATTCTTACATCACAAAGCCAATACATAATTCTGAGGTTTTCTTGGTACATCCACAAGGGACTATCTTTGGTCTCCAAGTGGTTCATAGATATCATTTTACATTAATTTCTCATTCAGAAATAATTGGATCCGAGAGAATGGTATGTACAACTGCTTGTATATGTATATATATGTATTTTATATTATTGATGTTTCAAATATTTTGAATTGAAGAAAGCTTATTATAAACTAACCCTTTCAGCCAAACTGTGACCATCAGTTGCTTGTCCTCTCTTTGCTCTCACATGAATAACCTCCCTCGGCTTCTTGGCTTCCTTCTTATCATTTCTCTTCCTCTTTCTTGTACCAAGGTCCTGCAAATAGGACAGGAAAAACAATCGATGGGAAAGCAAATAGATATAGCTTACCAATATATATGTATCTATATATATATGTATGGATGTCTGAAAATTACATAAGTTGTCTCGGTATTGTTATGATCTGCCACCAACCCAATTCCAGATGCGGCTGATGGAAAGAAATGAGTGACTGGAGTATAAAATGGACCATCAGAAGGATCTAAACATCTCCGAGTATTATCAACTAAATTCATAGGAAACTCTGGGTGTTGATGATCCAAAAAACCGCCATTGGGTAAAGCTGCAAGTCCCTGGACATAATTAGAGTTGAGGTTACTCTCTAATGCACTCAGGCTGTTTAGCAGTTCCCTGTTTGAGTTCATGTATGAGAAAGGAGGTTTGAGGTTTAGGGACTCTCCGTTCAACTGTTCCATGAGGGACTGATCAGCTAGCCGGAAGGACCAGAAGATAGCTATAGATTGAAAGGCTAGCGAAGATATATAGTTGGGTTAAGACTTTCAACTTTATAAAATAGTTTAACCGGATAAAATCGGGGGGCCATGTGGAAATTCCAGTTCATGTGGCTGTGATTCGTCAATGGGTTCGGTTTGATGTAATGATAAAATTGGACCAGTAAAGGTATAACTCTCCGGATTTTCGCAATTTAAAAGTTTAGTGTCACTTTAGCATTGATTAATGGGAGGGTGGCCTCGTTGCACTTCACAAATATGTTTTTACCCTATATTTTATTTTTTATTAAATAAAATTATACAACTATTTCATTGTTCTAATTAAATATATTGTACAATTTAATATCATAAATACTCTCTACCAGAGTGTGTGTAATTATACAATTTTATTTAATAAAAGAGTAAAATGAAATGCAAGAATATGGAGTGCAAATAGATACAAGCTTAATGGGATTGAGAAAATAATTTTTTTTTTAAAGGTTAAGTTATGTGGCATGATTATTAAGTTGAGTACATGATAACAAATTAAAATCAAAGTTATTAATTTTTGTCTCAAACTCATTAAAATAAATAATTTGAATAAATATTTTATTATATGAAAATAATTTTATAATGACTCATCTTAAATAATTATAATAAATATAGTTACAAAGAAAATACCTATATGTCATGTATAAAACAAATGAATATTGGTAGTCTGCACCCAAAGTTCTTTAAATAGCAACAGTACTTTTAACGGATGAATGAGCAACTAACGCCACTAGTTTGACTATGTGGCATAGTAGAGATGCAATAATTAAGAATTATTTAAAAAAAAAAAACACAGTAAATAATAGGAATAGTTGACATTTCAATAATTAAAATAAAAAAATCATTTTATTTGGTGTTACGTATACTTTCAAAGTGATCTTGTTTAACTCTTGTCGAGTTTACTCGTTCAATCATCATTCCTAACTTATTATCTAACATCATCATTAGGAACTAGCACATTCATAGATATGGTAGCATATATGCCAGTCCACCAACCCAACCCAACAGCAAGCATAGCGTATTCTCGAGTACCACTGACCATGTTCATACACTAAAGATTACTAACTGCCTCAAAATATTACAATTAAAATTCTTCATAGCACAAGAGTATGCAGTATAGTTTTAACTTGGTGATATTGAGATCAAATTATCAGGGAATCTACATAAATTAAGTCCTACAGTTTTTCTAGGTAAAACTCTCTATTGATTTTTAACATAAAAAAAAATAAATAAATAGATGGGTTTGAAGGTGGAGATGATTGATTCAGACATTAAGGCATACAAATAAGAAAGGAAACTACGAAAGTAAAAGCTAAATACAACCCTAAATTTATTCTACTCTACTCTAGCAACAATAAATTTTGAATTAAATCACAATGCAAGCAATAGAATTAAATCACATCATGAGATTCATGAATAATATCATCATATAAATTGAACTATATGTAAGGAAGTATCATGATTAATCAATGAAACATTTACTATCTTGATATGTCATGAGTTAAATCTTTGTTATGTAAGAAAAAGGCTAAGGCTATCATTATCAAATCCTAATTAAAACAATAGAAGGTTAAGTTGGACTTGATCCTTGCTTGCTTGATTCCAATGTTATTTAATATTGGCTCGACTCCAAGTGCAAGTTGTCTATTGAAGCACTATAATCGGTATATAAGTACCAGATCATGTCCACAGAGAGCCTTAAGCAAAAATCAGTGAATAAATAATTTTTAGAAAAGTTATAGACAAAACTTGGCCTCACAATGAATAGTAGAGATTGAATTGGTTTTAGAAATGGTGGTTTGAGCAAAACTTTTTGATAAAGTAAATTAAAGGTGGTCTTGGATCCAAAACAAGCTTATAGTGATTTACATAAAATTCCAAAGAATTCAATTATTCAACTACACCTCAAAAAGGGTAGGTCGGAAGATATTTCTATATAAAACGAATTTGGAACAATTTAGATTTGAATTGAACAAGAATTTAAGTACAAGATCTAATTAAGATTTCAATTGAACACCTTATATGCATAATCTATAGATCTTACATATGAAATCTAAAATTAGCAACTATCATACAATTTTCATAGAGATGCATAATAATTCTATGTAAAATTTCATAGGCAAAAACTATAAACTATAAAAATTTAGAATTCAATTGAAATCCCAACCCAAAATCAAGATTGAATTCAAATCAAACATAAATTGATCCTTGAACACATGAAAATTTAACATTAAGCTCATTACCTTGGAATATATGTAAATCAACTATGAGACTTGCCTTGAATCCAAGAAAATGATCTAATCACACGTAATGAAATTGAGATTACTTGAAAATGAAGAAAAGAGATTCATAATTTGAAACATAGATACAAAATTCAGGAGAAAATGTGAATTGAACTACTTTCTCTCTCTATAAAAATGAAATTTGAAAACTGTAATATATATAATGAAGAACTCTCCCAAACAACCTCACTCTTATCTATATGTAATACAATTCAAATGTACTTAATTGCCCTTTCACAACAAGCTTTTTGAAGGTTGGTTTGAATAAATGTTCGAACAAGATGGTGGTTCGAACCAATTTCTAAGGACTTAGTCATTTTTGCTCCAGTTGGACCTTGCTTGGCTTTTGTTGATCAAACCAATGTTAGAACAAGGGCCGGTTCGAACCAATGTTTGAGCGAAACTTCCACAGAATTTTTCCTTACCTCCAGATGTTTTTGCCCTTCTGTTGATCGAACAATAGTTTGAACCAAATGTGGTTCAAATAAAGGTTCAAACAACTTTTCCTTAGTCAATTTTTTTACCTTTTTGCCTGCACCAGGTTCTATTGTTCTAACCATAGTTCGAACAGCGTGTGGTTCGAATAAGGGTTCGAACCACTTTTCCTCATGCTTAGCCAGTTCTACTGTTGTTTTATCTGTTATGCCTTCTGTGGTTAGAACAAATGTTCGAACAAATTGTAATTCAAATAAGTGTTTGAACCACTTTCTTGATTTCCTCTATTTTGGTCCAATTCTGTTATTTTCCTTCCAAACACCGGTAATTCATAAGAAATCCTCATTTTTGCATTAAAACTCATTTTTTTCATCTTTTTAAAATATAAATTCACCTAACAATCCACAGTTTAAGGTTTATGATTGTACTTTTCATAGTATAATCACACCCTCCCCAACTTGAGATTTGCTAGACGCAAGCAAATTAGCTCAACAAAAAGTCACTTTTCAGTACTCAACCTAATTCAAAGTTGCACATAATATTTTAATGTAAATTCTTTTGAATTTCCTAGTTCAACTCCTTAAAACAATCAAAAGTTAACATGGAAACTTCATAAATGCAACACTCTATTCATTGTATGGTTTTGAAATATGAAATCAATTCCTCATGCTCATAATCCTTCATTAGAACATAAATCTAACTCAATCGTGCACACAAGTTCTCTTAAGTCTTGACTTCAATCCTCACAAGGCAAACTCTCTTCAATAAAATGAGAACTGGGTAACACATTCTTGGAAGATTCTTTCATAAAGAGTAAATGTAAAGCAAATTCTAGTAAAAATCTTCCTTACGTCAAAAACGATAAAATTCAATGAATTTTTGACTTGGCATAGCTCTATGGAAGGAATAATCCATAACAGCAAGAATCTTGAACTATTTCACATTAAGAACTTCAATTTCAACTCATTTGACACCTTAGATCTGTTAGGTCTTTATTAGGTTGTAACGGGGCTAGGGGGTTAGAAGTGAGACCAAAGAAGAGAAGGGATATTCAAAGAAGTGCCTTAGTTGCATAGACTTTATCCTTTTCTTCTCAATCTCACTCCATTTTTTTCTTTCTCCCTTTCCCCCCCGTTTTCTAACATTCTTGGATCAATATTTGAGAAGATGCCCTGTTTGCCCAACCAATATGCATAATTTTTTTTTTACTTGAAAATGAAACACATATCCTTGTATCACTCTCCTTTTCCCTTCCTTACTTCTTATCAACCTCCATTTTCTTGAAATCCCCACTACCTTTTTTCTTGCTCACTTTACCTCTTTTAAACTTATGCACTACTAAGGCACTTTGGTGGGTTACTAATATCTTATAAAGGTTAGGGTATTATTCAAGGCTCCAAAATAATTATGCATTTACGGCTTAACATGGCTCTTAGGGAAAATTTAACAAGAAGAAAAGGTCAATAAGGCTCAACAGATTCAAGGATGGCCTACTTCGCTTCCAAGGGTTCATTTGAGTTTACACATCCATTCTAATGTTCATAATCCAAGTTGATGGGTTTCTCATGCTATGGATTCAAAACAAGTATTTAGAGCTACTAAAAAAATATAGATGTGAAGAACATGTAAGATTTATTTCAATCACTCAACAAAGAAAACTAAAGGCTCAAATCTCAAAAGGTTAGTCTCCACTTATTAGAGAATGAATGCATACATTTCTTGAGTTAAACTTATGTTCCATGAATTCATACTCACACAATTCCTTAATTCATAATTCAATTCCAAACAACTTCAACAGTGTCAAAATTAACGTTCAATGCTCAAAGGATAATCGCAAGGAATTCTAAAAAATTAACATTAATCAATCATGTACACACTTTAATCAAGTTATGAAATGAAAAGATGCTTCATTTCATACATTTCCAATTCAAGTTTAATAGGATTTCACATTCAGCTTTTACAGCAAAACATATCATCAATTGCAGTTCAAAAGTTCAACAAAAGTAAAAAATTCTCAAAAAGCAAAACAAAAACTATCTATAACCAAAAAAGACTACAACTTCCTAAGTTGGTGACTAAACAAAGCAATTCCTATTCTCTAAGTATTGAGAAAAGGGTCATCGGAAGGCATTGATGAAGTTCCAACATCAGCAGAAGGTACTAGAATCTCCAGCTTGGCTTCTAAAGCCGTAATTCTCTTTCTTTGGCTCTGTAGCTCTTGTTTGATGAAGTACTAAGCATCCTTGATCTCTCCAAACTTGACATTCACCTCATCCCACTATACATACATCTTTTCCATGAATTCTTCAGTTGTAGTTCCTTTTTTCCCTTTCCTATGACTTGCACTCCTTTCACAAGAAGAAGCAATGATGAATCCTAATGGTTTTGCCACTTGTTCTCCTAGTTCAGAGATCACCTTCCTCTTATAGACATACTTCGTGATGAACCCAACAAATGGCAACCCACTAACTCACTTCCTTATCTTTGAAACTTCAGTTATATTCTCCCAAATTAACTGGCCCAACTCCACCTTCAAACTCGCATCAATAGCATATAACAAAAGTCCTCTTTCATAGCTAATCTCAATAGTATTCAAGACTAGATTGAGTTATGAGCATGCTAAGAAATGCAATGAATTGAACTAAGGACTTAGTCTATTCTTTGCCAACTTCTTCTTATGCCCCCATCCTGTATTTGGTTTTCTAATCAAAACTTTAGCTAAGGAATCCTTGTCTATAACACTTCTTCTTCTGAAAATGGAAACTGAGGGTGCTTCTCCTCTTTTAACCCAAAGAACTTCCTAATATCTTTAGGATATATTTTGAAATGTACTCCTTGGACTTTAGTTACAAGACAATCTTTCCCTTCATATTTTGTATCCACAATGTTGGCATAGAACTCCTAAACAATAGGGACCACAGCTACACAGCTAAATTGGGCCCATTTCTCCCAACCTCCTGTTTCAAAGTTTGCTTCAACTTGAATTCATATGTTTGGAAATGGCTTAAGTTCATTCCCCTCTCCACTATCACTGATCTCTTACTCTAATACTTATACCAAAATCTCTCTGGGCTGTGCCACTTGAGAACCAAAAATCATCATAGGGTTCATCTTCACCCTCTTCTTCATTTTGCTCTTCATTTCCTCCCTTATTCCTCTCATTCAATTCTTCAACCACCTGTGTAATGGTTTCAATGGTAGTATCTAGTTAGGTTTTAGCTTGATTGTCTGGCTCAGCATTTGGAGGTTAGGGGTTGGCTTTAGGTTGATTAGTAGATGGGTGATGGGTGGTTTGATGTGTTGTTAATGGAGAAAGAACAGGTTGAATTCTAATTTGTGATTGGTTATGGGGTTGCACTACAGGTTGAAGTTGAGTTTCCATCGGTGAATGAGCAGAAGGTTGAATATCAATGCGTTTAGTTGTGGCTTGAGGTTCACTTTGAATTTTTGCCCTCTTTATGGTGGATTCTAAAGCTTCCTTGGGGTTAGAACTACTTCCCCTATACTTCTTCTTCTTCTCATACACTTTTTCAGGTGGGTTTATTTCTATACACTCTATCAAATTCTAAAAGCTTGCAACAATTTCCACACCCAGTAGTTCCCTAATTCACTGGTTAAAAATTTATCAAAACAAAAAATGAAACCCTACCTCAATTCGCAATTCAGTGTCGAGCCTGAACTTCCACAAATCCAAAATTCCAACTACTATCTAAGCTAAATTGATGTTTGAAAATGCCACTTGATGAAAGTTTCCAATCAAAATAACATCTAGAATTGAGAGCTTCCAATTGTGAACCAAATGCTCGTACTAGTGTTAGAACCACGACAGAAATAAACCCCCGAATTTTTTAAGTCTCCAATTTATAGGCTATCAAAAATATCCCCCAAGGTTCGGGTAGGGGTTCAAACAGCTGTATGGTTTGAATAAGAGTTCAAACCGACAGGATTTTCTAACTTTGTTAAAATAGGCGTTCAAACCAAAACATATAAATAATTCTGTATCAGTTTAGCTTCAGCTCTGTATTCTACCTTCTCTTAACAAAGTTCATAAGAACTGAATTGAATTGTCACCAAAACTAAGACTCTCTAAAACCACTATTTGCTCAAAAATTTTAACTAAAAAGACATAACTTCCTAAAATTAACAAAAAATTTTCAAAATTTATTGATTTTTCCAAAATTTTTTAAAGATCTTTTTAAACACTCACAACCAGGGTAAATCAAACTATGTATCATCAATCCATTACGCAATTCATAATCATGAATATGGTTGCCTTCCCCCCTGACTTAAACTTAACAATCTTCGCAATGTAGATATATGTAATCAAATCACAGTAAATGTTGGAAGGAAGTTACCTTAATCAATCAAACCCCTGCAAAAGTACCTGAATTGATACACACAATTGACATCACCTAAAGTTAAATCTCCTTCTTTACTTCCTCCTAACTTAGATGGCACTGTCAATCTGAAATTATCAAGCTCACAAAGATTGTTAGGAAAGCAATAAAAGAAATCAAATCATGAGCAATAAATTCAATAAAAATGAGAAAAGAAATGTAAACCTAAACACTACTCTTAATCTTCCTTTATTAATTAAACCAAAGATTTCAATTATTCAAATGGAAATGGATTCTCTAACCCCTAAGATTCCACCTCGGCCACCAAAATTTCAAGATACGGTTTCAAACAAAGGCCATTCACTTATAATACTTACCCATCCACAGGATTTTCAATCCACTACTAGAAATTGCACTATTGGTGAGAGGAAAATTCGGGTGACCCCCAGAGGACTATTAGCAACCGCTTCTGGCGATCGCTGAAACTCTTGTCGCTATTATAATGCGACAAAGGATCTACGACAGGGAATTTGGGGCGATTGCTTATGGCGGTCGCTAATGTCTATTTAGTGACTGCCTTAAGTGGCCGCTAGTATTATAGTTTAACTCGGGCAGAATGCCCTTTTTTTTTCCTCCTCTTCCCTCTTTTTCCTCTCACTCTCTTCTTCTCCGGTGCTCTCTCCTCTCTTTAGCCCCTGCCCCTCCCTCCTCCCTGCCATTCTCTCCTCCTATCGAAGCCGAATCGCAGCTGCCGTCATCATTGGGTCTCTCCCCCCTTCTCTCTCTCTCTAGCTTTCTCTTTCTTTCTCGTTTTGCTATCTTTTTATTTTTTGGTAAGGTTATTTTGAGGATCAAATCAACCACCTTCCCATTTCTAGATCAAGTATGAATTTTTGTTTTAAATTTTTTTTGCATGTACTGACTTTTTTTATGTTGTCTGTTATGGTTTTTTTTTTTTTTTTGGTTGATGGCAGTGATGATCATCCTTCTTTTTTGTTTCTTTTTTAGTTTTAGTTTCTCATTTATTTATTTTTTCATACTAGTGACTATGGATATTAGTTGGATTTTGTTGTTAGTGTGTTGATTGATGTTGGCTAGAATTTTTGCTTGCTGTCATTTTTTTTATTTTACTGTGTACTGTAATTTTTTTTTGGGTTGTTGCATGTTAAAATTATTTTTTGGAGCCACTATTTTTTTTCTTTTTGGAAATATTTTGGATTACGGCAGTGTTGAGACCAATCAAATATTTTTGAATTTATTTTTGTAGTGATTCCAAATTTATTTGAAATAATAATTTTTTTCAATTTTATCGAGGAACGTATAATTTTTTTAAATTGAAATGTATTTTTAAATTAAAAAATTTCTAATAACACTAATGCGTAACAAAAAAATATAATAAAATATAAATTTTTTGTTAATTTATATCTTTTATTATCATTCATTAAACCAACTATGAAAATAATTTTAAATAAATATGAGTAAAAGTTGACAGAATATTAGGTAAAACAATTATGAACATAATTTTAAAAAGAGAAATGTAATTTTTGACTTTTTTTATTTTGTTGAACTAAAAATTTGAAACCAAGTGAATGTTTTATTAATTTCAATTTAAAATTATTTTTAAACTTGAAAACTTAAATTTAAATTAACTCTTATCAACTATATGTTATTTTTCTGATGATTTATCTAAGTTATTATCATTAATTAAAGCAACCATCAAAATGATTTTAAATATATAGAAAAGAGTAATTTTTTTACACCAAATCTATTAAAACAATTATAAAAATATTTTTAAGTATTAAAAATAATTTAGATGAAGTATGTTATTTTATTGAAGTATAGTATTTTGAGATTATAAATGAGTGAATTCTCAATTTTTTTTAAATTTAAAAATGTAAATTGAAATTAACTTCTAATAAGAAAATATAATTTATTAAATAATTTATATATATTATTATCATTCACTAAAACAATTATGAAAAATATTAAATAAAAAGTATTTTTAAGGTTTCAACAAATTATATTATTTTATTGAGTGAAAAATTTGAAATTATAAGTACGTTAAGGTTTAATTTGTTAAATTTAAAAGTATATTTAAATTCAAGAATTAAAATGAAAATTAATTCCTAACGGAATAAATTATCAAGTTTTTTTTTTTATAACTTATATATATTATCATCATTCATTGAGCCAAATATAAAAATAATATTTAATATCATTTTTGATGAAGTATTGATTAAACAATTATAAAATTAATTTTAAATATGAAGAATATTAAATTATCATATTTGGAATTATAAATACGTAAATGTATAGTTTTTTAAAATAAATTAATTAACGTTACATTAAGGAAATTAAATTATATTATGATCTTCGTAATGTTAAACAATAATATTAAAAATATTAAGATTAGGTAAATAATAATATTAAATTATAAATTTTAGTTTCATTGAGTATTAATATTAGT
Source organism: Vitellaria paradoxa (assembly GCA_019916065.1). Lineage (NCBI taxonomy): Eukaryota > Viridiplantae > Streptophyta > Magnoliopsida > Ericales > Sapotaceae > Vitellaria > Vitellaria paradoxa. The sequence continues at coordinate 34,601,497 of CM034237.1, read as the reverse complement.
CAAAATATTAAATAATGAATTAGAATATTGATAATATAATTAATTTATGTAAAATTAAATTATTTCAATTAATATCGTAATGGTTAGATTAAGTTACTTAAATTATTAAAAAAATAATTATTAAATAATTTATATATATTATTATCATTCACTAAAACAATTATAAAAAATATTAAATAAAAAGTATTTTTGAGGTTTCAACAAATTATGTTATTTTATTTAGCTAAAAATCTGAGATTATAAGTACGTTAATATTTAATTTGTTGAATTCAAAAGTATATTTAAATTCCAAAATTAAAATGAAAATTAATTCCTAACGGAATAAATTATCAAGATTTTTTTGATAACTTATATATATTATCATCATTCATTAAATTAACTGTAAAAATAATATTTAATATGATTTTTGATGAAGTATTGATTAAACAATTATAAAATTAATTTTAAATAGGAAGAATATTAAACTACCATATTTGGAATTATAAACATGTAAATGTATAATTTTTTAAAATAAATTAATTAACGTTACATTAAGGAAATTAAATTATATTATGATCTTCGTAATGTTAAACAATAATATTAAAGATATTAAGATTAGGTAAATAATAATATTAAATATTAAATTTTAGGTTCATTAAATATTAATATTGTCAAAATATTAAATAATGAATTAGAATATTGATAATATAATTAATTTATGTAAAATTAAATTGCTTCGATTAATATCGTAATGGTTAGATTAAGTTACTTAAATTATTGAAAATAATTTTATTAATTGAAATACTAAATTGTGATTCAATTTATGGTATAATGAGCAAATAATGAATTGTTAATTTATTTGTTGTTAATTTATTTATTTTGTATCATATTTTTTATTTGTTGTATATTTTTATTTTTAGATAGTTTATTTAAGTGTTAATTTTTTAAATAATAATAATTAAACTGATGATAATGCACAAATTCTGAATCTTACTTGGGTCCAATGCAATATAAATCTTGGATAAATCTTGTAAATTAGGTAATAATATTATAATTAATTAGATAATTAGTAGTAGTTAATTAATAATATTTAATTAGCTAAATTAGTAATTAATACATAAACCTCTAATCTTGCTTGGACTCAATCCAATCCAATCCAATATCGATACTATAAGAAAATTAGGTAAAATAATAATATTATAATATTATAACTACGTAAATTAGGTAATAATATTATAATTGATTAGATAATTAGCAATAGTTAATTAATAATCTTTATTTAGTTAAATTACTAATTAATACGTAAACCCCAAATCTTGCCTGTGCCCAATCCAATATCTTACTTAGGCCCAATCCAATCCAATATCAATATTATGAGAAAATTAGATAAAATAATAATATTATAATATTATAACTACGTAAATTAGGTAATAATATTATAATTAATTAGATAATTAGCAGTAGTTAATTAATAATCTTTATTTAGTTAAATTACTAATTAACACGTAAATCTCTAATCTTGCTTGTGCTTAATCCAATATCTTGCTGGGGCCCAATCCAATCTAATATCGATACTATAAGAAAATTAGATAAAATAATAATTTTATAATATTATAGCTACGTAAATTAGGTAATAATATTATAATTAATTAGATAATTAGCAATAGTTAATTAATAATCTTTATTTAGTGAAATTACTAATTTATACGTAAACCCCTAATCTTGGCTGCGCCTAATCCAATATCTTACTTGGGCCAAATCCAATCCAATATCAATACTATGAGAAAATTAGGTAAAATAATAGTATTATAATATTATAACTATATAAATTAGGTAATAATATTATAAGTAATTAGATAATTAGCAGTAGTTAATTAATAATCTTTATTTAGTTAAATTACTAATTAATATGTAAACCCCTAATCTTACCTGCACCCAATCCAATATCTTACTTGGACCCAATCCAATCCAATATCGATACTATGAGAAAATTAGGTAAAATAATAATATTATTATATTATAACTACACAAATTAGGTAATAATATTATAATTAATTAGATAATTAGCAGTAGTTAATTAATAATCTTTATTTAGTTAAATTACTAATTAATATGTAAACCCCTAATCTTGCCTAGGCCCAATTCATAACTGATACACAATCCCCCTAATCTTACTTGGGCCCAAGCCAATATCCTGCTTAGGCCCAATCCAATATCCTAGTTAGGCCTAATCAAATATGTTAAATTTATAACTAATACACAATCCCCCTAATCTTACTTGGGCCCAATCTAATATCCTGCTTGGGCCCAATCAAATATGTTAAATTTATAACTGATACACAATCCCCCTAATCTTACTTGGGCCCAATCAAATATGTTTCTGAATACTTTATTCTAAGTTAGAAAACAAAGAGAAATTTAGAACTCATTTACTTTATTCATTTGCATGTATTACTGAAACTTAGACCCGTTTGAGAATCTCATACGCCACCCGTTTGGTCATCCTTAAGCGACGGATTAGGTCTTCGACCAGGTTCATTGTTCTTTCGATGAATATATGGGAATTGACGTATGCAATTTTTGAATTGTCCAGTTCGGACAGTTTGGGAATGCAACTATCCATCTTGCCTTCAACAACTTATGTAATGTCCTATGTTAGATGGAGTTTCGGTTGATGTCCTGTTGTTCTTCGGGTGCATACACAAAGTACAACTGATGTCGTGTCTGTGTCGTGTACTTGGAGAACCACGTGGGCATGCTACCGAAATTTTATCTAATTAGGGGACAAAGGCATCAAGTTATTGAGTGGAAGTTGGATTGTGCATTCTCGAATGAGATAGGACCAACTACCCTGTAATGAGAAGGTGAAGTTTAAGACTAGGTGCTTTGCATATTGCACTATTCTTTAAAGTAATTGTCTTTTTTCCTCTTGGGGACTCTACAGACACTCTAAGCGAGATGGACAAGAGTTGGATTGATTTGCCAAATATGATGTCTATGGAATATATGAAGGGGATTAATCAATTTATTGCATTCACCAACAGGTCTCCCAGTGAGTACATTAGTTGTCCTTGTAGAAAGAGTGCAAACTGGTATTACTATACACGGGAGCCTATCAGGCAGCATCTGATCCGTAATAGGTTCTTGAAGCAATATAAATATTAGACTTTCCATGGGGAAGAGTATATCCCCTCTTATCGGGATGAAACTGTTGAAATGGAGGCCAAAGCTACGGAGGAATTTGATCCAATGCTTGTGATGCTAGCTGATATCGCGTGTGGAAGGCACCTGAAGATAGAGGTTCTGATATTGATCTGACCGGTGGAACTAATCCCCACTCGGGTGCAGATGATGAATCATTAAGATATTTTGAAGTACTCGATGATGCGTAGACAGAATTGTATCCTGGATGTTAGGAATTTAGTAAATTGTTATTCATTATTGAGCTGTTACATTTGAAGGCGTTGAATCAATGGTCAGATATGTCATTCGACATGTTACTGCAATTGCTCTGTAGAGTTTTACCAATGGGAGCTAAGCTTGCTGATTTCTACTATCAGGTGCACAAGCTAACTGAGAATTTAGGATTCACATACCAAACTTTGGATGCATGTCCCAGCAGTTGCATGTTGTTTTAGAATAAGAATGCCCACCTCGATACATGTACTATGTGTGGGGCTTTGAGGTAGAAGGATGTCGGTAGTATCCAAAATCAACAAAATTGTTCTGGTATTTCAAACCATGATAAGCTTGTGGCTGCAAGGCAAGTGCACTATTTCCCACTTAAGCTAAGGCTGAAGAGACTTTTCATGTCATCCAAGATTTCTAAACTAATGAGATGGCATGTTGAGAACAGCGGGGAGGACGGGAACTTATCCCATCCAGTAAATTCCCCGGCGTGGAAGTATTTCGATCAAAGACACCTTGAATTTGCTGCCAATTCTCGCAGTGTGTAGCTTGGTCTGGCTGCTGATGGATTTAACCCATTTGGAGCCATGACTGTGGCAACTCATAGTACATGGCCTACACTGTTGGTTCTATATAATCTTCTACCCTGGCTGTGCATGAGGCAACTTTTTCTCATCCTATTGACATTGATTGACAGACCTAAAGGTCCTGGGGATAAAATAGACGTGTATATGCAACCATTAATTGAAGAGCTTAATGAATTATGGGCCGACAATGTGATGACGATTTACTCAATGGGAAATGAAATGTTTAGACTCCAGGCAGTATTACTGTGGACAATTAATGACTTCCCTACGTACACTAACTTGTTTGGTTGGAGCACAAAAGGGAAGTTTGCATGTCGTTGCTGCAATCAGAGTAAAAAGTCAACCTGGTTAAAGAATGGTAGAAAGTGGGCATACATGGGTCATAGACGCTTTCTACCTCCATTGCATAGGTTTAGGAAAGACAGAGTCTCATTTGATGACACTCGGAGAGTACAGTCTGACACCACGAATAATGATCGGGGTTAATTTGTTGGCCCAGATTGAGTGGGAGCAAAGACGAATAGTATATGACTTTCAGGATCTGTTAGCCCCCCGCTGGCATCTATTTCTGGTGCAAATAGGAACAAAAGCCATAATTGGAAGAAGAAAAGTATTTTCTATGAGTTGCCTTACTGGAAAGACAACCTACTCAGGCACAGCTTGGATGTCATGCACATTGAGAAGAATTTTTGCGATAATATATTATGGACCATCCTTGGCGTAAAAGGGAAATCAAAGGATAATGCCAATGCTCAATGTGATTTGCAGAAGATGGGATTGAGAACTCCATTGCGCTTGTAGAAGAGGAAGTCCAACAGGGCATACATGCCACTTGCATAGTACACAGTGAGCAAGAAGGAGAAGGATGCGTTCTTATTAATTCTAAAGGACATGAAGGTGCCTAATAGGTATTGCTCAAATATTTTGAAACGAGTAAACATGAGCAAAAGGACATTACAGGGTTTGAAAAGTCATGACAACCACGTCCTCATTCAACAGTTGCCCCTTATAACAGTAAGGAATTGCTACCAAAGAATGTGGTGCAGCCGTTGATTGAGCTCAGTAACTTTTTCAAGAAACTATGTTATAAAGTTCTCCGTATAGAAGATTTGAAGGGTCTGCAGGAGACGATTGCTTTGACATTGTGCCATCTAGAGAAGATTTTTCCACTGGAGTTTTTTGATGTAATGGTTCACCTGACCATACATTTAATTGAAGAAGCCCGGCTTGGTGGCCCTGTCCAATTCAGGTGGATGTATCCGATCGAGCGGTGTATGAACACATTGAAAATGTATGTGTGAAACAAAGCTCGACCGGAGGCATCCATGGCCAAAGGTTATTTGATGGACGAATGCACTAATTTTTGTGCTGCATATTTAAACGTCGATGTCTAAACAAAGTTAACCAGGCTGGAGCAAATAAATGAAGGTCCTCTTGGGGAAGGCATGTCATTTGATCTCAACCACCTCCAGTTGATCCAAGCTCATCGGTCCGTGCTTTTCAACACCTAATTAGTTGTGCCATTGACCCAGTAAGTCATTTTTCATAATAGAGAAAGTCAATTGTGCAACATTTGTAATAATTATCGTGTTTATTCTCAATCCAATTTGATTTACGTTACAAGAGACACTTAAATGAGCTGAAACAGAACATGCCTCGTGCAACAGACAGTCAAATTCAAATGTGTGATTATCAATGTTTTCATGACTGGTTTAAGAATTACGTACGTGTTAAATATTTACATATACTTTTATATGTTTTTTCACATTACTAAAAATTTGTGTTCAATTAATACATGACAATTTCCATAGGTTTACATTTTACGAAGTACTACTGATCCTACTTTGACTGATGAAATGAACCAATTAGCTGATGGTCCCTAAAAGATGGCCCGACGTTACATAGCTTGTGACATCAATGGGTTTCGATTTCGCATCAAGCAAGTAGACGATAGGTAGGCTACACAAAATAGTGGCATCGGTTGTCCATCTGTTGACGTTGGTTACTACTACGGCCAATTGAACGACATTATTGAAGTTGTTTATAATCGCATTTTGAGATTTTTATTATTTAAGTGTGTTTGGGCCAATCCAATTCATGGGGTTAAAACTGATAAATGCCAATTTAAATTGGTAAATTTTAACAATTTGTTATATTAGGATGTACGAATAGAAGATGAACCATACATACTAGCGTCAATGGCGGAGCAAGTTTACTATGTTGGAGATTGAGCCGATCCTAATTGGCAAATTGTAGTTAAAATGTCGAGAAGGGGGGTGTATCAGATTAACTGCAATGAGCCAGATATTGATGCATTCGCCCAACAAGCTCTTAACTAAGATGCAATCGTCCAACGTGATGAAGATGTTAATTGGGTTAGGGACAAAGTCGGAGGAGATACGACTTATTTACATACCTAATACAGGGTTGTGTACTTTTTTTATCCAAACAAAGTGGATTTTAAATATTTTTTTAAAATTATAATAAATTTAACTTGTGAACAATTAGGGAGCCATGTTCGGATGCTCTAGGATGAGGACTGGTCCTAGGACGATGGCTGAGCGCCTCGGCTTATCCTGTGCAGGCAGCAGCTCAGCAGATGCTGTCCCGCCATCATCCTCCATGTCAGTGTGTCATTCGATGCACAGTTAGGCACCTTCAATGTCTAACAATATAAGGGCAAGTAAAGTTTGTTAGTTTAAGATTTTATCTTATTCATTATAAATATTTATTCCATAAAAACTTGTTACTTAACATTTTGTTTGTAACAGATTCTCTCACTTCGAGAAGGCCTTTGAGGTCCGATAAAGGCCCTTGAAGGGATTGCCACAGTGGAACTGTGGGTCATCCGTACAGTGGGATGACATGCCCCATCCAGTGGGGAAGGATGGATGGTCTCTTATTTCGCAGCTTGGACACTTGGTCCGGAATTCGATCAGATTCTTGTTGATCACCCTCAAGTGGGACTGTTTCCCGAATTATACATTAGAGGGTCTCTGGGCTGAGGTGCAGGTATGAAAATTTCTTATTTCATTTGTACGTGGTTTCTATGTTGAAACTTGTAATATTAAATAATATTCTATAATTTATCATTTTTAGGCCAATGTAGTTGATGTTCCTTTAGCCTTCCAGGACATTATGTTTGCCAAGTGTTGGAAGATGTGGAAGGATTATAAGAATAAGATTAAAGAGAAATACTGGAAGGGTCATGAGAGAATGACCCTAGCATCCTCCAGCGGGTCCCACCGAGTGTCCTTCCCCACTAGTGGGCTGAGCTCATCAGGTATTGGTTGAGTCCCGAGGCATAGGTGAGTAGATTGCGAGTTAAATTTTTTCCTTAAGTTTTGAAGTTATAAAGCATAAGTTACAAAAACTAATCGAGAAAAAATTAAAATAGGCGAAGGCCAAGAAGAACTTGCAAAATTGAGGGATGTAAGGCCCCCGCCACAAAGAGGGGACTCGGCATTTTACTCGGGTCTGCCACAAGGTAAAAACGTTAGCCTACCACATAATTTTTTTTTTTTATTTTCATGTCTTATGATAATAAATTATTAACATATAATTTGCCTTTCAACACAGGATGGAGGAGGGCTTGAGGACTGATCGAATGGCCATGTGGTTGGTGACTCGACGTACTGATTCACCGGAAGTTCAGGTCATACAAGTAATTAATTTTTATACTTTGGCCAATGAGCATATAGTTTAATTTTGCTTTTGATAATATAGTTACTTATCTTATTTATCCATCTTATTTTGTTTCCATTAGGCTTAATGCACATCTAGACGAGCTATTGCTAGATGAGAAGGAGTTCGAGGAGAGGAGGGACGCAATATTTTTTTCCATCGTCAGACATGACGGTCACGGATACACGCTTACGCGGGGCATAGGTATTCCATGCTGGTCCATCGCACGAGCGGAGTCATCCTCTCAGGCCAGACGTCGTGACCAAGACCTACTCTAGGCCCTTCCGTCTAAGATAGACGTGCAAGAGGCGTCACTTCGGGCTGAGATGATGGCTGAGATGGAGAGGCGCCTATCTCAGAGTCAGAGCCATCTACTTCTTCCTCCTTAGGTTACAAATTTTATTATTTGTTTTTATTACTAATTAAAATTTTATAAATTTATTTATTCGTGTCTTCTTATCACGTTCTAATTTTGTTATTGTTTTATTGTAGGAGACGGACGATGGTGGTTAGCCCTCTTGGACTAGATTAGGGTGATTAAGTGCCATGGTTATCACTTGATGATTAGTACACTTGTATATATTGTAGTTTTTATATTCTGAACATTTACATGTAATGAATTTTTCTTTTTGTAATTGAATTTGATATTGTTTTTGTATATATAATGTAGAAACTTGTTTTATTTTATGTAAAAAGTTTTTAGTTACATGTGCAAAATAATTTATATAATTAAATTAAATTAAATTTGAAGTAAATATTTATAGATAAATGATAATTACAATAATTATTATAAATAACTAACGAATTATAAATAAATAATATAAATAATAAACAATTAGTAAATAAGTAATTCAAATAATTACATTAATAGAAAATAACAATAAATTAAAAAAAAAGAATAACATATTTATTGAAGCGGTCACTAAAATGAAAAAAGCAGTCGCTAATACTTACGCGCCAAATGGCACCACTTGGACCAATTTTCCCAGGTCAAAAAACAGCGACTGCCTAAAGGTATTAGCAACTACCTAGAGTAGTCGCTAATACTTCACGCCATCTGGTGCCACTTGTATCAACTTTCGCAGGGGAAAAACAGCGACCGCATTATGATATTAACGATCACCTAAAGTGGTCATTAAAAATCCTGACTTTTATTTTCACAATAGTGGTCGCAAATACTATAGCGACCGCTTTGACGGTCGCTAATAATTTTTAGCGACGAGCTAATTGCAACCCTTTGTAGGCGGTTGCTAGGTGGTCACAAATACTTTTAGCAACCGCTTTTCCGTTTTCAGAGCGAGCGCTAAAAGTCATTTTTCCAGTAGTGATCTCAAATGCCCCAAATTCATTCATAGACTTGATGATATAAGGTCCAATCCACCTTGACTTCAACTTCCCAGGAAAAAGATGTAACCTAGAATCATACAAGAGAACTTTCTTACTTGCATGCAACTCTTTTTGCAAAATTTTCAAATCACGTAGCCTTTTCATGGTGATCTTGGAGGCTTTTGAGTTTTTATAAGCATCATGCTTAATTTCTTCCAATTCATTTAATTATAATTTCCTTTAAATGCCCGACTCATCTATGTTCTCATTAAATTGTCTTATAGCCCGATATGCCTTGTGTTCCATTTTTACAGGAAAGTGACAAGCCATTCTATAAACTAACCTATAGGGAGACATACCCAAAATGATCTTATATGCTGTTTTGTATGCCCATGGTGCATTGGTTAGCCTCAAAGACCAATCCTTTCTGTTTGGGTTCACTGTTTTCTCAATTACCCTTTTTATCTCCCTATTGGCCAATTCGGCTTAACCACTAGTTCAGGGATGATAGGCTGTTTCCACTTTGTGAACTATCCCATATTTTTTCGTTAACAAGCCCATGGGTCTATTGCAAAAATGTGTCCCTCTATTACTAATAATCGCTCTAGGCATGCCAAATCGGGAAAACACATTTTCTTTCAAAAACTTAATCACCACCTGATGGTTATTTGTCCCAGTGGGAATGGCCTTTACCCATTTAGACACATAATATACGGCCACGAAAATGTATTCACGTCCAAAGGAATTAAAAAATGGCCCAATAAAGTCCATTCCCCAACAATCACAGATATTCAAGACATAAATGGGGTGCAAAGGCATCATATTTCTCTTAGTGAGGCCTCTAAGCCTCTGACACCTATCACACGTAAGGCAAAAGGTATGAACAACTTTAAACATTGTAGGCTAGTATAATCCACATTGTAAGATCTTGGCCATAGTCTTTTTGGCAAAAAAGTGGCCATCATATGCCAAAGTATGACAAAACCTCATCACACTCTGAAACTCATTATCAGGAATACACGTCCTAATGACTTGGTCTGGACAGTACTTAAAAAGATAAGGCTCATCCCAAAAAAAGAATTTCACATTCCTAAAGAATTTTTTCATATCCAGTAAAGTCCAATGGGAAGGTAACACACATGAACCTATATAGTTCACTATATCAGCAGACCAAGGAACCTGAGAAGACTTAATGGTAGACATAAGAAGCAACTCCTCATCTGGAAAGGTCTCGTTAATGGGAGGATCATAAGGAGTTAAGTCCTGTTGGGGAAGTCTAAAAAGATGATCAGCTACCACATTTTCTACCCCTCGTTTATCCCTAATCTCTAAATCAAACTCCTGAAGTAATAAAATCTATCTGATTAATCTAGGCTTGGAGTACTGTTTGGTGAGAAGGTATTTAATGGAAGCATGATCTTTGTAGACTATGATATGTGAGCCAATCAAGTAAGACCTAAACTTATCAACTGCGTATACCACTGCCAATAACTTCTTATCATTTGTGGTATAATTCTTTTGGGAGTCACTGAGGGATTTACTAGCATAATATAGTACATAAGATCTTTTATCTTTTCTTTCGCCTAAGACTGCACCAATGGCACAGTTGCTGGGATCACACATCAGCTCAAAGGGTAATATCCAATCAGGTGTCTGAATGATAGGAGCTGAAGTGAATGATTGGAGTTGAAGTGAGCTACCCCCTTTAACTTTTCAAACATAGCCTAACACTTTAAGGTCCAGTCAAAAGGTGCATCATGTGCCAAAAGATTACAGAAGGGTCAAGCTACAGTACTAAAAGATGCAATGAATCTCCTATAGAAACCCGCATGGCCAAGAAATAATCTCACATCTTTCACACATCTAGGGATTGAAAGCTTTTGAATGATTTCTACCTTAGCTCTATCTACTTTAATGCCCCTAGAAGAAACAATATGGCTTAGGACAATACCTTATGTCACCATAAAGAGACATGTCTCCCAATTCAAAACTAGGTTCTTCTTTTCACACCTAGCTAATACTTTGTCCAAATTCCCCAAACATGCCTCAAAATCACTCCCATACATAGTGAAATCATCCATGAATACCTCAAGAAACTTTTCCACAAAATCACTGAAGATACTTAACATGCACCTTTGAAATGTGGCTAACTCATTGTACAACCCAAAATGCATACGCCGATAAGCAAAAGAATCAAAAGGGCATGTGAATGTTGTCTTTTCTTGATCCTTAACAGCTATCTCGATTTGGTTATAGTTAGAATATCTATCAAGAAAGCAATAAAATGGTTGTCTCCCTACCGTCTCTAATACTTGATTAATGAAAGGCAAGAGAAAATGATCTTTCCTAGTCATGGCATTCAACTTCCTATAGTCAATGCACACACGCCACCTTGTCTAAATCCTAGTGGGCACAAGTTCATTGCTATCATTCTTAACAATCATAACTCCAAAATTCTTTGGAACAACTTCGGTAGAGCTTACCCATTGAGAATTAGAAATGAGATTTATGATCCTAGCATCCAGGAGCTTTAGGACGTCACCTTTGACTACTTCATTCATATTAGGATTCAACCTCCTTTGAGGTTGTTTGACTGGTTTAGCCCCATCCTATAAATCAATGGAGTGTTTGCAAATGAGTTGGCTAATCCCATGAAGGTCTGCAATTATCCAACCTAGAGCTTTCTTGTGTCCCTTCAACATCTCTACTAGTTTTTCTTCATGGTCCTTGGTGAGCTGGGTAGATATTACTAGTGAATATGACTCTTCCTCTCCTAAGAATGCATACTTCAACTCACTAGGAAGGGGATACTTCAACTTACTGGAAAGGGGTTTCCTATTGAGTTTAGGTGGCTTAATAATGAAAGGTCCAGAGTTGATTAGGGTTGGGGCAAGATTCTCTATTGATAGGTCAAACTGCTCTGTAGACACAATAGGTACATTATCTAACCAATTTAAAACCTCCAAAACATCATTGTCATCAACTTCATCCCTATAATACTCCATCTCCCAATGACAATTCCTTTCCAAAGGATTACTCACAAATTCTCTCTCAAAATATCCCTCTGTAACTGTCTGAATCAAATCTACCTCTCTTATGTCCTCCTCCTCTTCTATAGGCTACGTAATAACTCTAAAAATGTTCATCTCAACTGTTAAATTCCCAAAAGAGATTTCCATAAGACCATTCTTACAATTGATAACAGCATTAATGGTTGCTAGAAAAAGTCTTTCTCACCATATACCATTCTTTCTTTCTCATTAATCCTCAACAACCTAGAGTCATCTGGCTTTTCAATTACCTTCCCACTCCTCGATATGGTGATTGCTTACACATGCACTTGGTTTGATTTCTCCCTTAAAGTCTCACCTATATGAATTTGACCTTGAGGGTTTTAGATGGTTTGTGAAGGCAATCTACCCATTTTAGCTTGAGTCTGACTTTAAATGGGCTTGGTCAATTGGTTCCTAGTATCCTCAATGGCTCTATTGGTTTGCTCTTGATTCTTAGCGGTTTGATTATTGATATCAATTTGACCTTGAATAAACTGCTAAAGGGTGTCTTCTAATGGTGACTTTCTATATTGAGGTTGGAAAAAGGCTAAAAGATGGACCTTGTGCTTGACCTTGAGAAGGGTTGAAATTGAAATATAAAGGATAGGATGCACTAGATTGATCATTTCTTCATGAGAAATTGGGATGATTTCTCAACCCCAGGTGATACTAATTAGGAAGGGGAGGTGGTCCTGATTGAGCTTGAGTTTGGCTTGGGTATTGCTTAGGGAAAGTGTGTGAGGTGTTAGTGTTTGAAGTTTGCTAATACAAAACTTCCTTGAAAGCTGGAGCCGTGGGGCAATCATCAGTGCTATGGTCAGACACCTCACATATAACACATCTCACTTCCCTTTCACTTATCATATTCACCTTCTTAGTCTCAAATAACTCCACCTTTCTAATAAGAGTAGCTATCTTAGCACTCAAATCATCATTTTCATTTAAACTTAATCTCCCACTAGATTATGCTTGGGCTCCTCTATACTCTAAGTGTGAAAGTGATGTTACCTCCTGATTGGACATCAATTGATACATATTTATACATTCAAATTACACTTGCACACATCATAAAAAGACATAAAATCTATGTTTTGTGCAGATTTCATCTTCATATCTCCAAAGTGGATTGTGTGTTGATTTCCATCACAAGAACAAGAAATTAAGCTACATTGAGGATGTTGAGAAGAAAGCATGCTGCACAACACATCAAAGGATTGAAGCTATTTCAGAAGAAGAAGAAAATTCAGTTGAAATCAGTGCAAAGAAATCAGAATCACTATTCTGGAAATTTCTGCAGCAGGGGATCGTATTCGAATATGGGTTTACTGTATTCGAATATGAGCTTCTTCACAGCAACGAATTCCATGTGACCCCAACTTCCCCACGTGATGTAATCTGCAATCCAGGGAGGGCAAATCAGGAAAAGATATAGGAGAGAGAAGAAGCCATCATGAAGGGAACATTCGGTTAGAGGAGAGAGAAAAGAGAGGGGAGAGAAGGAAGGAAAAAAAGAAGGAGGAAAAGACCCACGCGACAGAACAGAGGGGATTCGGCTGAGATTTTTCAGATTTCGTAGAGAGAGTTTTAGAGAGTTTTTCATTGAGAGTTCAGAGTTTTATATTGGAATTTTAATTCAGCATTGGAGTTTTGGAGATTTACACATTGAATTCATTGCAATTTCTGTAATCAGATTTTGAAGTCTAAATCCATTTAACTTTCAATTTCAGATTGCAATGTCTTCCAATCAGATTTCCATTTCTGTTTTTCTTCATTTCAACATGCTCGGCTAAGTTTTCTTGAGCCAAGGCAAGGGTAATGCCCTTCCAATGAATCTCAAGTGGCCGAACTTCATGAATTTACCTTGAGTTTTTATGGTTATCAAATCAATTTGCAGCTGGGTGTCTTAGAACTCATTGATTCAAGACCCGATTAATCCAACTTTGTATATCCTATTGATGAGTTCATAGGTGTTGCTTAACTTAGAACTCTCATGACATTGTTGTATGTGGGTTGCTAGAATTAGAACTCCTATTGTCCTTAAAATAGGTTATGCACATTGAGTGTTTAATCCATGGTTTGTTTCAATTGAAATTAGTTTTCTCAAAAATCAGTACAAATTGATTTGGTAAATTTATAAGCTCTTGGCACTTGAAATTCATTTGGATTGGTATTAAACTTGCCTTGCTCAACCTTTTTATCATTTAATCTTTAGTTTAAATTCACTTTGCTTTTGGAAAGTTAGTTCAAAATCATCAACCAACCAAATCAGATTTTAATTTTCTATTTTACATTTTTCTGTGAGTAGTGTTTTGCCAAATTAATCTCCATTAGAGTCATTCACTTCATTGCTCCCTAGATCCCTGTGGAAATGACCTGGGACTTACCAGTTATTTTGTGCTTCAACCACACCTTGCACTTGGGGGAAAACTTGTCTTGACTTACCTCACTTAACATTTTCTTTAACTTTGAATTTATAATCTGAATTTTCATTTGAGCTTTTATCTTGAAGTGAGGTAATTAAACAAGAACAAGCACAAATTTTATGGCGCCGTTGCCGGGGATCTTTGAGAAGCAATGGTGTTTTGAGCCTTTGGAGCATTGACTGGCAGTACATCTCACCATCATCTTCAACAACAGAGCTGCTTAACTTGTTGAGTAACTTTGTTTCATCTCTATTTCTATTTCTTTTATAGTTTTAGTTGTTAGTTTAGTTTTAGAACTGCTTGCATCTGAATCCTGAAATTCTGATTTGAATCTGTTTCATCTGATATTCGAATACGGCTGCATTTCTCTGCTGAGAGCTGTAGTTGCAATTCTCTGTGAATCAGTAGATGAAATTGTGAAGTTAGGAGTTTAGATTGGAGTTTTGTTTCAGTCTGAATTTCTGTTTATGCTTTTAAGGTCTGGTAAACTGGTTGGAAACAGATCTGAATTGCATTCTCCATCTTCTCTTGCTGAATTGATTGAATTTGCTGCACTACATTCCCAATCTGATTTTTCTGTTGCACATATGGATCCACCACCACCTGTTCTGCCGGAAGGAAGTGTTCAAGGAGAGAATGACCAAATGGATCAAAATATCCTTAGACCTCTCCGAGAATATCTTTATCCAGCTAGACAAACCACTCCATCTTGCATTGTTCTTCCAAATGGACATCAGAATTTTTATCTTAAACCTGGAACAATTCAGCTGTTACCAACTTTTCATGGCATGGACTCAGAAAATCCTTATATGCATATGAAAGAATTCGAAGATGTTTGTGGAACTTGCATGGATAGGAATGTTAATGAGGACATGGTTAGGCTTAAATTATTTCCATTTTCATTGAAAGACAAGGCAAAAATGTGGTTGAATTCACTTGAGCCTGATCAATAGGTACTTGGAGAGACATGCAAACAAAATTTTTGAAGAAGTATTTTCCTGCAAATAGAACTGTGATTCTTCAACAGCAAATAATGAATTTTGTGTGTAAATCCAATGAAACATTTGCTCAAGCATGGGAAAGATTCAAGGAATTATTGCAAGCATGTCCACATCATGGTTTTGAATCTTGGAGAATTGTTAATTTTTTCCATAATGCATTAACTCCAAATCTGAAAATGTTGGTTGCCACCATGTGTAATGGTGAATTCTATGACAAAACTGCTGAAGAGGCTTTACATTTCTTTGATGCTTTAGCTGAAAACACTAAACAGTGGGAGGTAGTCTCCCCATTTTGTTCTGAATTTTCTGACAGATCAAATGATAGAGGAAAGCTCCATCTCAATGAGGCAGATGATGTTGGAGCTAGGCTGGCTGCATTGTCAAGAAAGATTGAATTGATGGAGCAAAAGAAGCAAACATTGAAGGAGAGTGAAGTTAAGTGTGTGATGTGTGAAACTGCAGACCACAGGACTGATGATTGCCCAACACTTCCAGCCTTTAAGGAAGTTCTCTATGGTCAAGCAAATCCCACACAAGCTGCAAGACCCTTCAATCAAAATCAGGGGATGAACACATATTCGCAAGGCCATAGTCCATATTCGAATAGCTACAACCCTGGCTACAGAAATCATCCAAACCTTTTTTGGAAAGCAGAAGCACAGAACCAACAATACCAACCTCAACAAAATGTGCAACCCCAACCATTTCCTCCTCAGCCTTTTCAACCTCAGCAGAATTCAAATTTTTATCAGCCACCTCACAAAAGATCTTTGGAAGACACCTTGCAACAATTTATGCAAGGGCAGATTGGAACCAACAATCAGAATTCCAAGTTTCAAGAGCAGACAAACAGGGCCATGGAAGACATCCGAAGTCAATTGTCAAAGCTAACTCAAGCTTTAACCATCAGAGAATCAGGAAAGCTTCCATCTCAGCCAAGACCAAATCCTACAAGCCAAGTTCATTTCAGTGAATCATCTTCATCTGCTGCAAATGAAAATCTGGAGCATGTACAAGCTGTTTCAACATTGAGAAGTGGTAAGCAAATTGTCAAGCCAGATTACAAACCACCTGCTGAAGAAATTGAGGAAGAAAATGAGCAAGAAATCATGAAAAATGAAGAAGAGGTGCAGCTGAAACAGAAATTGGACGGCAAAACAGAAAGTGAACAAAAATAGCAATTTAGCACTTCTGAGAAAGAAGACATGTTTCAGAATGTAGAGCAAGAATTGAAGCAAAATGAAGGACTAATTGAGAACAACAATTTGGACAGCAGACAATTTGAGGAAAAGCAAAATCTGAACCAAGAAAATCAGGAAATTCTGATGCAGCCAGAGGGATATTCGAATACCAGCAAGCAACATTCGAATAGCAGTAAGCAGCAAATCAGAATCCAGAGAACAGAGCAGGTAAATTCTGAAAATAAAGAGGAAATTTCTGATAATAAGAAAAAAATTTCTGGAGAAAATCAGTTTGAAAAGAGTGAGAAAGATTTTGAAAATAAAGAAATTTTGAATGAAACCAATTTGGACAAATCTGAATTTTTTCCAAAACTTCCATTTCCACAAAGATTGAACAAAGCCAAGAAAGAGAATTTGAATTCTGACATCTATGAATTGTTCAAACAAGTCAGAATCAATATTCCCTTACTTGATGCAATTAAACAAAATCCATCATATGGAAAATTTTTGAAAGATTTGTGCACTGTCAAGAGGAAAATGAATGTGAAAGAAAGAGCATTTTTGACTGAACAAGTGAGCTCCATTTTGCAATTTAAAACTCCTCCCAAATATAAAGATCCAGGTTGCCCCACCATAGCCTGCTTAATTGGGAATCAAAGGGTAGATCAAGCTTTGCTAGATTTAGGTGCAAGTGTCAACCTCTTACCATTCACTGTTTACAAACAGCTGGGGTTGGGAGAACTTAGACCAACTAGGGTGACACTACAACTTGCTGATAGGTCAGTTAAAGTCCCTAGGGGTGTGGTGGAGGATGTCTTGATTCAAGTGGATCATTTTTACTTTCCAGTGGACTTCATAGTGTTAGACACTCAGCCCATTCAAGGAAACCAACCAGCTGTACCTGTCATCCTAGGAAGACCATTTTTGGCCACCTCAAATGCCTTGATCAATTGTAGAACTGGAGTTATCAAGCTCTCCTTTGGAAACATGACAATTGAGAAAAACATCTTTAAGGTGACCAAGCAGCCGAGTGATTATGAGGAGGTAGAGGAAGTTGATTGGATTCAAACAACCACTCAAGATCACTTTGATAGAGAGTATTTTGATGACCCTTTGGAGAAAGCTTTAGTGAATAATGAGCAAGTAGATTTCCTAGCTGATTTTGACTTGGAGAATTGTGAGGGAGGAGAATTTGAGGAAATGAAAAATTCAGTGCTGATGATGAATCAGTGGAGACCAACTGTTGAGTCTTTAGAGCTGCCCATAGCCAAGCCTTTGTCATTTTTGGACCAGCCACCAAAACCTGAGAGAAAACCTTTGCCAAGTGACTTGAAATATGTATTTTTAGGTGAGGGAGAGTCCTATCCAGCTGTCATTTCATCTCAGCTGAGTTTGGACCAAGAAAATAGACTTGTGGAAGTCTTGAGGAAGCATAGAGGAGCTTTGGGCTGGACCATAGCAGACCTGCAAGGAATCAGTCCACTGATTTGCACCCATAGGATATTCTTGGAGGAGGAGGCCAAGCCTATTAGGCAAATGCAAAGGAGACTCAATCCCAACATGAAAGAGGTTGTTAGAGGGGAGGTAATCAAGCTTTTGGATGCTGGAATTATCTACCCCATCTCAGATTCTAAGTGGGTGAGTCCAACTCAGGTAGTGCCTAAGAAATCTGGAGTGACTGTGATTAAGAATGAAAAAGAGGAATTAGTTCCAATGCGCATCCAAACAGGATGGCGCATGTGCATAGATTATAGAAAGTTGAATGCAGTCACAAGGAAAGATCACTTCCCTCTTCCATTCCTAGATCAGGTATTGGAAAGAGTGGCAGGGCATGCATTTTACTGTTTCTTGGATGGTTACTCTGGGTATAATCAGATTGAGATTGCATTGGAGGATCAAGAAAAGACCACATTCACTTGCCCATTTGGCACATTTGCATATAGGCGTATGCCTTTTGGTCTTTGCAATGCTCCTGCAACATTTCAGAGATGTATGATGAGTCTGTTTAGTGATTTTGTAGAGAGATTCCTTGAAGTTTTTATGGATGACTTTTAGTATATGGCAGTGACTTTGATACATGTTTGGGAAACTTAGAGAAGGTTTTGATTAGATGTGAGGAGAAAAACTTGGTTTTGAATTGGGAAAAATGCCACTTTATGGTAACTCATGGAATTGTCCTTGGCCACATAGTGTCTTCTAGGGGGATAGAAGTAGACAAAGCTAAAGTGGAAATTATTCAAAAACTTCCTACCCCTAGATGTGTTAAGGATATCAGATCATTTCTTGGCCATGCTGGGTTTTATAGAAGGTTTATTGCATCATTCAGTGCCATTGCTAGACCTTTGTGCAACCTTCTATCCCAGGATGTTCCCTTTGATTGGACACCAGAGTGTCAGGCCTCATTTGATAGACTTAAGAGTTTGCTCACCTCAGCTCCCATTATGCAGCCACCAGACTGGACTTTACCATTTGAGATCATGTGTGATGCTAGTGATTGTGCCATTGGTGCAGTGCTAGGACAGAGGAGGGATAGGAGACCACATGTGTTGTACTATGCTAGCAAAACCCTTAGTGAAGCACAAAGGAATTACACTACTACTGAGAAGGAGTTGCTAGCAGTAGTATATGCCTTGGACAAGTTCAGATCATACCTGGTAGGTTCTCATGTCATAGTATACACTGACCATGCTGCTTTGAAGTATCTCTTGACCAAACCTGATGCTAAGCCTAGACTTATTAGATGGATTCTTTTGCTTCAAGAATTTGATTTAGAAATCAAGGACAAAAAGGGAGTTGAAAATGTAGTTGCTGATCACCTTTCTAGACTCCCACATCAAGATTTAGCATCCTTTGATTCTCCCATCAATGAGACATTCCCTGATGAGCAGTTGTTCCACATAGACTCTTCTGAGGTACCTTGGTTTGCAGATATAGCCAACTACCTAGCTTCAGGTATTGTGCCTTCTCACTGGACCATGTTGGATAGAAGAAAGTTCTTTAGGAATGTGAGACACTTTTTCTGGGATGACCCTTATTTGTTTAAGTATTGCTCAGATCAAGTCATAAGGAGATGCATACCCGAGAGTGAAGTACAAAGTGTCATTAGTTTTTGTCATACTCTTGCATGTGGAGGTCATTTTTCAGCTAGGAAGACAGTGGCAAAGATTTTACAGAGTGGATTGTTTTGGCCTACCATGTTTAGGGATGTGTATGCCTTTTGTGTTGCTTGTGATAGGTGTCAAAGGCTTGGTAAGATCACTAGGAGAAACATGATGCCACTTCACCCCATTTATGTGCTTGATATCTTTGATTGTTGGGGTATGGATTTTATGGGACCATTTGTGAATTCATTTGGCAATGAGTATATCTTAGTGGCAGTGGATTATGTTTCAAAGTGGATAGAAGCTATACCAACTAAGACCAATGACCACAAGGTAGTGATAAAATTTTTGAAGGAAAATGTGTTTTCAAGATTTGGAATGCCAAAGGCCATGATAAGTGATAGGGGAACACATTTTTGCAATAGACATGTTGGTCTTTTGATGAAGAAGTATGGGGTGTTACATAAGGTTGGAACATCTTACCATCCCCAAACAAGTGGACAAGCCGAGTTGGCCAATAGAGAGATCAAGAGAATCATTGAAAAAATAGTGAATCCCACAAGGAAAGATTGGTCTTTGAAATTGGTTGATGCACTTTGGGCTTATAGGACTGCCTACAAGACTATCCTAGGCATGTCTCCTTATAGGTTAGTGTATGGAAAAGCTTGTCATCTTCCTGTGGAACTTGAACACAAGGCTTTTTGGGCAGTGAGACACTTTAATGAGAGCATCACTGAATCTGGTTTTCAAAGAAAATTGCAACTAAATGAGCTTGAGGAGATTAGAAATGATGCATATGAGAATGCTAAGATCACCAAGGATAGAGTGAAGAAATGGCATGATACACATATTCTCAAAAGAGAGTTGTTTGTGGGTCAAAAGGTCTTGTTATATGACTCAAGGTTACACTTGTTTCCCGGGAAATTGAAGTCCAGATGGAGTGGTCCATATGTGATTCAGAATATCACTGAGTTTGGGGCTGTTGACATTCAAAATCCAACCTCCAAAAATGTTTTTAGAGTGAATGGACAGAGATTGAAAGAGTATCATGAGAATTTTGTTGCTGAAGTGGAGAGTTGGGATCTTAAAGATCCCCCAAATTCTGTTTGAATGGAGGAAGAATTCTGATTTTGTATCATAGTAGTGTAGGTTCTGTTATGTTTTTGAATTTCTGTTTTCTTTGGTTTTTGTAATTTTCTTTCTTTCATCTAAAAAAAAAAAAAAAATTTCAGTTTGCAAGTTTTAACACATTGGTTTCAGCAAGTTTCATGAAAAATTGAGAATTTCTGCTTTATGGTTTACTGATATTTGAATTTTCAAAGGTTGAAACTGACATGTGCTATTTGAGGTAGCAACATCATTTGTGGTGGACCTACTTGAGAGTCAAATGGAATAAATACATTTGCTTGATTTGTTTTGGGAGTATAATGCATTAACCAAATTGGGTAGCACATGTTTTCAAAGTGTTTCAGAATGCAGCCAAAGAATTTCAGTTGAGCATGCTTCATTAAGGATCAAGTCACATCGGCAGGTGCAACAAAAACTGATTAAATCTGGTACTGCTATTAAGTCCAAATCATCTCATTTGAATAGCTGAATAGTCATTTGAATAGGCCATCTGAGCACAAAATCTCATCTGTGAACAGCAACCCATCTTGCATACTTACTGATTTCCTGCATCTTGGTTGTTTGTGATGCTTGGCAAAACCTCATTGATCTTTAATTACACTCACCCCAGTTTGTGTTGTTTTGGTTCTACTGATTTGCATTTTCTTTGAGAATATTGCATTGAACAAGTTGGGGGGAGCAATTGTTTTGGTAATACCTTGGAGTTTCAGCTGGTCTACATCACTCAAACATGTTAACCTTAAACTCAGCAGGTACCCTTTTTTCCCTTTGCACTTTATTCCAGATTGATTGACTTGTTTGTGCATTGAGGACAATGCTTGTTTTAGTTGGGGGGGACACAATCTGAGTTTGTGAATGTGAATAATTTTGCTGAAATTTGCTGAATTGGGTGATTGGATATGATCAGAATGTTTTGAATATGATTTGGAATTGCTTGAATTGAATTAAGATCATGCTTATGTCAGTTTGAGTTTGCATATGTTGAAAATTTGAAAAAAAAAAAAAAAAAAAAATTTTTGAAACTTTGGAAAAATTGCAAAAATTCTTCTTGAATTAGTTATTCTTTTGAAATAATTTTCGAATCCTAGTTGTTGGCAAAACTTAATTTGAGTATTCTTAAGAAATGGAGAAGAATTTCTGGTTTTCTGGACACTGGAATTGCAAAGTGCTGATAACCCGTATTCGAATATGGGTCTGGGTATTCGAATATGATGTCAGTTTTAAATCCTGTATACACCCGTAAGTGGCCCCATTTAAGGTCCTGTTCTATTCGAATACGAGCCCTGGTGCCCACAACCCTGAAACCTTCACCATTCCACATCTTCTTCCAGCCTTTTACTTTCAGATTATCTGAGTGAGATTTTGAGTTGACATTGAAGGGAAGATTCAGATACAGAGCTGCGATTGAAGAAGCTAGGGTTTACAGCTTGGAGAATTTCTGATAAAGGGTGGAAAATCAACTGAAGCAAAATGCCACCAAAGAGGATGAAGAAGATGGCTTACAAAGGAAAGGCTAAGAGAAGGAGCATGAGGATTTTGAGCCAACATGGTAAGGGTTCTTCACTTGTTGTTCAGGAACCCATAACTTATGAACTGTCATCCTCTAAATCAGACCGTAGGTCTTCCTCTAGAACAGAATCATTCCATTCTGTAGGCAATGAGAGTTTGAGTGAGAGACATGAAACTCATGTCTCTAATGTTGAAAAGGAAAACTCTGTTGGAGTTCCTGAGAATGTGCCGATTGAGGAACACACCTCTGCTCCTGAGGATGAGGTCCACACCTCTGAAAAGGTTCCTGAAGATGAACCTGAAGCACAACCTGGCCATGATCTGTTTGATGAGGGTTCTTTTGATAATTTGAGGTTTTCCAACAAAGCTTCAAAGCTGAAATTTGATGAGAATTACAGCAAGAGAGCTGTGTTGACTGAAAGAGGAATTAAATTGGAGGATTACAATGAACCACCCTATGAATTGTTAGAGTTATTTGAGCAAAGGGGCTGGATACATTGGGTTACAACCAGTAGGAGGGCTGTGGTACCATATGTGAGGGAATTTTACTCAAATGCTGAAATAGGTATGATTCATGGGAGACCTGAGATAAACTCTAAGGTTAGAGGGAAGAGAATTAGTTTGAATCTTGAGAAGATTTCCTTCATAGGTCATTTGCCTGTTGAAAGAATACCCGAATCCACACCTAAACAAAAAGCAAAATGGGAGAAGCAATTGCATAAGGACAATTTGGCTAGGCTCTTCACAGCCAACCCTCGAGCTAAATGGACCACTTCTAGGATGTCCAAGTCAGGAATTACTCCCAAAAGTAATATCCTTCACATGCTGGTCTGTTCTTTATTTCTGCCCCATGCTTACAAGTCAACCATCACTCTTGAACAAGCCATGATTATGGGAAAGATGTTGTTAGGCATTCCCATGGATTTACCTTACCACATTTGGTTGGTTATTTCTCATGTGGTAGAGAAACCAGAATCCACTGCTGGGCTGCCTTTTGGAGGTTTAATTACAGAGATAATTGAGCACTTTTTGGGAATAGAGGAAGAGGCAGGAATGGCCATTGTGAAAGCTGCTCCTTTGATAGACAAAATATCCATGAATCGAAGTCGAGGGCAATTGAAGAAGGCTACTTCACCTGCAGTTGAGAACAATCAGCAGCAGCCAGCAGAGGATGAGGCAACTGAAGCAGCCCCCATGAGCACAGAGGAGAAGTTGAAATTAATCCAGAAAAATCAAGAAGTGCTGATGAGGGAAGTGAGTGAGCTGAGACAGGGGCAGCAGAAGCTTATTCGAATGGTGGAAAGCATATTCGAATGGAGTCAAGAAGGGAGAAATGCTTAATTTCAGTACTTCAGCCATGAGCCAGACTCTTTTGTCCTTGAAGCCAGATTTTTGACAACAAATCTTTAGAATATTTCAAATATGTTTTGTCAACAATAGGATTTGAATTAATGTTCCTGCTGTTTGTTTCTTTTGATTAGGATTAAGTTGTTTTGTTTTACTTTTGCTACTTAGGACTTTGAACTTTCAACTTGGAATGAATGAAATTTCTGTTTTCTTGGAATTAGTAATGTCATTTGCATAATTTGGATTGAGCTGAGTTGAAGTATGAAATTTTAAAGAGTTGTTGTGATTGCCATGTGTTTTTAAGTTGAAAAGTGTGTGAATGGATTTAGTTTGAGGATTGTTGATCTAACATTTGTCTTGAAGAATGAATTTATGAATGAATAATGTATTTTATGGATTTCCAGATATAGTGGAGACTTAAAACCTGAAGTGAGATATTTGAGCCTTAAACTTTGTCATGAGAGACTTCATTTACTCTAAGGGCTTTCCAAAAGCTCAAGCTTTTTGCACTTCAAATTACTTCAATAACTCCACTTATATTATTTTGCTTTGGGTGTTTGTGAAGTGATGGATGAATGGAACTAGACTTCTGATTCTTAACTTTTATGGTTGAATAGAATGAAATCATAGAAATGATATTAGGCCATTTTTCTTAACATTTGAGCTTGGAATGCCTTTCTTTGATAAACATCATCCTTGGAGCCAAGTTTGAGCTTTATTAGAGCATTCATACTTCTTTATTCTTACCACATCATACCTTTAACCATTATGAATGCTCTTTAGCCTTCCCTAACAGATTGGAATACACTGAAAATATTAAGGAAGAGAAATGAACAACACTTTGGGATTTTGAGGTGAGAAGAAAGAAAATGAATGGAATGAGGAAAAGAAAATGTTAAGGGAAATTGTTGATAAAAAGAAAATCAAAAAGGTGAAAACTATTTTACTTTTGAAAAACATTCACTTGAGGTCAATTGCAAAAAAAAAAAAAAAAAAAAAAAAAAAAAAAAAAAAAGAGAAGAAGAATTGAAGAAGGGTGGAAGAAAGTTTATTTCAGTGTTCCAAATCAGTTTTTGAATTCCTTATCCTTCCCTTCTATTACCTTATTAAACCTCATGGCCCCATTACAACCCATTGCAAGTCCTAATTGATCTTTGAAAGAATTTTCATTCAATTGTGAAATTTAGGAATTAAGGAATCATGGTGAAAATTCTGAAATTATTTTGCTACATCATTCCTTCATGGAGTTATGCCAAGTCTAATTCTTTCTTGAATACATCGTTTTTGACTTGTTGATGCCACCTTCTAGAATTTGATGAGCATTTACTCTTAATAGGGGCATCTTGAGTGAAACCTTGTGTGCTCTATTTTCTTTGGAGTGAATTCCAAGGTGAGATTTGAAGTCAAAACTTGGGAATGAAATGGAATGCAAAGTTCAGGATTAAATGAAGTTCTAAAAGATGTATGTCAAGATTGATAGAGTTAAAAGCTGCTATTCATTCACATTCATTTCACACATTTGGCAAGTTTCACATCTCTTATAAAATTTTAAATTTTAAACTTTGCTCATGAAAATTTTTGCTCATGGTGTTGACTAGTTCCATATGAATAGCTGAAATATCATTCGAAATTGAAATGAAATTAATGCTTTTGGATTTCTCTCCTATTTCTTCTATTTAGAAGCATTACTAGGGACTAGTAATGTTGTAGTTGGGGGGTGTGTGATTGGACATCAATTGATACATATTTATACATTCAAATTACACTTGCACACATCATAAAAAGACATAAAATCTATGTTTTGTGCAGATTTCATCTTCATATCTCCAAAGTGGATTGTGTGTTGATTTCCATCACAAGAACAAGAAATTAAGCTACATTGAGGATGTTGAGAAGAAAGCATGCTGCACAACACATCAAAGGATTGAAGCTATTTCAGAAGAAGAAGAAAATTCAGTTGAAATCAGTGCAAAGAAATCAGAATCACTATTCTGGAAATTTCTGCAGCAGGGGATCGTATTCGAATATGGGTTTACTGTATTCGAATATGAGCTTCTTCACAGCAACGAATTCCATGTGACCCCAACTTCCACACGTGATGTAATCTGCAATCCAGGGAGGGCAAATCAGGAAAAGATATAGGAGAGAGAAGAAGCCATCATGAAGGGAACATTCGGTTAGAGGAGAGAGAAAAGAGAGGGGAGAGAAGGAAGGAAAAAAGAAGGAGGAAAAGACCCACGCGACAGAACAGAGGGGATTCGGCTGAGATTTTTCAGATTTCGTAGAGAGAGTTTTAGAGAGTTTTTCATTGAGAGTTCAGAGTTTTATATTGGAATTTTAATTCAGCATTGGAGTTTTGGAGATTTACACATTGAATTCATTGCAATTTCTGTAATCAGATTTTGAAGTCTAAATCCATTTAACTTTCAATTTCAGATTGCAATGTCTTCCAATCAGATTTCCATTTCTGTTTTTCTTCATTTCAACATGCTCGGCTAAGTTTTCTTGAGCCAAGGCAAGGGTAATGCCCTTCCAATGAATCTCAAGTGGCCGAACTTCATGAATTTACCTTGAGTTTTTATGGTTATCAAATCAATTTGCAGCTGGGTGTCTTAGAACTCATTGATTCAAGACCCGATTAATCCAACTTTGTATATCCTATTGATGAGTTCATAGGTGTTGCTTAACTTAGAACTCTCATGACATTGTTGTATGTGGGTTGCTAGAATTAGAACTCCTATTGTCCTTAAAATAGGTTATGCACATTGAGTGTTTAATCCATGGTTTGTTTCAATTGAAATTAGTTTTCTCAAAAATCAGTACAAATTGATTTGGTAAATTTATAAGCTCTTGGCACTTGAAATTCATTTGGATTGGTATTAAACTTGCCTTGCTCAACCTTTTTATCATTTAATCTTTAGTTTAAATTCACTTTGCTTTTGGAAAGTTAGTTCAAAATCATCAACCAACCAAATCAGATTTTAATTTTCTATTTTACATTTTTCTGTGAGTAGTGTTTTGCCAAATTAATCTCCATTAGAGTCATTCACTTCATTGCTCCCTAGATCCCTGTGGAAATGACCTGGGACTTACCAGTTATTTTGTGCTTCAACCACACCTTGCACTTGGGGGAAAACTTGTCTTGACTTACCTCACTTAACATTTTCTTTAACTTTGAATTTATAATCTGAATTTTCATTTGAGCTTTTATCTTGAAGTGATGTAATTAAACAAGAACAAGCACCTCCCAAGCCTTGGTATTTTCTGCTAACTCCTCCAAAAACTCATAAGCTTCCTCAGTCGACTTATCGAGAAACTAACCATTACTCATGGTACCCACTAACTATTTATGCTCAGATGGTAAGGCATCATAAAAAAAACTACACAAATGCCAAATTAGAAATCTATGATGAGGACATGCATGGAAAAATGACTCACCTTGTTGGCATGCAAAGTTCATGATTTGTTTTTACATCGTCAATGTTTTATGGACTGGAAAATATTTTTTTAGAAATTCTGCTTGCATTTCCCTCCATGTGCCAGTGGAGCGAGGTCTCAAGGAATTAAGCCATATTTTAGCCTTATCCTTCAAACAAAATGGAAACAACCACAACCTTACAGTGTCTTTGCTCACATTTTGATCCATACAAGTGGCACACACATCCTTAAATTCTTTCATGTATGTATATAGATTTTTCAAATCCATGCTATGAAATGTGGGTAACAATTGTATTATGTCAGGCTTGAAAGTCAAATTTCTCTGATTTAGAGGAAGAATTATGCAAGAAGTGGTAGTTTATCGCACCAAGTGCAACAACTCCCATAAAAGCCGTGTATCTAATGGAGCAATAGCCTTATGGCCATTTTGCCCATTATCTTCCAAATTCTCTATAAGATGTGCTAAATGAATAGAGATAGATGATGGTGATGGTGATTGTGGTTCAGATGACGTGGATGATGAAGTCAATGAAAACTCAATAAATTCTTCTGTAGGTTGAGGTTGTGGATGCAAAATAGACTGAACAATCCTACTAGACCTAAGATGCAAGCACAAAATGCAACAATTGCACAAGCACAAGCAATTTATGAATGTTTACTACCACTAGCTTATTTCAAACAAATTCTACCAATGAAAAAAAAAAAATAGAAAGGACGAAACGAGATTACCCAACAAGTGTGCAATCTGTTGCTAAAAATGGTGGTGAGGATCAATTCGCCCAAACTTCCCAAGAATTTCGTTTACCATTGCTTAAAACTCCCCAGCAACAATGCCAAAAGTGCTTACTTGATTCCAATGTTATTTAATATTGGCTCGACCCCTAGTGTAGGGTGTCTACTGAAGCACAATAACCGGTAAGTACCGAATTGTGTCCACAGGGAGCCTTAAGAAAAATTAGTAGACAAACAATTTTTGGAAAAGTTGTAGACAAAACTTGGCCTCACAATGAATAGTGAATTTGAATTGGTTCTAGAAATGGTGATTTGAGCAAAACTTTTTGATAAAGCAAATTAAAGAAGGTCTTGGATCCAAAACAAGCTTATAGTGATTTACATAAAATTCGAAGGAATTCAATTACTTAACCTACACCTCAAAAAGGGTAGATTGGAAGATATTTCTATATAAAATGAATTTGGAACAATTTAAATTTGAATTGAACAAGAATTTAAGCACAAAATCTAAATAAGATTTCAATCAAACACCTTATATGCATAATCTATAGATCTTACATATAAAATCTAAAATTAGCAACTACCATACAATTTCAATAGAGATGTATGGTAATTCTAAGTAGAATAGGCAAAATCCATGAACTATACAAATTCAGAATTCAATTGAAATCCTAAGCGAAAATCAAGAATGAATTCAAATCAAACATAAATTGCCCTTGAACACATGCAAATTTAACATTAAGCTCATTGCCTTGGAATATATGTAAATTAACAACGAGACTTGCCTTAAATCCAAGAAAAAGATTTACTCACACATAATGAAATTGAGATTACTTGAAAATGAAGAAAAGAGATTCATAATCTGAAACATAAATACAAATTCAAGAGAAAATGTGAATTGATCTACTTTCTCTCTCTACAAAAATGAAATCTGAAAACTGAAACATACATAGTGAAGAACTCTGCCAAACGACCTCACTCTTGTTTATATATAATACAATTCAAATGTACTTAATTTCCCTTTCACAGCAAGCTGAATTACAGTATTTTCATTTTGCAAGTTGGTTCGAACAAATGCTCAAATAAGATGGTGGTTTGAACAAAGGTTTGAACTAATTTCTAGGACTTAGTCATTTTTGCTCCAGTTGAACCTTACATGGCTTCTGTTGATCGAACCGACATTAGAACAAGGGTTAGTTCGAACCAAACTTCCACAGAATTTTTCCTTGCCTCCAGGTGTTACTGCCCTTCTATTGATCGAGTAAGGGTTCGAACCAAATGTGGTTCGAAAAAAGCTTCAAACAATTTTTCCTTAGTCAATTTTTTCACCTTTTTGTCTGCGCCGGCTTCTGTTGTTCTAACCATGGTTCGAATAGTGTGTGGTTCGAACAAGGGTTTGAACCACTTTTCTTTACACTTAGCCAATTCTGCTATTGTTTCATTGTTGTGCCTTCTGTGGTTCGAACAAATGTTTGAGTAGATTTGAACCACTTTCCTGATTTTCTTTATTTTGGTCCAATTCTGTTATTTTTCTCCTAGATGCCTGCTATTCACAAGAAATCCTCATTAATGCATTAAAACTCATTTTTTTCATCTTTTTAAAATATAAATTCATCTAAAAACCCACAATTTAAGTTTTATGATTGTACTTTTCATAGTACAATCAATCCTTGTATTGTACGTGAGCAAAGTTGATAAGGTTACTCGTACGGGGTAAAATATTTTTTGGTCACACAAGAATAAAACTCAAATAATTTTATAAACAAGTGAGGACAAGTGACATGTTTAATCGAAGACTATATTCTAAATCTACGCTTCTAATTGTTATCTCTAATTCTAAAAATTTATTAAAAATACAATTCAAATTGGAATTTTCTGATTCTAAATTCTAAAACATAGCAAAATCTATCTAGATTTTATATAAAATAACTCATGAAATATTCATAAATAACTAAATCAAATTAATTAAAACCAGACTGTAGTTAATATAAACACTGAACATAGACAATACTATAAATAAAAATTCGTATAAAATAGAGTGTAACTCTGATAGATAGCTACCATCCGAACTTCGATTGGTTCTTGATTCATTTTGGTTTATTTTTATACTCCAAGTCAGGCTCTGTTTCCTCTCAATTTCAATAACCAAATCAATTTCTATACAATTATACACTAAAACTCATGTAATAAAATTTCTAAATCATGGAAATAACTATCTTTATCAATCTAAATAATCAACTTGCTCAATTATATCCATTGGTGATGAAATTTGAAAGAGGAACACTTGTAGGGATGTAGATATATATGTCAGCAAACAAAGCTTAATGAATTGGTTCAATTCCTTTAATTATATAATACTTAAGCTATTAGATTTGTAAATTTGATTTGGTTATCATGTAACACACATATCATATTTATCATTTTCTTAGGAAGTGATCACTCTACCTCAATGTTGAAGACATAGAAGAATGTAAGGCCACTACCAGTAGAATCTTCTCCTCCTTTTTCCTCTGGACAAACTCTTAAGATCACATGCTCTATACGCTAGAAGATTGGAGTCGTGTGTATTATCTATATATAACACTAAAAAAATATTTTTCTCTCTCCACTTCTCTTACATTCCAATTCTAAATAGCACTTTTCTCTTTTATTTCCTCTTATTCTCCCATTTCATCTTATTCACGAAGTATTTACTTTTTTGTCTTACATCGCTAGGTAATCATAATTTTATTTTTTCATTTGCATATAAAACCATTAGAATTGTGGCATGTAATATTAATAAATGTATTCACATCTATCTATATATAATACTAAAAAAATATTTTTCTCTTTTCTCATTTCCTTTATTTAATTCTAGATGGCATTCTTTTTTTTCCATTCCCTCTTATTCTCTCCTCTTTTCCATTCACTATGTTGTTATTTTTTATTTTTTATTTTGTCGCATGCACATCGTTAGATGATCACAATTTGCTTTTTAGTATAAAATCACTCAAGTTGTGGCATGTAATGTTAATAAATGTGAAGTGAACACATGAGGTTTTACAAGGGAGCAAATTGATTATTATATAGTTGCAAAATTTATATACTTCAAATATAAAAATAATTAAATAAAAAAAGACAAAAATGCCTAAACAATAATTAGGTTTTGGAAAATGTTTAAAAAATATTTCTTTGTTAATAACAAATCTTAGTATTTTTTAAAATTTGAAAACATAGAACAAATACCTAAACATTAACTAGGCTTGATAGTAATTATTTTTTTTTCAAAATTTCAATAAATTTAAATTGGTCATTTTGACCATGTTTCTTTTATAAAGCACAGATGGTTGATAATTATAGTTTTAATTTGAATTATTTTTATAAAAACAATCAAAAAATTATTATCAACTCTTACATAGCACTCTCTATATTCACATTTTACTTTTTTTCTATTTTTACAAATCTTTGAATAAAATTTAGCTTGGGAGTAATTTTTTTCTAAATTCTAATTTTAAATTTAAATTGGACATGTTGATCATATTTTTTTATAAAGCATAATGTAAAATTAATAATAATATTTTTAATTTAAGTTCTTCTTACAAACTAATCAAAAAACTATTACAAATCGTATGTGGTACTTTTCCTACTCATCGAGCTACTTTTTCTATTTTACAACTATTAAAATAAATACCCTCTCCTCATTTTTCCAATGCTTTTTTTTTTTTTTCTCTTATTTACAAAACCTTTACATTCTTTTGTCTCATATTAGTATAAGACCACAACTTTATTTTTTTTTCTTTTGTCTATAACGTAAATATAATTGTGGTATGTGATCTTCATCAATACAAAATAAATTCATAAGTTCTTTAAACAGATCCTACCTATTATTTCATTATAGTTATAAAATTTATATCTTTAAAAACATAAAAATATATA
Organism: Vitellaria paradoxa; assembly: GCA_019916065.1. Classification (NCBI taxonomy): domain Eukaryota; kingdom Viridiplantae; phylum Streptophyta; class Magnoliopsida; order Ericales; family Sapotaceae; genus Vitellaria; species Vitellaria paradoxa. The sequence goes on along the minus strand of CM034237.1, from coordinate 34,569,685 downwards.
TATAAAAAATTAATTTGGATTAGAAAAAGGATTTAAAATTTATTAAGTACTAATTAAATTTAAAAAAACTAACTTCTCCTACAATAACAACTATTATTATATTTTATGTTTGAAAACACAAAGAAAAATACCCAACTATTATTTAGGCTTCAAAGTAATTTTTTTTAGAAAAATTTCAAATTTAATTTAAATTAGTAGTGACGATTATTTTCAACTAGTTAATAATAATCAATATTTGAATTATTTTTATATCTATATTGTCTATATACATATACTAAAATTGTGTACTTTTAAATTTTTCATTAAACCAAATCCTTTGTACGTTCTTCCTATTTATCATTCTTCTTTTCTTTGTTTTTGGAATTTTTTAATAGAATATTATCTTTTTCTTTTATTTTTCAGTAATGTTTTTTATTGTACTTCCTTTTGTCTCACATTGGTACATGACATAACTTCATTTTTTTTTGGTTTATATAGCCATTAGAGTTGTAACGAATGATTTTAAATAATATGAAGTGAGTTAATAAATTTCTAAAATGGATTCACTTGCCATTGATTCATTATTGTTGTAAGATTTACATACTGCAAACATATTAGGAATTAAATTAAAAAATATAAATAAAAATATCTAAATAATAATTATTTTTGAAAATTATTTTAAAATGATTGAATATTAATTAAATATAAAAAAATCTTAATTAAATATAAAAAAATCTAACTCTTTTCACATTAGCGACACTTAGTATATTTTGAATTTAAAATAAAAAAAAAAAACAATGCCTATTATTAATTGGAATTGGGAGTGCTTAAATATTAATTAGGTTTAAGAGTAAATTTTTATTTTTAAATTCTAATTTTAAAGTTAAATTAGTCATGTTGCCAATCTAGTTGGAAACTCATTTAATAATACCTAGTATTTGAGTTATTTTATATAAAGTAATAAATAAATAAAAAAGATATTTTTAGTTTGAGGTAAATATATAAGGGATAATTACGTTTATACCCTATATACTTAAGGTAAAAATCACTCACATCTCTTTAAAAATATACCTTTACTTCCCTTGTAGTGTGGATTAAAATAAAAACGTTAAAAAATCCATCAAACATAACAGTTTTAACTCTAAACAAGTTTAAAATTTACATTTACACCTCCCGTAATTTATATTACTTACACTTATACAATCTGATTCTATTTAATTTTTAATAGGTATTTTTTTTTCACTTAAAAATTTAATACCGTTTACAACTTCATTTTAGCCTAAAGTACAAAGGATACAAAGATATGTTTTTAAAATTCAAGAGGTGAAATAATTTTCACCTTAAGTATAGGGGTAAAAGGGTATTATCCATAAATATAATTATGAATAATAGTATTTTTAACTCAAGTTAATTTTGTGCAATAGGTCAAGAATTAAAAAAGAAAAAAAAAAGCCAAAAGCATGTATTAAAATTGACAAATAGTTTGAAATAAAAAAGCGATCAAACTATTTAGGTAGGTTTGAGATTTAATATATTTGCTAAAGCCAATATTAATTTTGAAAATTCGAGAATACACTAGACGATCCAAACAATCCACGCAATGAATAATAAAATATGAAGGCATTCTAGGGAAAAACCTCCAAAAGCTTTCACTATAAAAATGTTAGTTACAAAAATTTCAACCTTGCAATAGATCAACTTTTCGACTCTATATTGTGAAACTTTTTTGCATGACTTCATGATTCACCAACTCCCAAGCAATAAATATGAAGGGCATTGATATAATGAGGAAAATCCTATCAATGAAAAAACCTCAAAAAGCTTTCACTATAAAAACGCTGGTTACAAAAATTTGAACCTCGCAATAGATTAACTCATTGGCTCTATATTATTGAACCTTCTTGCTCGAATACATGGTTCACCAACTCCCAAGCAAAAGCCCTCTTCGACTCCTCGAATAACATGCACTGAATTATTGGCAATTGCTAATTCCTTAGCCTACCGAATCCTTAGTTCTCAGGGATTCGAACTCCTTTAAATCAGACGCACTCAATGATTCTATCTATGTTGCTGAGAGAACACTTTGTAGTTGTTGTTCGTTGATCTTCTGAATTTGCCTCTCCATATAGGAAACCCTAAGTGCACAGTAGAATATATAGGGAATAAAATTCTAACACATAAGGTTTCCAAAACATGGCCTAAAAAATAGAAGTTGTGAACCTCGTGGGATAAGTCATCCCGTGACCTTCCTATAGTCTTCTCATGGCCATCTTGTGACTCAGAACGGGCTTCCTATATGGCCAAAGTCCAAAAACTTGCTCTCGGTATTATCCAGGGGGCACCCCGCGGGCTTTCTATGAGCTTCCTGTAAAATGGTTAAACAGGCTTGTTTTGTATTTGTAGGCTTCCAGCCTTATTCTGAGACTTTTAGAACTTATCTTGACTCGAGACTCTAATGTCTTAGCCTACATCTAAGTCTATAAATTACAGGACTCTGTTTTGACTGTGGATTTATCAATTTTACAATTTTATCCCTAACATTCTCTTTCTTTGGTAATTCCATATCAAAACCCTCAAACGTCTTTGTACTGAAAAAAGAAAAGACTTAAGTATTACATGTGCAAAGTGTGAATAACAAAACAAGCCTCAGAATTAATAAATTCCAAGTGTGCTCAAAATATCTGCACATTAATCTTTTAAAGAACCTGTAATGTTGCACACTGAATCAAACTGATCAAGACATCATTTGGAAAAAGAATAAATAAAACATTAACCAAAAATCAACTATCCTACCCCTTAATCAAACTCTCCTCTCCCTTAATCAAGGCATTCTCCCCTTTAAATCAAGATATTCTTCCCCCTTTTTGACATGAATTAACAAAAAAAAAATAAGCTATTAACGTATAATCTTGATCAATTCCTTTCAAATTCTATTTCTCCGAACACACAACCAAAACTTAGTTTGAATTATTCGACAAACACAAATAGTAATGAATAAGAATTTCAAGAGTTACTCTACTGTTTATGTCATGAATTATTCACACAAGTCACACCTATAGTCAAATGCCCACGATGTGTGTGAATTAAAGTGTAAGGGCAATATGATTAATATCTTTCACATGCATGCAAGAAATTAAAAATGCTCTTATTGGACCAAGAACAGAGATTAAAAATTTTCTTTTCAACTTATATCTCCTCAATCCATTATTTTCAACTTTCACTAGATTTTTTTTTATTCTATTCAACCAAGTTTTTGATTTTTTCTTTTCAGTTTTTCCTACTTTACTTGGCGACTTTCACGTCATTGTGGATAAGTGGCCACGTTCCTATATCATCTGAACCCATAGGGTTATTATTTTGATAACTGACATGTCAATAGGCTGGCTGCTCACTATTCCAATGATAGACCTTTCCAAGTGATTCTACTTAAAAGATCTTAAGAGCAACCAATAGTCCAGAAAGAGAATAACAAAAATCCATTGTACAATGGAAAAACATTCCTCATGCTGTATAAACTTCATGCAAGTACAATTGGCACACCACTACCATGACAAAGAATAAACAAAAATAGGATTCAAGTTCATCTAGAAATTCAAAATCATAGTCATTATGTAGATCAATAATTTTAATTCTATAATTTTGAAGTGTGTATGAAATAATAGACGTTACAAGAACATCATAAAAATAACATTGCACGTCAAAAAATTTATTTTTATTTTTCAAAAAAGTTCAATTAAAAAAATCTAATCTAAATGATTTTATAGAACTAAAGATAAAATATAACAATGGTGTAAAGCTTAGTCTATAAGAAAATTTGCTTCCACATATCAAGGCTCACCCCTTCAACATCCTTAGGGGTGTGAGTGATATACAAGTCACTGTTCCTAACTCAAATGATTAGTATGCATTATTGCACAATTCTATATCTATTGAGCATGCCAATTATGCAATTTTACTTGTTATTGGCGAGCTTTAAGCTTAATTATCTTGTTTCTATGCATTCATGTTGTTTATGTGTTTCAGGTGATATAATTTAGTGTTTTAGCATGAAATAACACTAAGAGTGCATGTAAGAGGGAGCCAAAGCAAGCCGGAGTAAGGAAATGCAAGAATAAGCTTTGGTGTCTTTTGGGGCATTTCACCGAACACTTGGCACGCATGGAGAAAACAGCTTGAAGACAAAAATACCGACATATCCAATGACTTTCAAGACTTCCTCAACATCCTAAGATCCATTCCAAGGAATAAGATCAGTTACCATGGCGGTTGAGGAGAAAGGAAATGGTCCGAAGTTTAAGAAGGTTGTCAAGCTGGAACTTCAATTGACCTGATTCTTTTTGAGTTAGAAAGAAGACTTGAAGAGCTACAAATTTTGTGTATTAGCCGAAGCTTGAATCCATCGTCTTCAAGGTAAAAATTGCATTGGAAGTTGAGAATAGAAAGTTGTTAGAAGCAAAACACAAAGTAAAGATGAAGGACAATGTGGTCCTGACACCCCCACGGGTGGTCCAGACCACAGAAGGTTGATTTGCGCAGATGAATTATGTTTTTAGGGTTTTTTTATCTCTACTATATATATGAAACTCATACAGCCGTTCATATAGCATTAGAGGGTTATTTTTATGATAGTTTTGTTTGAGTATTCATTACGTTTGATTTGAAGATTTGGATTCAAGCATTAGGTATAGTTGAAGTTTTCTATGGTTTACGCATGTAAGTTACTTTGTATTTAGGCCCTGTTTGGTGGCACCAAAATTCACAAATTTTAACTAATTTTTGTACTTTTCTCTAATCAAAATTTTTCACATATCACCTTTATATCACATCTTTCTACTTTTATTGTACTTTTTGCTCCATTTTTGTCAACCAAACACCCCCTTAATTATTTCAATTCTATGTTTTAAGTTCAGATTTGTTTCATATTTGTTTTCGTTTCTTTAATTTTTCACATTTTCTTTCATTTTCACTTTTCATTTTACATTAATGAATGATTTGCAAGTATATTTTACTCTTCGAAGTTCAAGTATGTTAGGCTAGGGTTTGCTCTTGGCTTCAAGCTATTGAAGGTGGTGTAGTAGTTTGGTGAACTCAAATTTAAAAGAATAGTTTTCAATGAAATATCTTTTTGATTTCTAATTGGATTCTCATAGTAAGTTAGGGTTCTTTCAAAATCAACTCACCCGTGTTATAACCATAACTTGGTAACAAGTTTTCACTTGTGCACATCAAGTATTTCGTTCAATGTCCGGGTAAGTTAGAAACATATGTTTCAAAACCTAAATTAGGTTTTCTTACGAAATCAAATCACCCGTGTTATAATCATAGCTTGGTTACGACTGGCCACTCATGCATACCAAGTGTTTGATTCAATGGCCCGGTGATCTGAAACTTATTTTCTTAAAACCATAATATGAGGTTTTCTTAAGAAATTGATTCACCCATGTTACAATCGAAGCCTGGTTACAAGTTGATGCTCGTGCACACTTGTGTTTGATTTAATGTCCTGGTGAGTCTGAAACTAATTTCAAAAGCCTCCGCTTACCTTAAGTTCCATAAACTAGGTTTTAATGAAATATCTTCGGAGCTAGCAATTGTTTGTTAGGTTAAGTTATAAATGCGTTTGAGTAAATCACTACCCACTACCAGATTTGGTTCGAAGCCAAGATTATCTTAGTTATTTTATTTTTAATATTTTCATTTTAATTTAATATCACAATTCCTTCATTTCATCATTCTCAACCTAATTATACTCTAACATTATATAAATCCAAAGTTAGTTTAGATTAACTTAGGTTTACCTACTAACTAAGAGAACAAGTCTAGAGCTTTTAATAAAGCCCTCCCTATGGGGATGACCTCGGTTCTCACCAAGTAAAACTACAACCACCCTCTTGCACTTAAGAGGTAGAACCTGAACACATTTCAGGGTCGGTCACCAAACAACCCTCATTTTTGATAAAACATTTTGAGTCTTGGGGTTATTGGGTTTAGGTCCAATGGGTTTTGAAAAATTTTCTTTCTATTCTTTCTCATTAGCCTAGGTATGTAAGGTCCAGAATCAAACTGTGACTCTCGAAATCTCAATCAATCAAGCCTATTTGACACTTGAAAATTAGGTCTCAAAAAATTCTTAATGTCAATGTAGGATAGGGGCAACTCGTACAATTTATGGCAATTTGGTCTAATGTGACCTTTAATTCCACGATGATGACAAGTAGGTATGAATTTATGAGGCAAGTTGTGAGGCATAACTTAAGACTTTCTAAAGTGAGGTCTTAGTTTATTACCTCTTTGTGGCTAAGGAGCTTTCTACACTTTTGGTGTGCTTGATTTTGTAGGTTGAAATTTGATTGGCTTTACAATTTTCTTGTTGCCTAGGGCAGCCTTAACTTCAACATTGGACTTATTCTTGCCAGTGTAGCCAAGTCCTTTCTGGTCATTCGGGTTCCTTTGCATTTTAAGAATATAATCAATATGGGAAGATACTATATTCACCTTAGAGTGTATGGTTTGTAGCTTGGCTTGGGCATCCTTTAATTCCTTATCTTTCTATTGCAATATGGTCTTGAAAGTTGTTATTAGTTCATCTTGAGTTTTCTTCTTGCTTCAAAGCTTTCAAGCATTTCTTGAAGTTTCTCAAGAGAGACTTTTAGACTATATCTCTCTCTTTTCAAGACTTTATTTTTCACATTCATCTTTTCATTCACCTTATGTAGTTTGCAACAGTCTTTGGAAAGCTATTCATAAGCTTCTTCAATGTCCATCTCATTTGCTATTTCCTCCTCATCTTTGCTTTCAGAGGATTCATCATTTTTTCTCTTTGAAGAAGACTTTGAGGAATTTGTAACCATAATTTTACTAGTGGATGAACGAGCTATGAAAGCCATATAGTTCTTAATATAGTCTTTAGACCATGGAGGACTTGTGCTTGAACTACCTTCTTGTGAAGAATCCATCTAACAAACCCTAGAATACATTTTTTAACACAAAACAAATTTGCTGTGATACCAATTGAAAATTTCTAAAATACATTAGAAAATCCAAACAATCCACATAATAAATAATAAAATATGAATGCACCAGTATAATGAGGAAAACTTTATCTAAGGAAAACCTCAAAAAGCTCTTACTATAAAAATGTTGGTTACAAAAATTTTAACCTTGCAATAGATCGACTCCTCAACCCTATATTGTTGAACCATTTTGCTTGACTCCTTGATTCACCAACTCCCAGGTGAAAGGCCTTGTCAATTCCTCGAAGAACATTCATCAAATCCTTGGCAACTACTGATTCCTTAGCCTGATGAATCCTCAAGTCTTAGGGATTCAAACTCTTTGAATCACCCATGTTCAACGATTTTGGCTAAGTTGTTAAAAGAACATCTTGCAATTGCTATTTTTGAATCTTCTAAATTTGTTTATCTCCTCATAGGAAACCCTAGGTGCATCCCAGAATAGATAGGGAATAAAATTCTTACGCATAAGGTTTTCAAGACGCAACCTAAAAAATAGAAGCAACCAACCTCATAGGATAAGTCATTAGTCGACCTTCCAGCAACTTAGAGCGGGTTCCCACACGACCAAAGTCCAAAAATCTACTCTCAATATTATTAAGCGACCATCCCAGAGGCTTTTTGTGAGCTTCTCGCAAAGTGTCTTAACAAGCTTGTTTCATGTTTGTGAGCTTCTAGCCTTATTCTATGGCTTTTACAACCCATCCTGACTTGAGACTATGATATCTTAACCTATACCTAAGTGTACAAATTACAGAACTCTATTTTGATTATGAATTTGCCAATTTTACAATTTTGTCCCTAACAAATTTTAGGATTATATGAGATCGATATTTGGTAGAATATAAATTTTTAGTGCTCATTTAGGAGTTCGACTTTGATCAACTATATCGGCTCATTAACATTGTCATAAAAAATGCAAATATAAAAAAAATAACTCAGTAGTTTTATAAAACTGTATAACTTTATTGAAATAATTTTATAACATATTTAAAAATTATCTTTTGTCAAAAAAATATTATACAATTTAGTGCATTGCAAGGATTAGTATAAGTACATATTTGCATATGTGTATATATGGGCAAAAGTTCACTTTCTTCCTCATGAAACTCTCCATCCTCGCTCCAAGCTTTGCCCATATCCCACTTACACTCCTCAAAGGTCACTTATGGCTACTCTTCGCCACCGATCACTGCCTATGAACCTAGGGTATAGAAGAGATGATGTAACCAGAAAAGAAGATGGGATCTATTCGGCAATAAAAAATCACTGCCAGAACTGCTCATCACGTCAACCAGAAAATCTGATCGCTAACCTGCTGAGCATAGAAATAGAGGTTTTGGCCGGAGAAGGCATCCTCGACTAGAAACCCTCCGATGCTTAAGTTAGCAAAGGCTTTGAGAGAGTTATAGAGTGTAAAGTAACAAGTAATGCACTAGGTTGACAATAGTGAGCGTACTTGGATTTCAGAGCTAAGTCCCCTATTTAGAGTCAGGTAAAAATGAATAAATTAACATGTAAAAATCAAATTGTAATAAGATCCTCAAATATACACTTCTCACTTTCCTTTAAATGCTTTTCACTTCTCATTTAATGGCCCCACTTTGCATTAAATACGCATTGGCGATTGGGGCGTCTGAATAGATAAAATACAACTCTAACAACTATTTACATGTCACATCTGTTTGCCACTTGTAATGAAATGAACTAACTAGATTATCCTTTAAGTAATAAATCTAGTTCATTTATTACTATTAATCATTTATGGTTAGGGTCTCATTATCAGGTAGTGGGGCCCAACTACAATGATTTCCCAATTACTAAGCTGACGACGAGCACTCTCATGATATGCTTGGGGAAATACCACGTGTCTCATTGTATGATGCTCAGGAAAGGGCCATGTGTCCCAGATTTATTTTGTACTAACATTATGCCTCCACTCTGGTCAGAATAATTTATTTTCCGAGCAGAGTACAAAGCACTCAAAATGACCCTTACCATATGTACGTAGAGTCTTTTTACATACCTTGTAATTACTTCACTTTTTACGTGTGACCGCTTGTAAAATGTGCATCCAAACTAACCCCCAAGTGCAAGAGTGTGCAGTGTAGTTTTAACTCGGTAAGTACGAGGTCGAATCCACAGGGAACCTAAAAGTTTAGTTTCTAAGTTTTTAAGAATATTCTAAATTTAAACGCAAGAAAAGTTCAAGGTTTACATAAATAAATTTGAAAGTTTTGCAAATATAAAACTTAACTAAAATTAAACAAGAATTATCTAACTAGAAAATGTTAAGAGATTTATCTAAAATTAAAAAAAAAAAAATGCCTAAGTATGAATTCAAGAATTCAAAAAATTATCTAACCTAATCAAGATTTCAAGAAAATAAGTAATTAATTTAAACATCCAATTCAAGACAAATTAAAGAATTCAATATTAAAACGTTCTTGATCCAACTTCACAAGTTCGGGTAGTTTACAACTTCACTCAGGGATGTGTAAAAAAAAAAAATACAATCCATAGTTCACGTCAAAGGATCTATAGATTGGGAAAAGTATTCTCATTAAGGTTCAGAAAATATCCGATACTCAGTTTTAAAATCACGTTTCATTATGGATAATAAAACTGGAAAGATTTTCTAAGAAAACATTCAGTTTCAAACCTGAATTAGGATTTGTTCAAAAATTATTATGAAAATTATATTCAAGATATTTTTACCAGTGATTATAGAGAATATAGTCAAAAACTCTTGTTTTCAAAGATTTTTCAAACAACCAAAACCAGATTTCTTTTAGAAATCAATTTTAATTTGCCCAAAGTTATTAAATCAATTCTTACCCGAAAACCTTTACCAGTGATTACTGAGAATGTAGTAAAAGGTTTTCGTTTTTGAAGGTGTTTGAAACAAAATAAATTGATTCTTGCAATCATAGATCATTCCGCAAAGGTTTTTACAAATCATGCGAAGAATCTACGCACATCTCTTCATTTTTCATAAACTACCCTCCCTTGATTCATTGAATCAAGAACTAGGGTTTTATGCTAGTTGCATAATGAAAACAGAACACACAACCATATAATAAAGCATGAACTTATTATTACTAAGACTAAAGAGAAGAAGAATAATCTGAAATTAAACTATTGGAAATATTCAAAACCATGTACCGTACTTCAAAGAATGTAAAGAACAACGAACAACAACCCAAACTAAAACAACGCCAAAGAATGTTGTGCACAACTTGAAAAACATCCTCCAAACTCTATGAAAACTCACTCTAAAATCCTAAAAAAACACTCAAGAAAGTGGGAAAATTGATGGAAGAAGAATGAGAGAGAGCCCCCTCCAGGCGGCTATTCATGGGGTTTTTATATCCATGCAAGAAACCCTAAAACACGAGCAAAAGAACGGACATCGTTTCTTCTGGCGTTCGGACAGGAAGTCTTACGTCCGGACGGCAGTGTGCAGGTCATGTGCTGGCGTTTGGATGGGAAATATTGCGTCCGGACGGCAGTGTGGTTCCTTCTTCAGATTCTTCCAGCTTTTTACTCTTTTGTCTTGAAGGTATTCGGGCATCCACTCTTCTCGAGCTATCCTTCATTATATATTCTCCATCTTTGGCACTCGCAAGCATGTCTATTTCAACATTTTCACTACAAATAAGCAAAATAATTTGTATTAGTAAAAATATTAACAAAATGCATGAATAAACTAAGAAAATGAATGATTTTGTGTTAAAATAGAGGTTTTGTAATTACACTTTTCAAGTGTAATCAACGTGCTTTTCCATGATTGGTCATCCTTTTATTTCATTTGATGTGTCTCTTCACTTTTTCAGTGTGTCACGCCGCCTGCACGAAACCCTAGGGCTGCGATGCTCTAAACATATAATTGTTAATTTGAAAATACAGGGGCCAATAAATACCATTTTGCCACCTATCTGAATTTTTTCCTTCAAAATTTCAAGTACATATGCATATATATGTAAATATCATCTATTTCACTTATTTTTTTCTAAAACTTGCATCCTTTGAGCATTCTCAAGTTACCTCTGCAAACTCTTGCTTTTTCATCAGCACTACTACCTCTTGATTTGGTGTTCCTTTTTTCAGTGAGTATCAAGCTTATTGACCTTATTCTTCTCACCTTTTTTTTCTTCTTCATTCGAAACTATGGCTAGGCTAGCTGATGAACTGAAATCTAAAGAGAAAATTAGGGCTTTTAAGCAAAAATACGACATTCCCCTAACGTAAATATCAAGCTCTCCCGCAAAAAAGATCAAGAACCAAGGGAATTCTCTATAGTTGCCATCATAGAGGGTGGCCTTAGGTTTCCACTAAACCCTTTCCTTCACTCTGTGATGGGCATCCTTGATCTCTCCCCTAGATGCGTGACTCACAATTTTTATAGAATAGTGAATGGGGTTAATGAGATCAACAAATAGGATCTCCTCTTCTGTTATTTTGTCCAAAGAGTCAAGAAGAACGAAAACAAATGGTATTTGAAGTTTTGACTAGAGAAAGCCCTAGTCCACATGCTTCCTGATACTATAAAATCAAAAGATGACACCTACATTGTTACAGGGCACCAGACGCACAATCCAAATGAAAATCCTTTAGCTCTAGTACCTCTGGTATCCCTAGGCCCATGTCGGTAGGCTTCAGATGATCATTTATTCGTCTGTTCTTCATCTACTTTTTACTTTATATGTGAACTAACTCTTTTTGCATTTTTGTGTAACCAAACAAGCGAAAAAACCTTAGGCAAAAGAGATCCGTACCGATATAATACATCTAGACAAAGTTTTGAAGTTCCTCAAAGGTCTAGAGCTTTACCCATTTGCGAGGGCTGCTCTAATCTTTTTTAACTTCGTGCCAACTTATAGATCTTTCATCTCTTTGCCGTAAGGATTCACAATCGGGGAAGTAATCAACCGATTGTGGAGGTGATTTACCTTGAGTGACAAAGAAAAACAAGCCTTTTACACTCTAAAGCATAAAAATTAGGTGCCATCTCCTCCATTTGCCATCCAGGCTCGATCTGCCCAACTTGCCCAATCTCCTGGGCTCGTCGAGCAACCTTCGTGAAGGTGGAAGCTAATCTTAGAAGAAGAAGAAGAAGAAAAAGAAAAAGAAATCCTCCGTCCCTCTCTCGAGATTAACATAGAAGATATGGCCTCAAGGAGGGACATAAAAAAGGCTGTTGAGGAAGCGACAAAAAAGGTAGAAACAGGAAGAAGTAAAGAAGATAGTTGAGGAGAGGAAGACGATAAACAAGAAGAAGGCCAAGGAGGAGAAAGCCAAAGAAACTGCTAAGGCTAAGCAGTTGTGTAGAATTAAAGAAGAAAAAGTTGAGAAGAACAAAAAGTCTTCCCGAGTCGAAAGTGAGGACCCTCAAGCAAAGAAAAGGTAGAGGGTTGATCACCCTGACGAAGTCATTCTTCTGTAGGCCCCAACAGCAGCTGAGGTGCCCCCAACCCAGCCGAAGAATGCTCCAAGCTCCTCCCGACCACCTCCTCCTCAACAAACTAGCACTATACCAGCAGGTGGTGAGGGGACCAACCAGGTCTCGTTCCAAGTCATCTTCCCAAAGAACCCAGTTCGAGGCTCTCCACTCTTCATCCCACAAATCTTGATTCCAAGTCTTGAGTTCTCATCCGGGCATCCTTCCACCATGAAGGGCACCGCCCTCAACTATCCCGAGGAGTACCTCAAAGGTATCCTTCCTCCTTGGGATGTTTAGAACATACGGAAGAATAAAATGGAAGATCTCTGTAAAACATTGATGAAAAGTAAGATCACAGTAAGTTCCTTTTGTCCAAATTCTTTCATTCTTCCTTCACTTCTGACTTATGAAACTAACTCATCTTATCTTATTGCAGTCAACTCTGTATACTATGGACCTAATCACTAGGAGTTAAGGCCTTCACATAAAGGCCGATTTGGACGGGGCCTACATCAAGAGCCTCAGAGAGAGGATTGATGATATCGAGGCTAAGAAAAAAGATCTGGAGGAGGAAAAAAATTTTTGAAAAGGAACAGAAAGATCTAGAGCAAAAACTTATGGCTATCAATGCCAAGGCTGAAGCTAGTGAGAACAGGATAGCTTATCTAGACAAGCTCTTAGCTTTAAAGGATGAGGAGTTGGTGGGAAAGATCAGTGAGCTCGCTTCAACCAAGTCTGAGCTATCTTTTTCCAAAACCTAGTAGGAGAGAATAGCTCAGGAGCTGTCAAAGTCATTTCAGAGAGAGCCAACCTTAAGGGCAAAGTTGAGAAGCTGAGGGTAAAATTGAAAGTCAAATCCACTGGTCTGCAGAAGATAGAGCTTGCATTGAAATCTTCTAAAGAAAAAGCTGCTGCAGACCTAGAGGCCTAGTTTCAAGACTTTGTGAGCCAAATGAAGGATGCTCCGAATGGTACTTCCTAGATGGTTGGGAGGCTGGCATGAAAAAGAAATTTGTCAAACCCACTTCTCCAACCAACAGAGAAGTACTATTTCCCAACCCTTGCCATGCCATCCCTCCATCTAGCTTCGACCGTCCTCCACAAACCCCATCAATCTGAACATTTGAAAAGGAGATCAAATAAGACGAGGTCAAAGTAGGTAGTGCTCCCAAGGATGGTGCCTCTTCTGCTCACCAAGATTCCTTTTTGGCAGACCTAACTCAGGATTCTAGTGCAATTAAAAAGAAATACATTTAGAGCTTGCTGCCAAAGAGAGAGAAAAGTGAGAGCTGTGCCTATGTTTTCATTCTATTTCTTTTTTTCTTCTTTGTTTACCATGTAACTAGGCATTAATGTAAAACTTCTCTTAAATGAAATGAACCTTTCTTTTCTGTTGAAACTATTGTGTTCTACCTTATGCTTAACTACGTTGTATATTTTGAATTTTCAGCAATGACCAGGATCCAATTGAAGAATTCTTTGCTTCTTATTGCTGAAAAGGTAATTAAGAACGTAGCCGAGGAGTTTATTGGAGTAGCTGCCAACGAAGTAGTGAATCTTAACACCTAAGAAAATTACTAGACTAGACTATTGCTTCTGTAATCTCCTTGGCTGATGTACTTTAATTCTTTTGTGTAATAAAACTTGTAAGCTCTATTAATCATTCTTTTGTTCATTCTTCTTTGTATTTCAAGCTTTTGAAGTAAAGTACTTAAGTAATGTAAAATTTTAGTCAGTGCCGAGCATAAGCACTTTGTATAGTGCCACATAATGAGCAACAAAATTTCGTTAAACGATAAGTAACAGTAAGGGTAAGTAATAATCGTGCTTTATATGATTGATATGCAAATCAACTTATCTTTAATGAAAGCCATGTTAAACCAACGTGAACTTTACTTCATAAGCATTTTTTGGATGAACACCGACCTTTTTTTTGGATGGTCTCGAAGCTTTAAACTTAGATTATCTTGCCCTTCAAGAGCTTTTCTAGTTATAAGCTTTAAATTAATTTATACTTAGAAGGTGCTTGTCAATCAGAGCACTCAAACAAAACCAACATTATTGTACCAAAATTGCTATTCAACACATAACCAACCACATTTCGAGTGGTCCATGAGGCCTTGCATTCATACATTTTGAACTGTATTGCATTTTTACCATGTTTCTTAGCATGATGTGATCAGGGCTTTTAAATCTTCAGTTATTTGAACTATCTTAAGAAGTAATAGCCATTTGAATGAGAATTTTAAGTTGGTAAACAGAGTAAAACCATGCACCTACAGCCTTGTAAGGGTGGCATATTATATTCTTAAGGCTTTGGCCTAGGAAGCAAACACTGAAGGATGGTGTATATTGGTTAGATCTTGTTTCTATGAGACAACCAAGCAAACAATGAAGAACTGGGTCTTGTTTCTACAAGACAACCAAGAAGACAATGAAGAATGGTGTATATTGGTTGGGTCCAATTTCTACGAAACAACCAAGCAGCAATACTTTGAGATCAATTTTTTTTTTTTTCTTATGTGTTATGTGGTGTTAATACGATTAAGTTGTAAAGATAAGGAATTAATTAATAAATTTAATTTCTTATTTGAGATTGTTATTTGTGCTAAGATGTTTCACTTAGTAGTACGCTAGGATGTTATTGCATCTATATTATTATTAGGGTTCCGAGCACAAGTGGTATTAGTGCTCATCCCCTTACAGCTTGTGATGCAGGTAATGATTTTGAGTCACAAGTTGGATTGCTCAACATGAAAATTAGAATTTTATTTAATTTTGTTTAACTATATTAGATTTTCTTTAGAAAATTGTTTTGGTAAATTGTATTAAGCCTCTATTTGCAAGGTGAATATTTATTTAATTTTATTTAGTTTTTGGAAGATTATTTGGTTTAGTTTTAGAGGTTTGTAGTTTTATTTTGGAGCTTTGTTACCTAGTTGGCTTAACTAAGGCATTTATTTAAGTATGAGTTTATTTATTTATATATTTATTTTTATTACTCCATTGTGTGTGTGTATGGCTCTAATGTGTAGTAAGGAGAATTGTTAAATGGTGAATTATGTACTCCTTACTCACGTGCTCGGATCATGGAAATTTAGAGCATGACAATTGTCGCTCGTCGCCAACTTTTACTTGAATCAAGGTTTGTACTAATTTCCCAATTTATCAATTGATAATTTGTACTAGTTTGTGGTTGTTTTATCAACTAAGAGTTCAAATGATTGGTATTTTATGTTGCTTTACTTTGTAAGCTATTTGTTTATTATTGGATATGAAAGTTGTGAGTTGAAGTCATGGAGTACTCTTGCCACTGTAGGCCTTATAACATTTATACCTCTCTTACCTTGTAATGGAATGAATTTTAGTTGTTTGGTTGAAAAAAAATCAAAGTGCAAATTACTGGATCAAGATTAGACAAA
This sequence comes from Vitellaria paradoxa, assembly GCA_019916065.1. NCBI lineage: Eukaryota > Viridiplantae > Streptophyta > Magnoliopsida > Ericales > Sapotaceae > Vitellaria > Vitellaria paradoxa. Next base: position 34,553,828 of record CM034237.1, on the reverse strand, counting down.
CGTACACGCGCAAAGAGAGAGAGAGAGAGAGAGAGAGAGAGAGAGAGAGAGCATAGTGAGCAAAAAAGGGGCTAAAAAATGGCCTTTTTGCTTTGATTTTGTTAATGCCAAACTAGTAGTTTATCATTCAAATAGTTCCAATAATCATAACTTTTCCTGTTTTTATAGTCTCATACATACAGGAACTATGGAAGAGCATAACAAAATGAAGAATTGTATATTTTGTTTTAGTCTTGTTTAGGTAGTTGATATGAATTGAATTTTTGCAGAAAGGTATTTATGATATTAAAATTATACAATATACCTTATTAAAATAATAAGGGTATATGTGTAATTTTATTTAATAAAAAAGTAAAGTGAATCGAAAGAATCCTTTTGTGGAGTACAGATAGGCCCACCCTAAAATGATATATAGACAAGAAACTGACTATAATTAAGCTAATAAAATGGAACCCACTTTGTGGTTTAATTCAAGAAACTATAATTAAAGTTAATATAATATGGCCCACTTTATGGCGACATATTTTTAATCATTGAATGAAATGGACAAACAAGATTCAAAATAGCAAAAAAAAAAAAAAAAATAAATAATAGGGGAGCTATGCCCCAATAGGTGAGTAAAAGTGAAATATGCCCATTTAATAGGAACATTCAACGATATCATGTACCATTTCAAACCTAAATCCATAGCCCAACAACGAGTGAGACCGTGTGCATAAAGCAATAGGCTGGTGAAGAATAAGAATAAAATATGGAGTACCTTAAAAGACATGGGGAATGCCAATTAGAGCAATGTCACCAAAATAGTTGAATACTATGGCTTTTGCTCGGTTTAGAGCCATGGCAGCAAAAGCTGCATAACCTTTTTGTTACACTTGTATTACATTTATGCCCTTAAAAAACATAATTTATAATTACATTTTATTTTTCTGGTAATAGTAAAATATTTATTCATTTATTTAAACGTACATCATTATCATTATTTATAAAGTATGTGATTTAAGTATTAGGTATAAAATGTCAATACAAAAAGATTTAAATCACAAGTTTTTATAAATAGAAGTGAATTCACAATTCTTAATGAAACAGACATTTCATTATATTAAAACTATAACTTTTCTGTTTCTTAATTGGGTGATTTGTCTTGATCACTAAAGAAGAGATTTTGAGTAGAAAAGTTAATGTATTTATATGATATACATATTGAATGGACTACTATAAATTATGATCTGGTTTAATAAATGTCATTAATCATAACTTACTAAAACTTTAATAAGATTAATAAACCTTAATCCTAAGTTTGTAATGGACTTACATTCATGAATTAAATCTATTTGAGTTATCACAAAGTGAGACTTGTATAAACGGTCAAAACCTCGATGGCTTGGAGATTTAATTTCATGAATCATAAGAACATATACTTACAAGATGGAATCCATTTTTTATGCTCACATAAGCTATTTATTATTCTTGATCATTAAATCTGTGATTGCAGTTTAATCAATAAATTGTTTATTGAATAATAATATTTATTTCTAAATTATTTACAAATACAGAAATATTGAGAATGATCAAAGTTTGGATAAATAGCGAGTTAGGATTGAATATGTAATTTAAGAGACTTGACATTTAAGATTAGCTTAACTTAATTACAAGCCTGTAATGGAGGGTTAATTAAGTGGATATTATTGGTCTAAGACTAAATTCATTTTATTAAAAAGTGTTTTAATTAAATGAATTTTAATATGGACAACTAGAGTACAGCTCAGGACTTTAAGTAGAATAACTTTGTGTTAACTTAGAAGGCTGATAGGATTTCATAAGATGATAGGACCCAAATCCTTTAAGTTGATTCCAGGAGTCTATTAGGGGTGTAAATGGGTCGGGTCTCATTTTATTAAAATGTGTTTTAATTAAATGAATTTTAATATGGTCAACTAGAGTACAGCTCAGGACTTTTAGTAGAATAACCTTGTGTTAACTTAAAAGGCTGATAGGATGTCATGAGATGATAGGACCCAAATCATTTAAGTTGGTGCCAAGAGTCCATTAGGGGTGTAAATAGGTCGGGTCAGGCTCGACCCGCCCCTTGGCCCGTGGTCACCCTATCCCAGCTACCCCTCCACATTTTCGGGCTAGGTCAAGTCAAGCCAGGGTGACCAATCCCCCTTAACCTGGCCCAGCTGACCAAACTTATTTTTTTAATATTTTTTATTTTTTTAATTTTTTAAAGTAAATAAAATACAAAATAAAACTCAACTAAACACATTAAAATAATTATTGAAAAAAATTAAAATTTATTAAACGACAAATAATTACATAATTATCATTAAATTTAAAATTACAATTTACAAATGTAGAATTATAAAGAAAAAACAAATGATAGAGTAATAAATAGGCGCATCACTTTACGTCTTATACATCCCAACTAAGTTGGCATCTATAAGAGTGACTATCATTTGTAAATATTATTCTATCTATACATCATTATCATTGATCACGAGATCTATTAGTGTGTTCTTCTCTTTCACTTAAATATATTATATCAAAGTTAAGGGCAAATTGCTCTTTTTCGGCATCTTCTTATTATCTATTTTCAGCAAGATACCTGAAATTTCGTAATATGCTGGTAAAGATCCCAATCAATAAACCATACACAAGAATGAAGAAGGCAGGATAAAAAGAACGAGGAAACCCACAAATGGAAACCTCTAAAGGGAAACCTCTAACAAAACTTTCACTAAAATCAAACGTTGGTTACAAACTCAAACTCTCAATAGATCGACTCCTTGACTCTATGCTCTATTGACATTTGCTCGACTCCTCGATTCACCAACTCCTTTAGCAAAAGCCTTTTGGCTCCTCGAAGGCTCAATACCAAATCCTCGGCATCTTCACGTGCTGAATCCTCAGCTCTTCAAAGATTCGAACTCTTTCGAATCATGTAAAAGCAAGAATGCTTGGCTAAACAATTGAGAGAACCTTCTCACTTTTCTAGCTCACAAGCTTGATGTATATTCTCTCTCTCTATTTCCCTGAAGACGCCCAGAAGATATATATAGACAAACTGAGGCAGCTAGGGCTCGAACCAATCAAAATAAGCTGAAATAGCATACCTTGCGGGAAGGGCGCAACCGCAGGCTTCCTGTGGCCTTCCCACGGTCATCCCGCGAGTCAGAGCGGGCTTTTTCATGGCTTAATCTTCAATTTTAGCTCTCGGGATTTTTCAGCGCCAAACTGTAGCTTTGTTGCGGACATCCTACGTAAATCAATTCCAAACCTTGTTTGGCTTTTCAGGACTTCTAGTAGTATGTAAACATAGCTTTCCTGAGGCCTTCACACTTCTACTTGACTCAAGACTGTAATGTCTTAGCCTAAACTAAGTGTAGACATTACACACCACTATCTTTGACCATGGACCTGCCAATATACAATTTAAGCCTTAACAATACCAATCTCATAAACACGTCAAGACTTTTACTATCGGAGGGGCCAGTTGACCCTTAATTGACTCATAACGCGCCCACGTGCAATAAACGTTTGCTCAGATGCTACGATAGAAACTAGAAATGTAAGGATATCATGAACTGAAGCTGAAAGAACTGAAAACTTAGATTATTGTCCCTTCCGCCAGTGTAATACCCCAGACTTTTGTGTTAATGTAAATAGACGGTTATTCAAACATTTTGGAGATAATAGTATGTTGATTAAGTGGAATTCATCATTAATAGTACTTTAGAGTTGGGAACTTTGAAAGAGATAAACCAAACATGTGAGAGTTGGCATTTTAGCACAAAGGCAAAAATAGGGTACCTTGGGCACACAAAACATGGGCGCCCAAGGCTTGGGCACATGGCTGAGAAGGTCTTGGGTGCCTGAGCTTTAGCAGAAGTGACAGGTATGATGTGTTCTGACTTGAGCGGCCGAGCCATCCCCCTATTTACCTATATCTATGCTAGGAGGGTGGAAAAATCTGGAGAACACTGTAGGAGCCTTAAAATATTAGCAAAAATTGTATATATATATGTGTGTGAGATGGAAAATAATGAGGGATTGTGGCTTGGAAAAGAGGAAGACCAGGAGAGGAAGAAGGAAGAAGAAATAAAAAGAACTGAGAAGGGTTTGTATGGTAAGTCTCTCTAACCCTAACCAAACTCTAATTCACTTTGCAAGGATGCAATTGGATACTCAAGGAACCTATCTATGTAATTTGTTTGTCATTTAGATCAAAGGGTGAAGAGATCGAATCCATCAAAGTTGGGAGCTTGAAACTAGGAAGAGACCACCTCTTGTTCTTCATCTTTATTCAACTTGAGGTAGGGATTTTATGCTCATTCTTACATATATGATGTGTAACAAGGTGTAGAACAACATTTGAGAAACCCTTGCAAGTTTTGATTTCATTCATGGAGGAAAATGGGAGTTGTATACACATGTGTTGGTAGAGAGAGAGAAGAGGACCTTTGATCCATAACTTGGCCCGTAGTTGATAAAAAACTTAAATTGATGGTTTCTTCGGATGCTTATAAGTCTTGTGGAGATGTTAGAAACATGAAACTTTTGGTATTTTACCATAAATATAGTCAATTTGAGGTTCCAAGTATGGAGGATGAAAGACCCGAAAAACAGAGCACTTGATCTGTGATTTGAGCCATGCTGTGGGTACAAGAGGGGTTGTCGATGGGTGCCCACCCTCTTGGGCACACAAGGTATGGGCGCCCAAGGTCTTGGGTGCACGATTGAGTACCAGTTGGGCACCCACCGAGTCCTGTTTAGTTTCCTGACTTAGTTTAATTTGGGACCTTCTACCTTAGGTTCCTAAAGAGTTTAGTACTATGTTCTTATATGATGTTTTACATAACTAAGTATATGAATTGAAGAAGTATTGCATACATTAAAATGTTAAAAGTATTGATTATTTTGTGATATAAAAATGCATGAATGAAGATGTGTACTTGTGTGGGTAAATGAAGATAAATGAATTAAACCTTGAATAAGTGAAATGAAAGAGATGAAGTGTGATGAGCTTTATGATGAATTAAAATGTTATTTGAACAATGATATCATATACTAAATGCTGTCGAATGTTGACTATTTGATGATGTTTGATCTTTGTTGAGATGTGATGGTAAATAAATGAAACTTGGAATAAATGAAATGGAAAGATAAAATGAGATATGCTCCGTGGTGAAATGGAATGTGGTATGTGTGATGTTGGAAGGTATATGATGATGAATGTGAATTGTTATTAAAGTGAATTGAATGTGATGAATGATTGGTTGTGTGCCGGGGGCCATGGTAGGGTGTGAAAATAGGAAGGGTTTTAAGGTTATCCTCGGGTTGAAAGTCCCAGAACCTGCGTAGGGCTTCCCGTGGCCTTCCCACGGTCATCCCGCGAGTCAGAGCGGGCTTCTCGCACAGCTTAATCTTCAATTTCAGCTCTCAAGATTTTTCAGCGCCAAACTGCTTCCTTCTTGCGGACATCTTGCGTAAATCAATTCCAAACCTTATTTGGCTTTTCAAGACTTCCAGTAGTATGTAAACACAGCTTTCTTGAGGCCTGCACACTTCTACTTGACTCAAGAATGTAATGTCTTAGCCTACACTAAGTTTAGACATTACACACCACTATCTTTGACCATGGATCTGCCAATATACAATTTAAGCCTTAACAATACCAATCTCGTAAACACGTCAAGACATTTACTATCGGAGGGGCCAGTTGACCCTTAAATTGACTCATAACGCGCCCACGTGCAATAAACGTTTGCTCAGATGCTACGATAGAAACTAGAAATGTAAGGATATCATGAACTAAAGCTGAAAGAACTTAAAACTTGATTATTGTCCCTTCCACTAATGTAATACCCCAGACTTTTGTGTTAATGTAAATAGACGGTTATTCAAACATTTTGGAGGTAATAGTATGTTGATTAAGTGGTATTCATCATTAATAGTACTTTAGAGTTGGAAACTTTGAAAGAGATAAACCAAACATGTGAGAGTTGGCATTTTAGCACAAGGGCAAAAAGGGGTACCTTGGGCACACGAAACATGGGCGCCCAAGGCTTGGGCACATGGCTAAGAAGGTCTTGGGTGCCCGAGCTTTAGCAGAAGTGACAGGAATGATGGGTTCTAACTTGAGCGGTCGAGCCATCCCCCTATTTACCTATATCTATGCTAGGAGGGTGGAAAATCTGGAGAACACTGTAGGAGCCTTAAAATATTAGCAAAAATTGTATATATATATGTGTGTGAGATGGAAAATAAAGAAGGATTGTGGCTTGGAAGAGAGGAAGACCAGGAGAGGAAGAAGGAAGAAGAAATAAAAAGAACCGAGAAGGGTTTGTATGGTAAGTCTCTCTAACCCTAACCAAACTCTAATTAACTTTGCAAGGATGCAATTGGATACTCAAGGAACCTATCTATGTAATTTGTTTGTCATTTAGATCAAAGGGTAAAGAGATCGAATCCATCAAAGTCGGGAGCTTGAAATTGGGAAGAGACCACCTCTTGTTCTTCATCTTTATTCAACTTGAGGTAGGGATTTTATGCTCATTTTTACATATATAATGTGTAACAAGGCCTAGAACAACATTTGAGAAACCCTTGCAAGTTTTGATTTCATTCATGGAGGAAAATGGGAGTTGTATACACATGTGTTGGTAGAGAGAGAGAAGAGGACCTTTGATCCGTAACTTGGCCCGTAGTTGATAAAAAACTTAAATTGATGGTTTCTTTGGATGCTTATAAGTCTTGTGGAGATGTTAGAAACATGAAACTTTTGGTATTTTACCATAAATATAGTCAATTTGAGGTTCCAAGTGTGAAAGATGAAAGACCCAGAAAACAGAGCACCTGATCTGTGACTTGAGCCATGCTGTGGGCGCAAGAGGGGTTGTCAGATGGGTGCCCACCCTCTTAGGCACATAAGGTATGTGCGCCCAAGGTCTTGGGCGCACGATTGAGTGCCAGTTGAGCACCCACCGAGTCCTGTTTAGTTTCCTGACTTAGTTTAATTTGGGACCTTCTACCTTAGGTTCCTAAAGAGTTTAGTACTATGTTCTTGTTTGATGTTTTACATAACTAAGTATATGAATTGAAGAAGTATTGCATACATTAAAATGTTAAAAGTATTGATTATTTTGTGATATGAAAATGCATGAATGAAGATGTGTACTTGTGTGGGTAAATGAAGATAAATGAATTAAACCTTGAATAAGTGAAATGAAAGAGATGAAGTGTGATGAGCTTTATGATGAATTAAAATGTTATTTGAACAATGATATCATATACTAAATGTTGTCGAATGTTGACTATTTGATGATGTTTGATCTTTGTTGAGATGTGATGGTAAATAAATGAAACTTGGAATAAATGAAATGGAAAGATAAAATGAGATATGCTCCGTGGTGAAATGGAATGTGGTATGTGTGATGTTGGGAGGTATATAATGATGAATGTGAATTGTGATTAAAGTGAATTGAATGTGATGAATGATTGGTTATGTGCCGGCGGCCGTGGTGGGGTGTGAAAATAGGAAGGGTTTTGAGGTTACCCTCGGGTTGAAAGTCCCGAACTTGCGTAGGGTTTGGTGTCAATGCCAGTGGGTTAGTAACCTACAACATTGTGTGTATATGGGTTACCCATGGCCCTGGACTGTGACCTTAAACGATTGTGTTCAGTTTACCATTTCCATTGGGTCTGGACCTATAAAAGACGGTGTTATGTATGCACCCAACCCCTGATGACTTGTGTGGTTATGGCAATGTGATTGAATGATGAATAAGTGAAAATGTGGATGTGAAGATGTGATTGAATGATGAATAAGTGCTAATTTGGATATGGTTATGTGATTGAATGTTGAATATGTGATGATGTGACATGGAATGTGATTGGATATAAAGTTAGGAAATTTAATAATGAAGAATAATTGAAATTGAATCCAATACTATGATGATGTTAAATGATGATAAATACTTACTTAAGTCGAAAACTAATTGATATTAATGAATTGTTATGGCTTATAGAAAGATGTTGGTGTATCTATGCATATATGAACATTGGCATGCATGTGTTGAATACATACCATATATGTTTGTTTGAGGCATCGTGGGCACAAGTGGACCCGTGCTCACATCCCTACAAATTTTGATGCAGGAACAGGTCATAACAATCAAGTGGTCTGATGGGGTTGAACTAGGAGTGCTTATGCATGAGCGCTTCTAAACTTAGCAAAACTTTTGGTTACTTAGTTTAATTTTTATTTGAAATTGTAATATTGTACATCGAGGACTTATTCGATTTGGTTGTAAGGCCCTAAGGCCTAAGTTATATATTAATGGGAAGAATGTGTGAAGTATGTGACCTGGCTATAGCCAAGGTTATATTTATGTTATCTTATCATATGTTTTGGGCTAACCTAGAGGTTTTTGTATTGCTCTGATCATGGGATGATTATATTAGTGTGTGTTATGTGTGTTTATCACTCACCCCTTGGGTTGCGAGATTCGGGGCGTGACAACCAGTCTAAAAGATTAAAATCATTTTTATTTTCTATCGGAGGCGTACTAAGATAACATTGCAAGTCAGATGAACTTGATGAACTAGCACTTGTTAATGAATCTGTCCGCCAAGATGTTATTCTTCTCCAAAGGAATGTATTGCCACCAAAGTCATGATGAGAGGAGGATGTTGTGGCGATAGTTGTTTGAACAATTATACGATTAGTATCATACCGACCCATCAGAACTTGCATTTACTCTTTAATATTATTTAATTATTCTTAGGCACTTTCAGGCCTATATATCATATCTTATAATTGAAGAAAAAGATATTCTTTATATCTAGGGTCTAAAATAGTGGCAATAACAAATGTATGGGAAGTAGGTTAAAATATTTATCAAAATTTTCCTTCATTGTAAAAACCATAGCAGTATAATATTCTTAGACAAAATATTTTTTGAAAATTTCATCAATAACTCCCAATTGATAAACAACAGTAGAAGAAGTAGGATAATAAATTGCACAAAATATTTTAGTAGCAATATCAAAAACATGTAAAAAATCTCTATAAAAAATTGCATTTGCCCAATCGATGGGCTCAGTATTATCTAAACCAATAGCTTGATTGCTTAAAATAAATAAGTCAATTGTTTTTTATGTTTAATAGCAACTTTTAACATAATATAGATTGAATTTCGTCTTATATTAATTTCTATTGGTAATTTTTTAGGTTTTAAACCAATTTGAGTTAATATGCCAGCAAATAAATTAATTCTTTTTGGAGAACTCATAGTGCAAACTACAACTTTTTTTATTTTAAGAATAGAAGATTCATAAATATTCAATCCATCATTTACAATTAAATTAAGTATATGGGCACAACAATGCCTATGAAATAATAGACCCCTCGTAGGCAAAGTATTAGATAATTAATTAAAATAAACATCATTATATGAAGTATTATCTAAAGTAATAGAAAATACTTTTTTTACATAATCTCCATGATACAAGTTTATTACAAATAAGTTCCCCAACACTCAATCCAGTGTAGGGTTGTTCAACTAATTTGAATGAAAGAATGCATTTATTTAATTTCCAATTTTTATCAATGTGATGTGCAGTTATACAAATATATTCAATATCTTGGCAGAATTTCCACTTATCAGAAGTCAAGCAAACATTTCCTTCAAAAATGTCAAAATAAGTTTTTAATTCAATGTTTTTTGTTTTAAAATCTCATAAAACTTTATTTTTTAAAGTATTTCTTGAAAAATCACGATATTGTGGCATAAAACTATCGTGAATAAATTCTTCAAAATGTCGATTTTCACTCATTGTGAAAGGTTGTTCATCTTTAACAATATATCTAACTAAATTATTTTGTGTTATTGTAGGATCATAAGAAAAAATATTTAAATTACCCATTTCATTACCTAATTAAGTTTGTGTAGCATGTGAAAAATATTGATCAATTATAGAATTGATGCGGGGATTGTGTTTGTGCTTTCTACTTAAATATCTTTTTAGGTGACTAGTTCTAGAAGTAGTCTTATCATCTAATAAATCCCCACAAATATTGAATTTAGCCTTATGTATTCCATCATCGCATGAAATTTGAGTAAAAAAGTCCTATGCTTTGAAAGAGTCACACTATTGTTGGTCGTGGCGGGAAGATGATGCACCAACATCACCACATGGGATAGCAGGTGTTGGTATTTGTGATAATGCAAATTGTTCCATTTGTTCTTGAGGGGGAAAAGATATTGAGTCCCCACCCTCCAAGTCAAAAAAATGGGTGTCTCTAGAATCTATTTAGAAAAAAATAATTTGATGGAAAAATTAAAGTATGCAAATTATAAAAAAATGTATGTATGCAAATTAAAAAAAAATTAAATACTAACTTGGAATAATTTGAAACTTTGAAGCACTTGATCTTTAAATCTTGACTTCAAATTTGACAGAATTGGATACACTTGAGCATAATTGAAGTGCACAATTGAGAGTTGGTAGCTTAGTAGTGTAGAAATTTGAGTGAGAATTTGTTAGTTTGTTGTAAGTTTGAATGAAAATGTGTGTGGGATATTTATAATAGAAGGTTAGGGGGATTTTCCAATTTTTTGGGGGGGAAGATTTTGTAATTTTGTAAAATAATTTGGATCGTTGGGGGCTACCAATGGGCCACTACCACACCAATGACTCGAAATTAAAAAAAAAAAAAAAAAAAGGAAGGCTGAAAGTGAAACGGTAAAAAAAAAAAAAAAAGAATTCCCCCCCCCAAATGGTCGCTGACTAGGGAGGGGGAGGGATCTGATGCGGCGCGTATGGGAAAAGGGGAGAGGGGTACGGGTCAGCGGGTTGGTCCGAGCTAGGTTGATTGGGTCGAGTCTCGGGCCAAGCCATGCCGACCCAACTTATTTCCACTACTAGAGTCTATGGGCCTTTAGTCCCTAAGCTAGTTCAATTTAATCTTAATGGGCCCAGGTCTAGTTGGCTTATGATTTATCTTTTTTATTTGAAAAAGAAATTATAACGTGTACCAGGATAGGATGAAATGGTTGAAAAATATTATCTCAGTGGTTAAGAGATTTTCTTTGATACACTATCAGTTTGAGATAATATCTGAGATATGTCTGTTAGTTGTTGAGATAATATCTTAGATACGTTATCTTTACTTCCCTGATATAAACTGAGATAAGCTGAAAAGACATGTATGTGACCACACACATACCATCTAGATAAAGAAAAATTTGAGAATAGCTTGGAAGGCTGAATTGCTGATCAGGAGTCTTTTTACTGCGCATCTGCAATCTTCTGTAACCTTCGAGCTTTGGAGTTGAGGTATTTTTCTCATACCCTATGCTATGAAAACTAACACTCTTCGCTACAGATTAGGCAGAACCATGTACATTTTGAGTGATAAAAAGTTAGTAAATTTTGATAAAAATTGTATGCCTATAATTTATATAATGAGATAAAAAAGTTAATAACTTTTAAATAATTTTAGTGTTTTTTTTGGTGAAGTTTGGTACTCTAAACGAATCTTAAACAAAGTTAGAAGACCTTGTCGGAATCTAAAGTGGCCAACAACCAAAGGCAGATGCACATTTGTAACTATATAAAGGTTAATGCCCCAACACCCCTCTAAGATAGAGGAAGAATAAGGGTCAATGATGATGGTGATGCCAGCAATGGGAAATAGAGCTGCCGCACCGAGTAGAGAGAGAAAGAGAGATGGGGTAAAATAGGAATATTATTCAAAACTTTTTGCCCATTTTATTATTTTTCATTAATAATAATAACTTAGCTAATAGACAATTTTTTTTGTGACCCAAAACCCTATCAATTTATTACACCCCTCAAAAAATAGAATTGTGTAGTCGATAGGTAAATCAGTGACCCACACAACACTCCACAAATCACGTGAACTAGTTAAGTCCAAGACTTACACCTTGTGTGGGTGATGTAAACATTTTAAAATGAGAGAAATATGTGTAAAATTTAAATGTTTGATGGAAATTTGTATATTTACCCTAGTATTAAAGGGAGATTTTTGTAATTTATCCTTAAATTTAATGTAAAAAATAATATAAATTTTAATTTTTGGTTAGTTCGATCATGCAATTTTCAAAACTAACCGAAAAATCATTTTTTTTAAAGATAAATTGGTTCAAACTGATTAATCAAAATTACCAAACTATTTTAACCGCATTTAATTGATTCAATTTGATATTAATTGACCTGAACAGGGTAAAACCATCTGCAATCAAGCCAAGTCGCATATTATAACTATCTAAGATAAAGTTTAAATGCTTCTAGTCAAAGTCATTCCATGCAAAGGAGTTTATCTATCGGATCCCTTCTTTTCTCAACATGTTGACTCATTAATTTAAATATGTTAGACGATATGAAGAGCCTCAACATTGGCTTTAGTGAAAAATAATATATTTGTTTTGCAACAAAAAGCTTCCTGTGATTGGGAACATTGCCGGAAGGAACAACCCTATCATCTTTCTATCTCAGACTTTTTTTTTTTTTTTTTGGTAAGTTTCTATCTCAGACTTTCACATAAAATGCACATATCGAGGTGAGTATTCTCGTTTCTAAATAACATACAACTCTTTGGACCAGCATTCTACTTCTCAAAGGTGTAGCTCAGATTTTCAGTCAATCTGCAAGCCTAATACTAGGACTCAACAAACTTCAATCCATCAAGCAAAACTTTTCATAATTACTAAAGCAACATGTCAAAAGATGTATCTATCCACTGATTCAACACCTTCAGATGCAACAACTCAAAAATGAAAAACAACTTAATGAATTATTGCAGCTAGCATAGAATTAGGACTCACGTCATCAAAATATTTCAATACTTCTTCATTTACACGAGTGGGGATTACTCTAATTCGCCTCATCAATCTACACATTTGGGGTTTGAAGTGCCATCCCAAACGCAATATCATTTAGCAATCATATAGTCTGATTCCCTTGCACATAATTAATTGCCATCTCCACTCCTTTCTCCTAGCGGAAAAAAAAGGAAAAAAAAAAAAAGAAAATACTTGCCCTTTGCTTCATCTAATTTTTATCCTACTTTAAAAATCTTTCGTCATTCAAATGCTCCAACATTATCTACCATGAAAAATAATATTGATTCATACATTTTTTACATGACAACTAATGTATTTTTTTTTTATTTTTTTGTCGAGCCCATTGATGTAGGCAATGACCTTGTTAATAGTCCTTTACATATTTCATAAAAATCCTATTTGACAAATTGGTCTAACTTTTATCCATCATTTTACCATTTATGTGAACCTCTAAAACAACCAATACAATTATTATATGTTTAGGAATGAGTTCATAACCATGTGAAAATGCAAGATCAAACTTGTACTTAGATGATTTGTTCTTTTGTCCAGCAAAATTTCAACAGCATGTTTTTGTAGTTCTCCCACTATACCCAAAGAATAAGCAAACATCAAATGAAACTTTGCCCGACACAAGACTTGCTTGAGTTATTGAAGATAAGATGGATCATTACATTTCTAAACTGTCTATATTGGATAATTAATCTTATACGCCAATCTTAACTTGATCATCGCAAGAACGACAAATCAATACATAATTAATCAAATACAATAAAAAACAAATCAAATACAATCAAAAACCTAATATGTCGCATTAAAAATGGCTAAACGAGTATCGTACTAGGATTCTCAAACGGATATAAGTATTTTAAATGCATGCGATCACATATATGAAATTTATAATACAAATGTTAACTTAAAGTTTACCAATCTATAAGTTAATTGAAAACATCAATTTGATTAATAATAAACTTTAAACTTATAATTGAAAACATCAATTTGATTATTAATAAACTTTAAACTTATAAGCGTAAAGCAATCAATTAACTTAACATCTAATTGTAAAATTTAAATTATTTAATTTTTAACTTATAATTTCTGCAACTTAACTATTAACTTCACCCTTACCTAATTGTACACAGTGGCTTACAATTTTTAACTTTTTGAACAATTTCCTAAAATTTTATAATGTTCTTACCTATGGAAAAAGAAAACTGCACAATGTTCTAAAACTACCAAGGACCTTATCTAATTAACCTAGTACTATATATATTATATATCTAAATTATTCAGTGTCTTCAAAACTTAAGCTAAAATTAATAAGTGATTTATAATTAATTTTACCTATTATAAATTCCAACATACCCTAACAATCTAAACAACACCAATGAAAATTAAAATTTATCCCGATAAAATTCTAATATAAGTTACTAGTAACCTAACAAACATCATATCAAAATAGTAACATCCATAACGAAATAAAATGATTAATATTCATGAGTATAATTCACGCATTTATGTTATAAAACATTCTTCACAACCCACCAAAACATTCCAATATATAAAATTTTGCAGCATTAGCTATTTGCAAATTAAACACACTTTAAGTCTCCATTCTTCATTAGCCCATTTCCACCCATTCCCACCTTCAACCCTTGCACTATCGCAAATTAACCACTCTAAATTCCCCATTCTCATAATCTCAACTTCCACCTTCCTCTTTTTTTTTTTTGCTTTTTTGGTTTTTCTTTGATTATTTGATATATGTTTTTGTTGATAAATTACATAAAGAAGTTTTCATACTATGTGACAAGCCAAAAGAGGCAAACGTGATATTAATCAGCGTAAGAGGCACAAAGTCATACAATGCCGATGATTGGAGAACAAGTTTTGACTATATATATTCTTGATATGAGCCACCAAATTTGGGGAAGGTGCCTAACCTACATCACCCTCCACATTCATTGCCAATACCCACCCTTGCAATCCCATCGCAACCCATAAATCCAGTTCCCAAAATCCCCAACTCCCACCACCACAATCCTACTCATATCCATACTCATGACCAGAAATCAACACTACCAGACCGACCTCCGGAAAATTAGAAACAAAAAACCACACACAAATAAATAAATAAATAAATAAGTTCAATCATGATGAACAAGACATCGAATTTACACCCAAAATATTTACTATGTAGACTCGAAAATTAATCAACTTATACCCAAAATTGGTCCCATACCTGTCAGTACAAAGGGCCTAGGAAAAGTGCAATTTCAAAGCGCTAAATTCGGGTTTGTGTTTCAATTGGCTAAAAGCTCCGGTTGCTGGGGGGTTTTGGCAAGTGGGAAGCTACTCTGGTGGTAGTAGTGGCTGGTGGTGGTGGGTAACTACACCGGCGACAGATGACAAAGGAAAGTGAGAAATTGATGAGTGAAACTATGAGAAAGAGAGAGTGACTGTGAGAAACTATGCGTGTGTGTGTGAGAGAGAGAGAGTCTGAGATATGCGAGGAGCTAAGACAGAAGGCAAGGAAGGAAAAGAATTGGAGGGAATTTATTTTTCATATTAGCGTCTGCCAATAACAGTAGCTAAAAGGGTTTATTAGCATCCGTCAGTGGCAATCATTCGTGTTTTGGTGTCTCAAAAGGCAAGTTTGCTAGTAGTGAGCACACAAAAATTTTGAGTTGCTACATTATTTTTGCTACCTTATTGTCTTAGGTATGCTTGTTCCCACGCATGCATATATATTATGTACAAAATTTGAAGTGATTTCTTTATTGCTAAACTTGCATTTGTTCTCTATTTTTATTTTTTTCCTAGCACAGGAATATTTTGTACATCTGACCCTCGAGGCCCCAAAGTTGGTGAATTTTGTGCACATCCTTTTTTGATAAATATTCTCTATACAAGTAAAATACATAGAAACATAAATTCTTGATCTTGCCTACTTCCCAGCCTTGTTACCATAGCTATCTCGCAGGGTAACTATCCGATTGAAGACAAGCTTTTCAGAAGAGGAGTCCTTGTCGACCACAAAATAACCTGAAATTACAAATTGAAGACATGAATTTAGAGGGTATACTTTCAAGGTGATATTTTTAAGATTGGCAAAAGCAGCAAAAGGACTATCGAAAGCAAAACTGGATACAGAGCAATAGCACATAATAGTCAAAAGGAAATTGCATCTCCACAAAGAAAGATGATAATACCAACTGGCAGAGGGGCTAGTTCAACAAGCACTCCGCCTGTTATTAAACACGGGCTTGATCGAGTCACCTTATGCTCTAACCCACTCACTATAACTTGATATTCATCTTCTATGCCAAAAAAAAAAGAGAGAGAGAGAGAGAGAGAGAACCCTCAACTTATTTCTGTCAATATCCTAAAAACACCACCTTCCTTTCCCCCCAAATGTCACATAATATAGAGGAAGTGCGATGATCCATTTTGGAATTTATACAACTCTAAAGCTTTCTGAAATTCACACGCAAAGGAAGCAGTGAAATTGATGGAAGAAGATATGTATTATGCATATGGTACACGCAGGAACCATTCCACAAAGTCTTCAAAATATGGATCTATATGAGCTACGTATTCCAGTTGATAGTTTCCAAGTAATACTCATTAATAGATTATTTGGATATTTGACATTCAACAATAGAAAGATTCTAGTATTTACCAAGCCTTTCAAACTGAAATCTGTCCCCAACAACAGCATTTTTAAGGGAAGGTACGGCATAGGCATCTGGTATCACTGCTTTGGAATCAGGGTTCAAATCACCGAGCCAATCATCAAGTTCAGCAGGATTCTGATTGAGATAACAAAATCTTATTAAGAACTAACATTTCTCTAGCAGAGGAACATAAAGGTAGCCTTAGAAATAGTAAAGATTGCCAACCTCAGAAAGGAATAGTTTGTCAAACAATCTAACTTCCACCTTCAGTGGATTGACCCCACAAGAATGCTCCGCAAGCCAGTGAAGAACACCCTGCACAATGATAAATTGTTTTTAGATCTGCCTAATAAGCAACCCTAGTATGAGTCCAATTACATCAAATAAACACCGAATTCTGGGACAACAAACCTTTGGCTTTGTTTTTTTGGAAGGATCAAACTCAGCCCTGATTTCAAGAATAGTCTCTTTATCATCGCCAAGAATTACATCTGTGCATTTTATAGGAAATGCGTATCTGCAGCCAAGAAAAAGAATCTCAATACATGGGCTCCCATCTGCATAGATGGGCAGATGGATCATGAAATATAATTTACAATTCATACGCACTTCAGTAGGACAGATTTTCCAGGAGCAAGGCCATAATAATCTTTGGAATCTTTCATTCGAAAATCAGAGTGCTCTATGTATACAAATTTGGAAAAAGGAACCTATAATACAGAAGAAACATGAAAATCAGTTAAAAATCAAGGCATCCACCCCTTGTGCCATTATTTGGCATTAAAAGAGTAAGCTTCCATGATAACTGAAATTCATGCATAAATCAGCCAAACAGAAGTACTTCTAAAATTACACCTTTTTAAATCACAAGTCACCTTATAATAAGAAGATGCATCATCTTGTTGAGCATCAGGCCATTTCTTTGCATCAAGATCCATTACCGAACCAGTTTCTAGGTTGGTAATAACCACCTGAAAAACAGAATCAGTTAGTCAAACACAGAATGAAATTGGCAGCTGAAGAAAGCATTGGAACTAAAGACAGACCTTGAGTGGATTTAGAACAACCATTGTACGAGGTGCTCTTTTGTTTAACTCTTCTCTTATATGGTACTCAAGGCGGTCAGTACGTATCAGACTACAATCACTGTCATAACATGTATATAGGTGTCAACAAAACATTTATAGGCATAAGATATTTGTGATTCTCATCAAAAGCCAGACAGTGTACATATAAGTCAACCTTCTAGTAATTCCAATTCCTCGAACAAAAGCATTGATTGAAGTCGAAGTAACACCTCTACGTCGCAATCCAGCTAATGTCATTAAACGAGGATCATCCCAACCATCAACCCGCTTTTCTCTCACAAGACGGTTCAACTACAATAGCATGTATCAATAAAGCATGAGTATGGAATTAAACAATAGTAGAACGCATCGGGTCCCAGATGTAGTGAAAAATAGAAACAGGTTAACTACAGACTACATAGGTGCCCAGGTATAATGAGAAGTAAAGAAGGGTTCCCGCATCTTAATAAACAGGTGTGAGTAAAGAAGTTGATCTAGAAGAGTAAGTTACAGATAGAAACTTCAAATATAGGATCATTAACAAGGAAACCAAGGGAATTAATACATATTTTGGTTAGAAGAAAAGCAAATATAGCTTGTCTATGAGAGACTAAGTGGATAGGAGAAAAATTTAGAAAAATTAAAAACATTGGTTTTTAAACTATGATATTAAGGGAAAAATAAGAATAGAAATAGTGCAAATAATTATCAATAGGGATCTTAAAAATAAGATCATAAGAGAGATGTTTACTTCATAACCTTTAAAAGCAGATATAATATTGGTCAAATACATTTCTTCATTACTATAAAGTTCAATTGTGCGTCATGTAAAGATTGTAAGGTAATATTGGGTGAGAATTTAACTATACAGTGTAAATTAATGTTATTAGATGTGCGTATTAAAAAGCAGAATAGGACCAGAGGAAATACACTTTGAAAAACGACGTGATGGAACCTAAAAAAAGAAAAATAAGTGGCTTTTAAGGATGAAATGCTCTGGAAGGAAAATGGAATTTAGATGATGAAGTAAATATCTTGTTGCATGAAATAACTAGATATAGTAAAGAGATTGTAGAGATAATTAGGTGTATCGACAGAAAAATGACCATCCTCAAGAAGAGTTGGTGATGGAAAGAAAGAGGTGCAAGTGGTAGTTAATGGTAAGAGGAAGTGCTATAGAAATATTCCTAAGTTAAGGATAAGAGACGTACGAAAGTTATGAATTGACTCTAAGAACTGGGAATTGGAAAAGCAAGATATAAGTCCTCAATAAACTATATAAGAAGTTAGGAACAAAAGATGGGGAGAAAGAAATCCATAAGTTGGCTAAGATAAAAGAATGAGAATTGTATCAAGTTAAATGTATAAAAAAGGGGAATCAAAGAGTTTTGATAAAAGAACGGATTAATTTGATAAGTAATTTAATAGTTGTCACAAGAAAAATCTGTGAAATCTTAGTAACCTTATCAAGAATAAAAATGTTATTTTTATACATAAATTAGGTTTACAAAAATAAAGGAAGTTATGAAAACTATGAAAATAGGAAAAACTATATGTCCATATAGTATTTCTATAGAAGCTTGGGAATGTCTTGAGGGATGATGGGATAACTTCATTAACAACATTGTTTAATAGAAATTACCCCAAAAAAAAATTGTTTAATAGAATATTGCATACTAGCAAGATGTCTAATGAATGGAAAAAAGGGGATATAATATTTTTTGTAAAAATAAAGGGATACCACAAATGCAACAACTAACAAAGCATTAAACTTATGAGTCACTTTCAGCAGACTCACTTTTAGGAAAGAGTCATTGATGCAAGGTTAAGTTATATGACAAAAATATTAGAGAACCAATTTTATTTTATGCCTAGTAGAAGTCTATGAAGTTATTTTCCTATTAAGGATATTGATTAAAAATTATAGAGAAGAACAAAAATGTCCACATGATTTTTATGGACTTAGAGAAGGCATATGATAGTATCCCAAGAGAAATTTATTGTCGAAGTTGGAGAATTAAGGATTTGCTATGAAATATTAAGTGATGAAGTACATGTATGACAAAACAGTTATTAGTGTAAGAACTATTGAAGGTGATACACATGATTTTCCAATTACAATTCTTTTTTTTTTGGGGGGTAATTTTCCAATTACAACTGTTCTACACCAAGGATCCATTGTAAGCCATTATCTTTTCATTTTAGTTGTTGACGAGCTTACTAAACATATTCAAGATAAAATCCCTGGATGCATATTATTCATAGATAATATTGTATTGATACATGAAAGTAGGTCTAAGAGTGATCATTAGTTAGAACATTGGAGACACACATTTGAGTCGAACGATTTTAGATTAAGGCCCTATTTGGGAAGTTAGCTAACTTCTTAACTTCTAACTACTTAACTTTTTGGGTTTTTCTAAAATAACCAAATTTACCCTCATACATTTTAAACTTCTTTTAAACCATGAAGGGCAAAAATGTCAAATTAACAAAAAACTAAAAAACTAGCTTTTTCCCCTTTCCAAACACAAAAAAAAAGCTAATTAGCCAGCTAAAAAAAATCTAACTTTTTTTCTTTCCAAACTAAGCTTAAATATGACTAAAAAAGAGCATATACATTATAACTTTAGTAGAATTAAAACTAGAATGAGGGCACAGTAAAAATTGAGGGTCAAGTGCCAAAAAGTGAATATTTTAAATATATTGGATTAGTATCCATTCAAATAGAGGGATTGAAGAGGCTATTATCCAAGGATTCAAGCAAGGTGGTTAAAATAGAGAAATGACTCAAGTGTTTTACGTGATCGTATAAGCTGAAAGGAAAATCTATAGGATTTACATGGTCGTAGAAGCTGAAAAGAAAATCTATAGGATAGTTATAAGACCAACTATGTTTTATGGTATAGTATAGAATGGTAAGCCATTACGAGGCAACATTCTTGTAAGATGAGTATGACACAAATGAGGATGTTGAGATTGACAGAAAATTAAAGTGGCTTCGATGGTAAAAAGTTGATAAAACGTTGTCTAAGATGGTTTGATCATGTTCAACTTAGACCTAAAGATGCATCAATAAATTAAAAAAAAAAAAAGATTAGATCCAAGTAAAAGTTGTAAAAAAGGTAAAAGGTAGACCTAAGGCCACGTAGACAAAAATTGTGATAAAAGACCTAATTTCAAATTAGCTTATGAAAAACAAAACCCTTGATAGAAATGAACAGAAGAAAATTATTCATCCAACTGACCCCAATTAGCTTGGGACTAAAGTTTTGTTAAGTTGTAGAATGCACAAGAAAAAGAAATAATTCCAAGCATTCATTGCTTAAACAAAAATGTTTGACATTTTTAACTGACCTTTCGTTTTGACATCACTGTGTTAGAGATATTCAAGCGCGAGTATTCCCATACATAAGGCAGGTAAAGGCCAAGACAATCCAGTAACCAATAATATGAAGCACGCCGTGTCTCAAATTCAAGTGAACAAAGCTGCATAAAATATAAATAAAGTTTGGGCAATTAAACAGATGTTTCATATCAACACTGATAGAAAACAACAGGATTTTAGGTTTCACCTATCACGAAAAGTAAATTGTGGAGCAGAGAACACAAAAGGCATACAAGCCCCTTGATCTTTTATAAAAACATTAGTAATGTAGGCCAGCATTAACAAACTTCACCGCACAATGCCTAATGATGCCTTCAGATAGGTTTGTGGTCAGTCTAAGTCTATAAAAGTTTCTGGTGTGTTTTTATAAAATACAATCTCTATAAGACGCAATAATATTATTTGATCCATAACATGTCTATGTCTACAAATTGCAAAATTACCTAAGCACCTCTTAACAACTAAAACCTAATACATAGTTGTTGAATCTCTCTTGCAGCATTCGAACATGCAAAATACATAAAAATAAATTCAACAATTACCCTAAACACAATAATTTAGAACCATTGCCATGCTCCATACAGAAATTCAACATTTGCCCCGTATCTTCCTTCCATACTTTGCATCAACCAAATAGTTTGTATTTTAGAAGGGAAACAGGAGGTGAAGTGTTTAAATGGAAATGAGGTTAATGCCTAGTGAGGTTTATTTTAGAAGCATGATATGTTATGTTCTCAAGAAGAAGAATTCAGCCACTACCCATAGATTTACAAGCAGATTGGCACAGGTTGCACCACCAAGGGCAAGCCGCAGGGTAAAAACAACCCATAGATCTCAAATTTCCAGCCTTAAAGCTGCCTTCAGGGTGAACAGGCCTAAGTTAGTTTTTAACCTAGCCCATTTCATGATACTTGTAAGTATTAAGTCTAAACCCAATCTTGGAGCAAGAAAAGGCACAAGATTGGTCAGTTTATTTGAAACATTATTTTTTCAAAAGCAGCATTAGAACTCAAGTATTATCTATTCAAACCCAAACAGTCAAAACGAACCAAAATCAGTACTAGTTGCAAGGTGGAAATAGTTTGAGCACCAAGCATGAATCGTCCCATAAGATAGACAAATGTCCAGAAGACAAGCATTATTATAAATTGTGCTATAAACCATCTGAAATCAGAATTAGGCATTGAAAGCACATAGGATGTACTATATCCTATTTTCTACAAACAAAATATAAATAAAAAATAAAAAGTAAAAGGATGTCCAACTACATTCTGATAGGGTACTGTCTGGTACAGTCATTCTAGAAATATCAATCCAACAAAAATAAGGACACTGAAAGAAAATTCAAATACCATACATCTTCCCTTTTGCTTTAGGTAGAACAGGAATATTAAATTATCAGCAACTCATTTAGAAAATGACAAGCAGCATTCCACAAATGGGCTCTAATCTCTAATCGTATCAAACATAAAACATGCATGGCAGGTCCATCAGCGATGGTGGACACATGGATTTGGCTAGCAGGGGCCCCGCCCTGCCCCCAAATAAAAAAAGAAATAAATAAATAAAGTTTGTAAAGCAATAAAAATGGTTTCATTAGCAAAATATAGTCATAAAAAGTACATTTATATATATATATATTTATCTTTATAAAAGCAATCCTAACTTCAGATTCTATTATCATGATTCATGAATTTCATTGAAAGGAGTTCTAGGTTCATAATATGAAATCACCACCAACTTGTCATTTATTTCTACATACCACGAAGAAGTTGAAGAAGATTCATTGAGTATAATATTTTTAAATTTAACTTCCAATTAAAAATAAATGAATATATCCAAGCCAGTATAGATACTCGTATCTGGTGAAATCAGTTGCACAAAATAGAGATCAATATGCAACTTCTAAAATTGCTTCAAACCTGGCAGAAAGGCATACACTTTGTAAATATAGACATGTATGAATGAAACGAACCATAAAACTTGCATGGATCAATAACCAACATACCGAATGTGTAATATTCTCGAGAGAATCAACAATGCAATGAGAATAATCATAACTTGGATAGATACACCACTTGTCCCCTGCATGTGGATGAGGAGTAAACTGGACAACAGAAAGCCAAATGCCTGATAAATAAGACACTCCTTGAGTATAACTAATCAAAGATGTTCATGGTCATACACTTGCCTTGATACGATACGCAATGAGGTCGTACATATTATAATTATCGCTTTGCATGTCCTGCTTCATTCTCAGTGTCGCTTTGCCTTCTTCAATCATGCCCCTTTTCATCTCATCAAACAGCTTTAATGATTCAGCAATTGGTCTATCCCTCCAAGGACTATTCATTTTTTTTTCCCTGTACTCCTTTATTTCTTCAGGCATCTGGATTAGATATTCCAAATGTCAATCGTGTCCCTTTTTTCCCCCTCCCCAGATAACCATGTACCAGTAAAAGCACACATCACACCCCCCAAACAAAAATACATAAATAAATAAATAATCAAATAAAATAAAATTCTTCCTTTTACATTCTCATAAGCCTAAAGGTCAGATAAACAACAAAACAACATGACAAATCATGCAATACAAATTTTGTTAATCAATCTTTCCAAGTTAGAAATTCGCTGAAATATCACAAGGAGTTAAGGAGCTATAAAGATTAAAAACATGAAGGGCAAAGCTCATAGCATTAAAAATAAAATTTCAGATAAATGAAGTCAGTTATCAACCTGGTGATCAACATATGCATGACCCCTTCGTATTAGCTCCACTGCCAGTTCATAAAGGTCTTGGAAATAATCACTTGTATAAGTGATCTGCAGATTACAATAAATATCAAATGCTATCTGCCAAGGAACAGAATACATGTGAACCAAAAAATTTACCTTGAAAGGTTCCCAGCCTATCCACCGTACAATCTCTTCAATATGATCAATATACTCTTTCTTTTCAGCCTCAGGGTTTGTATCATCATACCTAACCTTGCCAAAACAGAAAACAGTTGTAATATTCAAACAAACACAGTTTTTCTTTAATGACTGATACCGATAAGTTCCCACTCATAATCCAAGATAAACCAATACCATTTGATTAGAGGTAGCCAACTAATATAAATTTCAACTTCATTATATGCAGGCCCAAGCTGTCCTTAAATCTCTTGAGCAGCTAAGCCATTTCTTTATGGGGAAAAAAAAAAAAATATATGTTCTGCCAATCAATTCTGTAAACTGGAGATGATTTACTGAAAGGCTTGACACCCCGAAATGGGTTGTCACTACATGATATTTGTACACATTCAATATACACATACAATAAAATGGGCTGTCACATTACTAGTTTTGATCACCTTCTGTAGAATCTTTTCTTTGTCAAAATGATAGTCGACCTCAATATATTTAGCCCTCGCATGGAATAAAGGATTAGAGACAATATAAATCGCAGCCTAATTATCACATAGTAACTCCATGGGTTGTGACCGACAAACTCCCAATTCTTTTAACATATTTTGTATCCAGATCAACTCAAAATATGTGTGTGCCATGGTTATATACTCTGATTCAGCACTTGATCGTGCTATTATGGTCTGCTTTTTACTCCTCCAAGATACCAGATTTTCTCCAACAAAGATACAATAACCAATTGTAGATCATCTATCTGATGATGACCCAACCCATTCTGCATCGATGTACCCATGAACTAAAATGTGTCCATTGTCTTTGTACAATAAGTCTTTACTTGGTGCACCTTTCAGGTATCTCAAAATCCGAATAGCAGCATTCCAATGACTAGTATGAGTTGATTCTAGGAACTGACCGAACACACTCGTGATAAAGGATATATCAGGTTTGGTAACTGTCAAGTAGTTTAACTTCCCAACCAACCCCTGATACTGACTAAGATCATGTAACAACTCTCCCTGATCAGCAACCAACTTGGTATTTGGGTCCATTGGCGTATCCACGGGTTTAGAACCAAACATATCTATCCTAGTCAACAAATCAAGAACATACTTTCTTTCAGAGAGAGAAATACCCATACGTGACCGAACAACCTCAATTCCTAAGAAGTATTTTAATAGTCCCAAATCCTTAGTGCTAAACTTACTTTGCAGGAACATCTTTAGATCAGCAATACCCTATAAATCATCACCTGTGATAACAATGTCATCGACATACACAAGGAGCCAAATCTATTCTCTAGAAGAATGGCGATAAAAGATTAAATGATCAACTCCATACCGAACAAGGCCAAATTCAGTGACAATAGCGCTAAATCTACCAAATCATGCCTGAGAAGACTGTTTCAGGCCATATAATAATTTCTTCAATTTGTAAACCAACCCAGACTCTCCCTGAGCAACAAATCTAGGAGGTTGCTTCATATATACTTTCTCAGCAAAATCACCATGCAAAAGTGCATGTTTTACATTAAGTTGGTACAAAGACCAATGATAGACTGTACCTAGAGAGATAATAAAACAAATAGAGGTAATTTTAGCAATAGAAGAAAAAGTCTCAGAGAAGTCCAAACCATAAACTTGAGTATACCCCTTTGCGACCAAGCGCGCCTTTAACCACTCCACATTACCATTAGGATTAATCTTGACAGTCACTGAAAGTAGGCGGTGGAGCAGTCACTTCCCAACGCCGAGTGTAGACTGCAAGTCAAGACGAGACAAATAACTCGATGGACTCAAAGGAGTATAGTGACTAACTGAACTAGACTCAATTGGAATAATAGGGAAAGGAAGACTCTCATCAACGATAAACTAAGGTTGAGAGTAGGAGAAAAATGAGATAGACTCAAAAAAAGTGATATCTACACAAACAAAGAATCGGTTAAGAGAAGGACTATAACAACGGTACCCCTTTTGTAACCTAGAATACTCCAAAAAGATGCACTTATGAGCACAGGCATCCAATTTATCAATCTCAAGTGCATGCTGATAGACAAATGAAATGCACCTAAAAACCCAAGGTGAAAAAGAAAATAAAGGTTTGTTAGAGAATAACACAAAATGAGGGGATAATCCTTTAAGAACAGAAGAGGGCATGCGATTGATTAAATAATATCCAGTTAAAACAGCATCACTCCAAAAGATTTTGGAAACATTCATTTGAGAAAGTAGACACCGAGTTGTTTCAACAAGATACAAATGTTTTCATTAAGCAATCCCATTTTGTTGCGGTGTATGGGAATAGAAAGACTGAAGGAGTATACCAGGAGAGATCATGAAATCAACAAAAAGTTTAGAAAAATATTTCTTTTGCATTATCACTACAAAGAATTCATACAATTACATCAAACTAGGTTTTAATTTTAGCACAGAAAGCTTGGAAAATGGAAAATAGTTCAGAACGATCTTTTGTCAAATAAATCCATGTAATTCTTGAGAAATTGTCCGCAAAAGTCACAAAATACTGAAACCCCAATTTTGAAGTAACCCGACTAGGACCCCAAACACTCGAATGAACTAATGAAATGACTTAATGACCCTTTATTAACTTAGGAAGCAAAAGGTACACGATGATGCTTTCCCAACTAACATGATTCACAATTTAAAGACTATGAATGATGTAAATTAGGAACCATGCATTTTAGTTTATCCAAAGATGAATGATCAAGACGACAATGAATTTCTAAAGGAGAAGCTATTACAAGACAGGCTCTAGGTACATTGGTGTCAAGATAGTAGACTCCTCCAGCTTCATGCCCTCTGCTAATCTTCTCCCTTGTCGTCATATCTTGAATAGCAACAGAATTAGAAAAGGTCACTGAACAATTATAGTGCTTGGTAAGTTGACTAACAAATATAAGATTAAAAGGAAAAGAAAGAATATAGAATACTGACGTTAGAGAAAGAGAAGGGGAAGGAATGACTTTACCAACACTATTGATTGAGGTAGTTGACCCATTGGTTAAAATAACTACTAGGAGAGAAGTAGAATACTGAATACCAGAAAATAATGAATATATTCCACACATATGATTGGAAGCACTAAAGTCTATAATCCAAAAGGGAGGAGAATGAGTAGAGAGACAAGTAATGGAATTATCTTGTTGAGCAAAGAAAATAGAAAGACGAGAGGCCTAATGGGCTATTTACTACTGTAAGAGTCTTAAATACTCTTCTTTAGAAAAAGTTACCGTCTATAGATGCTTGCTAGTAGAAGAATTTGAAGAGGCTAATGTGCCATTTGTTAGGAGGGGGGTTCACAATTAACTCCAACATTGAATTTATGCTTGAAAATTTGAAGAAACTGGATGAGCTTGGTGGCATGTGACGGTGCGTGGAGAACTTTCTGGCGACAAGCTTCTTTCGGCGGCGATTGCTGGCCTTCAATTACTATTTCGAGGTGCGGCTTTGGTCAAAACAAGTACCAAACAATGACACACCAATGACCATTAGGGACGATAACGAAGACTTCTTCGCACAACTGAGTTCTGACGAACAGAAATGAAACAAAAACTTCTAGGTTTTTTGATCCTTCAACACATATACAGCTAGGGTTTCTTGATACACACAAGAATCACAAGAATTGACACTCAAATAGCATCTAAATTGGAGAGGATTTACTGAAAGGCTTGACACCCCCAAATGGGTTGTCACTACTTAATATTTATACACATACAATAAATGTTGTCCAAAGAATCTAAACTAGGTACATATCCCCTAGATATATAAATGCTAAATACACTAGGTACATGAATTAACATACATCAACAAATTCCAATTCATGTTCAAAAGCTCACACATAAACTTCAACTTTGCACGTGTACAATGAACAAAGATATGTTTTGTCAAGAATAAACATTGAAAGAAATGGCTTAGCCCACTATGGGTAAGACTACGTAAATAAAATATTACAATTTGAGGAAAGGATCAATCATGTCAATCGCTTCTAAACACACCTAATCACATTTCCTATTCTAGTCAATCTAGAAATTAATCTAATCCTATCTCTATATTTATAATACTTCTAACAATTTTTATATCAATACAACTCAAATAAACTCAGCTCAATCCAGTAAAGCCTTAGTTCTAAACTAGTTGAGGTCAGCTACATTAATCTTGTTCCTCCATTAATTTCGATCATGGGTTATGTTTTTCGTCCTCCAATTGCCTAGATCACTAGTAATTTGTAAGTTTATGCCAAACATCAGGTAATTGAGCTTCTTGCTATTCCAGTTGCTTCACCACCTTCTCTTGAATCTCCAACACTTGTTAATGATTTTGACCTACACATTACAGTTCGGAGAGGTAAATGTACATATACCTCCCATCCTAAAAAATACCGTCACAATTGGCCATGTTTGATCTAAAAACTGATTTAACTGGCTTGTTTACTAAAACCCTTGAAGCTTTTCAAATCCAATACATTTGTAACAAACTTAGAACGTATGATACATGCCCTCCAACTTGAAAGGCAATATTACGAGGCATGCTAGGGTGTAATCTGGTAGGTAGATTGAGTGATTGATTCCTTCCTGGAATTTGTGATCGTGATTGATTGTAATTAGAGGTGTTTTCTTTTCGTATAGGCCTCTTATTTATAAATAGATGTTATGACAACCTCAAAGGTGTCAATCAATTCCATTCATTCCTATTTTCTTGACAATTACAAAAGACATTTATCTTTTATCTGTATCTATTTTACAAATTCAATTCATAAACAAATTTCTAATTTTGGATTTCAAATTCCTAAATTAAAAAAAAAAAAAACAAAAACAAAAATTAAAAAAGAAGGAATTAATGAATATGAATTCATATCATATTATTTAGTTCTAAATTTTTTCTTTAAAACTACAATGTGTTTCATTTGTGCGCAAATGATGGATACATGCGTCCCCTAGTGTTTGAAGAGTTAAGAAAAATATAAAAAAAAAGGACATGTTTCAACGAGTGTTGGACCCGTGTCGGCAGAACCGATGTCCAACATGAACATGACACAAACATGTCACCTTCCTAGAAAAGGTTCGTACTTTTTAGGCCAAGGTTGTATCCAATAACCCCCTACATCCTCAATTGCCGAGGGCAAGCACCAGAGATGGCCCTTTCATAAGGCCTTGAGAACTGAGTTAATCCAAAATTCATATGCAAGTTGCTTGCCTAAATATGAATCTCAAATATCCATTTTAAGACTACAAACCCATGCTTAATTATTGTTGGGCCAAATCCTCATACCTAATAACAGGAATGTTTTATAATCAGATCACAAAGGTTTTGGACTTGAAAACCAGT
Source organism: Vitellaria paradoxa (assembly GCA_019916065.1). Classification (NCBI taxonomy): domain Eukaryota; kingdom Viridiplantae; phylum Streptophyta; class Magnoliopsida; order Ericales; family Sapotaceae; genus Vitellaria; species Vitellaria paradoxa. The sequence goes on along the minus strand of CM034237.1, from coordinate 34,524,575 downwards.
AGCTAGAGAACTAAATGTTAAGTCTCAAGGTTTCTAACATCTTAAGGGGATTTCTAATGGGACACGGGGTCAATGTAATTTCTCATACCTCAGGAAGGGAACTACTAATACTAAACCTCACGTAATTTCAGCTTTCTACAATTAGCAGTGGGTTAGCATGCTTGACTAGTTTTGGCCATGTGCACAACATTGCTTCCTTTTAGCAGTCCTCTTACAAGTCTCGTGTCCACTACATATAAAATCATACCATATAGAAGGTGTATCAGAAACCCACAATTCAACAATTTTCAGAACGTTTGCCACTAAAAATATTGTATTTATAGCCATCGAACACATTTAAAAGCTAGCAAATGCATCCTCACCTCAGGTAGCAAAATCCACCTCTTTCTTTTGCCAGACCAAAATCAATAAACATAGCCTGTTTAAAGGCTGTCAGATGAAGATAGAGAATTGGAAGTCTAGTGTCAAAGGAATCACAAACTCTTTAAATCGAATATATTAATTACCTTGGCATGACCAATATGTAGATACCCATTTGGTTCTGGTGGAAAGCGTGTAAACACTTTCCCTCCAGTCACTTTCAAATTTTTTTTGAGCATTTCCCTGGAATTGGAAACTCTCAGTACAGGGCGATCACTGAACATTATTTCAGTATGTACCTGAGGATCCACAAGAGAGGTTATGCATGTTAATATGATTTATATATAGACAGGTAGGCTAGAAAATCTAATACTAATGGGAGACTTCTCAAATGCAATAAAAAAATAATTAAAAAAAAACTGCTATGCAGATGAAAGTGATCACACAAATAAGAGCGAGGAAATGACAGCAACAAAGCAACGGCTAGCTTGCCAGCAGCCCCAGAAAAACATGCACAACTGGCTACCTAAATAAGGCATTGACAAGCATAATTTCCAACTCCAGAGTAAAAAAATCAAACCCAGCACCAGTATGATTTTAAATGCTTTTACTAGATGAGAAGTTTAAAAGCTTGATGCAGCAGGTCGCCACACAATTCGAAAAACCATCATCAAAATATCTCCACTGCTATTATATAGCTTTGACCATAAAATTTTCCAAATATTCATGCACAGTAAAACTAGGGCAATTTTTTACTTAGAAAGTACCAGAGTGTAATCTGAGTTGACAAATAAAAAGAGCCAAACTGAAGGAAAAACCAATCATAAAGGTCAGGCAGTAGATGCCTTGTAATTTTCCTCTGGTGAAGGGAATATGGAAAATGGATTGAGTTCCTCTTCTGATGGTTTTGGCTGATTACCCGCGGTAGTAGTACAATCCTAGACATAATAAAAAGGATTAGAAGATGTGCCAAACTTCAAATCATCTAACAAGCAATATATGTGGGTGCAGCTGTGCCTACCTCAACCTTAACAGGCTTCTCTTTCTTCTTTTTAATAGCCCTTTCATCGTCTGCTGCAGTCCTTTCCCCAAGTAATGCATATAAGTTTGCATCTACAAGTTGCTGTCCGGTAGAAAACATGGACAACAAATAAGAGTAAATAAAAAGATTATCAGAATATCCCAATAAACATCTGGATTTATAACGTCTGTCAAAAATAATATTCAAAATATTGAGTATCAAAATAATGTGTACACATTGTGTGTGCAAAGTTTTACCTTGACAATCTTTGGATCAGCCCAAGGCTGCCTCTTTCGGACATGACCAAAAATCTCGCCAACTAAGAACATCACAATTAAACGTTTTGATTAGAATAGGCACGCTTACAAATCAAGTTTATAACAGATGAAATTTTGCCGGCATGATTTGTTCAAACTGCTATTCTTAAGGGGAAAAAAAATGATGTTTAAATTAATCCATATGGGTACAAGCAGGAACTGACAGTCAAATGATGGAAATAAACTAACTATAATTAAACATCTTGAAATCGAGGCCAAAGTTACCATATCCATATACCATTGTTTGACATAAGACCAAAAATAAGTTAATACATAATCTCCAAATCATTGTTACAAAAAGTAACTGACGGTAACAGAGCATCCTCGAGTGTAAGGCTTAAATACCTTGCTTCTCAGTTGCTGGTACAAAACACCTTAAGTAAAAATTTTGTTTATTTTTTTATTTAAACAAACAGTTTAAAGCATATAAGTAAACTGTTTGGATGTGGAAATCTTGTGAGGCATATATTCTGATTTTATCCCTTGCCTATCATGTATAATAGGTGTTATTACATTAAGATACAAGCAACTGTCAGCATTTTATTTTATTCTATTCTAGTGATAAGTAAATCTTCCAAATAATTTTTACCATCTAGTGCTTGCCATTAGCCCATGTGATATCAGCAATTACCCAAAGGATGTGGAGGTGGAGGGTTCAGTCCTAGTTAGATAACATGTTTTCATTTCAAAACCAAAAAACTGAAGATAATTTTTACCAAACCTTAAGTTTACTATGATAAGAGGCAATCGAAAGAATCCACTCTATCTTAGTTTGCCGCTTGTTTTAATCATAAATCATGCACCACAATTAAAAAAAATTGAGGATCGCACCCACCAAAACAAGGTATCCAATTCAGCAATTCAAATTCCATGGTATACTTAAGTAAGAAAATGTGTCCACAAGAATGATGTTGTTGAGATTACCACAATATGACATAGGAAAAGAAAAATGATATTGTTGAGACTATCATAATAATAAATAGGAAAAGAACAAAAAATTAGGGGAAAAAAACTTTATAAAAAGGCAAACCATTTGTTTGATAGCGTTGCCCCAGAATTGCATTCTCGTGCTCTTTGAAGATCTCAATAACAGTTAATTTGATATCTTCCAAGGAGACCTCAACTCCTGTTTTTAAATGAGGAGTTTAATCTCTCGAATGTTAAAAGAAGGAAGTATAAGATTCAAAACACTCCACTCAATCATAGAACTATGGGGAATTGTCAATGGCATACAACATGATATTGTGTATTAGCATACATTTGAAAAAATACACAAATGATAATTTCCATTGTATAGGCCATATCTAATGGATGTTATGTTCAGCACTACTTGCTTGGTCACCTTGTAAAAGCTCTAGGATGAGTAGAGGCAGATTGCACCACCATGCCTCAACCAGCGGTGCACATTTGAGTTAACTATGTAGGTAAAAAAAATTGGTGGAGATATGCGGCATATCAAAGAATATGCAGCACAGATATAATCAATAGTGCAATATGTTGTGGATGATACAGCTAGACACTTATTCAGCACAAATATCTGAACGCTGAGACAATTGAGATGCTAGGAAGACAGGGGAAAAGGAAACAAACAATAGCTAATCTCTTAATCAAGAAAAAAATTATATCGCTAAGCCAACTGAAGCATAGGACTATAAATCTATAAACAAGAAGAAATATCTAATAAATTTTGAGTTTTACAGGCATACTCGTGACCTAATAGAAGGGATGGTCAAAAAAGATTGGATGCAAAATACAGCAACTTAAAGCTTTGGAACCATAAGGAAAACTGAATACATTATATATCATCCCTAGATTAAGAGAAAGAATGAATCATTCTATCATACCAACACCACACAGTTCTTCAAATTCATTGATGTTAAAATTATCATAACCAGTAGTTGCAAAAAATGAAAAGGCTAGCTGCTTCTAACTGAGCGGGAGTTTTAATCTGCAAAAGTACAACCACATATAAGTAGAAACACCAAAATGATTTTATGATTGTTTAGTTCGAACTAAAAGACAATGTACGCGCAAATAATATTCCCCCCCCCAACAAAAAAAAGGCTATATTAATCATGCGATGTTTAATCCATTTAAGCACTAAATGGTTATTAATATATCAAGAATTGAGCGAGATTCATTTCTAGACCTTTGATGAGACTATGTATTGCAGCAATTTTGGTCGATGCACAAGGGCATTTGCTGGGAATTTTGTAGCGACCTGTCACTCAAGGAATGAACTAGCATCACATACTAGAATGGAACTATCAACCAACTCCACTTTTTTATTTTTATTTTTTTAAATCAATTGCTTTCACCAAAACAAAAATTTCATTAAAAAAAAAAGCTATGGTTTCAATATTTTCAGCAAAAGAAACATTTCTTTTTTTCAGATAAAATAATGAATTGAAATTACTTTAACGAAAAAAAGACAAAGCCAACATGCCAGTGCTCTTACGTTAACAGACTTACCGTGTAAAGAAGGTTCCCAGTAGTCCTATCACATCCATCAGTTACAGCTGCCTGAAAAGAAGACGCATATAGCAACGTTCAACAATTAAATATACCAATACTTGAGAAAAGACAAAGAATAGAGTGAAAACAAGAATAATCACAACCAAGGAGAAAATAAATACGCTTTGGCTGCCAACAAATAATGGAAAAAGAAAACTAAGCAAGAACTAAATTGAAATGCTCAATCCTAAATTTTCTCGGCAGCCAAACTGAAGGAGAAGGCGCAGAAGGTTTGATTGGACAAATGATCAAGGAATGACTTCAAAATGAAGAAGATTGGGAAAAGTACCTCGTGAATGACGGCAATGAGATTGGAAGTGACCTTGTTGTTAGCGATGGTGTTCTTGGCTGTTCGCTCGTCCAAACCCATCTTAAGGAACAGCTCCAGAGACTTCTCGTCTTTCTCCTTCACCATTTTTCTCTCTTTCTCTGCTCTTCCAAAACCAAACGACACAACTGAGGTTATACGAGTGTGGGTCTGTCTGCTGGTGCGAAGAGTGGGAATTAAGAAGTTAAAAAGCAAAAACCCAGTATATATATACATATATATATGAAGCCTGGAAGTTAAGCTAACAGCAACATTGAAGATTCTGTGGGTCGGGAATGGAGAAGATTCCCAGGTGGTGGATTCTCTAGGAAAATCCTTTCTCTGGAAAATATCCTATCTAGCCAATGTGTAATACGAGTGGACCGGCCAAACCCAGTCCGCGCACAACGGTCAGCAAGCGCCAATTAAATAGTTTATATTAAATTAATTTAATTAAATTAATTATACTATTTATTAAAAATAAATTAATAAAACGTATTACATATTAACTTAGAATTAATATAATTTCACTTATATTGATATTGAGTGTGTTTAATGTAAAATATTTTTGAATACTTATTTTATCTTTTGTATGTTCACCTTTTTTTTTTCTTTTTTTTCTTTTTGTAGGTCATTTGATAATATTGAAGGTTTGGAATTACTTCTGAAAATTTTAGGATATTTAATTACAAATATTTCTGTTATGTCCTAACCACTAATTGTAATACACTAGATACAAATATCATTGGAGTATTATAAAACTTTTTATTGATTATTAATATGACAAATTTATGCAGTAGAGATTTTTAAATCTTTATTTAAGTTTTATTTTATTTGCTTGAATTTCTTTATTGAAAGTTGTTTACTAGATAAAATTAACTTTAAACATAATATTCTTAAAAATCTAGAATTATGAAATTTAAAATGTGAAATTACAAATTATGTATAGTGACAAAGAGACTAGTCACAAAAAAAAAAAAAAAAAAAACAAACAAACAAACAAACAGGTAAAGTGACTGCAAAAAAGTTGTCACAGTATCTCACATTTGTTACAATTATTCAAAATTATGTTGTTACCAAGTATATTATTTGTGACGGAAGAGATTATCACTAGTCATAATTATTGTGACAATGAAATCATTCATCATTTCTATATATTTTTAGTGACAAGAGATAGGATTGTCACTAGTTATGATTTTCATAACAATGAAATCATCCATCACTATTATGTACTTTTAGTCACAAGTTATATTATTACCATAAGGATATATTTTTCATTTTGAAAAAAATAGAAAAATTCTATAGTAGCAACTTTGTAAGATTCTGTGACAAGATTTCATATTACTAAATATTTCAACTAGTGATGGATTTAGTCATCACAAAAAGTAATCATTTTGTGACAACATGTGCTTTTCATTGAAAGTTAGTTTTAGTAATAGCAACAAATTATCATCACATTAGGTTTTAGTAATGTGGCTATAAGTGACAACATTTAGTCGTCATTTATGTGGTCACTAAAAGTTTTATGCGACAAAAGTTATACTTTTGGTAACGACTTTTGTTGTCACTTAAAGCACATTTTCTTGTAGTGCAAACAAGCAACAGGATTGGACTTTCTTCGATCAAATCTAAGCTTGATCCAACCACACTTTAAGTTCACAACATTTTACCTAACCTAGTACATCTTTTAAAATTGAAATTATTCTCAATGCATGTATGAAAAAAAAAATATATTTCTCAACCTAAAATAAGTTTTTACACCATGAATGTTAGCGCAAAAAATAGGGGAAAGGCAAAAAAAAATGAATAATATAGAATATGTACAATGTATCTACAATATATGGAGATAGAGAACGAGATAGAGAGAGAAAATGAGAGAATTAATTTTGTGGACTGAATTTTGAATCTATTGTTTATTTATTGAAGCCTTCGTGCTCCTATAAAGTCAACTTTTCTGCAACAACAAACAAGCTCTTAGTCATGTTGTTTTGCCCCCTAATATTGGCCTAAAAAGATTTAGTTGGGATTCCTAATTTGCTGATAAGATTTGCTTTTAATCAGCTAGAAGAAATTTAGCCGATTTAGCCGATATTGTATTTGGTTATAAAATATTCAGCTACATCTCTCAGCCCAGGCCAATTCTGATTTGTCACAATAGGATGGAGATAGCGAAAAGTTATCACCACTTACAACCACCCACAAGTGGGAAGTTGCTGGGGCAATTACAACCACTCAAAGGTTATGGATAAGTGGGAGTTGCTAGAAGTTATAGAAGATGGCAATTACTTTCCCTACAAAAGTAAAATTGGACAGAGGCAACCAAAGAACTAGTCCTTGGTAATCAACCCTTAGCGAATTTTATTTTAACTTTGTCTTATATATTTTTTCGTAAGAGTAGATAGGAGTAGGGTAACGTAGTGGCTTAGTTGTATTTCTTATATTCTTTTCAACTAAATGCAATAAAATCGCATTTCTACTAGGAGTTTGATCTTCATCTCCTAATGCCTCCCTGCATTACAAATTTTGATGATGATTATCATCCATCTACATCTGATTATTCGTATCAATATATTATTATAATCCATATTATAATACTGAATCTCAATCTTATTTTGGACATTGAATTTTAGTACTGCTCTAAGGAAAGATTTCTCTTAAATGGATATGAAAAACTTGATATGTTTAGAAAAATGACTTTTATTAAGCTTAAAGAGGAATATTTGGATGAAAAGACTTGATAATAAAATAAGATATTAAGCATATGTATTCAGTTATAAATTTTGGATAACAATCAACGAATTAGTGATAATAATATGATAAGATGGTTTGGACTAAGATGTCATGATGATTACGATTGGGAAATCATAGATTCATATTATTATGTAGTAATGTGGTTACGAGAAATGTGTGGTGTTACGTTGAGTGGTATATATGTATGTGTCTAGCATGAGTCAGGTTTGGGTCAGGAAGGTCTTATTAAATATGAGTTTTCACACCCAGGGGTTAAAAGTCCCCTAACTTGTGTATGGTTGTTTACCATTTCTACTGGGCTACTAACCTACAAAGTGTATTTGGATTGCCTTTGTGTGGTAGAAACCTATGATGGCATATTAGATTACTTTCGTAGTGCATATGCCTAAGATAGTGTATTTGGATTGTCTTCACGACGCAAAGTACATGTCCTATATGTTAGTGTAAGTAAGTTATAGTTGAGTTTGAGTGTCGAGTAATGGCGTGATGATGTGGGTGTGAGTTTAGTTTTGAGTCTTGATGTTAAGTATTGTGGTTGATGCATGCATTATTTATATGTGTTGTTGTAATTATTGAGGTGATATGATATTAAAATGTTGTAATGGATATATAATTGTAATGGCAAATGGACGATATGACATAATAAGATAATATGATAATGGATCCAATAATGATAATATAAGGTAAGAGGATTTTAATGGATGCTTGATTGATGTGATTGTTTGACTTTGATACTGTAATTTGACTTGTTGAGGTGTTGTCATTGATTTATATGATATATGATTAACATGTTCATTTAGTATGATGCTAGGGCATGTATTGTTTGCTTGTATGCTTAGTGGTACAGTGGACACATGTGGACTAGTGCTCACCTCCCTATAATTATGGTTGTAGGTTCTGAGATGGGCCTACCTAAGGAGACATTTGATCGAGGGACTTAGAATATCTTTCTATTTCATCATTTTATTTACACTTATGTAGTTGATACCTCTGCTGCGAGGTTTATGTTATTTTGTACCCTCGGATAGAGTGGCAAATTATATTTTTTACTATACTTTGGTTGGATTGTGTTTACATTATAGAGCATTGTAACCCACTGATAACTGTGGCTTATATTATATTATTCTATTTAGTTATATTATATTATATTATATTATACTATATTGGGTAAGCTACAACCAGGCCCCCTAAACATTTGCGTAATTACACATAGACCCTTTCGACATTTCAAATTTACGGATGCCTCCCTTATTTTGAAATTTTTGTATTCCAGAGCCCCTTCCGTCTAACTGCCATTAAGGTTTTACCCAAAAACAATAATGTTAGCCATAAAATCTAATCAGAATGCCATTTTTACCTTTTTTTTTTACCTTTTATCATATGCAAAATGACTAAAATAACCTTCAATTAAACCTCTAACCATTCAAACACATTAAATCCAACTTTGCCTCACCATTATACTTATTTTTTTCTTCTGAGAGTTAAAAAATTAGCCATAAAAGCAAAAGAGAACACCACAGATTTGGCAGGTGTATTGGGAGGAAAGCCATTATTGAGTCTCGACCTAACCCATTTGTACACACACACACACACACACATATATATATATATATATGTATTGAGGACAATGAAGTTGCTCTGTTTCTAAAACTAATAGAGGAGATTTAGTTTTAGTTTTGGAAGCAGAGAATGAAACCATTATATATATACACTGAAACACACACACATATACATATATATATATATATATATTCACATAAATAAGCCTAGGTTAGGCGGTGGCAAGTTGTGGCGGTTGCGGTAATGCTGAAGAAGGTTATGCCAGAGTTCAAGCCCTCAAGGAGCTTAGGCAAGTCATTGCTGCCTACGATTCAACGACGAAAATAGTGACAGACAATAGAGGTATTTCCCTTATTTCTTTGTTATTGGGTCATTTCATTATGCACACAGTTGGGCCGGAAGGAATTCAGATTCTTATGATGTTGGATGTCGATTCGGAATCAAGGACAAATTTGATGCAACCTGGGAAGGTCTCACTGATGGTAGACATGTTAAATGAGGGTTCGACTGAAGCAAAGATAAGAGACACACAAATAGAGTTTCAGCTAGGCTTGGATTGCTCAAGCTGATAAGTTCCCATGAGCGTTTGAGGAGCTCCATTGTGCGCATTGGGACCATTCCTCAGCTAGTTAAGCTAGTTTCTAAAAGCTAGTTAAAAATATAGAAATCAATGAAATTTCCAATATCACTCTCACCCCGCATTGACCAGACTTGGAAACTAGAATATCATCAGCCTTACTTCATTGCTTTATGGTTTTAACCACTAAAATGGTGCACTGGTGGAGGAATCCCACCAGTAATAATGGAGGCAAAGCTATGTTGGAGATGAGGCCCTTCTATTGCTTTGTGAAGTTTTAGGCTTAATTATATAAAAAAGAATTATTTTTTATTTTTATTTTTATTTTTATTTTTTTATAACTAACTTCTGAAAGATAAAACTTATCTTTTAGAAAAAAAAATTAACTAATAAAACGTCAGTATTAGTCGTATTTGGAAAGAAAAAGTAAATTTTTTAATAATTAGTTTTTTAGCTTTTTATTAATTTAACATTTTTATCCTCTGTAATTTAGAAAAAGTTTAAAATGTAAAAGAGTAATTTTAATTATTTTAAAGAAAGTAAAAAAAAATTGAATAGTCAAAAGTTAATTTTTAGCTAGTGTTAAAAGCGAAATTTTTCAAAAACTTCAGTAATTTTAGCAAAAATTACTTAGTATAATTTTTTGTGCATTTATTAGAAATTTAAAATTTTTAGTGACTTCTAAAATTTTTTAGTAATTTTTGGTTGTTTGGTAAAAAGTTAGAGAAATTTTCAAAATCTTTAAGAAATTTTTAGTTATTTGATAAAAAATTTAAAAAATAATTGGTGGTGTTGCTAAACGCCAAAATAGGCAAAATGTGAATTGCTTGCATTCTTATTAATTTTTGGTACAAATGCAACTATAAATTAATTTCTTCTCGTTCAAAAGCCCAGAGAAAACTTTAAACAATTGGATTGTCCCAGCACTATTCCCAACATAGTCAAATCGTTGATGGAGGTTTCAAAAAATTGCACCCAAAGTGAAATTGGCTTCTTGAGGTACCCTTTTCTTCTTCCTATGAAATTGGATTCAGAGTCCATAAACGACCTCCAAAACAACCCCACCTCGTCTCTCACTATAAACTTATCTACAAACCTTCATTAACCTCAATACATATATATATATGCACAAATGGGTTAGGTCGAGACTCATGTGGGGGGTAGAAAGAAAGAGAGATTAAGTGTTAGATCGAGAGACCTTGTAGGGGAGAGAGGGCTGCTGCCCCCGGCGTCCGCCTGCTACTGCTGCTGTTGTACATGCCACCTATGTCTGTTATCGGGCATGATTGTTCATATATATATTGGCGTATATATATAAATTTAGTTAATTAAGTTAAGGGTAGATTTGTCTTTACAACAAATATTTAACGGAGTTAGTATTAAAACTAATAGAATGGGGTTGGGGGTTACTAACATTTCAAAATAAGGGAGGTATTTGTAAATTTTAAACGTTAAGGGGGCTATGTGTAATTACCCAAATGTTTAGGCGATCTAGATGCAATTTACCTTATATATTTTACTTCAATTGTAGTTTGGCTTTGATTGGGGTTACAATTATGTGATTGGATGTGAAATACATGAGATGTTTGGGTTTAGTGTTCATGTCCTCAGGCTACGAGATCTGGGACGTGATAGCATACGTATCTTTTTCGAGAATCAAACCAGTTGTACTTCGTGTGTGCTTTGCATAGTAACATGTCTGACTATTTGGCAGTAATGTTCCTTAGAGGTTTCTATATGTTGGGTTGATTCTAAATGCAAACTAAAAGCTAAATTTGCTACTGGGTTTCCACTTGGAGTACTATATAAAAATTGAGTTCCACTAGGGATGAAAACTAGGTTAAAATTGTATTTAAAAGATTAATAATGGCCTAAGTGCACCGATGACTTAATTCGAGCTATATGCTTACGTTGCCTACGTACCTTGCGAAAGGATCCATGTTATCGTTCTTCTAACCTAAAGTGGTTTGAACTATATGTTTATATTATGTTGGATGCAGTGATAATAGATTGGTTTGAATATGCAGTTCCAGAATGTTGTGGCGATAAATTGGTGGCCTCAACTTCATCATTCACCCTAATAGGCTAAGTTATGTGTTTGTGTGCAACCAATTAAGTTTATACTATTAGGTGTGGCTCAAATCCCACATCAAAAAAGGGGAATACGAGACACAATGTAATGGATTTATAAATTAAAGCTTGTCTCACATCAAAAGGGGAGACTAGGAGACACTACCTAATGGTCTTATAAATTAAGGCCTTTTGGTTTGGTTTTATTCATCCAATCATTTGTAAGCTTTTGTAAGCATTTGTAAATTTGGTGATAGTGGATTGGTTCTTCAGCACCTGAGGACATAGGTAATATTTATCAAACCTCGTTAAATTTTGTGTCTTCTCTTTTCTTTGCATTGGATCTTTTATTTTCTGCCATTATTTCCTATTTAATATTTTGTTTGCTATTGTGTGGGTTAAATACCCGCTTTTGTAACAATTGGTTTCCGAGAGAAGGTTGTTGAATCAGTATTTAGTGTGTATGTGCATGTCTAGGAAAGTTCTGTCTAAGGAGGTTAGGTTTTAAGTGGGACCAATGTGACTCTTCCAATATTTCTTGGGAGATTTCCTGGTGTACTACCACAAAATTTGAGATTCAACTTTGGCGTGTGAAAATTGTTGGAAAAATGACAGAAGCCTTTTTGTCAGTACTAGTTAAGATTACTATGACTAATGCAAAATATGAAGTTGAGAAGTTCGATGGCCACAATAATTTTGGTATGTGGCAATGTGAGGTGTTAGATCTTCTTTATCAACAAGAGTTAGATGTTGCTCTAGAAGAAAAAAAAAAGCCAGAGAAGATGAATGATAAAGAATGGGAAAAGATCAATCACCAAGCATGTGGAACTATTCGATCTTATCTTAAGAGGGAATAAAAGTATCATTTCATGAAAGAGATGTTTGCAAGTAAGATGTGAAATGAGTTGGAGAATAAGTTTATGAAGAAAAGCTGTGAGAATAGGCTTTATTTGAAGAAGAAATTGTTTTGCTTTCAGTACCTCTATCAATTATCATATTGCTACTTTTAATAAATTAATAGTAGATTTGTTAAATTTGGATGAGACTATTGAAGATGAGGATTAGGCTTTGTTGCTATTAGCCTCCCTTCTTGAAGAGTATGATCACCTTGTCACTACCCTCCTACATGGTAAGGATAAGGTAGCATTTGATGAAGTGCACAATTCTTTATAGAATATTGAAATCAAGAAGAAAGATGAAAAGAAGTATGGGAACAATACAAGAGAAACATATGCTGTTAAAGGCCGATCTCAGAGTCGTAAATCTAATTAGAGGGGCAGATCTGAGTCAAGAAGCAGACTTGGTAAAGATGAATGTGCCTTCTATCACAAGAAATGGCATTGGTAGAAAGATTGTCCAAAGTTGAAAAAGAAAGATAAGGACAAAGCAGTTTCTGGTGCATGTGTAGCCAAGTGTGAAGATGATGACTGTGATTTTGCATTGATTGGTCTATCTTCAATTTCTTATTCTGATGAGTGGATTTTGGATTCGGATGCACCTATCATAGGTCCTTATAAGGAGTGGTTCATCAATTTTGAAGAATTTGATGGTGAAGTTGTTTTCACAGGCAATGACAGCTCTTGCGAGACAACTGGTATAGGTTCAAACGGTTTAAAGAATTATGATGGATCAACCAAAATTTTAACAGATGTTCAATGCATGCTAGGCTTGAAAAAGAATCTCATCTCTTTGGGAGCCTTAGAAGCAAAACGTTTTGCTATGTCTATCCAAGATGGAGTTCTTAGAGTAACTTCAGGTGCACTAGTAGTAATGAAAGGTACAAGAAATTATAACTTATACTACCTTCAAGACAGTATAGTTATTAGATCGGCAGTTACAGTCTCTAAGGAAGATGTAGATGTAGAAACAACCATGTTATGGCATATGCATCTTGGTCATGCAAGTGTGGGAGTTTTGCAAAATTTGATAAAGCAGGGCTTATTAAAAGGCACAAAAACATGTAAATTCGATTTCTGTGAACACTATATGATGGGAAAGTAGACAAGAATGAAGTTTGGCCCTGCTATTCACAATATTGAAGGTATTTTGGACTACGTACACTCTGATGTTTGGGGGCCTTCTAGAACAACATCACTAGGAGGTATGAATTACTTTGTTGCATTTGTTGATGATTACTCTAGAAGAGTTTGGGTATATCTGATAAAGACTAAAGATGAAGTGTTAAAAGTTTTTCTTATGTAGAAAAGGATGATTCAGACGCAAATAGGCAAAAAGATAAAAAAAGCTCAAAACATATAATAGTGGTGAGTATAAATTTGATTCGTTTCTTAAAGTCTGTCAAGATGAGGGTATTGTGCGACAATTTGCAGTCAGAAAACACCACCATAAAATGGGGTGGCAAAACGCATGAATCAGACCTTGCTGGAGAAGGTTCGATGTGTGTTGTTTAATGCTAAGTTAAGCAAAGGATATTAGGTTGAGACGGTGACTTATGCATGACATCTCATTAATTGATTCCCATCAGCTGCGATTGGAGACATGACGCTTATCAAGGCATGGTTTGGAAAACCTGCTAATGGTTATGAATCCTTACATGTATTTGATCTACTACTTATTATCATGTTAAGGAGTCTAAGTTAGATCCAAGAGCTAAGAAAGCAGTATTCATGGGAATTAGCTTAGGTGCAAATGGATACGCCTTTGGTGTCCTAATTCAAAAAGAATTATCTTTAGCAGGGATGTTGCCTTTGATGAGTCTACCATGTTGAAAAAGGTAACACTTAGAAATTTTTAAAATAAGAAAGAAACCAATGGTATTCAGCAGCAGGTGGAGAGTGTTTTGCAGTAGGTGGAGTTTGAGAAAACAACAATTGAGCTAGCTAATGTCGATAGTCTAGTGGCAGAGGAGGATGTTGAATAAGACAAAATAAAGGTTTCAACCTAAGAACCTCCATAGTAACCAAGATCAATTGCACATGATAGGCCACGTCGAGAAAGTAAAAAACCCTACTCATTTCTTGATACAGTGATGGCCTATGCACTTCCAGTTGTCAATGATGTTCCTTTCATCTATAGAGAAATAGTTAGAAGTTCAGAAAATGAGAAGTGGAAAAGAGCAATGGATGAAGAAATGCAATCCATTCAGAAGAATTAGACTTGGGAGCTAGCTCAACTATCGAAAGATAAGAAGGTAATTGGGTTCAAATGGGTATTTATGGAGAAAGAATGATTTCCTGTAAAATTAATGTCCGCTACAAGGCAAGATTAGTGGCAAAAGGCTATGCTTAAAGGGAAGGAGTTGATTATTATAGTAAGGTATTTTCTCCAGTTGCTAAACATTCCTCCGTTCAAATTTTTTTGGCCTGGGTAGCACAGTTTGATTTGGAATTAGTTCAACTCGATGTGAAAACTGCATTTTTAGATGGTGATTTGGAAGAAAAAATCTATATGGATTCAAGCTTTCCAAAACATAAAACTAGGTTTGCAAGTTGAAGAAATATTATGCGGGTTGAAGCGATCTCCAAAGTAATGGTACAAGTGATTTGATCGATTCATGATAGGGCTGAAGTATACTAAAAGCACATTTGATCATTGTGTTTCTTTTCACAAGCTACATAATGGGTCATTCATTTATCTACTCTTGTACATGGATGATATGTTGATAGCTTTGAAGAGTCAAAAGGAGATTGAAAATTTGAAGATTCAGTTGAATCAAGAGTTTGAAATGAAGGATTTGGGAGAAGCCAAGATGATTTTCACCATGGAGATAAACAGAGGTCAAAAGAGAGGTAAGGTTTGTTTGTCCCAAAAGCAATATCTGAAGAAAGTGCTACAATGTTTTGGTATGATAGAAAGTCAAAACCTTTGGTAGCTTGATGCCTGATATGGTGTGCACAAGACTCGATATTTCACAGGCAGTTGGAATTGTGAGTAGGTATTTGAATAGTCTTAGAAAATGACATTAGCAGGCTGTGAAATGGATTCTACGGTATATTCTGAACATCGTAGATATTGGTCTGGTATTTGAGTGTGATGATACTCTTGGTCAGTGTGTGGTTGGATATGTTGATTCTGATTATGCAAGAGATTTGGATAAAAGTCGATCAACTACTGGTTATATGTTCACTCTTGCCAAAGCACTAGTAAGTTGGAGGTCTACTTTACAGTCTATAATTGCTCTGTCTACAATAAAAGCAGAGTATATGGTAGTTAGAGGTAGCAAATGAGCCAAATTGGCTACAAGGGTTACTTGAAGACTTGGGGGTTGTTCAGAAACAAGTTATTGTGTATTGTGACAGCTGGAGTGCAATTCACTTGGCAAAAAACTAGGTCTATCATGCATGGACGAAACACATCGGCATCAAGTATCACTTTGTGCGTGAAATAATTGAAGATAAAACGATACTGCTTCATAAGATTGGAACGGCTGAGAATACTACTAATATGATGACCAAGGTGGTGACTTCAACGAAGTTTAAGCATTGTTTAAATTTGGTCAATATTTTGCACATTTGAAGATTTTGTTAGAGGCACTAATGATGTGGGCCTTTTCACCAAGGTAAAGATTGTTAGGTGTGACTCCAAATCCGGCATGGAAAATGGGGATACGAGAGACAATTAATGGCTTTATAAATTAAAGCTTGTCTCACATCGAAAGGGAAGACTAGGAGACACTACCTAGTGGTCTTATAAACTAAGGCTTTTTGGCTTGGTTAGATTCATCTAAGCATTTGTATGCTTTTGTAAGCATTTGTAAGCTTGGTGATAGTGGATTGGTTCTTCAGCGCCCGAGGATGTAGGTAATGCTTACTAGACCTTGTTAAATTTTATGTCTTCTCTTTTTTTTTTTTTTTTGGCACTAGTTCTTTTATTTCCTGCCATTGTTTCCTAGTTGTTATTTTGTTTGCTATTTGTGGCATTATTCTGGGTGCCTTATTGTGTGGCTAAAACACCCGCTTTTGCAACAAATACTATGTCACTAAATTACTGTAGTGAAACTTCACTTTGAGAATTAAAATGACAATTAGCGCCTTATGCATAATTGGGGAAGGGAGCTTCGCTCTAAGTATGGTTCGAGCGAGGGGATTCAATGATTTGCACTTAGCTTTGAAAAGAGTTTTGCTCTATCTGGAGAGTTAGCTCCTAAGGTGCGCTTCACATAGGGATGGGATCAATGCTTTATAGTTAGCCCTAGGGGAGGAGTTTTACTCTAACAAGGAGCTTAACTCTTAGGGTGTGCTTCACACAAGGATTAGATGAGTGCTTCGTCCTTAGCCTTAAGGTGAGCTTCACTCTGAGTATATGCTTCGCGCATGAGTTTCAGTGGTTAGAACTCTAGGAGCTTAGCTTTGATGAAGAGCTTAGCTTCGTGATTGATTAAGTCTGTGTGATGTGTGGTCGAGGGTCGAATACTATGTAGATCCTTAGATGTAATGACAATTTGTATCACAAGGTTTTCATATTATTTTATTGATAGTTTATAAGATGTTCCACAAATATTTTTATGAGAGACTAGACTTAGAAATCATTGGCTTAACTAATCCTAAGTCATTCCCAATCTCTGGAGGGTTAGTCGCTTAGGTGAATGCTCTAGAGCAATAAGCATTTAATTTCTTATGCTATTTCCACCTGAGTGAGTGTGTGTTTGCATTCATTCTGATGTTTTAATATTTCAAGTAAGGTTTAAACCTGGCGAATAATAAGATATAGCATGTTATAGCAAGTAATTAAACATGATATAGCATAGTAAAAATAATGTTAAGACATGTTGTGGCATGGTAGTATGATATGGATGACTCGTGTAGGATATCAAGAATTTTCCTAAATTGTTTTTGGTAAATCTAGTCAATATCATCTATCAAGCCTAACCCCAATGTAAGAGTCAAAACCAAAATGATTTATGATTTGGACACATTTCATTAACATAAAATATTTATTTGCACAGTGGGAATAGCTCTATCCTAATCGTGCAAATATATTGAATTAAATAATAAAATAAAAATTTTAGAGAGAGAATATTATATCGAATAGGATTTCTAGCAAAACAAAGTCTAGAGATCCTTAGTTATTCCTTGAATGCTCTTAGTTGAGGTGAGTGAATGTGAGAAATGAACTAGGGGGAGCTCTTATTTATAAGCTAGCCCTTATGCTGATTAAAAGTCCATAAAATAGTTCTGGATAGATTTGCTCGCTTGTATAAGTGGTCGGGATTTCATGCTTATGCCTAGGGGTGTAATACCTCCTATGCCAATTTGGTGAGGTTCTCTTTCTGTTAGAACAAGTAGGGAAGTCCGCCTATAGACATATGAACAGAGGGTCTCAAAATAGTCAAACATGGCAGGGAATAAGCCCCACCCCTCTTAGGTGGCATGCTTTATTGGGCTAGATTTGGCCTGCAGCGCACGTTTAGGTCAGGTTTGGTGAAGTTCGAGACTGATTCTATATATACAGGGCCATTTCTAGAAATCTAGGATGGTTTCGAGAGTGACAAGAATTCTTGGGCATGTTGGGGAGAAAAATAGCTTAATTAGGGTTAATTAGGTTAAATTTGTTTTTTTGAATTAGAGCTATCTAAAAATTACTGCTTTAAAATAGACTGAAATGGTAAGAGCCCACCCAATTTCTTCAATTAACCTTTGAAGGTACACCTAAGATGACCTCCTTTACCATTTTTGGGTATAAAGATTTTAATGGTGAGGTCAAATTGACTTTCGAGCCCTTTTATCAACCAGTGGGTTGATATCAATATTGCTAGGCCCGAAACATAAGGCATTTCTTGAAATTTGATTTGACCAGATTTAATTGAGGGATTAACTCAAAAAATGTGTCCTCAATATGTTTGCAAAATTTGGGGCTTTTTTGACTTGATCCAAGGGCTCATTAATATTTGATATGCAAGTCACTGTGATTTTGCTAGTAGGAGATGTCTTGGGCATTTAATGTCCAAACAATCTTTGAAAGCACCAAGTCACCATTCTAAGTCTTCATTTGGATTCTCCTATGTGTCCTTGATTATTTTGGAATTTTCCACATTTTTCAAACATGAGTTGGATGGTCTGGTCAACACTGTACTCTAGGTGTGCTAGGAGATGTCTTTTTTGACTTTTGGACTGAATTAAACTTGGAATCTGGGTTTTGGTCAATTTCTTAAGGTGAGAATCTTCAATTCCATACTTTTGGTGTCTTCATATATTTTTATGATATTCTAACTTGATCTAGGACTTCCAATTTGTTTTCTCCCTTTTATTGGGGCATAACCATCATTTTTTACTTGACAATTCATTACACTAAATTTAAATCAACTAACCTGTCTAGGGTTTGAGAAAAATTATGAAAAATATTTTGGAGATAAAATTTAATATCTACAACAATGTGATTTATCAAAATAAATTTAAAATTTATAAAATGTCAAGTGAAATTGAGTGACTATAGTTTGAAAACTCTCTTTGAATACCTATTTGTACACCAAGTTTGTCACTGTATATTGTAACTTCCACTAGCATTTCACTTGTCCAATTCTTAAGGGTCGATATAGAAGATATAGTCAATAGTCTTATGGGGCCAATGGTAATGGGAATAACAATGATTCACCTCCACCTTATCATACACCATTTATAGAGAGACTACGTATATTGCCTATAAGGAATGCTATACGATCTTAAATAATATATCTTAAAAATTCAAGACTTTTTAATTTTAAACTAGGCATGATATAGTTGTTGCCACAATTTCATTATGTATAATTTAAGAACCTATACTTGCACATTAAGGATTTGGAGGATGCTTGCACCACTTTTCATGACCAAAACTCGGTGGAGGACACAATTAAGCTAAAACTCTTCTCGTTCTCCCTAAAGGATAAGCCAAACTATGACTCAGTTCCTTAGTTGAGATCATTACGACTTGGTAGGAAATGCAAATCAAGTCCTTTAAAACTAATACACAAGGTGAATGTTATCAAATGTCAAAGAATGACATTCTCCTAAAAGGACATAAGATATTTTATTGGTTTTGCACGAAATATTTAAAGATCTCTTGAACTCATACCCACACAATGGTTACAAAACTAGAGAACTATCAATTTTTTATAAGAGGTCTTGTCATCTAATATGAGGCAAGTCATGGAAATGATGTGTAATGAGTTATATGAATATTTTGACTAGCTCGTTGAAAATGCTTGATATTAGGAAACTTTTGAACCTTCAAAAGTAACTTTAGAGCTACTACCTCTTCCAAACGGATGTGCATTTTGAGGTAGGAAGATGATCTAAGTACCAGAGTGGCCACCCTGATAAGAAACCTTAAGGCCATGGAAGTTAAAAGGTTAATTGTGTGTTAGTAAAGCCTAGGGAGTAAATGTGCAAATTTTGTGAAACTATAAAAGATTTGACTGATTGCATGGCCAGGTCAATGTATTAAGCACATATAAGAAGCCATACATATTCTAAGACTTGCAACCTAGGGTTGTAGAATCACCCCAACTTTACTTATATATATACAAGAAAAGTAGGTTATAGTGACGAGTCTTTGTGACAATGAAAAATATTGTCATAATGTATGTCATTTTGTGACAAGACCTTTTTTGTTGTTACCAAAAATATATTTTAAGATTGTTTTTGTGACAAGTAACGTAAATTGTCACTGAAACATTAATATTAGTGAGAAATATATTTTGTCGTTACTAAATCTCGTCATTAAAAGCTAGGAGAAAATTTGGTGCTAAATATTTAATGTCTTAGCAAGATTAAAATTTTTTGTTGTGACAAATTTTATTTCCCATCACTAAAACATATATAGTGACAAGTTTTATTGTCACTGAAATAAAACCTTACAAATAATTATTAAAAAATTAATTAATCATATGAATTAAATTTTTAAAACCTAAATTAAACCTAACATTCCACCAACCCCTAAACCTTCTCCTTAATTATGCTATTTGTGCCTTCCTCCCAAAATTCCAAATTCAAAACATAACGCTACCATTGAAGCTTCAGCACATATACTTTCTCGAACACATATACATATAAGATTTATATCTATATATAACTTTTTCTCTTTTTCGTTCTCAACAATATTTAAGATTTGGTTTCTCAAACACATATACATATATTTTAATCTAGATATATAGTGCTTTTTCTCTCTTCATTCTTGACAATATTTAGGGTTTCAATTTCGATGTTAACAAATTCAAGTCTCCATAGGTGATAGGATCATCTTTGCTTTTTCTTGGCTCTGTTCTTGAAAGATTTTCGATCTCAGAAGCTACATTCAAAAATTAAGTTGCATTTGGTTTCTGATAGACATTGTCATCTCCATGATTTCGTATTTTGAACTTAAAAGCAGGTATGCCATCTTTGACTCTTCCGCTGCCTTGCAAAATTAATATTAGAAAGTTGAGTTATTCTCTATTTGGGTTTGATTGTATTTTAATAATTTTTATTTATTCATCTATTCAATTGTATTTTATTTGTAGTTTAAAATTTTCGGTTTCATGCAAATTCGTGATTAAAATTGAAATTTTTGGGAAGATTGATTAGAATTCAAAATTAATTAAAAATGGTTGAAGTTTTTAGGGAAATTATAATTTAATATATTTTATATTTTATTTAAAAAATATAACATTTTATATTTCATATTATTAGATTAATTATATTAACTAATTAAATTAATTAATTTAATTATAATATTTATTAAAAAAAATTAATAAAATGTATTACATATTGACTTAGATTTAATATAATTTTACTTATATTAGTATTGAGCACGCTTAATGTAAAATATTTTGGGTAATTATTTGTCTTTTGTATATTCATTTTTTTTTCCAGGACACTTGATAATTTTGATCATTTGAAGCTACTTCTGACAAGTTAGAATATTTAGTTATGAATATTTCTATTATGTTTTAACCACTATATGCAATACACTAGATATAAATATCATTGGAGTACTGTAAAACTTTTTTATTGATTATTAATATGACAAATTTACGTATTGAAGGTTTTTAAATTTTTATTTAATTTTTTTATTTTATTTACTTGAATTTCTTTATTGAAAGTTATTTACTAGCTAAAAGTAACTTCTGACCGACCCTAAATTGTGTTTCGGGTTCTACCTCTCAAGTGCAAGAGGGCAGTCGTAGTTTTAAAACTCGGTGAGTACTGAGGTCAAATCCACAGGGAAGGCTTTGTTAAAAGCTCTAGACTTGTTCTCTTAATTAGTAGGTGAACCTAAATTAATTTAAACTAATTTTTTAGCAACTCAAACTTTTGTTTTAGATTCTAAATGAAAGAAATTCAATTTAATTTTAAAGTGCAAACAAAGCATCTACTCTAAATTTTAAAGTGAATAAATCAACTCATAAATTAAATTAAATAACAAGCATGATACTAAAAAGGTTCTTGATCCAACTTTCAAGTCCGGGTAGTTCACTACTTTACCTTGGGATGTTTTTATTCAAATCTAGATTAGGGTTTAATTCAAAAAGTGTTAAGAATATTTTAATCAAAAGTCAGTACCAGTGATCTCAAGCGGATATGGTTAAAGACCTTTGTTTCCGAAAGTTTTTCAAACAAACGAAACTAGAAATGAATTCGAAACCTATTTTTAACCTTGTTCGAAAGTATGTAAACGGTTATATTCGAAAACCCATACTAGTGACTTCAAACGAGTGTGGTTAAAGATTTTCGGTTTCGAATGTTTTCGAAATAAGTTGAAAATAGATTTTAACACGGTAGATCCTTATGCATGAGCTCTCACACCCATGCGAAGGGTCTACGAACATCCTAAGGTTTTTCGTGAACTACCATTCTTGATTCGTTGAATCAAGAACTAGGGTTTTACGCTAAAACTACTTTAAGCATCTTAAAAACAATAAAATAGCATTCAATCATACGAAAAGAGAATTGAAACAAGCAAAACATGATATTACGAAACAAATCGAAATAAAACGAAATAGATTAAAGTGCAACTTACAACGTAAAGCGAATATAAAAGACGAGGTGAAGAATCACTACAAAGACAACGATGAAAGCTCCAACGAAAACCATGAATCCCACGCATCCAAGCTTAAAAAAACTAATCTAAAACTCTCAAAATTCTATTCTAACGCTCAATTGAAGGTGTCAAATCAAAAGGGGCTTCCTCTCTTTCTTGGCCGTCCAATAGCTCCCATTATAGATGCCAAGAAACCCTAAAAGAGGTGCTTTAATTCTTGAATTTCGGATACACGGTGGTCCCGATCGTCCTATCTGGGGGCCGGGACCACAGAAAGCTTTCTTCTCAAATTCATACATACACTGTGGTCTCGACCAGTAGAGGGACGGTCCTCGAACCCCCAAGTGTCTGGATTTCGTGCTTTCTTCCTCCTTTAGGTTGAGTCTTTGGGCTAGGTCTGGACCATTCCAAGGTGAGGGTTTGAACCATGACATTTTCCTTCGTTTTCTCGGCCATTTCCATAGCTATACACTTCGACATCCTTGCCCTTTCTCTGGCAAATAAAACAATAAAAGTATAATAAGTATAATAACACTAAAACTTCAACTTAGTATTATTAAATGCATGCAATAAGTGTTTGAGTTAGGGAGTTTGTAATTACACTTTTCAAGTGTAATCAACTTCAAACAAAATATTTTTGAAATTTTTTTGAATCATGAAATTTAAAATGTCAAGTTATAAATTATGTTTAGAGATAAAGAGACTTGTCACAAAAAAAAAGGTAAAGTGATGACAAAAAAAACTATCACAACGTCTCACATTTGTTATAATTATTCAAAATTTTGTTATCACCAACTACTTTTTTGTGACAGAAGAGATTGTCAGTAGCCATAATTATTGTGACAATGAAATCACTTGTCATTGTTATTTACTTTTAGTGACAAGAGATAGGATTGTCACTAGTTATGGTTTTGGTGACAATGAAATTATTCAGCGACAATATATATTGTCATTGTAAGGATATATTTTTCATTCTGAAAAAAAAAAAGCGAAAAATCCTATAGTGACAACATTGTAAAATTCTTTGATAAGATTTTGTGTTACTAAATATATCAATTAGTGACAAATTTAGTCGTCACAAAAAGTAATCCTTTGTGATGGCATATGCTTGTCACTAAAAGTTAACTTTTAGTGACAACAATTTTTATCACATTAGATTTTAGCAATGGGACTATAAGCGACAACATTTAGTCGTCATTAAAAGTTTTCTGTGACAAAAGTCATACTTTTGGTGATGACTTTTGTTGTCACTAAACACACATTTTGCTGTCACAAAAAGCATAATAATAATGCATAGCAACTTTAGTAGTCCTCTATTCACAAGCCCTATTTCCTTATCAACCCCATCAAATTAACCACATTAAAAGTGGAGTTTAGAGGATACCTTGTAATACTTCATACAGGCTCAGTCCAATATAAATGCTTATGACATACAAGCAATTATTGACTTAAGACTTAGACCTCTACACCATAGATGACATTATGAGTAGCCTTACCAAAATTGACTCAACCCCTAAGCACATAGGAGAAGGAAAGTTTTCCCTTGATTGTGTGTTAGCATGCATTCTAAACCCTAGATATAGTAGTATTTCATGTGTTTCAATTAGTCAAATGCTTAGTTATATCTACATTTTTAGTCATACCCAAGCATAGGTACGGACTAAGAGTGTATTTTCTAAGTTTCAAATGTACCCAAGTGCACATACGAGCCAAGAATGAGAAAACAAGATTGATAATAGAGAAATATTTACTAACTAGTAAAGAAAAACTCTGGGAACAATTTAGGAGACCACCCAAACAGTTTTCACTATAAAATTAGGTTAAAAGATTGGACTATTTCACTATAAAATTAGGTTAAAAGATTGGACTAAACTCTCTACAATTTTTTTGGACTAAACTCTACAATTTTTCGCACAAATTCACTCAAACTCTTGTTGACTCCTTGATGCACCTAAACCAAGTGAAAATACTATTTGACTCCTCAAAAAGTTATCTTGGAATCCTCAAGACTTACAAACTCAAAGTTTCTAAAATAAATGAGATAGACTTTAAGCTCTAGGAATGAAAAACTCTCTCCTTAAACTCTATACTATGCTCTCTTTATTAGTATATTTTTACATTGAATACAGACACATATATATAGACTATGTAAACCTAAACAGAATAAGAAACTAGGTCTTCAAAAATTTTGACAGGTCAAACCCTCAGGTTTCTTGTGCGTTGCCTGTGACTACTAAGTTAAACCTTCAACCTACTAGTGCTCCCTACAAGCCTCTGTGGAAAAGGTCAATACCTCAGCTTGCCTGTACCCTGCTTATAGACCCTTCTAGTCTTCTTTCTTAGGGTTCATCTATGGTATCTAAACCTAAGGCTTACTTGCGAACCTTATTGGATTTTTTCTACGAGTTTGGGAGACATCCTTGCGCATGTAGGCTTTTTCCCTAGGTGCAATATGCTAATTTGGAAACTCAATAGTTTTAAGAAACTCTGCAAACTTTGGTTTTTTTTTTCCATATAGAATTAGAAACAAATTCCATTGTAAATTTAATTTTAATTTTGTTTGGATTTGCCACTTTTGGATTTTACAATTCGTACGCACAAGGAATTGAGCTCCAAAATGCCTACATACGTACCACACCTGTCACGCCCTGGATTCTACAACGAGAGAATGAACCTAACTGAACACAAGCAACCATTCACATCCAACATAAATTATAATAAATCCAAATAAAATAAGAGCTAGATACAAAAGAAGATAGCTAAGCGTTAAAATATTTCAGTTTTACTTCAAGTTTTAGATAAAATTTACTTATCCTGAACTACTATTCGAAATGTTCTCACCTCTTACCCAGATAACTCATGCCTGAAAAATAGTGTATAAATGTTTTATCTTGACTAAGTTAATTAGGTTTAATTTAGTAATAAACAGATGGGCTACTTATATTTTGATTTCTTTTTTTTTTTATTTCTTTTATATGATTTTTCATCAAATTTTATTCTATATTTATTTTTCAATAACTTTTAAGCATGTTGTTTGCATTTATAAAAAAAAAAAAAAAACTTTTCAGATTCAAAATATTAGTATACAAAAACTTTTAAAAATATATAAAAATTTTTAGGCTTAATTTTTTTTCTTTAGGCCCAAATAAATAAGTTGATGTGACTTTGAAATAGAGAAATGCAGAGAAAGAAAACAATGAATGACATAAAAAAAAAGCTATTTTTTTAAAGCAATTGTTGCTAAAAAAAAGTAGGATACATATAGCCTCTTTTTGACTGGCTAATATTTACAAAAATTTGGTGCGAAAGTGACATGTGACAAATTAAATCTTTTGTGCTTACTGGAACAAAAGTTAGGCATTTTAATGTGCAGAAAGTTTATTAGGCCATTAGAAGTGATTATAAAGTTTTTGCTAGCAATAGCAATTCTAGTAGTGCCTGAATCATGCTTTTGTGGGATCCTTCATCCATTGAAGTCTCTATTGAATTATGCTTTGATCAAGCTATCTTTTATAAAATCAAACATAAATCTTTAGCTATAACTTCTTTTTGCTACTTTTGTCTATGCTACCATTACAGGAAGTTTCTTCATCATAACTCTCAAGCCACTGTTAATGATCAGCCCTGGGTAATTGCTGGTGACTTTAACATTGTTAAAGAAGAAAATGAAAAGTATAGAGGTGCAGGAATTGATAAGCAGGCATCACACAAGACTTCAAGGATTGTCTAGATAGCATTGGTGTCATGGATCTCTGATTTTTAGGCCAATTCTTTACTCGGTGGAACAAGCAAAAAAGATGGGCAAGCCATTCTTAGTAAGCTGGATCGTGTATTAACTAATGAAGTCTAGCTTGATATGTTCATTGAATCTGAAGGTATTTTTCTACCTTCAGGTGTCTCAAATCATTGTCCAGCTCTAATCAACATAAAATCCAATCAACTACTAGAAAGAAGCCTTTTAAATTCTTAACTTTTGGGCTAAACACCATTTGTTCAAGGAATTTGTTAGCAAAAGCTTGGGTCCACTAATGTTAAGGGTACTCCTAAGTATTGTCTTTGTATTAAGCACAGAATCCTCGAAACTGCACTAAAAGAATTCAATTCCAAGCATTATGGTGACATTTCAACTAGAGATCGATAGGCAAAGGAGTGACTTAGTAATGCTTAGGTGAAACTTTTCAATAAGCCTAATGTTGACTCCAATGTCAAGAAAGAAAAGAAGTAATAGAAGCCTATAACCATTTAACTCTTACGAAGGAAGCTTTTTACAAGCAGAAATCAAGAGAATATGAACAAATTGGGGGACCAAAACACTACTTATTTTCACAAGAGGGTCAAAGCACATAGATCCAAAATAAGATTATTTCCATTAATGACAAG
This sequence comes from Vitellaria paradoxa, assembly GCA_019916065.1. Lineage (NCBI taxonomy): Eukaryota > Viridiplantae > Streptophyta > Magnoliopsida > Ericales > Sapotaceae > Vitellaria > Vitellaria paradoxa. The sequence goes on along the minus strand of CM034237.1, from coordinate 34,497,765 downwards.
CAAGGAGTAAGGCATGAGAATTATGAAGCAGTCAAGTTAATTATTGTACATCATTTTAAAGATACACTAGGGACTCTAGTTGGTTATCCAAGTGAAGAACATTAGCAATCGAGAGATATAATGAAAACCGTCCCTTCGGAGAATCTAGTAGATTTCATCAAAGAAGTAAATCCAAAAGAAATCAAATCCACTCTTCTCTCTATCGAATAACAAAGCCCCAAGACCTGATGGCTATACACCTTTTTTCTTCAAGAAAACTTGGGATATTACTGGCAAGGACTTCACCTTAGCCCTCCAATCTTTCTTTCAGTCAGCCAAGCCCTTGAGGGAGATAAATTCCACAGCAATTGCCATGGTCCCTAAAGTTTCAAATCTAAGTTCCATGTCAGATTACAAACCTATTTCATGCTGTACTACCATCTACAAATGCATATCCAATTTAGAAAATGGATTGAATTTTTTATAACTTCTCCCAACTTCTCCATTTCTATAAATGGATCTTTAGAAGGCTACTTTAGAGGTGCTAAAGGGCTAAGGCAGGGGGACCCTGTGTCTCCCTACTTGTTTATACTCGTAATGGAATTCTTCTTCAGTCTTATGGCCAAGAACATAAAAAGAGCTAAGTTTAAGTTCCATCCCAAGTGCAAGGATCCTTCCATCAGTCACTTATGTCTTGTAGATGACTTATTCATTCTTTGTTTTCTAGACAAGCCATCTTTCATCACTATTAAAGAAACTCACCTGGAATTCCATAAATACTCTGGCCTTCTCCTTAACTGTTCAAAAAGTAACATTTTCATTGTAGGAGTTCCTGAGGGAAGGAAGCTTCAGCTTTGCTCTATCTTGGGTTTCAACTGGGGAGCTTACCGGTTAAGTACTTGGGAGTTCCCATAATTTCTTCTAAGCTTAAATTCTTAGATTGCTCAGAGCTCATTGAAAGAAAGCTTAAAAGAATCAAAAGCTGGGAAAATAAGGTACTTTCTTATGCTGGCCGACTCCAATAATAAAACAGTTTCGCTCAACATTCAGATATGTTGGTCCCTCCATTTTATATTCCCTAAGAAAGTTTATCTTACTATGGAGCAAATTATTAGAAGATTTTTATAGTTCGAGGCTGATTTGAAAAAAATATGGAAGCAAAATCTCTTGGGATGAAGTTTGTCGACCTAAGAAAAATAGTAGATTGGGCATAAGGAAATTGGAAGAGTAGAATAAAGTAGCAATGCTCAAACACATATGGAATCTCTACTCTAACAAGCACTCTCTATGGTCTAAATGGTCTCACAAGCAATTACTAAAAGGCAAGGATTTCTGGTAAATAAAGACTCCCAAAAATTGCTCCTGGATATGGAGGAAACTTCTCAAACTTAGAGGTGTGGCTACTCAACTCTCAAAATACTTGTAATATCCCAAACTTTTGTATTAACCTAAATTTATGGTTTTGGTACATTTTGGAATTAATGTCATGTTAATCTAGTAGTATAGATCATTAATGGTGCTTTAGAGTTGAGAACTTCGAAAGATATGGGTTAGGCAATCAAAAGATGGCATTTTAGCAAGTGTGCAGCAGAAGGTTACCTTGGGCACACGTGTCATGGGCGCCCAAGGTCTTGGGCGCACACCCGAGAAGGGCTTGGACACCCAAGGTGCAGTAGAATTGACAGGTATAGGTTGCTCTGCATTTTTCAGCTAAGCCTCACCCTATTCATACCTATACCTAGCTAGGGGTGATGGGAAATCTGAAATCTATTGTTTGGGACTTAAAATATTGGTTAAATATATTTTTGTTTGTATGATGCAAGAGAGAAGAGAGGTATTGTTGGGAGAGAAAGAATCGAGTGAAAAAGCAAAGGAAGAACAAATAAGAAGAGAAAGGAAACCGGGTGGGAAAAATTGAAGGTAGGTCTTTCTAAACTAAATGAAAATCAAATCCATCTTGTGAGAGTGTAATTGAACACTCAAGGAACTCTTCTATGTGGTTTATTTGTAGTTTGGATCAAGGAGAGAGAGGATTGAGTCCATCAAAGCTTAAGAGCTTGGAACCACAAAACATCTTCTTGTTGATCCATCTTCTTACAACTTGAGGTAGGGATTTAATGCCTCATTCTTACATATGTGATGTGTAACAAGGACTAGATTGCTACTAGAGAAACCTTTTTCAAGTGTTGGTTACATTTATGGAAGAAAATAGGAGTTATACACACACACCACCACACACACACACACACATATTATATATATGTATAGGTTAAAAGAGTGAAAATAGTGTTTTGATCCATAACTTGACTTTTAGTTGATGAAAACTTAAATTGATAATTTTGTTTGGTGCCTAAGAACCTTATGTTGATGTTAGAAACATAAAAATTTAGGTATTTTTACTTTAACTTGGTCAATTTGAGGTCCTAAGGGTGAAAAACCAAGAAACTAGAAAACAGAGTATGAAACCCGTAACTTGGACCAAGCTATGGGCGCACGAGAGAGACACAGTCGGGTGCCCAACCCCCTTGGGCACACGAGGTGTGGGCGCCCAAGCCCCTTGGGTGCACAACTGATTGTCAGCTTGGGCGCCCACCAATCCTAGGTCATTTTCCTGACTTTACTTAGTTTGGCCTCCTACCTTGGGGTTATGAAAGAGTTGGTAATTTATTTTTACATGAAACTTTTACTTGATTAATTGTATGGATTTAGAAAGGGAAATGTGCTCTAAAAAGTGATTAAGGTTTGATTACCTTAAGCTAATGGGATTTAACTCGTAAGGGTGAATGAATGTTACATTAAATAAAATGAATTGGAAGATTACTTTGAGATAAGAGTCTTAATCGAGTAGAATTGTGAATATGTCTTGATGTAAACTAAATGTTGAGGTATATGAACTTGTGATTGATTAAGTAAATGTCACTTGACAAAGGGACTCATGTTCATAATGTTGGTAAATGTGGAATGCTTAATATGGTTTGATCAATGTGATATGTAATGAGCCATAGGATGAACCGTAACATTAACATATGTGTTGGATAGTGTATGATGATGGACGTGAACCTATGAAAGATGAGATGGTGTGTGATGAATGACTGTTTGCATGTCGGGGGCAGTGGTGGGGTGCAGAAATAAGAAGGGTTAAGAGAGTACCCTCTGGTTGAGAGACCCGGAACCTGCGTAGGGTTTGGTGTTAATGCCAGTGGGTTAGTAGCCCACAACATTGTGTGTGTTTGGCTCCTTGTGGCCCTGAACGGCGATCCTAAATGACGACGTCGGTTTATCGTTTCCATTGGGTATTGGCCCATAAAAGACGATAACGTGTATGCACCCATCCCTCGATGACTTGTGTGGTTATGGTTATGTAATGTGGTGATGAATAGATGATAATGTGAATATGGTTATTTGTTTGAATGTTGGTTAGATGATAAAGTGATGATGAAATATGATTTGAATTAAGGATTTAATTGCGAAATATAAACATTAACTGAAATTGAATCTTAAAGTATGGCATTGTTGAATGAATATATGTTTTCACTTCTTTTGGCTACTTGTTGTGTTAATGAAATGTTATGACTCTAGAAAATGTTGAAGTGGCTAACCTTACTTGAATAGTATTGCATGACCTGATTTGCATATCATCTATGTTTGTTTGAGACATCGTGGGCACAAGTGGACCCGTGCTCACGTCCCTACAGATTTTAATGCAGAAACATGTCATAACAATCGGTGGGTTAATGGGATTGGACTGGAAGGGTGTGCATGCCCTACTAAGCTTAGCAAAGCTTTTGGTCATTTAGTATAAATTTTCATTTGGAAATTTAAATGTTGTACATTGCTTGACTTATTAGATTTGGTTGTAAAGGCCTTAAGGCCTAAGTTATGTATTAATGGAAATGGTGCATGGAGTATATGACCTGACAATAGTCAAGGTTAAACTTACGTTATCCTATCTTATATCTCGGACTCACTAGTTTACGTTGCGTTGCTTTGATCATGGGTTGGTTATGTTAATGCATGTTATGTTGTTTATCACTCACCCCTCAGGTCGCGAGATCCGGGGCATGATAATACTCCATTAGAAATGGTGCATCAACTTCCCTCTAGTACAGTAATTGGCACCCTCTAGGTCCATTAATTCCCAAATATGGACAACAAACTACTTATGGTGCAGGTATCTCTCTCAGTGCAAAGGTTTCCTCAATTATTGCAAATGGCTTATGGAATTGGCCCTTTCCAACTACATGGGAGCTTATGGAAATTAATGCAAATGCCCCAAACTATCTTCCAAATGTTACTCAAGTTGATAAATTCATATGGAGCATCTCAAAAGTAATACTTGTTCGGCTGTTGCTACACGGTCATCCATAAGGCACTCCCACCCTATTATCTTTTGGCACAAATTAATTTGGTTTCCAAACCATATCCCTAGACACAACTTTATATCTTGGTTGGCTATCCATGGTAAGTTGAATACTTTTGATTGCATCATTAAATGGGGGACATTGAACAATTTGCAGTGTGTGCTATGCCATAAAGACAATGAATCTATTGATCATCTTCTTCTCTTTTTCCTTTTCAAATGAAATTTGGAGTGGTATATGTCATTTATGCAATCTACAAAAAAGAAGAAGAAACTGAACACAGGAAATTGCATGGGCAGTGGGGAAGTTTAGTAAAAAAAACTGCAGCTAACTTCATCTGTAAGATAGCTTGGTTGGCGATAGTCTATCATATATGGGTTGAAAGGAACTCTAGAGTTTTCAAAGATATCTCCTCACTTGCTAGCAGTATTACAGTGTACAATACATGAAGTAAGAATCAAAGTTATGCAACATAGAAGCACAAACTACATAACCGAGGACTATGCTTTGTATGTAAATTGGAGGATCCCATCTTTTGTACAAATGTAAAGAGAATATAGCTTTCCTTTTGCACTTTGGGGGATGCCCTTAGGTACTTGTATTTTACGAGGGTATACCCTCTAAATCATATAATTTTTTATTTCCCATTAATCCAAAATCTATACTTGCCTACCAAAAAAAGTGGAGAGAAAAAGAAAAATAATATTGACCATTAAGTAAATCTAACAATTGAAAATATCCTAAATTTAAATTCTTTAACTTACTTATATAGATGACACAAAAAAGTATAAAAATGTATTTATTTAAAAAATTTAGGCTAAAATTTTACTCAGTTACAACCCACCTTAACCAATGCATAGCTCCGCCCCTAAATGATTTCCCTAAATATAGGTAACGCTTGTATGAGCCAAAAAAAATTAAAAATTGGTATAAAGTAGGCACATAACCAAATTTAATTGAAAAAAGTTAGAAAAAAAATTCATAACTTTTCCTCCTAGGCATGCAAACTGGGCCATACTAAAATTCTTGTGGGAGGAAGGAACTTTTACGAGATGCCAAATGTGTCAGATCAATGTGATAAGTGGTCAAGGAACATGTTATGCCCAGAAAGGAATTATCAGCTGCCAGCCAAGCCACGGACACAGACACTGCCCTTTATCCTCTTCTCGTAAATCCACGTGGTGTGCATCATCAATTTCTCCAATATGTTTTTCTTCCGCCCAGCACCCACCCATATTGCCACCACATAAATCATGTTTTTTTTTTTTTCACCATATAAATAATGCTACATGAAGAGGAGAGTGCTGAGGGATGCTTCCCTGATGGAATGATAATTGTTTTCACCGCTTCAAAAAAAAAAAAAAGATAATTTTTTAAAAATTATCCCTTGTTGATTTTTAGTGCGGGTTGAATTATTGATTTGATAAAATAAAAAATTGAAAATAAAATCCTGAGCATATACAAGTTCTTCTCTAATTGGGGTAAAAATTATAAAAATTAAAAAATTTTTTATCGAAATAAATTTCTTTTTAAACCCCGTTTAAAAGTAAAATTTTTAGGAACATTTAGTAATTTTTTGATAAAAGTTAGTAAATAATTTTTTTTATATTTAGTAAAACAAATAAAAAACTTATTATTAATTTTTAGAAACTTTTATATGCTCGGTGGAACAAATAGAAATTTTTAACAATTTTTATTAATTTTTAAGTGTTTGATAAAAATTTTGGTAATTTTTGAGTTAGATTAAAATAAAATAATCATTATACTCCTCGCTAATCCAGCATAACCAGTCCAGCAAAAGTTGATGTTTTGGTAATTTGCTAACTTACCAAAATTGATAATTTTTAGTATTTTATCAAATACCTAAAATACTAAAAGTTAGTATTATTTTTTTTTCTATTTTTTTTGCTTCTCCTAAGCCTTAATATTTTATTTTCATACTTTTTTCAACAATTTTCATTAGCGTCAAATAAAAAAGTATTTTTAAATTTCTTTTTCTTTTACGTTTTTTTTTTTCACCGATCCCTTGATCCAATCACACCCTTTTAAGTTATTAGAAGGCAATAATATTATCGCAATCATTATTTGAACTCGTGTGGTACCAATTGTAAGTAAAAAGTCAACTGAAAATAAATTAATTGCTTAAACTGAATAAAAATTATTTAAAGCGTCCGGTGATCGAAAAAATTTTTATTCAGATTTTTTTGTATAACTTATTTAATATTGATTGAAATGAAATTATTTATTTATAAAATATTATTATAACTAATTGAATATTATTACATTATATTTGGTAATCAGATTAAAATTAATTTTTTTAATGATAACTTCAGAAGTTTGATAGAATTAATTTATTAATAACTTATAGTTTATTAAAAGAATTTCCTTAAATATAATTTTTTAATTTTTTAAATTTAGTTTATTAAATAAATATGGCTATATATAAGATATTTGGGGATTATGAAGATTAAGTGAGGGTTCTTAAAAAATTAATAAAAATCTTAAACTTTCTACGTCGGTAAAAAGCTGAAAAAATTCTAATGTTTAACCATTTACTTTTGTGTTTTAAAGCTTTTTTGGATTAAAAATTTAACTTATTTAGTTAAAAAATTGAAACCTAACTTAAAAAGCTGATACCGAAGTCATAGCGGTATGATTTTCTCGTCCTTTCTGGCACATACTCAGAACTATAGTCCAATGTATGATTGGCAACCCGCTAGCAAATTTGTTGTTGTCCTCACTCTTCACAGCACACGATTAGAAACACTAAGCCATCATCACAGGCAGTTTGTGGCAGAGGTATGTGCATGCTCTGGGGACCCAAGATCGAGTAAAATTTTGGATTAATTTTTTTTATATTAATAGTATATATAATATTTTAATTCAATTACCTATAATTTAATTTAATATTCAGATATAATCCAATTTAATTTACAATCCATAGTCTAAGGTAAAAAAAAAAAAAAAGTTATAACCTAATTTAATACTCAACTCATAATCAATTTAATATCCAAACTATAGCACAGGGTGAAAAAAAGTTTTTGATCCACCCTTCCAAACGGTTATAAATAAGTTTTACTTTCACCTTGTTATCTTAATAGGTTCTACTATTAAAAAAAAATGGAAAAAGGTTAACACTTGTATATATGTATAGGCAAAAATAATATGGGTAGATTGAATTATCTAACCTTCAAAAAAGACTGAATATTATATATATATATTAAAAGTGTGAATAAGTATAAAAATTTACTAAGTATAAAATTTTATTTAGAGACTATTATAGTCTCATCTTTTCAAATAACCCGAAATATATCCCTCCATCCACACATGAAAACAAAGTAGAACTAAGACATAAGGGGAAAAAAAAAGATACTTATTTGCAATGTTTAAAATAAATTTTTTTTATTATTAATTTTGTCACTATAAACTATAGTAAAATGTAAGTTCAGGTGAAAAAAAACTTTGCTTGAAACGAGGCACATTCTTTATTTTTATCTAGGTGTTTATGATTACTGTAGTAGTACTATATGTTAAAATTTAGCTGGTCAAAGATATAATATTTTTTTAATAATATTATTTTGTCATAATTTGCTAACATAAATAAAAAACATAATAGCATCATTTATAAAATTTAAATATTTTAATGAGATTGTTTTTCAAAATATATATATAAAATAAAATTTAGGCATAATCATAATTGATGCAATTGTGTAATCTCAACTCACTCATTTAGCTATATAAAAAATAACATAAAAACAAAATTGTTAAATTAGTAAAATGAAAATTGATAGAAAAAGGAACTAAAAAAAAACTTAACTCAAAATTTTTAATTTCGAAGATTTTAAATGTCAAAAAATAATTTTATGCATAAAATAATTGTATGTATTATTTCTCTTTAATTTTAACATTTTTATTTTTCGTATGCATAAAATGATTTTGTATTTTTATCATTATAATACATAGAAGAAGAAAAAATAACAAATGAATTTTTAATGTTTAAGACTTTTAAAATAAAATGACCTTTTTGCATAAATATTTAATGATAAATAACTTTTAAAAGTAAATTTTGTGTGGTATTGACTTCTCGACTAGTTAAGAGCAATGATAGTATTAAGGAGTTAAGTCATTTATGAAAGAGATTTAGAACTATAAATTTCTATACTAGAAAGAAAAGAATATATAGTAAAGGGTTAGAATATATATATATATATATATGTGTGTGTGTGTGTATGTATACGCATGTATATATTTGGCATATAAAATGATGACTCACATTTAGGGGTACAAAAAGAAGCTTATTTTTTTAGTGGTGAGATTTTTGCCTTCATGTATTTTATATGAATATTTTCTTTTTTTGCAATATTTAAAGTTCTTGGAACTAGTTATTAATGTTTCTCCTGTTTAACATATTTCTAATAAATGTCAACTACTTCCTTAACTGTTTAAGTTATTTATAATGAATGTTATCAGAATAGTTTATAGTTAAACTACAGCAATCTTAGATTGTTCAAATGATGCCTCCTTCAGTTACATTAATATTTTGAAACCTATTCTGAAATTTGATTCTACAAGACTTGAAAATTCTTCCTTTATAGTTACGATTACTAAGCAATCAAACACAATCCCAAAGCGTATAAAATAAAAGAGATTGAATACACAAATTTTTAGGAGAAAAACCTTTCTTAGATAAAGGAAAAAAGAAAACCTCAGCCATGAAAATAAAATTTCCATTATGCACAGACGGTTACAAGGAGGACTATAGTAGCTTACACAGTCTATTCTTCCAATCCTTGTTGCACCGATCACAATGGACATTTTCTCTAACATATGAAATGGAATCTTTTAACTGTACTTCATGAAGAACACGCTCATACCTTCGAATTCCTTCAAAAGACCCACGCACAAGAAATTTGATAGTAAAACTATCGTGACTAAGTTGAGAAATATCAATTATAAACTCACAAAGAATATGTTCTTCTCTCTCTAGAAATACTTCAAGACTCTAAGAGAAGGTCTTTAATTATATTAGAGCACTCAAGCAATCTAATTTTCATAGGGATGCATAGTTTCTTATTTCCAAAATCTTTTAGGAAACCTTTGTTAAAGTATTTTCAACCTCCTTGAAACTTTAGGAAATCTTCCAACCTTCTTAAGTATTGGAGAACTTCCATAAAGTAATTTCAACCTCCTTAGGTATTAGGAAACCTTTTAAAAAAATCTTCAAACCTATATGTTTGACACCTTAACCAAATGATTAAAAGTACAAGTTTGAAAGTATTATTTCATTAACTAATTTTTCAACTACAAATCTAAACCTAACAATCTTCCCCTTTGGTAATTTCGTAACAAAAACAATGTTGCTATATGTAATCTTTAAAAAAAAAAAAAAATTACAACATTTCCATGTTTAAACTTAATCAAGCTAAACTCCCCTTTGATATGTAAACTTATAAACTCCTCCTTAATCAATGTTCCTATATAAATCTGAACATCACTTAAATAGAAAATACCTTATATAAAGCATTAAGTTCAAATAATTTAGTCAAATTCTTCTCCCTATTTTTGTCATGAAATTGACAAACACGAAACTAAGAAAATAAGGAATGAAAAAAAAATGGTACATGAATCAACAAAAATAAGGGGAAAAGGAAAAGTATACAACAAATAAAAATATGCAACAACTAACCAAGATTAAGAAAAATTAGAAAGTGATCTATTTGTCTTGAGTACCTTAATCTATTTTTGAACATACTATGATCAAGTCTATATCTTAAGAATATTAAATTGATAGAGTGACTACTCTACATGTCATGAATCAAAGAATTTATAATATTAAGAACTTTCATGTCATGAGTTATTCGCATAAGGCATAAAAGTGAAAAACGTTAGAGATGCGTGTAATTTAGTATCATCTAACATATAAATAATTCAAGCTATCATACTCCAATGCATCTTTTTACGCTTTTCATGGAAAATTAAATTGTAATTGAGATGAAGCTAAAATTCTTGCACTTTCAACCAATTTCTCCCAATTTTTTCAATTTTCAAATTTTTTCCACAATTTTTCTATTTAGCACAAATAATCACCACCAAGCCTTTTTTTTTTATAATTTTTAGTTTTTTAATTTTGCACAAATCCTAACAAATTTGGCAATTTTCACACACTTATTGAAATTTAGTCTTTTTTCTATATCGTCACTATCCAAAGGGTGGTCATTTTGATAATTGACATATCAATATGGTGGCTTCACTCTATTCCATAGGTGGCCCTTGCCAAGAAAAACTATTTAAAAGATCCCAAAGTACAACCATAGGTCCACGTAGAGAATAAATTCAAGCTTAGGAAATAATAGATAGAATTCAACACAATGTTAGACTCCACTCGTGTAAAATTGAATGAAAAAGTATATCACAACTATGACAAAGAACAATAAGACATTAATTATTATTAAAATATGTATTCCAAGTCATGAAAGTATTATGTTCATGCATTTTTATTCATGTTCTACTCACATAAATATGACCATAGAATATGCAAAAGTTAACACAAAGTACTATAGTGTAAAAGTTCAAAAATCTTTTTGGTTTTTTAATTTTTTTTTCAATAATGAAACAAAACAAAAACTAATCATGTAATGAATTAAAAGTTAAACTACATGATCCAATAGAACTAAGAAAAAAAATAGAACATTATGCAAATCTTAGTCTATGCAAACAATAGCCTCTACTTAATTAGGCTTATCCCTTCAACTTTGCTAGGGGTGTAAATATGCAAGTCACTCTTTCGTACCCAAATAGCCTTTCATTTTAGAAAACATTTTTAAGCCTTAGAGGCATGGGGTTTAGGTCCAACAGGTTTTGAAAAAATTTTTTTTTTTCTTCCTCATTGGCCTAAGCATTTGAGGTCTAGAATTAAAACGTGACTCATGAAACCTCAATGGGTTGAACCTAGTTGACACTTAGAAACTAAGTCTTATGAAATTACGCGTGTTAATATAAGTAAAAGGCAACCCATTCAATTTGTGGCAATTTGGTCTATTGTGACCCTTAAATCCACAATAAAAGTAAGTTGGTACAAAAAAATGAGAAAAATAAGAATATGTGCCTTGGAACTTACCTTTTGGATTTTGAGGAGCTTCCTTAGCCACTTGCTTTGGTGAAGTTATTTTAGGCTTCTTTGGCACCTTCTTTAGAATCTTTAGAGCATAAGTTTTTGTGTTATTTGCACCTCTAAAACCAAGTCCGCTCTTGTTTATAGGCCTTCTTTGTGTACCCAAAATCTCATGAAGGTTTTTGCATGGAATAATCAATTCGTCATTGAGTTCTTTCAAAGCTTTTTGCGCCTCTAGGCATTCTCATCTTTGGCCTTTAGTTTCTTCCTTAAAGCTTCAATAACCCTTCTTGAGTTCTTCTAGCATCTTCAATTTTACGAAATTGACCTTCAAGGTTATGAGTCTTAGCTTCAACATCTTCTACATTGACCCTCAAAGAATCCTTCTCCTTTTGCATTTTCTTCTTCTCCTTAATTTGTCAACTTCTCATTTTCTTTTGAAAAGTTTTGAACAATCTTTAAAAAGTTGATCATGTCTCTCTTGAAGGCTAGGCATATCTTCACCTTCATTGGAATCATCTTCAAATGAGAATTGAGAAGAACAAGATTCGCTTTGAGAATTTTTCCTTTTTGGAGCATCCTCAATCTTTGGAGTATGAGTAGGAGCTAGCTTCAAATATTTTATAAAATTCAATAAAACCCAGTAGATACTCACGTTCTTCATATGACACCACGAAAGCCAAGAGATTTATTTTGGCTTCCTCTTATTTGGAAGATGAACTTGAGCTTTCCATTTCAGAATCATCCTAAGTTGCGTTCATTGCTTTCTTCTTACTCTTCTTCTTAGTATACCAATTCGATGCAATATGACCATGGCCATGACAATTATAGCACCTCGCACCCTTGTACTTCTTTTCTTAATTTTTTACTAAAATCCATCTTTTTCTTTTTTTAAAAATTTTTAGAAAGATTATAAATTTTGCCAATCATTCGAACAACACCTTTAAGAGAAAGTCTTTCATTATCATCATTATAGTCATCTTTCTCATCTTTATTGGCTTTCAATGCAATATCTTTATTTGTCTTGATCATATTGGCCTCAAATGTTTGCAAAGACCCCACTAAATCTTCATTTTTTATCTCATTAATATCTTGACTCTCTTCTATTATAGTAACTTTGGCAAGAAAAGTGGAAGGAAGATAATGAAGGATTTTTCTTACCACCCTTGGTTAAGGAATAGGTTCTCCCAAGTTGAAATTAGAATTGACAATGTCACTTAAATTAGTGTAGAAATCATCGAAGCATTGATCTTCTCACATTCTTAACCTTTCAAACTTAGTTGTGATCCTTTGAAACTTTGACTTCTTCACTAGAGAATTTCCTTCATGTGTTAATTCTAGTGTTTTCCAAGCCTTCTTTGCATTTTGGCAACTTGAAATTCTTTGAAATTCGTTAGCACAAATGGCAGAGAAATGTGGAAAAATAGAATGAGACTAATTTTACTTTCTCCAACTTGGTCCATTGATTCATAGGCTTAGAAATTTTCACATCATCAACTTTTTAAGTAGAATGAGACTAATTTTGTTCAATTAGAAGCCAAACATTATAATTCATGGAAATAAGATGAGCTTTCGTACATGCCTTCCAATATGAGTAGTTGGTGTTGTCAAACTACGGGGGTCGTGTACTTGAATCTCCTTCCCTTGGGAGATCTATTTCATTAGCAAAAGAATCACGCCTTTGTGGTAAAGACCTTGGGCGACTCTACTCTGATACCAATTGAAAAATTTTGTCATTGCTAGTTATGAATTATCAAGTGATCAAACACAATCTCAAAATGTGGAAAAATAAAAAATTTAGGACAAAGATTCTTATGAGGAAAACCCTTCTCAAATAAGGGAGAAAAATCTTGAGCCACGAAGATCAAAATTAATTTCATTATGTATAAATGATTACAAGGAGGATCACGGTAGTATGCACAATCTACTCTTCTTTTGCCAAATCAATCACAATGGATGCCTTCTTCAATATATGAAGAAGAATCTCCATCAATACTTGATGAAGAATATGCTCACACCTTTGAACTTTTTCGAAGAACCCACACACAAGAAGTTTGATAGTAAAACTATTATGACTAAGTTAAGAGAGGTCAATTACAAACTTATAAAGGATATGTTCTTCTCTTTCTAGAAGTACTTTAAGACCCTAAGAGAAAGTCTCTCTATATATAGCACTCAAGCAATCCAATCTTCATAGGATTGCATATTTTCCTATTTCTAAAATCTTTTATGAAACTTTCCTTAAAGTATTTTTAACTTTCTTAAAACTTTAGGAAACTTTTCCAACCTCATTAACTATTGAAAAACTTCCTTAAAGTAATTCTAACCTCCTTAGTATTAGGAAACCTTCCAAAAAACCTTCAAACCTATACTTTCGACGCCTTAGCCAAATGACTAAAAGTATAAGTTTGAAATTGTTATTTCATTCATTTTAATTTGCCAATTACAAATATAAACCTAAGAAGACTCAGTTAAAAAAATACATGTAATATCCTAAATTTTCATGTTAACATAATTTGATGGTTTTAACATGTTTTGGGCATGTTAGTATGTTAATTAAGTAATATTAGTCATTAAAGACAACTTAGGGGTGTGAATTTTGGAAGAAATTGGCAAAATGGCTCAAAAGTCAACATTTTGACTTGAGAACATGCTGAGGGGCACTTGAGGTTATGAAGGGTGCCTGTGGTCTATGAGGGGCGCCCCACTTGTCAACAGTAAGATGTCCTCTGCGTGTTCCAGCTGAGCCTTACCCTATTAACACCTATACCTAGCTAGGGGTAAGGGGAGAGCTGAGAATCACTGTTTGGAGGTTTAAAATATTGTTATATATATATGTTTGATTGATTTGATGTAAGAGAGAGAGAGAGAAGTGGCATGGAAGAAGAGAGAATTGGGTGAGAAGAGCAAACGAGAAGAACAAGACCACCGGGTGGAGATTCAAAGGAAGGTCTTCCAAATCTTCATAGAACTCAAATTCCTTTGCAAAATTGAAATTAGAACCCTAAGAAACCTTCCTATGCCATTTATTTTTAGATTTGAACAAGGAGGGAGAAGATAGAGGCCATCAAAGGTGGAGGGTTTGGAAGCTCAAGACACCTTCTTGTTGATCTATCTTTTTACCACTTGAGGTAGGGATTTAATGCCTCATTTTACATATGTGTTGTGTAACAAGGAGTAAGATTACCATTAGAAAACCCTCTTTAAGTGTTGGTTTCATGTATGGAAGAAAATGGGAGTTATACACATGTCTATATATATGTATAGGTTGAGAGAGTGAAAGTAGTGTTTTGATCCATAACTTGACTTGTGGTTGATGAAAACTCAAATTTTTTATTTTGTTTGAAGCCTAAGAACCTTGTGTTGATGTTGGAAATTTGAAACTTGAGGTATTTTTACATTAACTTGTTCAATTTGAGGTCCCAATGGTGAAAAAATAGGGTAGGAAATCAGAAAACATGGCATGAAACCCGAAACTTGGCTCATGCTGTGGGCGCCCGGCTGAGTGTCAGCTTGGGCGCCCACAGAGCCTAGGTCACTTTTTTGACATTATTTAGTTTAGCCTTCTACTTTGGGCATATGGAAGAATTGGTAACTTATTTTTACACAAAACTTTCAATTGATTAATTACATGGATTTTAAAAGGGAAATGAGCTTTTAAATGTGATTAAGGAGTGTTTAACTTAAGCTTGTGGGATTTAACTTGAAAGGGCAAGTGAAAGTTACCTTGAATTGCATGAATTGGAAGACTACTTTGAAGTAAGAGTCTCAATTGAATAGAATTGTGAATATGCCTTGATGTAAACTAAATGTTAAAGTTTATGAACTTGTGATTGATTAAGTGAAATGTGACTTGACAAAGGGACTCATGTTCTTAATGTTGGTAAATAGGGGATGCTTAATATGATTTGATCAGTGTGATATGTAATGAACCATGAGATGAACCTTAACATTGATAGGTGTGTTGAAAGGTATTGATGATGAATGTGAATCTATGAAAGATGAGATTGTATGGTATGAATGATGAATTGTGTGCCGGGGTGTGGTGGGGTGCAGTAAATAGGAAGGGTTTAGAGAGTACCCTTGGGTTGAAAGTCTCGAAACCAGCGCAGGGTTTGGTGTCAATGCCAGTGGGTTAGTAACCCACAACATTATGTGTGTTTTGGCTCCTCGTGGCCCTGGATGGTGATCCTAAACGACGACGTCGATTTATCATTTCCGTTGGGTATTGGCCTATAAAAGATGATAGTGTGTATGCACCCATCCCCGATGGTTTGTTTGGTTGTGGTTGTGCTATGGGATGATGAATGGATGATGATGTGAATACGTTTACTTGCTTGAATATTATTCAAATGTTAAAGTGGTGTTGAATTGTGTATGGAATTGGAGTTTGAATTGCAATCCAAAAACCTTAACCAAAATTCAAATCTTAAACTTGACATTTTGTATAAGTATATGTTTCCACTTATTTTGGCATGGCTATGTTAGTGAAATGTCATGACTCTAGAAAATATTAAAATGGCTAACCTTACTTGAGATGCATTGCATGGTTAGATTGCATACCATATATGTTTGCTTAAGACATCGTGGGCACAAGTGGACCCGTGCTCACGTCCTTACAGATTTTGATGCAGGTACAGGCAATAACAATCAGGTGGGCTAATAGGGTTGGACTAGGAGGTTATGCATTAGCCTAACTAAGCTTAGCAAAGATCTTGGTCATCTAGTTTAAATATCTTTTTGGAATTGTAATATTGTGCACTTTTAAACTTTTTTTTCAATTTGATTGTAGTGGCCTTAAGGCTAAGTTGTGTAATTTGGGAATGGTGTATGGAGTATGTGACCTGGCAATAGTCAAGGTTAAACTTATGTTATTCTATTTTATGTCTCGGGCTCACTAGCTTACGTTGCGTTGCTCTGAATATGGGGATTGGTTATGTTAGTGCATGTTGTGTGTGTTTATCACTCACCCTTCGGGCCACGTGATCCGGGACGTGACAGGTTGGTATCAGAGCACTAGGTCTGAATACCTAGGGACATGGGAAGTCTTACATCTCATATTGCATGCTTGGATGTATTATAACTGTATTTTGATCTTGGAATCTAATTTGTTTTATTTAAATTTCTAAATGGGGGTTAGAAAAAGGGGAGAGCAGTGGTACTAAAGCTCAGTCAGTGGAAGAAGAGATAGTGTGGCGTAGTGATGATATCTTTACCCAAGTGGCAACTGAAGGTTTAATCGAGGCTCAGCCCCAGAATGTGACAGGGAATGTAGAAGAGATAAGCAGGGTGCCGCAATTTTAGGTCATCAAATGGTACCTTAATATGGGGTGCCATACTCAATTCCATATCCAACACCTTATCCATATCAGAGTGTGATGCCTTATCAGATGCCTGTTCAGTACCAGTCTACCTACCCGATGATGCTAGTACAGAATGTGACTGTGATTGTACCTACCCTTTCAGCAAATCCAACCATGACCCCAGACGTGATGATAGAACCCAACCCAAGCATCAGAATGTTAATCCACATGAGGTTAGCACTAATGTTGGGGAGATGGATGGAAGCTCTAGTAGTGAAGAAGATCGTCTGCGAGGAGTGTGTGCTGGTTGTAGGCGTGGATGGATACGCTACTGGTGCCCTCAGCAATGTATCAAGTGCTGTACTTATTGTGGTAGGAGGAGGCACTCTCGTAGCTCTTGCCCATATCGTAGGAATTGAGATGTAAGATATAAAGGGAAAATTTTGGAAAGGCAATTCCCTTAGTGGTAGTCGGAAAGGTTGATAGTCTAAGGACTTATGCTATGTTATGTACTCTTTTAATTTCAGTCAGTAGTAACTTGGGAACTTGTAATGTTGGAATTTCTGTGGTAGTACTAATGGAAGTAAGACGTTGTTGTTATGTTGAACCCTTATGAATGTATTAAACTGTTGTGTTGTTATTATGAGATTATGCTCTATCATAAGCTTAGATGTCAATCTAATATTGTTATTTTATGCTTTGATATACTTTAGATATAATGCCGCCGCGTGCAATGGGAGTTAGAGGCCGAGGCTGAGGTAATGGTCAAGGTAGGGGTAGAGGGAGAGAACATGCTCCTGTTCAGCAAGAATAGGAAACACATTAAAGTGCAGTGGCTGAGGCGCTGCCTATTGCACAACAGCATGACTTAGGAGAGGAGGAGGTGCAATCGAGGGCACCAGAGGCTCAACAACCAGCAGCCATGGACGTTGGGGTAGTGTTACAACAATTGGTGGCAGATATGGCTGCAATAGCAGGTGGGGCTCGAGTTGGACCCCAATCACAAACACAGGCAAGCCCAACTATTTTGGAGAAATACAGGAGGATGAAACCCCCAACATATGATGGTGTGGCTACCACTGATGTGGCAAAACAATTCTTGGAGGAATGTGAGAAGATACTAGTTGCAATGGAGATTACTGATCCTTCTACTCGTATTATGTTGACTGCATTTCAACTAGTGGGAAGGGTGTCAGCTTGGTAGTCTAGTTTAAAGGACACAGGAGGATCAGCGGATCTTACTTGGGAAAGGTTCAAGGAGAAGTTCAGAGATCACTTCTTCCCTCAATCTTTAAGGGATGCTAAGAGGGAGCAATTTGCTGGGTTGATACAAGGGACTATGTTAGTGTTGGAGTATGAGAGGAAAATTTCAGACTTATCAAAATATGTGCCTGAGTTGGTCTCTACTACTCACTTGAAGTGCAGGAGATTTGACAGGGGATTGAGACCAACTCTGAGGAACAAGATGGTGATGTTGGGACTAGAGGATTATGAGACTTTGGTAAATCGAGCCATGACAGTGGAAAGGGACTTAAATGAGACCAAAGTCATTTATGAAAGTTGGCGAGGCAAGACCATAGGAACTCCACAAGAAGGAGTTAGCAAAAAAAGGATTAGGGGCAGTTCGTCAGCTCCACAGGCCCAAATGTCTTATCAAGGAAGTACTGCACCCGCACCCATCGAGAGGTCTAGGGGAACTTCTCGAAGACAAATTATATGCTATAATTGCAGACAGGAAGGCCACAGAAGTACGGAGTGTCCCAGGGGTAAGAAACAGGTTGAATTAACAGGACCAATGAGGGGTGATCAGGTTGGAGTGAACAGGGCATGCTATGGATGTGGGGAAATGGGGCATATTCAAAGGTTTTGCCCTCAGAATCAGCAAGGTGTAGGAAGAAAGATGATACATCCTGGACAGTAGTTACAGGGAGCCCACCCATCGACCTCTCAGTCAGTACAACAGCAATATCAGCAGAGGAGTGTCCCATAAAGGACGATGCAAGCTGGAACATCACAACAGTCAAGGGTGAACCCACAGGGACAAAGGTTTGGTCGACCACAAAATGTTCAGCCACAGGGTAGGTAGAGTGTTTGCAGTGACACAGCAGGAGGCGCCAGCTGAGCCTATGGTGACAAGAGGTATTTTTTCGTGTCTATTTGTCCAATGCTATTGTACTCCTAGACACAGGAGCATCTCATTCATTTGTCGCCGTATCATTTGTATATGCCTTGGGATTAGATGTTAGCCCCTTAGAATTATTTTTGTGTGTTGAGACCCCCATAGCAGGATTTTCTTCCTTAACTTAAGTGTGTAAGGGGTGTGAACTAAGGGTAACTGATGTTTTTGATGGGCGAGAGTTCACCTCAACTTTTGACTTAATTGTGTTGGAGATGAGGGGTTTTGATATCATACTTAGGATAGATTGGCTTATGTCCTATCAAGCTATGATTGACTATAATAAGCGTAAGGTGACCTTAACTACGCTAAAGGTGGATCAAATTCGCTTCTTTATAGATCGGTGATCGGTGCGAAATAAGAGAAGCATCGCTCTTGAAAAGTTGGAGAAAAGATGAATTGTGTAGTTTGTTTGCTTGCCTAGTTATAGAAGAAGAAGACGGGGAATAAAGACTTGAATTGCCTAGAGTTGTGAATGACTTTCCTGAGTTGTTTCCTGAAGAGATATATGGGTTGCCACCTGAGAGGGAAGTGGAGTTTTGCATTGATCTGGTTCCATGCACCAAACCCATTTCCATTCCACCCTACAGGTTGGCACCGGCAGAGTTAGCAGAATTGAAGACACAGGTGGAGGAATTGTTGGCCAAGGGATTCATCCAGCCACGTACTTCACCTTGGGGTGTACCGACATTATTTGCAGCCAAGAAAGACAGGACTTTGAGAATGTGTATTGATTACAAGAAATTGAACAGGGTGACTATCAAGAATAGATACCCGCTGCCAAGAATCGATGATTTATTTGATCAGTTGAAAGGATCATTGGTGTTTTCGAAGATTGATCTACGATCCGGGTACCATCAAGTGAGGATAAGAGAAGAAGACATTCCAAAGACGGCATTCAGGACTCGGTATGGTCATTATGAGTTTCTGGTTATGCCTTTTGGTTTGACAAATGCACCGGCAGTCTTTATGGACTTAATGAATCGAGTCTTTAAAGATTACTTGGATGAGTTTGTGGTGGTATTCATTGATGATGTCTTGGTATATTCTAAGTCAGAAGAGGAACATGAACAACATTTGAGACTCGTACTACAAAGGTTAAAAGATCATCAGTTATATGCCAAGCTGAGCAAATGTGAGTTCTGGCTTAGAAAGGTTAAATTTCTAGGACATGTGGTCTTAGAAGGGGGAGTAGCAGTGGACCCATCCAAAATTGAAGCTATTTTGGAATGGTCTCAACCGGAGTCCGTATTTGAGATCCGCAGTTTCCTTGGGTTAGCAGGATACTACCGAAGATTTTTCTCGAATTTTTCTAGATTAGTAGTCCCGCTAACCAGATTAACCCGAAAGGGGATCAAATATGAGTGGAGTGATGCATGTGAAAGATCATTTCAAGAGATAAAAAGAAGATTGACTACTGCACCCGTATTAGTCATCCCAGAGAGGGGAGCCGGTTACCTGGTGTATTGTGATGCATCACAGGAAAGACGTGGGTGTGTTTTTATATAGAATGGGCGAGTCGTGGCATATGGTTCAAGGCAGCTAAAGAATCATTAAAAGAATTATCCACTGCATGATTTGGAGCTAGCTGCAGTCATTTTTGCCTTAAAGAGTTGGAGGCATTACTTGTATGGAGAAAATTTTGAAGTGTTCTCAGACCATAGGAGTTTGAAGTACATTTTTACTTAGAGAGACTTGAATTTGAGGCAACGACGATGGATGGAGTACATGGAGGATTATGACTTTGAATTGCATTATCATCCGGCAAAGCTAATGTGGTCGCAGATGCCTTGAGCAGGAAGAGTAGAAGAACCATGGCTTGTATAGCAGTTAAAGAATGGGAAATGATAGGGACATTGAATGAGTTTGAATTGGAACTTAAAGAGGGAGAGAAACAAGGGATGTTGCAAACTGTTGTCACCCAGCCAGCCTCAATCAATAGAGTAATTGAGGCTCAGAAGTTAGATGAGGAAGCTAATGATGTTTGTAATAAAATAAAGGATCGGGTGGATATTTTGGACTGGATAGTGGGTGATGATGGAGTAGTCAAATACCAAGGGAGAATCTTTGTGCCCTCCTCAGTTAGAGAGGAAGTTTTGAGGGATTTTCATCATTCCAGGCTAGCAGTGCATCCGGGGGGTACAAAAATGTATCATGACTTAAAGAGGCAGTTTTATTAGGCAGTAATGAAAAAAGATATGGCAGAGTTTATTAGCAAGTGTCTAACTTGTCAGTAGGTAAAGGCAGAGCATCAAAGACCGGCTAGATTGTTACAGCCTTTGCCAATATCCAAGTGGAAGTGGGAAAATGTGACCATGGATTTTGTGTCAGGGTTGCCAAGGTCAAAAAGAGGTTGTGATGCCATATGGGTGATTGTTGATCAGTTGACCAAGTCGGCTCATTTCTTGCCAACATGAATGACAGATTCAATGGACTCTTTGGCCTGATTATACATTCGGAAAATTGTGAGGTTGCATGGGATGCCAGTGTCAATTGTCTCAGACCGGGACTCTTGTTTTGTTTCTCGATTTTGGCAGAGTTTTCAAGCAGCCATGGGGACAGAGTTGTGTTTCAGTACAGCTTATCATCCCCAAACTGATGGACAGTTGGAAAGAACAATTCAGATTTTAGAAGACATGCTTCGAGCTTGTGTGTTGGGCTTTAAAGGTAGTTAGGAGGATCATTTGCCACTGGTGGAGTTCGTTTATAATAACAGTTATCAAGCTAGCATTAGAATGACACCCTTTGAGGCACTGTATGGAAGACCATGTAGATCCCCAGTGTGTTGAACACAAGTTGGAGAAGCAGCCATGATTGGGCCAGAATTAGTTCGTGAAACTAATGAAAAGGTCAAGGTAATTAGACAAAGGCTGGAGATAGCACGCAGTCACCAGAAGAGTTATGCGGGTCAAAGAAAGAGACCCTTAGAGTTTCGAGTGGGGGATCATGTGTTTCTGAAGGTGTCACCGCGGAAGGGACAGTTTAGATTTAGTAAGCAAGGGAAGTTATCTCCTTGATACATTGGCCCGTTTGAAATATTAGTAAGAGTTGGAGAGGTTGCTCACCAGTTGGCATTGCCACCCCAAATGTCTGGAGTGCATGAAATCTTTCATGTCTCTATGTTACGTAAGTACATTCCAGACCCTACCCATGTGCTAAATTGGACTGAAATGGAAATAGAATCAGATGTGAAGTACAAAGTACAACCAGTTCAGATTTTGGATGCTCAAGATCAAGTACTTCGGGGTAAAACAATTCCCTTGATTCGAGTGTTATGGAAACATCATGGAGTGGAAGAATCTACTTGGGAACGTGAGCTCAAGATGAGGGAACGCTATCCACATTTGTTTTCTTAAAGTTATGTTATGTACTAAATTTCGAGGACAAAATTTTTTTTTAAGGGAGGAGAATGTAATATCCCAAATTTTCATGTTAATATAATTTGATGGTTTCAACATGTTTTAGGCATGTTAGTATGTTAATTAAGTAATATTAGTCATTAAAGATGACTTAAGGGTGTAAATTTTTGAAGAAATTGGCAAAATGGCTCAAAAGTCAACATTTTGACTCGGGAGCATGTTGAGGGGCGCCCGAGGTTATGAGGGGCACCCATGGCTCTAGGACGGGAGCCCGTGGTCTATGAGGGGTGCCCCACTTGTCAACAGTAGGATGTCCTCTGTGTGTTCCAGCCGAGCCTTACTCTATTAACACCTATACCTAGCTAGGGGTGAGGGGAGACCTGAGAATCATTGTTTGGAGGTTTAAAATATTGTTATATATATATATATGTTTGATTGATTTGATGCAAGAGAGAGAGAGAGAAGTGGCTTGGAAGAAGAGAGAATCGGGTGAGAAGAGCAAAAGAGAAGAACAAGACCACCGGGTGGAGATTCAAAGGAAGGTCTTCCAAATCTTCATAGAACTCAAATTCCTTTTGCAAAATTGAAATTAGAACCCTAAGAAACCTTCCTATGCCATTTATTTTTAGATTTGAACAAGGAGGGAGAAGATAGAGGCCATCAAAGTTTGAGGGTTTGGAAGCTCAAGACACCTTCTTGTTGATCTATCTTTTTACCACTTGAGGTAGGGATTTAATGCCTCATTTTTACATATGTGTTGTGTAACAAGGAGTAAGATTACCATTAGAAAACCCTCTTTAAGTGTTAGTTTCATGTATGGAAGAAAATGGGAGTTATACACATGTCTATATATATGTATAGGTTGAGAGAGTGAAAGTCGTGTTTTGATCCATAACTTGACTTATGGTTGATGAAAACTCAAATTTTTTATTTTGTTTGAAGCCTAAGAATCTTGTGTTGATGTTGGAAATTTGAAACTTGAGGTATTTTTACATTAATTTGTTCAATTTAAGGTCCCAATGGTGAAAAAATAGGGCAGGAAACCAAAAAACAGGGCATGAAACTCGAAACTTGGCCTATGCTATGGGTGCCCAAGCCCCCATGGGCACCCAAGAAATTAAGGCATGGGCGCCCAAGCCCCTTGGGCGCCCGGCTGAGTGTCAGCTCGGGCGCCTACAGAGCCTAGGTCACTTTTTTGACATTGTTTAGTTTAGCCTTCTACTTTGGGCATATGGAAGAATTGGTAACTTGTTTTTACACAAAACTTTCAATTGATTAATTACATGGATTTTAAAAGGGAAATGAGCTTTTAAATGTGATTAAGGAGTGTTTAACTTAAGCTTGTGGGATTTAACTTGAAAGGGGCAAGTGAAAGTTACCTTGAATTGCATGAATTGGAAGACTACTTTGAAGTAAGAGTCTCAATTGAATAGAATTGTGAATATGCCTTGATATAAACTAAATGTTGAAGTTTATGAACTTGTGATTGATTAAGTGAAATTTGACTTGACAAAGGGACTCATGTTCTTAATGTTGGTAAATAGGGGATGCTTAATATGATTTGATCGATGTGATATGTAATGAACCATGAGATGAACCTTAACATTGACATGTGTGTTGAAAGGTATTGATGATGAATGTGAATCTATGAAAGATGAGATTGTATGGTATGAATGATGAATTGTGTGTCGGGGGTTGTGGTAGGGTGCGGTAAATAGGAAGGGTTTAGAGAGTACCCTTGGGTTGAAAGTCCCGGAACTTGCGCAGGGTTTGGTGTCAATGCCAGTGGGTTAGTAGCCCACAACATTGTGTGTGTTTTGGCTCCTCGTGGCCCTGGACGGTGATCCTAAACGACGACGTCGGTTTATCGTTTCCGTTGGGTATTGGCCTATAAAAGATGATAGTGTGTATGCACCCATCCCCGATGGTTTGTTTGGTTGTGGTTGTGCTATGGGATGATGAATGGATGATGATGTGAATACGTTTACTTGCTTGAATATTATTCAAATGTTAAAGTAGTGTTGAATTGTGAATGGAATTGGAGTTTGAATTGCAATCCATAAACCTTAACCGAAATTCAAATCTTAAACTTTGACATTGTTGTATGAGTATATGTTTCCATTTATTTTGGCATGGCTATGTTAGTGAAATGTCATGACTCTAGAAAATGTTAAAATGGCTAACCTTACTTGAGATGCATTGCATGGTTAGATTGCATACCATATATGTTTGCTTGAGACATCGTGGGCACAAGTGGACTCGTGCTCACGTCCCTACAGATTTTGACGCAGGTACAGGCAATAACAATCAGGTGGGCTAATGAGGTTGGACTAGGAGGTTTTGCATGAGCCCAACTAAGCTTAGTAAAGCTCTCGGTCATCTAGTTTAAATATCTTTTTGGAATTGTAATATTGTGCACTTTTAAACTTTTTTTTCAATTTGGTTGTAATGGCCTTAAGGCCTAAGTTGTGTAATTTGGGAATGGTGTATGGAGTATGTGACCTGGCAATAGTCAAGGTTAAACTTATGTTATTCTATTTCATGTCTTGGGCTCACTAGCTTACGTTGTGTTGCTCTGAACATGGGGATTGGTTATGTTAGTGCATGTTGTGTGTGTTTATCACTCACCCCTCGGGTCACGAGATCCAGGGCGTGACAATACATGAACTTGAATTTCTCATATTATTGTTGTAATATAATAATTATTACTATTTATGCTCCAACATCTTAGAAAATGGAACTCCACTATGAGTGAACATGAGTTTTGAAGTGGAAAACAATTTAAAGCATATTTAGTTCACTTTTATACATCATATCACATATTGCATATATAATACCATTAATTTTATAGCCACATATATTCTTGTTTGAGGATGGAGGAGGTTGAGTCCATGGCTAATGTTAGAACTATAGAACCAAAAAAAAAAAAAAAAAAAAGAAAGAAAGAAAGAAAACAAATACTAATGGTTGATCAATTTGGAGGTCCAAATAATCAAAATAAATCATACTATATTTGTTAGAAAAACCATTTAGTTTTTAATTAGAGATGGAAGATTTAATTGGTAACGTTTTTATAATAACAATATTTTCCTTACTATAGGCATTCATTAGAAGGTAACTAAATAAATGAAAAAATGTATAAAAAAATCATAGTTAAACGCATTCTTAGTATTTTATATTTTGAACCAAAACCAAGAATCTTATATTGGTGCAATATTTCATACTCATCTAACTACATAATCCTTTGTATGGTTCCAAAAGGAATTGATACGTTTGGCAAACATTCATAACCTCCACCATTACATTTAGTAAAGCCAAAGATAAAACTCTATCTGACACATACCAACTTATCAACTATCATAACTCCTATGTGATAGAAAAAGATAAATAAGCTAAAATAAAAACAATTAACTGAAAATAAAAAATAAACTGAAGAGTAGCTAATTAATTGAAACAACAACAAGATTTAGGTAGCTTTATGATATAGCAACTTGTGGCAATGTGTATAGATTTTAGGTTGTTTTATAGAGTTGATGAATCTAAATTTCCTTAATAGATGAACTGGGAAGAGTTTAAAGTACTTCCATTAAGCAAAGATGAATCGGATATTGTTAGGTGGAAAGATATTTAAAGAAATGAATCTTTATTACTAATATGATAAATCATTTTTATTTAAATTTTTATTTTCTTTTTTCTTTATTCAAAAAATATATAAAGTTACATAGAAAAAATCAATTTTGTCTCAATTGGTTGTCTATTTAAGGTAAGTAATTTTGTGTTTTAAAATAGTAATTAATTTAAATTACCAATCGATCTTTTTTTTTTTGAAAGGTAAATTATCAATCGATCTTGTTATCAATAAACTTGTATTTTATTATTCTAAAATCGTATTTATTCTCTAGTTTATAATACTACCTAATATTATCTCTTGTGAACGTGCTAATCTATATATATATATATCAATTAAATACTTACACTCCGTTAGGAAACATTCCACTATTAGAATTGGTTTCATTTTAAAATAAAAAATTAATTTAATTTGATTTCATTTCATTTGGTAAATAAAATTTGGTGTTTGGAACACATTTTAAATTTAAGAATTGGATTAATTTTGTTTAAGTGAAATACTTAGTTTGACTATGTGAATAGGAAGTAAAAACTATGATAAATATGATATAAGAGGATAAATTTATTCACTTACTTAGATTACTTAAGAAATAATGAATTCTCTTCAAATCCAATTATTTGTATTAGATTTCAAATTCTAGAGAAATCGTAAGACTTAAATTATGAAATGAAATTAAATCTAATTCACAAAATTTTATTTTAATTCCAAATATAAGAATTTATCAAATGAAATCAAATTCCATTAAGTTCACTATTTCAAGGCACGTGTCTTTCAACTAATCTTTAGAAAAGATCCAACAGCTGAATGTTGGTTTTTATAGCATAGGATTGAGAAAAATTCCTCGAATGGAATGATGAACTCTTTAAAATTTTTCTGATGCACAACGGAAGTACCTTCTTTCAACGATTCAACCTTCCAAACTATTCTCAATTCTCTCTTTCTAGATGCATGTGTATGGTTACTCTTATTCAGATCACACGGCTTATTAATATATAAAATATATTTATAGAGAGAGAGGTACAGAGTTTGTATTAGAGAAGATCTCTAACTCTTGAAATTATCTCTTATCCACTCTCATATATATCTTATCTATATATATCATCCTAATATATATTTAGAAGATATGGTATCTTGAGAAAATCTCCCAACCATATCATCTTATCTAAATATATATTAATTATCTATAATTTATTTTATAAATAAATTATAAATAATAAGCCAACTAGACCTGGCCCATTAAGATAAAATTGAGCTAGCTTGGGGACTAAAGGCCCATGGATTTCTAGCTCCAACTTAAAAGATTTTGGGCCTTATCATCTCATGACAACCCACTATCTTTTAAATTAACCCAAGGCTATTCCATTAAAAGCCCTAAGCTGCACTCTAGTAGTTCATGTTGAAATTCATTTAATTAAAACAACTTTTACTAAAATAAATTTTGGTCTTAGACCAATAATATCCACTTAATTAACCCTCCATTATAAGCTCGTAATTAAGTTAGGCTAAATGTCGAGTCCTTTAATTACATGTTTAAACCCTAAGTCTCTATTTATCTATATTTTGATCATTCTCAAGATTTTCATATTTGTAAATAATTTACAAATAAATATTGTTATTCAATAAATAATTTATTGAATAAACTGCGGTCGTAAATTTAATGATCAAAAAGATAAATAGCTTAGGTGAGCGTATCAAAATGGATTCTATCTTGTAAGTATATGTTCCCACAATTCATGAAATTAAATCTCCAAGTTATCGAGGTTTTGACTGTTTATAAGATCTCACTCTGTGATAACTCAAATAGATTTAATTCATAAATGTGAGTTAATTACAAACTCAAGATTAAGGTTTATTAAGTTTATTAAAGCTTAAATAAATTATGATTAATGACATTTATTAACCAAATCATAATTTACAACAGTACTTTCAATATGTATATCACATATACATACTAACTTTCTTACTCAAAGTCACCACTTTAGTGATTAAAATAAATCACCTAATTAAGAAGTAGAAAAGTTACAGCTTTATCATAATGAATTGCCCGTTTCATTAATAGTTGTGAATTTACTTTACTTTATAAAACTTGTGATTTAAATCTTTCTGTATTGGCATCTTATGTCGAACACTTAAATCACATACTTTATAAATAAAGGACAATTAATGTATGCTTAAATAAATAAATGTTTTATTATATCCAAAAAAATAAACTCAAATAAAATATCATTATATAAAATATGCTTTCAAGGGTATCAAAGAAATATAAATTTAACACTGAATGGGTGACGAAAATCAGAAATAATATTGGCATTTGATTTGAAAAATATTCCTTTTTTTTTCTTTTTTTTTTTTTTTGAACGGTAATTTGAAAAATATTCTTATCACTAAAGTTGCAGTCCAATTCATTTGGACATAATGGATAAATAATCCAAGGTTGATTGTGATTGGTCCTCCCAGGCATCTTTTGTTTATATCGTAAATGAAACTTTGATTATACCAATAAATAGTTTCGTTTGATATTTTCTTCCAAAAAGCACTGAATAATTGATCTCTTGGATGCTCCAAAGTCATCTTAGCTCCGCAAGAATGCCAAGTTGCAAAGATCCACAGGCCACAGCTCCTCCGCCGGCTGTCGCCAGCCTCCTCCTTGTTTAGCTTTCACTTTCACACACAGTAAAGCCTTTGAAGGAGCTCTCTCTCTCTCTCTCTATCTCTCTCTCTCTCTTGAATATAAAGTTTCTTTGGAAACCCCTATGAATCACATCCTTTCATAGCCTTTCGGTGCCACAACTCAGTAACTTTCACTCATTTCCCTCTCTTTTTCTTTCTTTTCTTTTCTAATAAGGTAAATCTCAATGACAATCTTTGCTACCTCACTGAAACAGAGCGGAAACAGTGTGTTGAGTGAGTGACCAACATACTCTGATCATCCCCCAAAGCTAGAATCTTCCAAATCCTCCGTAAAAAAGCAAAAGCTTGCTCTTATTCCCAGAACCCAATTTTCTCTTTCACTTTCCATTCTGACTCCAAATCTAAAACCCATTTGATGTTTGGCATTGTTGAGAAGAGACATTGGAAACTATGGCAGTGGATGTGTGCACAGAGATTCCTAGTTTGGGTGCGAGTCCGAGAATCTCATTCTCTCATGATCTCAACCAAGAAGACAGTGGCCCTGTGGAGCATTATCACCGTCGATCTGATGCCTCTCTTCTGGATCCCAGTTTCGATTTTGATTTCTGCATTGGCAAGAGCTTCCCCCAAGAAGTTTCCTCTGCGGATGAGCTCTTCTCCAATGGCAAGATCCTCCCAATTGAGATCAAGCCCAAAGTCCAGACGACCAAAGAAATTGAACAAAGCGAGCCAATTTTGATTCCAAATCTTCCTAATACAAGAACAAGCGCGAGTAAGAATGCCAATGAAGACACCAAGAAAAAGAGGTTGAAAGAATTTCTCTCCAGTAGTTTTGACGCAGAGGAGGTCAAGCCAATGGCGAAATCTTTCTGGCAGTTCAGGCGTAGCAGCAGTCTTAATTGTGAAAGTGGCCGGAGCAAAAGCTTAATTCGTTCGTTACAGTTCTTATCGCGGAGCAATTCAACTGGTTCAGCTCCGAATCCGAAACAGAGAGCGACGTCCAAGGATACCCAGAAACAGAACTCGTTCAAACAGCGGCAGGCTGTCTATTCACTGTCATCGTCTTCTTCTTCTTCTTCTTCTTCTTCTTCCAATGCATTCTATCCCTATAATTCTTCTAAAAGGCCTCCATTGAAGAAGAACTGCAGATCTTATGGTACCCGTGTCCGAATTAGCCCTGTTTTGAATATCCCACATAACTGCATTGCCACTCTAGGCCTATTTGGGTTTGGTTCATTGTTCTGTAATGGTAAAGCTAAAAAGAAGAAGAAATGATTTGTGGGTAAAAAGCATGCACATGTTCAAATGTTGTTCATCAATGAATTTTGTAAGTACAGTTATCATATAGGTTAATTAGCTACATTGCAACATTTTCATGTTTTTGCAGACTTGAAATTATGGCCCATAGATGATTCAGATCTTGAGGAGTGATTTTAACTCGGATTTAGGTAGCCAACATTGTGTTTGACATCAGTTTAGAGTGCATTTATCTTTATTTTGAATTAAAAAATATAAATATATCTTAATCATTAAATTTCAATCTAATTATTCTAGTACTGCTGTTCTTCAGCTAGGTTGAGAGCTCCCTTCTCATGTAACTCAGCACCATGGTAACTTTTGAGGGTAGGTTCTAAGAGGGGAAGGTATTGACTGACTAGGTCTTTGGTGGGTAAATAAAATAAAATAAAATTAATGAATGCCAACATGTCAAATACATGGGGGGACAGAGGAACAATATGCCCTTATTTCATGGCCTTGCCATGCTTTACTTTCTCTCTCTCTCTCTCTTTCCCTTCTCTCTCTCTCTCTCTTGATTTTCAGCTGTACTAAATAATTACATGTGGGAGGTCTTTTGGGCTTTTGAACTTTAAATCCAAGGCTTCCTTTGATCTGTCTTTGTCTATATGAAGGGTATAATTAATTATATATGATATAACTAGGGTTCCTTTAAACTTTGGCCTTTTTGTTTTATCTAGCTAGCGAGTTTTTAATAAGAGCATGATCTAAGGAGCGGTTTTAGAAATTGAATCAATCATTGAGAACCCCTGTTCTCATTGATTTTAGTCTCTAATTCAAACACTTATTTAGAATAGTAATTTGTTATTTCTATCAATTAGCCTAGCTCACACCTTCTCACGCAATCTGTGGGACATGGCCCGTGTTTTAGATCCCAATTCTTTCTCACGAGGCAGTCAATTTTTATTTTTATTTATTTTTTTATAACCTAAAATATTTAAATTAGTTTGTGTCGCACCTTATTAATTTTTTTTATTTTTTAAATTTTATGAATAATAATTTTTCAAAAGCTCTATCCCTTCTGGTGAGAGTCTACTTTATTTTTTTATAATTCTTAAACAAAATTGGAGTGAATATTTCATTTATTTATATATTTTAACTTTTCAAAAAAAAAGGTGAAGATTTTTATTACTACTGCTATAATCAGTTCAAGAAAACATCACTAATATATATAAATTTTAGGTCAAAAAAGTTTTAAGTTAGTAACCAAAATGACTAGTATTTAAATATTTTTCTTAATTATTATATATATCAAAATAATTACATAATTTATTTGAAATTATAAAACAAAAATAATTTATTTTCTTATTACATATATGTAGTATAATTTGTTTAGATCTTTTCCAAGAGTATCTAGTCATTTCATATGGTGAACAACTAAAAATCTAATAGCATGGGGTGTTATTGTACAAAGGCCAAATCACAAAGAGCCCCTTGCTTATTCTTAAAATTTACAAGAGTTATGTGCACAAAGCTAAAATTATAGGGGATCTAAGTAAAAATTACTCGCCGAACTAACTAGAAAAAATATCAAAAGATATCACCAAAATGATGTGACTCAAGCTTATTTATAGAATGTCGCTAGAGCATTATTTATAGTTTATGTTTTCTTGTAAATTTTTTTGTAGAGAGCATTTTGTTTTTACTCATAGTATATTGAGAACCATTAATTAATTAACCTATTATTGCACTGTTGATCTGCTAACTTGTAAATCCAGGGTGCTTATAGAGTTGGTTTTAAGTACATCATAAATTGTGTTTTTCTTCGATACGGGGCGTGTTTGGATCATTGTAAATCTTAAAAGAAAATTTACAAATTTTTAAAAATTTTTATAAAATTTTTTTCACCTCAAACTATGTAAATTTCTTAAAATCTGTATAAATTTATATAAATCTATATTGAGGCCAAAAAAAAAAAATCTACCGTTTTAACAAATTTCTTTTGTCAGAATCTATTTAAATGAACTGTTCAAACAAACTTTTGTTGGAAAATAATCAATTGTGGGCCAAATATATTATTAATTGTGTTATAGACTATCATAAAGTGGTTTGATAAAGTTTTAAAGTTTTGGGCTTTATGACATCTCATATTATATGGGGTTTTATAATGTGTAGATACCTAAGCCCATATTTTTATTTTATGATGGACCAAATAGAAGTTGGGCTTTTAGAGTTATTATAAATAGGTTATGATCCCTAGGTCATATGTAGGGTTTTCTAATCAATCTGACATCCCATCATCAGAGAGAATTAGGAATAGAAATTGCCGTATAGACTTGGAAGATTAGGAACCACGAAATTGCAACAATAGATTCAGGTATGCTTCTGCAATAATTTATTTTCTTGATGATTCAATGTGAATAAAGATAACAAGTGGTATCAGAGCCTACTCATATTGAATCTTTGAAGATTAAAATTTTATTAAATTCCGGTTTCATTCGGTTTTAAACTCCAATTTTTTTTTTAAGATTATTTGATCTTCTTTTCTGCCATTAATATATATTTTGATCTGTTCATACGCTTATATATGTACTTGTATGTATATACACACAACTTCGGATTTTGATTTATGAAATTGGGTACGAACAAATCATGGGTTTGTGTAATTGAAATTTATTCTTGACCGTTTCTTCTATTGTTGTTGTTGATTTAATTAAAAAAAAAAAAGGTCTAGGACGTGTACCGAAACCACGAGGACTTTCGTGTTTACTTTCGTTTGGGACATGTTTCTTCAATTGAAATTGATTACTTTTATATATAAAAATATGCATGTTTTTTAAGATTAAGTTTACTTTTATATATATATATAGTATACTTTATGTCTCCAAGTGTTTTCAAGTTCCCAGAGGCGTGAACTTTTGCTCTCTATTAAAAAAAAAAAAAAATGAGTTACAATTGGACTTTCCATATAGTAATGTCTGTCTCAGTTTTCGGATGATGGCACAAGGCAATTGTTGCCTTCCAGATTTAATTAGCCAGCGAGATCATTAATAGATTAAAAAAAAATGGAAAAAGGATTAAAAGTAAATTATTGCACGCAACCTGGAAGTTCAATTTTTGGGTTTGTTTTATGCGGTTTTCGATTTCGTTTATTTATTTATTTATTTTTTGCTGTTATATATATATATATATATAAAACAAAAACAAACAAACCCGTGGCCACTTGCTATTATATATATAAATATATATATATTGAATTATGATAATCAGGAATTAATTAAGGATTCAATTATATTCAAATTTTGATATTACTATTTTGGGTATATAATATTCAACAATAAATTAATTGAAATAACATGTTGCCAAAGCAACCTCTCTTGTGGAAATTACTTTATTTCTGAATATTAAAAAGTTATGCGTCTGTAATTCATACGAATATTGGTCGGCCCAAAGGAAGGTCAATATTTGGTAAAATTATATATGCACTTGTGGTAGTAAACATGTGACAATTATTAGGTTTCCATGTGAATAATAAGTCAATCCAAAGATGGGCTCATTATTTGACAGGAGTTATTGTCAATATTTGATCACTATAATAAGAGTACCACTTACAATTAATATTACTGTCCAAAGACTTAATATTAATGTTGTGTTGGGTATCTTGAGATAGGGCTTACCATTATTTGAATTTATTGACTATTAATTATGTTTGTTGATATGAGCATGATATTTTTTTTTGTTTGGTTATTTTGTTCTGTATACAGTTAATATGTCTGCTACTATTATATCTACCAACATAAATTCAATTCCCATGCTGAATGGAACAAACTTCAAGGACTGGAAAGAGAACATATTAATTGTTCTTGGCTGCATGGATCTAGACCTTGCACTTAGGATTGAGCAACCCGCTTCTCTTATGAACGAAAGTTCACTTGATGATAAGAGGAACTTTAAGAAGCGGGATCGCTCAAATCGCATGAGTCTCATGATCATTAAGCGTGGCATTTTGGAAGCCTTTAGGGGTGTAATATTTGAAGGGATAACTAATGCCAAGGAGTTCCTTGCCAAAATTGAGAAGCGTTTTGTGAAAAACGATAAGGCTGAAACAAGCACACTTTTACAAAGTTTGATTTCAATGAAGTATAAAGGCAAGGGGAACATAAGGGAGTACATCATGGAGATGTCTCATATTGCTTCAAAACTTAAGGGACTAAAGCTTGAACTGTCTGATGACTTGCTCGTGCATTTGGTATTGATCTCGCTTCCTACAGAATTCAGTCACTTTAAGGTCAGTTACAACTGCCAGAAAGAGAAATGGTCTCTAAATGAGCTTATTTCATATTGTGTGTAAGAGGAAGAAAGGTTGAAGCAAGACAGAATTGAAAGTGCTCACTTGGCAAGCATCTTTAAAGATAAAGGCAAGAAAAGAAAAAAAGAATATGAGGCTGCTACTAAGGGTCCAACACAAAAGAAACAGCAGCAGAACAATGAGAGCTACTTCTTTTGCAATAAGACTGGACATGTGAAGAAAGATTGTGCAAAATATCATGCTTGGCGTGCAAAGAAAGGGTTGCTTGATCTACCGAAAGCCAAATGATGGTGAAAGATACATCTTTGTGGGAGATGGCAAATTGGTGGAAGTTGATGTAATAGGTACTTTTAGGTTATTATTAGGAACTAGTTATTATTTGGATTTGAAAGACACTTTTGTTATACCGTCTTTTAGACGGAATTTGGTTTCTGTTTCTTTGTTGGACAAATCTGGATATTATTCTTCATTTGGAAAAAATCAGTTTAGTCTTTCGTTGAATTCAAATGTTATTGGCACTGGTTCATTATGTGCATATGATAACCTATACTTGTTTGATACTATTGCATCATATAATGAAACCTTGCATGTGGAATCACGTGGTACTAAACACAAATTAAACAAAGAAAATTTAGCATCATTATGTCACAAGCGATTGGGTCATATCTCAGAAGATAGAATTAGGAGACTTGTGTCTGATGGAATTTTGGATTCCCTTGATTTTTTAGACTTTGATGTCTGCATTAATTACATTAAATGAAAACAAATGAAAACTAAGAGATTAGGTGCCAACAAAACTTCAGACGTCTTAGAATTGATACATACAGATATTTGTGGACCATTTTCTGTGGTTTCTTGGAATGGTCAACAATATTTTATATCATTTATAGATGATTACTCACGCTATGGGTACCTATATCTTATTCATGAGAAGTCTCAGTCACTGAACGTGTTCAAAACTTTTAAAACTGAAGTTGAAAATCAACTCAACAAAATGATTAAGAGCATCAGATCTGATCGTGGTGGTGAGTACTACGGCAGATATGACAGTTCAAGAGAATAATGTCCAGGACCATTTGCTAATTCTTAGAGGAGTGTGGAATCATTCCACAGTACACCATGCTAGGATCCCCTAGCATGAATGGTGTAGCTGAGAGACGAAACAGAATTCTAAAAGATATGGTAAAGAGTCTGATTAGTCATTCTACTTTACCAGAATCACTCTGGGGAGTAGCACTAAAGATTGCAGCTTATATTCATAATAGAGTACCAACTAAAGCAGCTGCCAAAACACCTTATGAGCTTTGGACAGGCAAAAGGCCTAGTTTAAAGCATTTTCACATTTAGGGATGTCCAGCTGAAGCAAGGCCTTATAGGCCACATGAAAATAAATTGGACTCCAAAACAGTGAGCAGTTACTTTATTGGTTATTCTGAATGATCTAGGGGTTACAAATTTTATGATCCCACACTTAGGTCAATTTTTGAAACAGGAACTGCAACATTTTTTGAGGATGTTGATTTTAGGGGGAGAAATAAGGTTAGAGAGATTGTCTTTGAGGAGGAATCAGTTTCGATCCCTACTATTGTATATGATAATGTACAGGCTTCTATACCTATCATTGATCAAGAAAGAAATCAGGAACCTAAATAAGACAATGTTGAACCTCCCATTCAGAATGAGGTAATTATTCCAGAAAAGCAAAATCAACAACCTCAAGAGCTAAGGAGATCCACAAGAGAAATGAGAAGTGCTATTCCAGATGATTATGTAGTATTTCTCCAAGAACGTGAGGAAGATATTGGAATGGTGGAAGATGATCCTATCAACTTTCATCAGGCCATGCAGGGTTCTAACTCTCAACAGTGGATTGATGCCATAAATGAGAAGTACAAGTCTATGTAAGACAATAAAGTTTGGGATCTTGTTCCATTACCAGAAGCTACGAAACCTATTGGTTGTTAATGGATATTTAAAACCAAAAAGAATTCGAATGGTAATATGGAAAGATATAAGGCTCGTCTTGTAACAAAACGCTTTACCCAAAAAGAGGGCATCGACTTCAAAGAGATTTTATATCCGGTTTCTACGAAAGACTCTTTCAGAACTATTTTGGCGCTTGTTGCACATTTTGATCTTGAGTTACATCAGATGGATGTTAAGATGGTGTTTCTTAATGGTGACATTAATGAAACGATCTATATGGTGCAACCAAAAAACTTTGTGTTGGGAAACTCAAAGGATATGGTTTATAAATTAAAGAAATCTATCTATGGACTCAAACAGGCTTCTCGCCATTGATACCACAAATTTCATCAAGTAATTATCTCCTCTGGTTTTGAGGTAAATGCTGTGGTTGATTGTGTGTATCACAAGTTTAATGGAGTAAGTATATTTTGCTGGTTTTATATGTTGATGACATAATGCTTGCCACAAATGATATGGGCATGTTGCATGAAACCAAGAGATTTCTATCAAAGAATTTTGAGATGAAAGATCTTGGTGATGCATCTTTTGTTTTAGGGATCCAAATACATTGAGATCGCTCTCAGGGTACTTTTGGATTATCACAAACGGCCTATATTAATAAGGCACTTAAAAGATTTGGCATGCAGGATTGTAAACCAGGTGACACCCCTGTCGCTAAGGGAGACAAATTCAGTCTCAATCAGTGCCCTAAGAATGACCTTGAAGTTAAGGAGATGCAGAAGATTCCCTATGCGTCAGCTGTTGGAAGTCTAATGTATGCTCAAGTTTGTACTTGTCCAGACATAACATTCATTGTTGGAATGCCAGGTAGATATTTAAGCAATCCTGGGATGGATCATTGGAAAGCAACCAAACAAGTTATGAGGTATTTATAGAGAACAAAGGATTATATGCTCACATATAGGAAATCAGATCAGTTGGAGATCATTGAGTTTTCTGATTCCGATTTTGCTGGATGCCAAGACAGTAGGAGATCTACATCAGGTTATATTTACTTGCTGGCTGGAGGAGCTATATCCTGGAGGAGTGCTAAGCAAACACTCATAGCTTCTTCCACTATGGCAGCGGAGTTCATAGCTTGTTATGAGGCATCCAATCATGGAATATGGCTGCGGAACTTTGTCACTGGGCTGCGGATTTTAAATAGTGTTGAAAGACCATTAAAGTTATTTTGTGACAATAAGTCAGCTGTGCTATATTCCAACAACAACAGGAGCTCTTCGAAATCTAAACACATAGCATCAAGTTCCTGATTGTTAAAGAGAGAGTTCAGAGTGGTCAGGTGTATATAGAGCATATTAACACAAACTCCATGATTACGGATCCGCTCACTAAAGGCTTACCACCCAAGGTCTTTCATGAGCACGTAGCTCATATAGGTGTTGTGTCACTTGATGATATGTTGGTTTAGTGGGAGTTTGTATTTGAATGTTTTTCAATTGTAGACACATTTTATGAATATATTTTCTGCAGAATAAAGTATATGGTTTATTCGCACTCTGAATGTATTTATTGTGATCTCACTAAAGAATAAAGTTGGACCAATTGGAAATAGGCATGTTTAGATCATATTACATGTAATTTCCATGCTACACATCCATACTTGATCTATGTCGTTGATTATATTGATATACGTGAGTATTGATGGGTTTAGTTATGATACATATAATGAAAGCTGCTTTAATCCTATATTGATATAATTGATGGACTAGATTGTACAGAGATGTTTGGTAATGATAGCAAATTTTGAGCTCATAAGGTTACTTTTATAATGCACAAATATAAACTAACATATCTGGCCCAAGTGGGAGATTGTTGGAAAATAATCAATTGTGGGCCAAATATGTTATTAACTATGTGTTATAGGCTATCGTAAAGGTTTAGCCCATTTAAAATGATCTGATAAAGTTTTAAAGTTTTGGGCTTTATGACATCTCATATTGTATGGGCTTTTATAATGTGTAGATACCTAAGCCCATATTTCTATTTTATGATGGGCCAAATAGAAGTTAGGCTTTTACAGTTATTATAAATAAGTTATGGTCCCCAGGTCATACGTAGAGTTTTCTAATCAATCTGACATCCCATCATCAGAGAGAATTAGGAATAGAAACCGCTGTATAGACTTGGAAGATTAGGAACCACGAAATTGCAACAATGGATTCAGGTACGCTTCCGCAATAATTTATTTTCTTGATGATTCAATGTGAATAAAGATAACAACTTTCACTATTTATCTCTATTTTTTCTGTAATTTGTTGGTTGTACTCTAAATAATAAAACATAAACCAAATTACATTTTGTCTCATTTTTTATAACTCCAATGACCCCGTATTATGTGCAATCTATAATTTCGAGTTTGTTGAACTAATTACAAAGCCATATGTAACAGTATTGGCAGAGCCACCTTGGGACAAGGAGGCATGTTACCCTTAATTTTGATCGTGAAATTAATAAAGTACTTTTGACAATTTAGTCTTATTACAAATTAACATAACAATTTTTATAAAACAAATTAACATTAACTTGTTTTCTGATAGAATGATAAACAAAGCCTACAAAAAAGTTGAACCTAGTGGAATAAGTTGCATTCTTTTATTGCACCATTACGGTGTGTTTGGAATGATAAAAAATGAGATAAATTGAGATAAAATAAAATAAGTTGTGGGTTCGTAATTTATGCAGTAAAATAAAAAGTACATAAATTTTAGAGATTTTCAGAGATTTATAACAAACAAAACGGAACCTAAATGCATTGAGAAATAATATCAAATACAAAACATAACACAATAAATTCTTTAACTAATAAATATAATAATAATTACATTTTTTTCACGTGAAACATCCCCCACAAACCTTCAAGTGTATTAAGAAGTTCCAATTGAACCAATAAATTATGAAAAGTATATACATTGGTTTGATGCATTACTCAATTAATGATAATTTTCTCTTTCTGTGAAAGACATCATCACTTCCATCTAACTCTTAACTTTGATTAGACTCACCACCTTCTTATCAAGTGCTTTGGGCCCGTTAACAAAAATCCTTGTTCCACTCTTGTGTAACAGTAATAGAACATCATATTATTTGATAGCCCCTTACTGTATTAAGGGCCCATTTGGAGCTCTGAAAGACGTCAAAAAAATTCTAAAAATCTCTATAATTTTCTATAAAATTTTTTTGACCTCGAATTATGTGAATCTCGATAAATCTTTGTAAATTTATATATCTATACAAATCCTAATAAATCTCTACAAATTCCAATAAAATTTCTGTATTCTAATAACATTTCAACAAATTTTAAAAAGGTGACAAAAAAGTCAAAAAGTGTCTGCTCAAATCCGTTCGAACGAAGAAAAATTCATTTGAACGGAACTATTTATCTTTATTTTAATGATTTATAGTTTACACTCTAATCGTTAAAAAGTAACTCATCAAATTTTATTTTAATTTTTACAACTTCAAATAGGCCCTAAGTCATGCTAAAAAAAAAAAAAAAAGTCTAATAGTCTTGAGCACAATCATGACTTAAAACCAATAAATCAAGCCCAAGATGATTTTACTCTTGTCTTATTGTTACATATTGATGACGTGATTCATCCTGCTAATATAGGCATTTGTATTTCATTAAAAAAAAGTTCTGCAGCGGAGTGTTTGTTTTGAATCATTCGTCCCCATTAATTAACATGGGGGAAACTCGGAAGGACAGCTTAGTTGATAAAATTTTCACTCTATCCTTTAATAATCACTATTTCGAAACTCACTGAAGGTTTATTCAATGTTAATTTAGGAATATTTCCAGAGATTAATCGCAAGTCACTGAAGATTTATCTGGTGTTAACTTCATTATCTCTAGAGATTAATCAAAGTGCATGCAATTTCACCCGAATACTCTAAGTCATCCAAAAATATTAATAAATAAAAAATAATTATCATGGAGGAGAGGAAAGTTTCTAAATTTCACATCTGAGATCAATTGAAGCAGGGGTTGAACAAGAATGCAGAAATCACTTATCATCTATCATAGCTTTATGTTTGTGCCAATAAACATGTAACTGGGCCAGAGTATAACAAGGCTTTCTCTAATATCCCAAACAACAGTTCAGTATGTTTTCCTATTTCTACTAATAGCATTTAGCATTGGAAAATCTGTAAAATTAATTTCCCAAAAATCAAAGTGTTTCAAATCAGCTTTCCAAAGCATAGAAGAGTGACTACTAAGAACCTTGGAAATAATAATAATAATAATAATAATAATAAGATGGATTTCAATGGTAAGGAATTATCTGGTGTGCCAAAACCAAAAATCTCCAACTTTCTCTAATCTTTTTCATTTTTTTCTAAATTTTTCAACACCAAAAGTCTTAAGTCTTTTATTTATTTAACTTTTTTTAGATGATTGGTCTTGAAGTTAACAACCAAATAAACTTTTAATGACCCTAAGAATACTCCAATTAGTGACCACTGAAGAAAAAATGTAAGGTGTTACCTGTTAAGATATCCCTCAGAGTTTTAAAAATCTTCAAGCATCTTCAATTTGTATTAATTTCTTCAAATTTTGAGAATTTACTTAAAAAATTTCTAACTTTCTTCAAAAATCTCCTTTTTTTTTTGAAAACATATGACGCCCAACAATACAAAATTTGACAAATTTGACACTCCAAATAATCCCTAAAACTAAGAAATAAAATAAAATAAAGTGCGATGATTTTAAACTCTATATTCTAAGAACAAGTTTCAAAATCAAATAATTTTTTTTTTTAAATTATGTTGTGAACTACTACAATATAACAACTAATTAAAAAAAAAACTACAATACAAAATTAATATTTTCTAAATAACCAATTTATACTCTCGGGCTTACCATTAATTCCCACCCAAAGCTACTCATGCATTTGATATATGCTTACAAGTTTGAGTAAAAATATATTCATATATTATATATGTTATACTTTAAGAAACCAAACATTAATAAAAAATATATATATATACACTATTAAAAAGTAGTGTGAATATAATCTATATATAAATGTGCTGGTGAAAGTGTGAAGGCTACTTGAAAGGCAAAAACACTAAAAAGATTTTAATTTTTTCCAATTTTTAATTTTTTTCAACTTCTTTCAATCAAATTTCGTCACATGTCATTTTATACCAACTTTTTACAAAAGTTGGCCTTCCAAACACCACTATTTGTACATGTTAATTTTCACTAATAGTATGAAATGTATCTAGCCTTTAGAAAATGTGAACAGTCACCTGTGTATCTGAATAGTCACTTCGTGTACATATATAAATATACACACAAGTACCCAGTTGGGTGGGTGGTATTGTGTTTAACTAATCTTAATATTTGACACGGTATCAGAGCATTAGTTCTACTGGCCCTATCTGTGTCTTTAAAAGTCAATGTGCTTCATTATCTTCTAGTTTGTCAAAGCTTCGAACTACCAAAGTCATGAGTTCCTTCTCCGACGAGCACAAATCCATCCATTGTTCATCACCAAGAATTTGTTTCAACAAGGTAACCATACATGTGCAGTCATTAGAGGAAGGCAGTACTCGTCCAAGGAACGTCGTCACCAGGAAGATAGCTACACACCGTCACGCGCCACAAGAATCTCTACACGTGGGCCTCATGCGCCTCCATCAAAGCCGTGTGTACTGGCACTTAGAGCTCTGTTGGACATCTAGTCTTCTTCACAGTCTCCTTTCCTCCTTTAGGTGACCCTTTTGGTACCCTTCTCGTACCGATTGAACGAACTTTGTTTCTCTCTTCACTACCAATCTTTTGTCTAG
The DNA here is from genome assembly GCA_019916065.1 of Vitellaria paradoxa. Lineage (NCBI taxonomy): Eukaryota > Viridiplantae > Streptophyta > Magnoliopsida > Ericales > Sapotaceae > Vitellaria > Vitellaria paradoxa. The sequence goes on along the minus strand of CM034237.1, from coordinate 34,455,887 downwards.
TGTTCTAGGTGCTACTATGTACTTTTTTAATAGCTTCTGATATGTCTGGTGAATAAAAAATGATTGGTGATTCAATTCCTATGCCTCAATAGTTAATCACAAGGAAATTGAATGGAACGAATTATGTTCAATGGTCTAAAGCTATAAAAATTGTGTTAACTGGGTATAGAAAACAGAAAACTTGATTGAGACTAGACCATCTAAAACTAATCCTAAGTTTGATGCTTAGGTCTAAGAAGATGCTTACTTGGTTAGCTTATTATGGAATTCTAAGGAACCCAACATCATGACATGTGCACTCACCTTTACACATATAAGGAGATATAGGAATATGTTCGCTTATTGTTCTCTAGTGATCTCACTCACATATATGATTTGTCACTAGAGTTCTTTTAGCTTCCACAATCTGGTCGACCAGTTACTGAATACTTTGCCTCCTTAAAATGTGTTTATGAGAATTAAATTCTCTACAATGATTATCAACAGATATTAATGTGATGTAGAAGCAAAGGGAATAGATGGTTGTTCTCCATTTCCTTACCGGACTAGATTTTGAGTTTAAAGATGTTAAAACCCAAATACTCTATAGGGTTTCTCTTCCCTCGTTCACTGAAACCTGCTCGAGTCATGATGGCTTCTTCTTGGGATCAATCCACCACTATTGACGCTATGCGATCTACCCTAGTCGGTTAGATAACTTCGAAAAGTAAAAATTCTAGCTATCAGGCCCCAACTCAGACTAGTGATAGAGGGACTCGTGGAGGTCGTAGTGGTGATACAGGACTTAAATGTTCTAGTTGTGACCACATTGGCTATGTTAGGAAAACTCATTGGGATCTTCATGCAAAGCCAGCCCATATGGTTCATACAGCCTCTTCTAATACTTCTGTTTCAATAGATAAATATAATATAAGTGAACCACCAATTGTGACACCTTCAAGAGAAAAGTGTGCCAAATTTCTTTAGTATCAAACAGCTCACCAGGCATCTCTTCCCACAACTTCGTTAGCTTATCGAGGTAATCCTATTACTTGTGTGTCTACCTCATCGCATACGTCTTGGGTCATTGATTCTGGTGCTTCAGAGTATATGTCTGGTACTTCTTCATTGTTTTCTAATATTCAGTGTTCTCCCATCTCTAGTGTTACTACAACTAATGATTCATCTAATCCAATTAAGGGTATCGGTAAAATTTGTATATCTTTATTTTTATCTTTTATTCTATATGTTCCGTCCCTATCTTTCAATCTTCTATCTATTAGTAAACTCACTAGACAACTAAATTGCTCAATGACTCTCTTTCTTGATTTTGTGATTATTCAGGATTTTGCTCAATCTCCAATCTGTTAGTATATCTACCACCTATTCTGCTGTCATTTCTCCCATTGAAGTTCACTGTCCTCTTGGTCATCCGTCTTTTGATAAGTTGAAATCTATGGTTCCCAGTTTAAGTCAGCTTCGATCTTTAAATTGTGAGTCCTGTTAGTTAAGAAAGTATCACCATGCTTCTTTTAGTCTCAAAGTCAATAATCATACTTTAAGTCCTTTTATTTAGTTCATTCTGATGTATGGGATCAAGTCGTGTCATTTCAAAATTAGGGTTTAAGTATTTTGCCACTGTTGTTGATAATTTCTCTAGACTTACATGATTTATCTAATGAAAGATCATTTTAAGTTGTTATCTCTTTTTTAATTTTTTTATGTCAAAATAAAAACTCAATCTAATGTTTCTACCAAAGTTCTTTATAGTGACAATGCCTAAGAATATTTTTTAAAGCATTTCACTGACTTTATGACCTTATATAGTATGCTTTATCAGTCTTCCCTTTCTCGTACTCCACAACAAAATAAACTTGCAGAACGAAAGAACTTACATTTTATTGAAACAGTTCATTGTCTTATGTTTCACATGAAGGTTTCAAATGGTTTTTGGGGGGGATGCTATTCTCACTACATGCTATTTAATTAATAAAAGGCCATCTTCTGTTCTACAAAGTCGTTCCCCTTATTCTGTGATGTTTTCTACAATACCACTGTTTTCTCTTCCCCCACGTATCTTTAGATGTTGCTTTTGTTCATCAACTTAACAGTGGCACTGATAAACTTGATTCTCGTGCTATTAAGTGTGCTTTTTTAGGATATTTTAGGTTACAAAAAGGATATCAATGTTACAGTTTGTCACTTTATTGATATTTTATGTGTGCTGATATCTCATTCTTTGAGAATACTCTTTTCATTTCTAATACATCATCTTTATCTGATTTGAATGAAAGTCTTCCTTTACTTGTAATTTTCCCTTTTTCGTCTTCCACGTACTAATTTGCAGGTTTATACCAAATGGCAAGCAGCTATAGAGTCTTCCCTTGATGCTTCGAGCACTCTATCTTCTCCAACTCTGTCTTCAGATCCTACTTTTGAGTCCACTCTTATTGATCTTAATCTTCCTGTTACCCTTCGGAAAAGTAGATGTACTTGCACCTCTCATCCTATTTATAATTTTGTTTCTTATATAGTCTTGTCTCCCCCTTATAATACTTTTATTACTTCGCTATCCTCTATTTTTATTCCTAACTTTGTGTCTAAAGCACTATCTCATTCTGGAGGGCGTGATGCCAAGGAAGAGGAAATATTTGCTCTTTGAGCCAATGATACTTAAAATTTGGTCACTCTCCCTCCTAAAAAGTCCACTGTTGGTTGTCGATGAGTGTGTAATGTCAAAGTTCACCCTAATGGCTTTGTTAGCCAGTTGAAAGCATGACTAGTTGCAAGAGGGTACACTCAGATTTATGGTCTTGATTTTTCAAAGACCTTCTCTCCTATGGCAAAGATTGCATTTGTTCGCCTCCTCATTTCTCTTGCTGCTATTTTTCACTAGTGTCTTCACCAACTAGATGTTTAGAATGCATTCTTTCATGGTGATCTTGCTGAAGAGGTGTATATAGAGTAACCTTTTGGGTTTGTTGCTAAGGGAGAATCTAGATTAGTTTGTAAATTTAAAAAATTGCTGTATAAACTAAAACAATCTCCTCGAGCATGGTTTGGACAATTTAGTGATGTGGTGATGGACTTTGAATTGACACGTTGTGATGTTGATCACTCTGTATTTTATCGTCATTCCTCTCATGGAAAGATATGGTTGCTAGTTTATATTGATGATATTGTGATCATAGGAGACGATACACGAGGTATTCATAATCTGAAGATATTTTTTCAAAGTAAACTCAATACAAAATACTTGGGGTCCGTTGAGGTATTTTCTGGGCATTTGAAATTGCAAGATCACACAAAGGTGTTACTCTTTCTCAAAGGAAATATGTACTTAACTTGCTAGTTGAAGTCGACATGTTGGGAGCAAAACCAATTGACACTCCAATGGGCCCAAACACAAAACTTTTTGCAGATAAGGGAGAATTATTATATGATCTTGATCAATATCGCAGGTTAGTTGGGAAGCTCAATTATTTGGCAGTCACATATCAGATATCTCACTTGCTGCAACTGTAGTCAGTTAATTCCTTACTGCATCTTGCTTTAGTCACTAGGATATGGTCATTCGTATTTTGAGGTACTTAAAAGATGCACTAAGACGTGGTTTACTATATCAAGATAATAGCCATACTCTTGTTCAAGGGTATACAGATGCTAATTAGGCTAGTTCCCCATGAGATAGATGATCCACTACTGGATATTGTATCTTTGTGAGAGAAAATCTAGTATTCTAGAAAAGTAAAAAGAAAACAGTTGTGGTAAGATTGAGTGTAGAGTCAGAATATAAGGTTATGGCCTATATGTCTTATAAATTGATTTAAATGTGTCATATGTTAAAGGACTTGGGAATCTGTGGATTACGGCCTATGGAACTATTTGTGATAATTAATTAAGTTGTTGTTCATATAGCCTCTAATCTAGTGTTTTATGAGCGAACCAAGCATATTGAAGTTAATTGTTACTTCGTCAAAGAGAAGATTCTACAAAATATCATCAAGACTAGTCATGTAAAGTTTAAAGAATAATTGGGTGATTTGTTTACTAAAGTTCTAGGGGGGAGCTAGGGTGAGATACATTTGTAACAAATTTGGAACATGTGATATATATGCTCCACCTTAAGGAGGAGTATTAACGTGTATTAATAGTAGGAAATGTACTTAACAATGTATCTAATCTTTATGAAATGAGAATAGTTACCTGTGTATTTGAATTTTCACTTTGTGTACATATATAAATATACACACAAGTACCCAGTTGGGTGGGTGGTATTGTGTTAAGTTAATCTCAATTTTTTATAGTACATAATTGTTATGCAGTATAAATTAACTAATTAAAAAACAAATAAAAAATTTAACTTATGAGAATGACTTTTTAAAGAAAAAAAGATGAATCTAAAATTTTACAAGATCCAAGTGGGTAATTAAAGGTCTGTTGATCAAAACTGTTAGTTTTTAATTTTTGCATTCAGTTTTTGATTTTTAGTTTTTATTTTATACTATGAAAAAAATAAAAATTTTAAATCACATTTGGTAACAATAATTATTGATTAGTAGTTATAACATTTAGAGAGTGGTCGGTGAAGTGGGTGACAGCGGGTAACAGCAAAAGTAGGTTGGTGACAAAGGGCGACGGTGGAAGGTGAGTTGTCATTAGCCAATGGTGGTTGAAGGTGTGAGATAGCTGATGGTCGTGGTGATTGAAGGCGGGTGGCGGGCAACGACAGATGTGGTGGCCAACTGGTGGTGGCGGTTGGAGGTGAGAGCAGACAGTAGTGACAACTTAAAAAATTAGGTGACATTTAGTTTATTTTTCTGTTTTCTATCTTCTGTTTTCATTTTAGATTTTAAAAATCTCAAAATAAAGGAACAAAAAATACTTTATTTTCATTATTTTAAAATTTTCTTTATTTTGGATTAAAAACAATCAAAATGACTTTTTGTCATTTTTCATTTTATGTGCAAGCCAATTTTCTGTTTTCTAAAATAAAATTTAAAAATACAAATGAATAAATGCGTTTTGATCTTTTTCCTTGTTTTCAAAAGCATAAGATGAAAAATGAGTTCAAAACAAAAAATAAAAAACAAAAACAAAAAATAAAAAATAGAAAAACAAACCAAATGAGTCCTTTAAAATTAGAAATAAATTTACCAAATAAAATTTCAAATTCAATTTTTTTAAAAATAAAAACAAAAACTTAAAACTAAAAGTTTTATAAAAGGAAATTAACTTAATTGGTGTTAAAGTAACACACAAGCCAAATTTGATAGTAGAAAATTAGAAAAAATTGATAATTTTTTATTTTTTTTAATAATTTGGTAGTCTCCCAAACGCCATCAACATCAAATCTTAAAGGAGCCAAGCCAAACTCATGGCGAAGCTGGGGCTAGGCTAAGATGCAAGTCTAAGCCGATTGCGTCATCAAAGCTGGACCCATCTTCCCCCTTCGAGAACCTACTCAACGAAAGCCCGTCAACTTTTCCTTCGGCCCGAGCCGGTTGAGACCCAGTTGTCAACGTTGAGTCTCCAACGCCGCCGGCGTACGATAATGTCCCTGCACCTCTCCCCCTGGCCGAATGGAAAACGCATCCGTGGGATACGTGGAATGGTGGCGCGGCGCGTGGGAAATAAACCCACGACGGGGACTCCGGCGACGGGGGAACCACTCGGGAACCAGTCCGGGGGAGGAGATGCGGCGTCGGAGCGAAGGCAGAGTAGGAAACGGCGGCGTTTCGGATTGACTGCAGTTGCGCACGCTTCAATTGTTGTCTCTCTTTCTTGTGAGCGTTTTGGTGGCCACCCAATGCTTGTGAGTTGGCGAATTCGCGGTAGCAGTACTGGCACTCGTACTTCCGGCCGTCGGGCTGTGGAAAACCGCTGGAGTCCGGCGACCCAGAGAGGGTTGTCTTCGTGGTTGACTTTACGCCCTCATCAATCTCTGAGACATCAAAGCCGAAGAGCTTTAACTGCCCATTAGCAGTGGATGTGTCATCGTTTGGCTTAGTTTGATATTCAATTTCTTCCATGGATAGATACATACAAAGTAAGAAACAAGAGCTTAGAGAGAGAGAGAGAGAGAGGGAGAGAGGGGGATATGTATGCCGTGTGGGTTGTTGCATGTGTGGGGTATTTATACAGGTTTCAAAGGGTTTAAATTTTGAACATAGCGCACACAGAGAGAGAGAGAGAGAGAGAGAGAGAGAGAGATGGTTGCGCATGCGAAGAATTAGCGGGGGACCTGATAGATTGCACTCGTTTTTGGGTAACATTCTCTACATTTGATCTGCAACTCTTTAAAGTTACAAATGTACCCTTGTCATAATCAGAAGTTGACTACTTGTTTGTCATTGTTGGGGGTGAGAAATGTCATTTAATTGCCTTAAGTTGCTTCTTTATGTGTAAATCATGCAATCGAACCAACGGTGAAGGAGAGAATCTGATGCAGGTGAGTGTTGTAAGGTGGTTGAACTATCAAATGATTGAGTTTGTGTACAATTATGAGCAACACTATGTTCCCTTCGTCCTCTCTCTTGTTTGCGCATAACAAAGAAAATATGTACGTAAATTCACTATGTTTCCTTCGTCCTTTTTCTTGTTTGCGCATAAGAAAGAAAATATGTACGTAAATTGTCAAGGACAAGATTGAATATCTTTCCAGCCATTTTATTTTTATTTTTTAAGTATACGTGAGAAAGCACTATGTTCGCTAACCCAAGTTATAAGCCATTCAAAATGGTGAACCATTCCATCAACCCTGTACTACCCACACATTAATAATTTTTCATTCAACCATTCCATCAACCCTGTACTACCCACACATTAATAATTTTTCATTCCACATATTATATTTAATAGATGCATCAATAATATGTATTTCTTTTCGAAGAAATTAATTCTAATTACAGTGCTGATGTTTTTTCTAACAATCTATGTATTTTTTTTCAAAATTTTTAAAATTCAAATATGTTCACAATGTCATGAGATGATTGGTCGTTTAATTTTCTCCTAGAGCGTGCCTATTACAATTTAAAATGTGTAAAAATTGAAAGAAAAATCCAATCCCTAAGCTAGAATGGGGTACTCACCTTTAGGTTTGGTCCTATTGCTTAATTAGGCACCTAATTAATAGAATGTATTTAAAAAAAAAAATGTGATGCGAAAGGATCTTCCACTTTTTCGTTTAGTGTTTTGAAAAATTTTAAAAATTATAAAAAAAAAAAAAAATTTAAAAATTATTTATTTTTATTTCACTATATAAATCACAAATTCATAACTTTTATCAAATTTTATTACTTTTTATCATTTCAAACGTCCTAAATGCTCTTCTTGCAGTGCCATTACAAAGACCAGCCAAAAAGGTTTCCCATGCCAACCAGTAAGGAATCAGCAAGAATTATCAAAGCATCAGTTTGACCCCAGCCCATATAAATTTCTATTGATTTTATCTGCTTACAGGGTTTGGATGGATTTTATATAATTATATAAATGGTAGATAAAATTGCATGTCCAGTAGAACTGTATTTCTGATCCGGCATGCGGTCTTGAAAACTGCAAGCTAGAGATATTTTATCGAGTACTTGATATATTTGGTGGATGAACACATGTAGTACTGAAGTCACCTATTTGCTATCGAAATTTTACTTTAAAATGATAGCTACATTTAAATCATATCATTACCATAATATTTTTCTAATTTGAGTATAACATCGCGGCTTTAACAATTCTTTCACCGCTCCGTCTCAACAAATAGGGGCGGATCCATGAAGGGGCGAGTGGGAACAGTTATCCCTACTGACTGTTAAAAGTTTATAAATTTTATATAATTTTTTTATTCTTTTACTATATAAATATATAATTGTTCCCATTAAAATTTGATTGTTATTTAAAAATTTTTAATGTTTACTTATTTTTTAAATTTTGCTCCCACTCAACAAAATTCTTAAATCCACCCCTTTCAACAAGTTTTGTTAAATAAATTGATAAAATTAACCTTGCTTCACTCGCTCTCTCCTCTCAGTCCTCTCCTCTCTCCTTAGCTTGAAACGCATTGTTCACGTAGATGTATCACCTTTGTCTTCCCAACCTCGATGGACGAATTTGATCATACAAGCAAACAATTATTTTTTAAAAGAAAAAGGGTCAATAACTTTATTTATAATTATAAAAACTAAAGAGTGGGGATATTGGTACTCCAAAAATTTTCCCCCACTCTTTGCCATAAAACAAACTTTGCAATAATAAAAAACTCACAAGATGTAGGGAAATTTTATAAGATGTCAATACAAAAAAATTTTTACAAAAAAATTTAAATCACTAGTTTTTATACATAGAAGTAAATTCACAACTCTTAATGAAATGGACACTCCATTATATTAAAACTGTAACTTTTTTACTTCTTAATTAGGTGATTTATCTTGATCACTAAAATATAGACTTTGAGTAGAAAAGTTAATATGTATATATGATATATATATTGAATGAACTGTTGTAAATTATGATCTGGTTTAATAAATGTTATTGATCATAATTTTCTAAAACTTTAATAGACTTAATAAATCATAATCCTGAATTTGTAATGGACTCACATTTATGAATTAAATCTATTTGAATTATCATAGAGTGAGACCTCTATAAACAGTCAAAGCCTCAATCATTTTTTTATGTTTACCTAAACTATTTATTATTCTTGATTATTAAATCTGTGGTCGCAGCTTATTCACTGAATTGTTTACTGAATAATAGTATTTATTTGTAAATTATTTACAAATATAGAAATATTGAGAATGATCAAGGTTTGGATAAATAGTTACCTAGGGTTAAATATGTAATTTAAGAGTTTTGACATTTAATATTAGCCTAACTTAATTATGACCTTATAATAGATGGTTAATTAAGTGGATATTATTGGTCTAAAGCTAAATTCATTTTATTAAAAAGTGTTTTAATTAAATGAATATTAACATGGACTACTAGAGTGCAGCTCAGGACTTTTAATGGAATAGCTTGGGTTTAATTTAAAGACTGATGGAATGTCATGAGATAACATGGCCCAAATCCTTCAAGTTAGAGCTAGGAATTCGTGAGCCTTTAGTCCTCTATCTATGGCAATTTAATCTTAATATGTCACGTACAGTTCGCTTAAAATTTATCTTTTTTATTTGAAAAAGAAATAATCACGTTATAAACAAATAACGTTACATTTAATAGATGCATCAATAATAAGTATTTTTTTTTTTTGAAGAAATTAATTCTAATTACAGTGCTGATATTTCTTCTAACAATCTATGTATTTTTTTTCCAAAATTTAAAATTCAAATATGTTCACAACGTCATGAGATAATTGGGTGCTTAATTTCCTCTTAAAGCCTGCCTATTAAAATTTAAAATGTGCAAAAATTGAAAGAAAAATCCAATCCTTAAGCTAGAATGGGGTACTCACCTTTAGGTTTGGTCCTATTGCTTAATTAGGCACCTAATTAATAAAATATATTTTGAAAAAATGTGATGTGAAAGGGTCTTCCACTTCTTTGTTTGAAGTTTTGAAAAATTCTAAAAATTGTTAAAAAATATTAAAAATTTTTAAAAATTATTTATTTTTTATCTTACTACATAAATCACAAACATACAACTTTTATCAAATTTTATCAAATTTTATCACGTTTACCATTTCAAACACCCCTAAATGCTCTTCTTGCAGTGCCATAACAAAGACTAGCCAAAAAAGGTTTCCCATGCCAACCAGTAAAGAATCAGCAAGAATGATCGAAGCATCAGTTTGACCCCAGCCCATATAAATTTCTACTGACTTTATCTGCTTTCAGGGTTTGGATGGATTTTATTTAATTATACAAATGGTAGATAAAATTGCATGTCCAGTGGAACTGTATTTCTGATCCAGCATGTGGTCTTGAAAAGTGCAAGCTAGAGATATTTTTCCAAGACTCGTGAATTTCTAGATAAGAATTACAAGAAAGTGAATAACTATTACTAGAATATTTACAACAATCCAGAATAACAGGAAAGAAAAACTTCTCAATAATATTATTAATCTCAAAAAATAACCTCAATTCTTGTAGACTTCAAAGTTTTTTAAAAAAAAAAAAAATCGACAAAACAGAACAAAATTAAGAAACATAATAATGTAAAATGAGGAAACAAAATAACTACTATTCTTAAACACTAAACTAAATAAAATATTTTAAAAACATATTAGAAATATAAGTAAATATTCTAAAGATAATTTTAAATAATTAAAAAATATTTATCAAATAATATTATTTGACAAGTATCAAAAATCAATATAAGAAAGATTAATCGTAATTTTTTTTTTTTTGTATATTCTACCTATATCAATATCTAAATTGTATTACTTGCAATATAGTATTTTTGTTCAGGATTAATGAGTGAGAATTAGATGAAAAAACTTCTAATTATTTTAATGAGAGAATAATTTAGCAGTACTGACAATTTTGTAAATAGAATATAATGAATGAACTTTATTTATTTATTTATTTTATCGAGTACGTGATATATTTGGCGGATGAGCATGTAGTACTGAACTCACCTATTGAAATTTTACTAGCTACATTTAAATCATATCATTACCATAATATTTTTCTAATTTGAGTATAACATTGCGGCTTTAACAATTTCTTCCCCGCTCCGTCTTGTCAAATAAATTGATAAAATTAACCTTGCTTCACTCGTTCTCAGAGTCCTCTCCTCTCTCCTTAGCTTGAAGCGCATTGTTCACGCAGGCGTATCACCTTTGTCATCGCAACCACCTAGTGCCGGTTTTGAAAATTTGGTTGCTCAAGCTCAATTTTAAAAATTTTGTCCTTTCATATTAGTATACAAGTCAAGTTTAATTTTTTTTGGGGTTTTTGGAGGCCGGTCATAATTTATAGACTATTAAGGGTTTAAGTCATACCCTTAAAAATTATTTGCAAATAAGTCATATGGGCACCGAAAAGACAAAAAAGACCTCGCGCATCTTTTCACTCACAAAACCAGTTTATTTGAAAACCTCCCTGTTTTATCGGAAACGTTCCGCGACTTTCCAACTTCTTCACAAATCATCTGAAAACTAATCAAAACTTCTTCCAAATCAAGCCTCAATCGATCCCTAACTTTTCGCCGAGCAAATCCACACATTACAGTGCTTCGCAATCAACAGGTACTATATTCGATTAAAGGTACTCTTTAGGGTTTTTCTTCAAAACACATATCGAGGGTTTGAATATTTATTGTGTGGTACTGTTTAGGGTTTTCGATTATCTTTGTAATAATAGGTTTTGTGGTACTGTATTATGTATTTAGTTTCTCCGAAAACGTATAATCGTTGCTATTTTTACAATAGCCTAATATGAAACATTACCACATACATGTGGTACTGTCATACATGCGGTACTGTCCGTCATTCGTTTGATATTTGCAACCATTTTTGTGTTTAAATGTGATGTTTGCATGATAGAGTCATGCGGTACTGCTTTTGAACGAGCATGCATCCTAAAAAAAAACAGTACCGCAGATATGTGGTACTGTCACACATGCGGTACTGTCTCTCATTCGTTTGATATGTGAGCCATTTTTGTGTTTAAATGTGGTGTTTGCATGATAGAGTCACGTGGTACTGTTTTTGAACGAGCATGCATCCTAAAAAAAAACAGTACCGCAGACTATGGTACTGTCACACATGCGGTACTGTCTCTCATTCGTTTGATATGTGAGCCATTTTTGTGTTTACATGTGATGTTTGCATGATAGAGTCGTGCGGTACTGTTTTTGAACGAGCATGCATCCTAAAAAAAAACAGTACCGCAGACATGTGGTACTGTCACACATGCGGTACTGTCGGTTATTCGTTTGATATGTGAGCTATTTTTGTGTTTACATGTGATGTTTGCATTATAGAGTCATGCGGTACTGTTTTTGAACGAGCATGCATCCTAAAAAAAAACAGTACCGCAGACATGTGGTACTGTCACACATGCGGTACTGTCGGTTATTCGGTTGATATGTGAACTATTTTTGTGTTTACATGTGATGTTTGCATTATAGAGTCATGCGGTACTGTTTTTGAACGAGCATGCATCCTAAAAAAAACAGTACCGCAGACATGTGGTACTGTCACACATGCGGTACTGTCGGTCATTTCATTGTATGTGTGATTCTCTTCTTTGTTTAATGGTGCTCTTTGCATGATATAATCATTCGGTACTGTTTTTGCGAACCAAGCATATTTTGTGAGACAGTACCGCATGTGTGGTACTGTCAGACATGCGGTACTGTCATAGAAGTGGTACTGTATCTAGATGATATTGCATTTTATCTCTAACAGAAAACAAATGTTACGAAAATACAGGTATTGCTATCACGCTCATACAAAATCAAACATGGTGAACATCCAGTACCGTTCGAACCTAATCTCAGTCATTAATGAAGTTGAAACCATCAACTTGACAAAAGCACACCATGTATATCTCAAACATTCTCCATTTTGGAAGCTCATCCTCACTATTTTAAACTGTGAAATTAACAAAGATTACTCGAGGAAAAGCGATGTTGATGTGGAAACAATCATCAAAGCATTTGACCCACAGTCCAAATCTTTCAACCTAGGTGGAATAAAGCTTCGCATCAGAGAGACAGAGTTGCGAACAATGTTTGCAATAGAGGATGGTGAACAACTGATAGACAGTGTCAAAAAAATTGCAAGGCCAGGCACTGAATTCGTCTCTCGTAGATTCTCTGGGTTGCGACGAATTAAGAAACAGAACATATCTGATGCTTTGCGGCAGGCTGCTGCAGAGCAAACACGCATTGGCAGAGAAGATGTTGCAAGACTTTTGACACTGTTCTGTTTGGCAACGTTGTTTGTCCCTAACAAAGGACATTCATTGTCGTGGCACTACACAACATTGGTTGAAAATTTGGATCAAATCCGCCAATACAACTGGAGTGCACATATACTGGAATTCTTGGAGAACAGTTTGTGCTCAGATTCTAGGAACAAAGGTGTTGCAGGCTGTGTCATGATGTTACCGGTAACCTTTTCATATCATATTCTATATTATATGTTGGTACTGTCTTATGAACTTCATTCAACTAATCAGCCCTATAAATGATGCAGTACTGGATCTGTGAGCACACCACTCTGGTCCAACAAGTACAGAAGAGTGCAACACCTAGATGTCTAGTCTGGGATCTCAAGCCATTGTCCAGTGCATTGAAAAAAATAAATCTCAAAAAGTTGAATAAAAATCAGGTACTATTTATGATAAAATAAATCTTGTTTGCATGCTAAGAATATTCGGTACTATTTTTCCAATAGATTCATCTTCATCTTTTACAAAAAACAGTACCGCATACATGTGGTACTGTCATCCGTGCATTAGGTACTGTGTTTCAAAGAGCATGCATTATTAACAAAACAGTACCGCAGACATGTGGTACTGTCAGCTATTTTGTATTTGTCACCTCTTTTTGTATTTCATGATACTGTTTGCATCTGATAAATAAAATCATTCTAGATTCAACAATGTATTCATGGACATACTAATGAATTATATAATTGATGAACAAAATATCAGGTAATTGTACCTGATCTTGATGATGATGATGAGGAGGATGACGAGGAGGAGGATGGACAACAACAATATCATGATGATAATGATGATGATGATGATGATAATTATGATGATGAAAGGACAGAAACAGAAGAATACATCATTGCGTCAGAAAAAACCAGTGATGATGAATTAGTAATTTCTGACATTCTTCAAAAACTGAAGACAAACATAGTGCATTTGAGCAAGACAACTGAAAGCGAGCGAAAACAAGAGGTGTCTTGTACTCCTGAACTCGATCAATCTGGTACTGTTCCATCTGCCATAGCTGAAAGGCTTCCAGAAACAGTACCAGAATCTGATGAACCAGAACAAGAGGCACCAGAACAAGAGGAACCAGAACAAGAGGCAAGACAGGCTGCATCAGCAGAAACAGTACCAGTTCAGCAAAGTAATGATCCAGTTGCTTCAGTTTTATCAATTTTGAACCGTGAACAAATAGAAGAGCTGGAGCAACAAGTCAAGGAAAAAGATGATAAAATTGCTGAATTGGAGAAGCAAATGGCAGAAAAAGATAATAAAATTGCTGAATTGGAGAAGCAAATGGCAGAAAAAGATGATAAAGTTGCTGAATTGGAGAAGCAAATGGCAGAAAAAGATGAAATTCTGACAAAGTTGTACATTGACAATGAAAATCTCAACCTGCAAAACACAAACCTGAAGGAAGAACTTGATAATGTGAATGCAGTTGTTGAATTATTAAGGTCTGAACTTGTCGAATCTAGCGTCCACCAGGTGACGCAGAAACATGCAGCAACTAGAAGGCCAAAGAAATCGGATACAAATAAAAAACAAACTCCAGCTGCAAACGAACCACCTTCAATGTACAAAAGGCTCAAGGACAAAACACGCCAAAAGAAAAGAGATCCTGAGTTCACATACAGTGGTAAAAAGAAGATTGCCAAAAAACAAAAGGCAGATACTGCGGCAGTTGTCACGGAAGATATAGAATCTGACATTATAGACATTGATCTTCTACAACTGTCTACACATCAAACCGAGCCCAAGCAACCTTCGCTTAAGCAGATTATTTCAACTTTTCAACAAAACACACATCTATCGGCGGTAGAAAAGGAACGGATCTTAAAACTTATTGATAATGAGGGGAAAGCGTAAGACAGTATTTAACTCTTCCTTTTTTATTACTTGTCAATTATAAAAAAAATTACTTGCTATCATCTGGTACTGTTCTCTATTTTTTACAATAATTGGTACTGTCATTCCTTTATCTGGTACTGTTAACATAAACATTTCAAACTTAACTCATGTTGTTGTTGTTTTTTTTTTTTTTTTTGGCTGATCTTGTTGACATCTCACTGCTCACTGTATACACACAACACAGTGCAACTGTTTGGGCTGTACCAAATGAACCACTCTGCATGATCACCATTGAAGATATCTACAACCTCATAGCAAATGAGAGTATATCAAACATGGTAGGCATATATGATTAACTTATATTTCTACAGAATTAATAAAGTATGTTGACTATTTCTTAAATTCAACAAATTAATCTGATATTTACTAATCACAATATTTGCCCAGCTAATTGACTGTCATGCACGCTATCTAGAATCAACACAACATGAATCAGTCAACAGCACTTTCCCCAAAAGATGCTTATACTTCAGCAGTTTGTGTTGGGTAAGATTTGTGACCTCTTTCTGTGGTTAATTGTGCTTTTTGCATACTATATATATTCGGTACTCTTTTTCTAGAGCATAAATGTTTTCAGAAATAGTACAGCATATATGTGGTACTCTCGACCATGTGGTACTGTCAGCAAATGGCATGGATATGACTTCTTTTTTAGTTACGTGGCACTGTTTGCATACTATAATCGTTTGGTACTGTTTTTCAACTAGCATTCATCTGGTACTGTTTGCATACTGTTATCGTTTGGTACTGTTTTTCAAATAGCATTCATCTTATACATAAAAACAGTACCGCATACATGTGGTACTGTCATCCATATGGTACTGTCAGCCATGCGATGGATATGAGACTTCTTTTTTATTTTCATATTACTGTTGGCATACTACTATCATTCGGTACTGTTTTTACGAGAGCATGCATCTTGGGGGAAACAGTACCGCAAGCATGTGGTATTTGACAACATGTATTTTTTCTTGTTGCAGACATTTGTGGTATTTGAGAGACATCATGCAGCTCGAGACACTCAGATTGATCAAAAGCTGAAACTATCTGATACATACAGACTACTTGTATTCCCTTTGAATACAAGTGGAACGAGAATTCCTGCTGATCCCAACCATTGGACCCTTTTGGTATTGGATAGAGACACGTGGACATGGACACATTATAATTCCATGAAACCACGTAGAGCAAATTCCAAAGATTTGTATCTTGAGGATGCAAGGAAAGTGGTAAGATTCTGTTTGTAAATTTTATACATAATTTCATTGGTACTCTTTTCTATTATTTACAACAGTACCGGTTCTGTTTATTAAAACTCATACTGTCTCCACATTTGTCATATTGTATCAGAAAGAGTATGTGGAATTGAAACTTAAAGACCAATACCTCAATGATCCAATAACAAAAAATATTGAACATACCAGCATGGAATTCGAATACCCAATTGTTTCTGCAGCAAATTGCCCACAACAGGATCTACAACGTAAGCCACACCCTTTTTTATTCATGCAAATTGTTGAACACCTCTAACTAAATTCTTACAATCTATAACATCTTGTGTGCAGTGTTGACTGTGGGCCAATGGTGTGCTACGTAATGCAATGCATATCAAATGACGAGCCACTTGAACCCATGCTTTCAGAAGAAGCTGTACAAGCTTACAGAGCAAAGATGCTAACACAATTTCTGTCCATTAGTGATGTACAAACATTGTGATTGTAATTAAACTGTATTAGTGCACACTCTGTTTCTTTTTTAACAAAATACTTGTATATTCAACATTCTTTTCCTGTAAATTGAATGATACAGTTTATGCTAATACAAATAGTCAATGTCCAGTTAATGGTACTATTTGTGCAACATAAATAGTCATGGTTTTTGCGATTTTTGTATGATAACTCTTGGGATGTTGATTCTTGTTATGTTGATAGTGCTGCAAAATAGTGCTGCAAAATAGTGCTGATTGATACTCTATTCGAAACAGTACCGGTATTAATATTAACAGTACCGGTACTGTTTTATACCGGTACTGTTTGTATGAAGTATCTCAATACCAACATATGCGGTACTGTCTCTCATTCGTTTGATATGTGAGCCATTTTTATGTTTACATGTGATGTTTGCATGATAGAGTCGTGCGGTACTGTTTTTGAACGAGCATGCATCCTAAAAAAAAACAGTACCGCAGACATGTGGTACTGTCACACATGCGGTACTGTCGGTTATTCGTTTGATATGTGAATTATTTTTGTGTTTACATATGATGTTTGCATGATAGAGTCATGCGGTATTGTTTTTGAACGAGCATGCATCCTAAAAAAAACAGTACCGCAGACATGTGGTACTGTCACACATGCGGTACTGTCGGTCATTTCATTGTATGTGTGATTCTCTTCTTTGTTTAATGGTGCTCTTTGCTTGTGAAAACACTTACAGCTATTGTCACCAACAAATTTTATGTCCTTTAAATATAAGAATGACAACGGTACTGTCTGCAAATATAAAATTGATACACTATTACAAACAGTACCAGTATTAATAAAAACAGTACCGGTACTATTTTATACCGCTGTCATTCTCAATACCAACATTAAAAATGAATATCGCTGAATAAAAAACTATCACAAAATGGATTGAAACATACTCATTCTCATTATTAATTCAAAAACAGTACCATAACAAACAAACAATAACAGACTTCTTCACAGCATAATTTTGGGAGAAAAAAAAACAAAAAACAATTCAACTCAACGGCTCTTTGCAAGTCTTCTTATTATGAGAGCCCATGCGACCACAACGACCACAACGAATTCTTCGTACAAGCTCACCAGTTGATCTAATCCTACGCTTCTTCGGCCTTCCAGCTGGTCTCCGTGTTATTGGAGGTAATATTGAACTATTACTGTCTGCAAACTTTTGGATTATGTCTGTTGGTATTGGAACAATCACACCTTCATATGCCAATTTGTAATTATCAACATGAAAGTACTCATCAACAAACTCACTCAAAGGTCTGTTAATCCTCCCAATAACAGCAAATGCATGAGAGCATGGAAAACCAGAAATTTGCCAACCATAACAAGAACATGTACAATTCACCAAATCAACAGTTGTTGAAGGATTAGAAAATACTTCATAAATACTATCTGAACACATCTTGATGGTCCATGTTCTACCAGCATCAACAAGTGCATTAAACTTCTCTTCCATTCTTGGACATAGAACACCATTCCACTTTGTAGCATCGAGCTTTCTTATGGCAAACCATTCCATTAATTTAACCCTTATCTTGTCAACCAAATGTGCCACTGGCATATTTCTTGCATCAAGAATCCATGAGTTAAAAGATTCAATGGCATTTGAAGACATCTCACCATACCTTCTACTACAAGAATACGCATTAGTCCAATTTTGCACAGGCAATCCACTCAAAAAGTTATCCACAATTGCACCCCCTTCCCTCTTCAAAACATCTAACTTCTCCTTAAATGCTGCAACTGTGGGAGCATAAGCACACTGACAAAACAAGTTCACAATGTATTCACGGGATCCATTAGATCTGTTACCACGACTAAATTTATCTCTTAAATTGTTCTTCAAATGCTGTAGACAGAAAAAGTGATGACATGTAGGAAACTTAATTGGCAAAGATTCCATCAATCCAGGATTTCTATCGGAAATAATTGTAAAATCTTCAGAGGGGTTCAATATCTCACGCAAATGACCTAGGAACCAAGACCAATTATCGAAATTCTCTGAATCAACAACAGCAAATGCCAATGGGAATAACCCTGCAGATGAACATAAAAACAGTACCGAATTACAAAACAGTACCGCATATTAAAACAGTTCAAAAAAACAGTACCATTCTTTGTATGGTGTACTTGTGGTCGTTGAATAGCAGATACATTTGGTACTGTGTTATACGATACTACATCTTACTGAAAACAGTACCACATAATAAAACAGTACCGCACAAAAACAGTACCGCACAAAAACACTACCATTCTTTGTATTGCTAGATACATTTGGTACTGTGTTTATACGATACTACATCTTACTAAAAACAGTACCGCATAATAAAACAGTACCGCATAAAAACAGTACCACATAATAAAACAGTACCGCATAATAAAACAGTACCGCACAAAAAAGTACCGCACAAAAACACTACCATTCTTTGTATTGCTAGATACATTTGGTACTGTGTTTATACGATATTACATCTTACTAAAAACAGTACCACATAATAAAACAGTACCGCAAAAAACAGTACCACATAATAAAACAGTACCGCATAAAAACAGTACCACATAATAAAACAGTACCGCACAAAAATAGTACCGCACAAAAACACTACCATTCTTTGTATTGCTAGATACATTTGGTACTGTGTTTATACGATACTACATCTTACTAAAAACAGTACCACATAATAAAACAGTACCGTAAAAAACAGTACCACATAAAATTATGAACATTAACATACCATTATTCGCATCCTTGCCAGTAGCTGCCATCAGAATACCCTTGAAACGTGACTTCAAGAAAGTACCATCAATAAAAATGATAGGCCTGCAATATTTGAATCCACGTATACTGGCCCCAAATGATACAAACAACCGTCTAAACCGGTTTATACCGTCATCCACATCCAACACAATATGACTACCTGGGTTAAGATCCATTGCAGCCTTCACATAACAACTCAAGTTATTAAACGAATCAGCATACTCACCATAAATCATGTCTTTAGCTTTCTCTAAAGCACTCCAAGCCTTATCATAGCTAATTTCCATGCCATAGTTGTTTTTAAAAAATATAATAACGTCGACCGGCGACATTGAAGGTTTTAATGCTACTTGATCAACAATCAACTTACCTAAAGATTTCCTGCTCATCCTCTTAGACCTATCCCTAATAATTGTCGGACCACAACTGTGAATATTGTTGAATTTCCTTATGTAAAAATTACGATTAACTTTTGATAACGATGCAACAATTGACCACGGACACCCTTCAGCGAACTTTTTTGCACAAACAACTTCGACTCTATCCTTGTTATTCCTCTCATACAAAAATTCAAAGCCAACCTCTGTAGCATATCGACAAATTGCATCACGAAACTCATCAACACCTCCTATGAATTCCTGTCCCACGCTCAATATTAATGACGACCAATTAGAACACAACAATGGTTTATCCTTACGGCTTGAAATTGAACTACGATACACATCAACATCACAGCAATCATCATACGAATCCAGACCAGTACCAACATCACCAATTGGCACACTATTAGAAACAGTACCGGAACTGCTGGAAACAGTACCGGTACTGTTTTGGATCGGTACTGTGTTCAAACCGCCGAAAAAAACATCAATCGATATATAACACAAACCAACCATGCGAGCCAACATAATCATATTTTGAAAATCAACATCGTTTCTCAGAAAACATGAAGAATGTTCATGGATTGAGTAACTAAATGATACATTTTCCAAATTCAAACTCGACCAATTCTCACACACCTTTAACGCAAAATCTGAAAATGACATTTCACAGTTCAAATTGACTACAAAAGTCTCTGTACCAAACTTACATAGCAGCATCAAATTCGAAGACATGACTGACCGAAATTGTTCACAGCACAAACTCACCCAAATGCGTAATCCAAATCCGTACGTATTCCTTCGACCGACGTTAATCTCACTGCAAATCGTGTAATCTGTATCTATTTCTTCATATATAATCCTTTAACAGACTTTTTATCTCACTGTATGCTTGTTCACGCGATCTATAAGGAATGAAACAAAAAACGGAAAACGTGATTCTCGGTTCCATAATTCTCGGCAATTTCATATCAGTTAATTATAGATAAAAGGGCATTTAAGTCATATTATAAATTATATTTAAAACAAACTCGTGGGACCCACTCAAAAGTGTGACTTAAATACAAAACTTTCCACATTAATATGACTTAAAAGCAATACTTTTTTTTTGGTATGACTAATATCTTTAAAAGATTACAAAGTATGACTTGGATACAATTTTCCGTAAGCTAAACTCGTATTGAGCGTCTCTTTGGAGTCAGGATTTTGTGAGAGAATAAAAAATATAAAATCTTACCTGAATAAATTAAAAACATAATATAATAAAAGATATTTATTAATATATTAAATTTTTAATTAATTAATTTAATCACTAAATTTTATGTATTTTTTCACATTTTCCACCATAACTCAAACAAAAGAATAAATTTTAAATTCCTATTTATTTCATTTTTCCCTGATAAATCATTGACCCAAATAAAACCTAAGTAAATATAAATTTACACCTTCAACTTTCATTAACGAAAAAAAAATTAGATTTTCAAAATATTGAAATTGTTATAAAAGTAGAGAGACATAAGTGTGGGAAAAAATTTTGATAAAAGAGAGAGAGAGTGAGAAAGGAAATAATTAAGAAAAAAAATTGATCCTTATATGAATGAATTAAAAAATATAATAAAGTAAAAAATATTTATCAATATATTAGTTTTGTAATTGATTTAATTTTAATTTTTAAGTTTCATTTCTTTTGCTATTCACTGTTTATTATAATTTAAATAAGAGAAAAAAATTTTAAATCTTTATCGTTTTTATTTTCTCGTGTAAAATCTTAATCCAATCACAATGTAACTGAATATAGTTTAGGTTTAGTAACATCTATAAAAGAAAAAAAAATTAGATTTTAAAATATTGAAGTTGTTTAGAGAAAAGAAACAAAGACACATTAGTGTGAGAAAGGAAAAAAAATGAATAAATTTAAAATAAAAAATGGGGGTTGATAGAGAGATAATTGATAAAAAAGTATTTAATTTTTTAAAACATGAGTCAGAAAGCACGTGAACGTAGGTCCTGCCTACCTCGACCAGAGACAGAAGTTTCCAGCGATGCAATTCTATTTAACTCTTTATTGGAAAACTATATTCTTTATTTTTTTAATACATTTGTTTGTGGAAGCACCCCAACAATTCTCTTTCACAAAAATTACAACATCGACCTTGGGTTAAAAAGAAGTGACAATCGACTTACAACATCGGGCCTTGGGTTAAAAAGAAGTGACAATCCATTTCTCAATCTGAGCTCTGATACTAGTGTTTGATGATTTTAAACTTATTTCAATCTCAACAGTTAGATCATGAGATGAGATTTTCTCTCGCACTTATATATTGACAACTAATTCTTTTTACAACTCATTTAAAAACACCACAATATTTAAATATGTTATTCTATTTTTATAATTTATAAAAATATAAAAGATTGTGTATTGCACGAGTCTAATTATTAGTGTATATATATTTACAATATAATTGATTAAGATAGATACCTTGGAAGAAGTAAAGTAGAATCAAACTTTTGCTACGTACCCTCAGTCAAAATGTTCCTGTAGTGTGTATGATATTCCAATCTATAACCCCACCCCACCACACGAGTCCATATATTATAAGCATAATGCGTACACACTACTTGGATTAAAGAGAAGAAAACGAAAATAAAAAGTTACGAAATTTAGGAATATATATATATATATATATGAATCAAATGTGATTTATTTTTTCTATACTTTCATTTGCCAAACTTTTTCTCTCCAAACCAAGGAGGAGACTAGAAAGCATGAATGGATTGGCTCACATTGCTTGTTTAGAACAGAGATTTTCATGGGAGATCTTGATGGCTGTGTTGTTTCCTAAGAGACCTGGCCTTGACTCTATTTTGCAGCTGCACGTTTTTCCTATACCCTCCCGTGTTTGAGAAATTGATCGCCATATTAGACCTTGACTCTGATATAATTTCACACTGACTAAGGTATGATAAATGATGATTTCACAACTGTCAAGTAATGGTTAGTTTGACGAATAAAATATTAATCCTTTCGTTAATTTTAAAAAATTGACAACTGCGTGTTTACTATTATGTAATTTCCTCGAAGAAACCAATTATGCTTTCCATCATATACTTGGACTGCTTTGTTATGTTGGCCATTTCTTACTTCCCAAGATCTGAATTTTGTGGCCTATCTTTTTGTGCGGGTTGTGGATGACTGTGTGTGAAAGGCGAGTCTTAATTTGGCAGACAACTGTGGCAGCTCTATTTTCTCTTTTCAAGTCTTATGGCCTGTTTGCACAAAAAGAAAATTAAGCATCTATTTTGTGGTGCGGTGTTTCCACGGTCATTCTGCAACTCAGAGCGATCATTCTGCGCAACTTGTGTTTGATAAACTTTTTTCAATTTTATCCAGCATCTCAAAGCAGTGTCATCTTGTACTCTTGTTGTGAGCTTCCCGCGAAGTGCGTTATTCTAGTTATCTGAATTTTACAATCTTGGATTTGTTCTGATGCCAACACAATTTATGCTGTCTTAAAACTCTTTATATCTCAACTTATATTTAAGTTTATAAAAACTAGAACTCTACTTTGACCGTGGAATTTTCAACTTCTTTTTTTTTTTTATAACAATAAAACATCCATATTATTAAACATATAAAAAAGTTATTCATTGTCTAGTATAAACTTCCTTTATCATGTGCTTTCTTAATACATTCTTTAGTTACCTTTCTAACACAACAACATTGAAACTGCAATAAAGTTCTTTTACATCATTAAATAAACTTGTATTTCCCATTCACAACTCTTATTATCACACAAATACCTAACTAGCAAAATACTATCTGTTAAGATTGTGACCATGCAAGGGCTCATTTCTTTAATTCTTTGTATTGTTTTTAGGCACACCAGTGTCTCTGCCATTGAGGAAGACTAGGCATAGACTTGATCTGCCTATGTTTTTAGTTGTACATCTTTGTTTTTTACCATCCATGCTATTGTTGCCGGTCTAATACTCTTCCTTTGCGCTCTGTCAGTAGTAATTATTGCTTCCTGCATCTCTGTTATAACTCTGTCGTTCTGAAAGTCCGCTTCCTCTGTCACATCATCCTTGTTAGTCCTTTCTTCTAGCATATTATTACTTACATGATCATATTCAAGAGAAACACACAAATTAGTGCAATTGTTTGCCATCTCAATAGTATATTTCTGATCCCTTTAACTTTATTAAATATTTTATCATTCCGTGCCAGCCATAATGTCCAAAGAATAGCTACTACTAGGACTATTTTGTTCCTTTCTTCCATCTTTTCCCTTATTTTAATAATCCATTCTCTCAAACTTCTCTCTCCCAAATCAATAATTCTAATCCCAACATTAGCCCCAAACCAAACAAGTTTGGCATAGTCACACACCAAAAATAAATGTCGTTGGGTCTCCTCATCTCTACCGCATCAAGTACATGTTTTTTCTATCACCATCCCCCTTCTTCTCATATTACTCCTTATAGGTAAAATATCATGCAACATTTTTCATAAAAAAAATTCTTCCCCTTACTTAGTATCTTTAAGCTCCATACCCACTTCCAAAACTTTCCTTCGTTCCAATTCCTTCCTACCTCCCTACCATCTTGATTACCCCTCAACCCCTTAACCTTCCCATAAATACTACTGAAATATGCTGATTTAATGGTGAATACCCGATTTTTCGTGCCTTCCCATATCCACTTATTGTTACACTAATGTTTTGGAGCATGAATCATTTGAACTGCATCTACCACATCATTTGGGAAAAAACATCTTAGGAGTGGAGCTCTCCATATTCTGTTCTCAAATTAAGTTATAATAGTGTTCAACTTGGATAGTCAATCCCCTTATATTAGCATCCGTCACTACATACGGATTTTCAATCCCCAGAATCCATTAGTATTTAAAAGCATCAATACCTAGATGTGATCCCATTTTGCATATTAACCCTCTAATCAGTAGTTCTCTTCCCCACAAATTACTTTTCCAGCACCATGATGTTGTCGTTAACTCTTTTACCTCCATGAAATGCTTGTACAATACTTTGCTCCAAAAAAACCATGCTATCAACGACCTAGGTTCTTTTAAAATCTTCCATTCTACTTTAGCTAACAACGCTTGATTCAGGTGTCTAAAATCTCTAAATCCCAACCCTCCCTCACTAATGAGCTTATGTATATCATCCCTCATTTTCCAACAGATTGCCTTATGCTCCTTCTTTTTCCATAAAAAAAGGAAATCATTCTAATTCTAATATTGTAAATCACTTTCTTCGGTATCTTAAATACTGACATCAAATAAATAAATATGACTGACAAACAGTGTTTGATCAATACCACCCTTCACTCGAGAGCAAGGCTCCTATTTCCATATTTTAGCTGACACTTTTGTTTCCAATCCTTTAAAAAGCACCTGACTTAGGAAGCGAAAAATCCATAAGTGTTCCCAAATACTTACCAGGCTTACTTACAATTTCGACGCCCAAAACCTGCTCTAGGAACATCTTTTCATTCTCTCTCATCATGCCTGACACTAAATTTTTTTATTTATTCACATTAACTAATTGACCCATTTGATGGCAATAGGCATCTATAATCCACTTCAAGCAAATAACATGTTGAGAAATCTCTAGAGATGTTTATATTCGAAATTCTCCCACAAACATAATTCCTAATAACATATTTCAACGAAGATGATAGCGGTACAACACATAACAAAAATAGATAGAAGGATAGAGGGTCACCTTGTCTTAATCCACAAGTAGGTTCAAAATATTTTGATTTCCATCCATTTATTAAAATTGCAAAGCATACTAAGGAAATACACCTTTTTATGAGATTTATCCATTTTTGACTAAATGCCATTTTATCTATCACCTTCAACACAAAGTCCCATCTAAGTCTATCATTTGCCTTATTCATATCTACATTAAGAGCAAAGGATTGCTTCCTTTCCTTTTTGTTCAAACATAATGAAGTATTTCTTGTGCAATCAAAATATTATCTAAGATGACGCTTCCCAGAATAAAAGCACTTTGAAAAGGTGATATCAAAAAGGGTAATACTTCCCTTAATCTGTTGTCCAGAACCTTTGTAATTATTTTATAAGAGACATTGCATAAACTACTAGGTCTAAAATCATTGAGAGTACTTGGATGATTAACTTTCGGAACCAACACTATCAAAGTACGATTGATCTCTTTTAACATCCAACCAAATCCCAAGTGTTATTGCTTGTATAGGTTTTTTTAATTGGCAATTTCCGAGCAAACACTTTAATTGTATTTATTTCTTAAATGTCACAAGCTTGTGGAAATTGTTCATAGATACTTGCCAAAGAGTGTTTATGGACATTTGAAACAGGTTGGGAGAATGTTAGTTGAAGAGGTGGTTGTTACTGTGATCAAATCTTGGTCCTGTTCTCTGTTTTTGTGAAAGAAGGTTCACGAGCATGAGCAGGGAAGTTCTTGCCCAAGAGCTGCCCCTAGCTGTCGCGCAGAAACTTTTAACTGAATCCAAATGTCTTTTTTACCCCTCTTCTTTGATATAAAAAGCAAAAATATTTTCCCAACCCTAAGCTTTTCAGACATGCGCAGCTCACTCTTATTTCCTTGGGCAAAAAGCTGAGAGGATGACCTAGGGCTTGAATCTCATCCAACGTCAAGGTGATTCTTTCCATCTTTGGCAGCAATCTAACTGTTTGGAGCTCAGATCTGTGGTGCGGAATCAGATTGGGGAGCTTATTCTTCATAGATTGAAGGTTAGAATCTTCATAGTTTTGAGGTGAGTTGTGGATTGGCTAGCAAGCAAGGTTAGGGGGTTGATGTATAAGTAGATCAATGGGATTTGGTTGGGAAAACTTGTAAAACTCTCCTTGAACACCTTGTAACCTCATTTTTATATAGTGAAGATTTTTAAACTGATCCACTTACGGATCCGAGGTTGTTTATCCTTTGGGTTCAAAGGAGTTTTTTCCATTGTTAACAAATCTTTGTGTTCTTGTGGTGGGTGATTGTTTTTGAGTTGAATTTCAGTTATGAATGTCTCTTAGTTTCATTTCTTCATTATTTGTGTTGGATACTTGTACATTATTTGGGACTTTCAAGTGGTATCAGAGCGTCGGGTGCTCTTTGTTTTGGGTTAGACTTTCTATCTAAGAGCAGATCCGAATAGTATCCATGGATAACCAAAGGGAAGGTCAGTCTACTGTTAGGCCACCCTTTCTAGACGGGTCAAACTACCACTACTGGAAAGCTAAGATGAGAACATTTCTTAAGTCAATCAATGAAAAAGTTTAGGATTCTGTTGTTGATGGCTGGAGACCACCTACTGTGAGTGACACTGATCTTACTCCCAAAGCCAAATGGGATTGGACTGCAGCAGACAATGAAACTGCTGGCTGGAATAGCAAGGCTCTTAATGCAATATTCTGTAGTGTATCTCAGGATGAATTTAGAAGGATTTCGAATTGTGAAATAGCAAAAGAAGCTTGGGATGTTCTGCAGGTGACATATGAGTGAACTACAGCAGTAAAAATTGCAAAGTTACAGTGATTGACAACTGCTTTTGAGGTGATCCGAATGGGAGAAAACGAAACATTTGATCAATTCTACATAAAGCTTAGTGATATTATCAACTCCTCAGCAAATCTTGGAGAGACTATTCCTCAATCAAAAATTGTGAGGAAGATACTTCGTTCCTTGCCAGACAGATTCCAACCAAAGGTTACAGCTATTGAGGAGAGCAAAGATGTTGATCAGATGAAGGTTGAAGAATTAGTTGGGTCATTGCAAACTTATGAAGTGAATTTCATTCAAAATAAGAGAAACAAAGGGATAGCTTTGAACACTATCTATGAAGAAGACAGTGAAGATGCTGAACATTCAAAAGTTAGTGCGGATGATATTGCCTTTTTGGTAAAGAAGTTTAAAAGTTTCTCTAAGAAGCCCCCCTTCAACAATTCCTTCAAATTCAACAAGGCAAAGAAAAAAATGCTAAGTGAAGGTAATGCAAGCAACAAGAAGCAATCAAAGGCTGGTAAAAAGTAATGCCTTGAATGCATGGGTTATGGACACTTTGCAAATGAGTGTGCCAATAGACTGAAGAGGAAAAAAAAAAAGTCCTTGCTGCAACTGGAGATGATGAGGAGGAGTCTGAGAGTGATGGAAATCAAGATGAAGAAGAGTCATCCGGGTTAGAAGATAATTCCTCTCAAGTGTTAGCTTTCATGGTGGGAGTTAATGAAGACAAGTCAAGAGATAAAATCGAGTCAAATGGCTCTTTGCAAAACTCACCAGTGGAGAATATTATGAGCTGCTTGGAATCTGAATCTGAAGTGGATGTGCAAGAAAAATTTGAAGAATTGTAAGAAAAATACAATGAACTGTATAAATAAAGCATTGTACTTGCCAAACACAAGCCAAAGGCTCTTTTTAAGTTGAATGAAGTTGAAAAGGAAAAGGAAGAGTTAGCTTATCAACTTGAAGAATTTAAAGTCAAGATTGGTGAATTGTAAGGCATGATTGAGAGTTTAAGAAAGAATGAAGAAAGATTGATGTCCTTGAATGGTTCACTTGAGAAGGAGCTTGTAAGCTTGAAAGAAAGAGTAACAATGTCCACAAATGCATTCAAGAAATGGGAATCGGGCACAAGAAGACTTGATGAGATCTTGGAGGCTCAAAGGTCTTCTAATGATAGAACTGGGCTGGGCTGTGAAGAAGAGGATTTGCCACCATCTCTTCAAAGAAAATGCCCCATCAAGTTTGTTCCAGCAACTGGGTTGGCAACTGAATTTGCTGTGAAAAAGGAGCAGAAGAACAAAAATTCAGAAGCAAATTGTGTTCAACAGTCTTCAAAACCTGGCAGAGCTAAGAGGAAAGGGTCTTCGAATGGTAACTTTTTCTCTCATAACATCTCAGGACTCACAGGTAAAAAATTTTATCATGCTAAAGGATTAAATTCAGATTTTTCATGTATCAAAAATTTTGTTCCGATTTGCCATCATTGTGGTATTAAGGGACACATTAGACCCCACTGTCACAAGCTGTATGGGCTACCATTAGACTATGTTAAGTTTAAAGGCAATACTCATAAAAGTGTCTTGACAAGAAATTTTTTGTCTAACAAGTTTAGTAGTCTTGCCACTCATGTTAGTGTTGATAAAAGAGCTCCATTCAAACCAAATGGAATTGCTATCAATCCTAGGACTAAGACTATCACTAGAAATAATGTCAAAAGTATGAATTCCTCCACAATCAAACCTAGAAAAATTTGGATTAGGTGTGAGATCTGAAATATAATGTTGCACATGCTGTATTTAGGGCACAAAGCTCTAACATGTGGTACTTGGACAGCGGTTGTTCCAAGCATATGTGTGGGATTAAGTCCATGTTTTCGACGTTGAATGAGTGTGATGATGGTATGGTAACCTTTGGTGATGGTAGTAAGTCAAAAATCCTTGGGATTGGCAGCATTATCTGCCCAGGTTTGCTGAAACTCAAGGATGTTTTGTATGTGGATGGCTTGAAAGCAAACTTGATTAGTATAAGCCAAATCTGTGATTCTCATTTTAGTGTCATGTCTGCTAAAGATACTTGTTCCATTCTTGACAAAAATAATAATGTTGTGTTGAAATGATTTAAAACTGCTAATAATTGTTATGGAGTTTCAACTAACAATGTTCGTACGTGTAATGTTGCACAGGAGAACAATTTTGAGTTATGGCATCAACGACTTGGACATGTGAATTATAGGGACCTTGTTGAGAGACTTGTCATGACACTTGAGCATATTTCCACAGACAGCCAACTAGCTGACATTTTCAATAAACCTCTAGAAGCTTCTAGATTTGAACATCTCCGTTCATCACTAGGAGTTATAGTTGTTGAATAGTCTTGTCTCAATGAAACTTGAATAAATGATCTTACAATTATTTCTATGAACTTGATTGAGTAAATAAGATCATTATGTGCCTTTTAAGTTTTGGAATTCTTGGATAAATAAGAGTATGTTGGCATTTGATATTTGTTTGTATCTTGAATCTTAGACAAGTGTTAATTTCAAGTGAAATTCTTTAAATCCCATAGCATGTCGAGATTGTATTGAAGATGGTATATTGATGGCATAGATTTGTCTCATGATCATGCTCATGTGATATCGCACACATAGTCGATTGAGATAGTGCCTTTCTTGAATTTCTAGTGTAATGTCTACATTGGATTAACCTATAATCGACTAGCCCACAACTTTATATCCCTATTGTCCAAAGTTAGAAGAGTGGAAGTTTTGTTTTTATGATTGTCTTTATATATTAGTGATAAAAAGGGTTACCATCTTAGTCTCTACATTGCATCGTTGGAGTGAGCTTTAAAAAAAAAAAAAAAAAGGAAGAGACTAAAACAAGATATGTGAAAACCATTATCACATTGCACTTATTGAATTTCTTTTATATGGAGAGATAAGGAAAGTGGACATCTACTTGAATATCATCCTTGTATACATTCTCCAAATGGGAAAGTCATCTTTCTGTTTTGAGCAATCGATTGGTTTGACTTTCATGTGACATTATCTAGAAAAATTTAAATGTGGAACTACAACTAGTACTATGTCTCGAGATGTTGTTTGAGCTAATCATGATTCTTATCTGTGAAATGAATGTCATTAGAAGTGCTACTCATATTTCTATGATTTTGTCAAAGATTTTTGTAAGATCATTAACATTTTGTCTTTGATGAATTATACTCATACATATCAAATTCCTATATGTTCTGAAAAATTCAGCATTTTAACTCTTAATTGTCACATTTTGTTTGCTTTGAAGCTCATGAATTTTCATAGACTTAATTGTTTGATTGAAGAATAAATTTTCATTGTGTCAATACTGTTCTAGACTGTGTTTTTAAATGTGATTTCCATGAAAAATTGCAGCAATTGTGCTGTGTCTGTGAAATCTGTTTCCAAAAACAGATTGTTTCTCTAGCAGTTCGTGGCCGCGAGCTTCCATTCTTATGCTCGCAACAGCCACTGAAAGAAAGTGTTCAATTTTTCTCTTTCTGGTTGACTTCCTGTTGTTTCTGGACTCACAGCACACTTGAATTAGTTTAAAAAATTTGGAATTTTTTTTACTTACTGTGGTAATTTTGTTATTACAGTTAGTAATTACTTTCTAGCTGGAGGTTTCCTATTGGTTGGTACAGTTATAGTGAACATGACTGGTACATGGGTACACAGAGAATATGGTAACATCATCTGTGAAATTTTCTGATTCTCTGATTCTCTTGCAGATTTAGTGGAGAGAGAGACTTTTGATACTCTTTTCAAATTGTACAAATTTGGCAAATTTTTAGTGGGCAATGACAACTGTTGTGCTTCTCTCCACTAATGCTTTCAGAAGTTACAGGTGTACAGCACAGAGAGTGGGACTGAACAGTAGTGGGCATGGCTCTCTGCCATTTTCTGATTTTCTCGTGCTTATTGTATTAATTTTTCTTTTTGTTCAGATAATTATATGTTTTGTATCTGCACATTTAATGAGTTAGTTCCTTATTACCATCAATCCAAGAGTTTCTTTAGTCAGGTCACTATGAGGGTGCATTAATGTAAAGTGAAAGGTTTTCTCTGTGACTTTTGGATTTTATCCATTGGGTTTTATTAATAGACTCATTGAATACCCATGGACTCGTTCAATACATCTTGAACGAGTCATACTTAATTGTCTAACATTTATTGGCCTCATCTTTCATGCTTTAACTGTCATACTTAATTGCAAGATGCCATAAATGTCATTTTGTTTTAATTGAGGAGAGAGTGTGTCTCTTGGAATGGCCAGTACACTTTGAATTGCATTTCCGTCATAACTCTTGGATGTGTGCAGCTTTAATTGCAGTCCTGACATGCCGTTAGAGTGATTTATGTGAGTTGAATGTCCTTGATTGATTATAGTCTCTGCTAAATGTGTGCTACATTTATCACGCCTACATTTATGTACTGGATTTAATGTGGGAGTCCATCTCTTTGGTTCCATCCTCATCAGTTTCTCTTGACATTCCTTCATTTTTTTTTGTGTGCATTAAATCTGAAGAGGGATTTGGGTCTAAGTGTGAGCTCTGGTTTTTTATCTTTTCCATCTATGCTTTCAAACCCTAATTTCCCTTATTCCATTTTACTATTTCTTTGCTTGACCACTGGGAAGGAAAAGATGTTCTCAAGCAATGGTTCATCTTCGCCTCTGGGCTCTTTTTCCACAAAGGAACTTTTTCGAAGCTTTGCGAATGCCCTTTTGAAATTTGTTACTGACTTGTCTACTCATGGTTCAACTGGCGACGGTCCCTCTTTGTCATCTCAACCTCCATCTGATCGGTTCATTGTGGGTTCTTAGGCTTTGTATGAGCGATTCTTCTCACACCGCCCCGTTCTTCTAGAACATCAAGTTCAACTTTCTCATTTATCCAGTGATTTTACTTTTATTTGTGACCTTTTCTGAGTCAAGAGAGTGGGTTGATCCTTGTTCTAGTATTGGGTGTGCTTCTGTTGAATTCGTTAGGGAGTTTTACTCCAATCTGCACCATGTCTATCTAGAACACGAGTCTCATTGTACCCAAGTCCTTGGTACCCTTGTTCACTTAATTGTTGATGACATTGTTGCCTTTCTCAACATTCTTCGCTCCTCCGATGACATTGTTGATGACATTTGATCGGTTTATTGGTTTTGCTGTTAGATACTTGGACCTTGCCTGTGCTTACTTTGTTAGACTGTTGACCTTTGTATCATGATGAATTTTGTTGTAGGTAATTTTCTTTAGCTCTCTCTCTCTCATTATGATCCATGGTTTATGCTAAATTTTTCTTTGTCAATTCCGAACAAAAATGGGGAGATAAACATTTGGGATTAAAGGGGGAGTGATCATGTTTAAAGGGCGAGAGATTGTGTTTGTTTGATTGAGGGGGAGTATTACTTGAGAAATTTAGTTGAATGCTCACTGATTGAAATGAATTTTGAATTTAGTTGTGTTGTGATTGCTGGGAGGTTGCTTGATTGAGGGGGAGTATTACTTGAGGGGGAGTACTATGTGTTTTCATGTCATGAGAATGCTTGCAAGTTGTTGACAATTATGTGTTTCATTTTTAATGCACTGTTGTGATTATTCAGTTTTGCAGGTTTGCTCAACATGTTGAATTAGTTAGGACATGTGACATTTTTTTTGTAATGATGGGGTTGGGTGTGTTTTGTCTCGGAATTGCCAAAGGGGAAGATTGTTAGTGCTTGTATAGGTTTCTTTAATTGGCAATTTCCGAGCAAACACTTTAATTGTATTTATTTCTTAAATGTCACAAGTTTGTGGAAATTGTTCATAGATACTTGCCAAAGAGTGTTTATGGACATTTGAAACAAGTTGGGAGAATGTTAGTTGAAGAGGTGGTTGTTACTGTGATCAAATCTTGATCCTGTTCTCTGTTTTTGTGAAAGAAGGTTCACGAGCATGAGCAGGGAAGTTCTTGCCCAAGAGCTGCCCCTAGCTGTCGCGCAGAAACTTTTAACTGAACCCAAATGTCTTTTTACCCCTCTTCTTTGATATAAAAAGCAAAAATATTTTTCCAACCCTAAGCTTTTCAGACATGCGCAGCTCACTCTTATTTCCTTGGGCAAAAAGCTGAGAGGATGACCTAGGGCTTGAATCTCATCCAACGTCAAGGTGATTCTTTCCATCTTTGGCAGCAATCTAACTGTTTGGAGCTCAGATCTGTGGTGTGGAATCAGATTGGGGAGCTTATTCTTCATGGATTGAAGGTTAGAATCTTCACAGTTTTGAGGTGAGTTGTGGATTGGCTAGCAAGCAAGGTTAGGGGGTTGATGTACAAGTAGATCAATGGGATTTGGTTGGAAAAACTTGTAAAACTCTCCTTGAACACCTTGTAACCTCATTTTTATATAGTGAAGATTTTCAAACTGATCCACTTACGGATCCGGGATTGTTTCTCCTTTGGGTTCAAAGGAGTTTTTTCCCTTGTTAACAAATCTTTGTGTTCTTGTGGTGGGTCATTGTTTTTGAGTTGAATTTCAGCTATGAATGTCTCTTAGTTTCATTTCTTCATTATTTGTGTTGATACTTGTACATTATTTGGGACTTTCACCAAGAAAGATCTAACTGCCAAAATAACTTAGTTACCAATATGACTCAAATACCTCTGAAAGAATTCTGTTGGAAATCCATCCAGTCCTAGTGCTTTGTTCCTTTCCATTTGAAACACTACTTTGATTTCTTCATTTGTAAAAGTCTAATCTAGCCATTCCTTTTTCTCGGTATTTAGCATCCTGGAAATAGCTGAAATAATATCAAAATGGTTAGAATAATCGAAATGCACCTCTCTAACTCCAGCATTTATCTTTTTAAAGTGATTGACTATAAAATTTCTAATCTTCTATTGATTCCAATTCATAGTATTACTGTCAATAACTAGTCCATTAATGTAATTCTTTGCCCTTCTATAAGTAGCCACCAAATGAAAAAATCTTGTATTCATATCCCCTTTATGTAGCCGGTTTTGCTTCGCCCTTTGCGCGTGTTAGATTTAGTAATATATATAATTAGTATTCCTTAATTTATGCATTCCTTATTTTATATATCCTATCATAATTAGGATTACTATCTCCTATCAGGATTAGGATTATTGTCCTCTTATATAAGGGACCTTGTAACCTTGCATTCTCATACACAGAAATCAATATTAATACATAATTCTTTTCTCCTTCTTTTATTCTAACATGGTATCAGAGCATAAGGTTTTCGACCCTGGATAGTTTAAACCTTTTCTCGATATTATGGCAGCGATCACTGCCATAGCTCATTCTCGTACTACTAGCCCTTGCTCTTCCTTCCACAATTCACCACCTATATTGTTATCTTGCTGTACCAACTTTTCAACGTACTTCCATGCACCTTCAACGCGTTCCTCTGCGCCCTCTTCAACGCGTTCCTCTGTGCTCTCTTCAACACACTTCCATGTGTTTTCAACACGCTTTCATGCGCCTTCAACACGTCTCCGTGCGTCTTCAGCATCTCAACGCGTTTCTCTGAGCTTCCTTCAACACGCTTCCGTGCGTCTTCAACCTCTCAACGCGTTTCTCCGCGCCTCCTTCAACACGCTTCCATGCGTCTTCAACGCATCTCTTTGCACCTCCTTCAATGCACCTCTGTGCCCTTGCAACCTCTCAACACGCCTCTCTGTGCCTCATTCAACGCGTCTCTGTGCGTCTTCATCCTCTCAACGTGTTTCTTCGCACCTCCTTCAACGCACTTCCGTGCTCCTTCAACCTTTCACAATCCTGCCTCTCTTTACCTCACTGATTCTTCTGTTGAACTGTTTCCTAAGGATGTAGATGTTCCTACTATGGTTCCATCTAATGTTCCTGAAACTGTTGATGTTCCTGATAATCTCCTTAATGAAGTTGTGCCACCTGCTATAGTCTATCCCGTGGAGTCCTCGTCTGATGATCCTGTTTCTTCAACTGATCAAATAGCTGATATCTTCACCAAATCTCTTCGGCCTGGCCGGTTTGATGCTCTCGTCACCAAACTTAAGTTGGTCTTTGCTCCACCACTTTGAGTTTCCACCACATTGAGTTTGAGGGGGTGTTAGATTAAGTAATATATATAATTAGTATTCCTTAATTTATACATTCCTTATTTTGTATATCCTATCATAATTAGGATTACTATCTTATTCCTTATTTTGTATATCCTATCATAATTATGATTACTATCTCCTATCAGGATTAATATTATTGTCCTCTTATATAAGGGACCTTGTAACCTTGTATTCTCATACACAGAAATCAATATTAATATATAATTCTTTTCTCCTTCTTTTATTCTAACAGCGCGTAACAGTTTTCCTATGTGATCAGTAACTCCTCAACTTCCCTTGGCTCATTTAGTGAACTTTCCCCATTATTTACTCTTCCACTGCTCTCTTCTGCTTCCCTTTGCCAATTTTCAACGACAACCTTTGGTCTTCTATAACTTGCTACAATTTCTTCAAGTGATGTGATTCCAGTTCTTAAGATGCTTCAACAATTTTTTTGTTTCTACATTAGTTCAAATAAGGAAGATCCCCTTATTCTTAAATTTCATACCCTTTTTGTGATGATACTGGAAAGGTTTTTTTTAGAGCAGGTCTGACCTCTCAAGGAATTGTTTATTTGTCACCCTGAACAAGATGCGACCCCCCCAAGACTCGAGTAGCCTCTCAACTCCTCCTTAACATTTTAAGGTTAGGGGTTAGACTTTGGGGGAAGCATACCATGTTCAGGTTATCAAAATGGTTAGAATAATCAAAATGCACCTCTCTAACTCTAGCATTTATCTTTTCAAAGTGATTGACTATAAATTTCTGATCTTCTATTGATTCCAATTCATAATATTACTATCAATAACTAGTCCATTAATGTAATTATTTGCCCTTCTATAAGTGGCCACCAAATGAAAAAAATCTTATATTCATATCCCCTTTATGTAGCCAGTTTTGCTACATGAGGATAAAGACTGACCATGAGAGAGAATTCAAGAATTCAGCATACAATGACTTTTGTGATATAAATGGAATCAAACATGAGTTTTCAACACCAAAAGCAAAATAGAATAGTTAAAAGAAAGAGCAGGTACTACAAGAGATGGCACGGGTGTTGCTTTATGGACAATCTCCACCTCAGTTCTGGGACGAAGCTGTTAACACTGCGTGCCTCATAGTTAATAGGGTGTACCTAGGACCTAGAACCAAACAAACACCCTATGAACTATGGAATAATAAGAGGTCTAGTGTGCTGTATTTTTTATTTTTAGGAGCAAATGCTTCATCCTTAAGGATATAGAGTAACTTGATACGTTTGACTCCTGAAGCGGTGAAGGAATCTTCCTAGGCTCTTCCACTAAAAGTTGTGCTTTCAGAGTTTCTAATTTAAAAACTAATATTGTTATGGAATCTATTAACATTATTATTGATGATACTAACTCTTACCCTTCTATTCAATGGGATGATAATGATGAAGTCATCTCCATGCCTGCCCCTGTTGAGCAAAATGAGAAGACAGTGGAAGCATGTGATTAGACACCAAAAGATGAAAAAGAAAAGAACAAAGAGCTAGAACTTTCTTCAAGAGTTAAGTTCAATCATCTAGTGTCACAAGTTATTGGAAATGTAAAGGATTAGATGAAGACACAGAGACAAATTTGTAATAAGGTATCTCACTTGTGCTATGTCTCTACTTTAGAACTTAAAAATATGAATGATGCCCTAAGTGATAATTTCTAGTTGAATGCTATGCAAGAAGAACTAGGGCAATTTATTAGAAATGATGTGTGGTCATTTATTCCTCGTTCTACACACTAGAATGTTATAGGCACAAAATGATTTTCAAGAACAAAACTAATGAATTTGGAATAGTCATTCGGAATAAGGCTTGGTTAGTTGCACAAGGATATACCCAAGTTGAGGATACTGACTTTAACGAAACCTTTGCACCAGTAGTAAGGCCAGAGTCCATAAGAATCTTATTTGTTATAGCCTGTTACTTGAAATTTACCCTATTTTAAATGGATGTTAAAAGTGCCTTTTTAAATGGGTTTTTTGAATAAAGAAGTCAATGTAAAGCAACCTAAATGAATTGTGAACCCACACTTCCAAAATCATGTTTTGAAATTGAAAAAGGCTATGTATGGACTCAAACAAGCTCCTCGAGCTTGGTATAAGAGGCGCATTTCATTTCAATAAGAGGTAATGCGAATAAAACTTTGTTTATTCGCAAGGATTCTAGATATATCCTAATTGCACAAGTGTATGTTGATGATATTGTCTTTGAATCACTTCCTCTGAATTTGCTCATGAATTTGGTGAACATATGAAAGATAATTTGAAATGAGCATGATGGGTGAGTTAAATTTCTTTCTAGGTCTTCACGTCAAATAGTTAGAGAATCAAATTTTTATTTCACAACCTAAATATGCTAAAGACCAAGTGCTTGTGCTTTTCTCTCGATGATAGAGAGAAGCAGATACCCCCAAGTGCAAGGTGGTCAATTGTAGCAATTTAAATTTGTAAGAACAGTGAACTACCAATTGTACTCACAGGGAGGGACTTAGTGAACTCATAATTCTTCTTCTCTCAATTAGTAGGTGTCACAGAAGAAAAATTCAAGAAAAATTGTTTTGAATTTTGAAAACAAAAATTTGTGATGGCAAATTTAATAAAATAAAAATAACTATAAAATGATCTTAGATCAAACAAAGTCAAGTAGTGATTTCTAGTATTTTAAGGAAAACAATGACTAATCAATTTGATTGTAAAATCAAGTTTACTTGGTTGGATCTCTAGATTAAACACTTGGAGTGTAATAATCTATATAGAATATATGAGAGCTCTAAGTGGCAATCCACATAAAAAAATCTTTAAGATTGGGCATGAAAATTCTAATTAAGTAACTCACATATAATATACATGGAATATACAATCACAGAGTTAACCAAAAAATATCACTTCTGGTTTCAAAGGATTCAAACAAAACTAATCATCATTCATTACAAATCCAAAGGGAATTGAAACATTGAAGCACAATTAAGAACAATAGTTGACAAATTTGGTGACAAAGTTAGGTCCATGTAATTGAAAACCTAAATCAAACACTTAGAGTGCATAGCCTATAGAAACTACATGTAGTTCTATAATAGCAATCCACGTACAATTTCTTAAGAAGTGCATGAGAATTCTAATTGGTAACTAACATATAATCTATATAAACTATACAAACATGGATCAATTTAGAGTAAACAATTAACAATTTCAATGGATCCAAATGAATCCAACTACCATTCATAGCGAATTCTTAGGAAAATTAAACATTGAAAAGCAAATTACCTTGAAATCTATATACATCGTCTACTCTTTGAATCCAAGCAAGAGAACTACGCAATTATAATGTAAAGAAAAGAAAACGCGAATTAAATTAAAATATGTTTACAAGAGGAATTGAAAAAGAAAATGCAATTTTCTATCCTACCAAACACGATCTAAATTTTCTGTCTACAAATATATATCTACTCTACTATACCTATCTATGTAATTGAATGTCTAATCTCTCTTTCTTAGCAACTACCCTTTATTTATAGCACAACCTAATTGTTTGGAATGACAAAAGAGCTTTTAAAACTAATTAAAAATTACAAAATTCTGTAGAAACTTGCATGGTTCGAACAAAGGTTCGCACTGTGCTTCTATATTTAGACAAATTTTGAAATTATAAAATTGCTACTCTTCTGTTGTACGAATAAAGATGCAAACAAAGTCTGGTTAAAACCTTTGTTTGCATCATTCCTTTATGCCTTAGAAGCTTTGAAGTTAAGCTACCCACTATTTTTCGAACAAATGTGCGAACAAGGTATGGTTTGAAACTTTGTTCGTAACACTTCATGCCTTAGACACTTTTTTTGGCTTTTGATGCTCCACCCTTCTGTTGTTTGAACCTTGGTTCATACCACATCCTCAACACTTCATTTTCTTTGTCTTTTAAGCTCTTTTCCTTTCTTTTCTATGTCACATTCAATAGGACTTCTTCCACTTGTATTTTTATGTTGATTTGGCCTCTAATTGCATAGAATTAATTCTTGAAAATTACAATCAGTACAAAATACAAGTGTATAAGAAATAAGCAATAAAATCAAATTTTAAGTGAATGTATTTATGTAATTAGCACATCAAAAAGGTGTATAAATGTATAATATTATGTGTTAAACACACCCCCAACCTAGACATTGCTAGTCCCTAGCAATGCTCACAACAAGCACAAAGGGAAAGAGGTAAAAGTCAAAATAGGATTAGAAAGAATAAGAGTAACATGAGAGATTATTTAAGTAAAAAGAAAACAGATAAAGCAAATCCACTTTCATAGGAAATCACGACTACACTTAGCATGTATAGCAAGCCTTTTAAACCCTTAGATTCCTCTAGTGGACAAGTGAAGTCTCGTGAGGGTTTACAGTGATACTATCCACAAACATCTAGGTTGATCTCATGAATGATATAATCCAATTAAGTAACTCATGGTTCAATGTCAATATCGAACAAGCTACATAATCCAAGAATTGCATATATCATCCCAATGCATGTTGACCAAGTTCAAATCAACTTCTAGAACTCAAGTATGCCAATTCTTATTTTTTATTCAATTTAATCACCGAGCATACCTAATGACACGGCCTCAACTTCAAATCTCACTAGGTTTTAAATGAATTCACTCAAGAAAGGTTTTCTCTTATGGTTCTTACAAGAATGCAAAGACAAAAGAGTGCAATGAACCCAATCAAGACGTGAATGAAAGAACTAAAACATAACAAGTGGCATAGCTCCATGAATGGATATCTCAATGCATGATTAAATGAAAACACTACTATAACCCACTTGAAATGGATCAATGCATCCATGAGTGTCATTTTCCTAAAGTCCATTAGGTCTTTGCTAGATTGTAGCTTGGCCTTTAGGAATTGGCTATACAATAAAGGACAGGGAATTTCAAAGTGCATGTCTAAGGATATCATGAAAGTGCAATAAAAACTCTATTCATTCTAACTCATCCTTTCATACACCTTGAATGTTAACCACAAAGTTTTATTGAATAGCAACTTTTTCTTTTTTTTTTTTTTTTTTCATGGGACTACAAGCAACTGATGCTTAAGAAATACTATGTCTAGTACTTTTTTTCTTTTATTTCTTCTTCTTTTTTTTTTAATGAATTTCTCTTTATTCTTAGCACCTTTCTTTCTGATTTCAGTCATTATCCTTATAATGCCCATCTATATTAAACAATGATGCAATTAACATCACATGACATGCAAGGGTTGCGTAAATATATAAATAGGGCTAAAGGGTCATATATGTGGCTAGAAAATCAAAGAAAATTTATTTTCTTTTCAGCTTCAAATTGGCTCCAAAGGTAATTCAATCAAATGAAAGGACTAAGGCTTTAAAAATAATAAAGATGGCCTAACGTCACTTTTTAATGTCATAACAACATATACCATGCATTGGTACACTCATCCAAGTCAATCTAGTGCCTTGTGTGCACTGAGACCAAAACAAGTAAGTGTGATGAAGTTATTCAAAGACTAATGAGATGAATAAAATATAGAACATGAAGTATTTAACCCTCAAAAACAAAGATATGGCTCAAGTGCTTACAAAATAGTGTTCAAGTCTCCACCTATGTCATGGCATACTCAAGTAACTAAATCTCATGAACAACAATTCACAACACATTCTCATCCAATGACCTCAAAGGAATATTCTCAAAGCATTAGGAAACTATATACTCAACTTGAATCATGCACCTTATTCAATATTGAAACCAAATCACTAATTATTCTCATGGAAAAATACCAACATCAAACTAATCAAGAGAGACATGCAAGGTCCAACTTATGCTAAGTCAAGTGCTGAAATTTTAAAAAATTTTAACAATTTTTGGAATAAAAACACAAATCATCACACAAACCCTACCCCCTACTTAAATTGTACGTTATCCTCAATGTAACAACCATGAAGCAAATGTGGGTTGGTAGTGTGAAAGTGAGCATGATGAAAAGCATATAACCGTAGCCACTTAAGGCACAAATCAATCAATCAAGCATAGGTAGAAGTCAGGCATGCACCTAATTTAAACTACTTAAAGTATCACCTAATCCACCCCCAACCTAGATTCTACAGCACTCCAATTACAAGCATATATGATCATTAGGTACCAAAATGAAAGTGTGAGATTAACGAAAAGAGGAAGGAATGATATTACCTCAAGGTTTTCTTATTTGAAGGGAAATGAGAACTATAAAAAAAATGTTAGAAACAAAAGAAAAGAAAAATAAAGGAAAAACAAACAAGAAAAAGTTAGTAAGTAAAAGAAAATAAAACAAACTAAAATATTCAAAGAAGTGAAAATCTAAACTAATAAGAAATAAGAAAATAAGAAAAAAATAAAAATCTACCTACCATATACAAGAAAAATGGGAAATAAAGGGCCATCCAGTACCTCCCTGTCCTAAGTCTTACCAAATGGCTTTATTAATAGAATGTTATCTCCGGGCCCATGAGGGACCAAAGATGAGTAAACTTCAGGTGTATATGACACTGGAAATAGTGTGGCCAAGTAGGGTCCATAACACCCTATATAAGGCCAACCATGAAGGTCAAATGTAAATATGTGAATATGGGACGATCTAATAAACACTTAATACCAAGAAAATCTATGTGCGCTACCTCCTTAGGATAATCTACCACTCCCATACCCAAGTGTGGTCAGTCTCAGCTAAGTCACTCACTAAACCCCAAATAGGACTCTTAGGTGGGACTAAATCAAGAGAGGAAATGTGTGTATCACTCTTACTCTCAGGTGCACAAGTGAGTGATATGGGTGAGACTAACTCTATGCAAAACTCCTCAAGCCAAGTGACATTTCTACTTAGGATGAGTCTTAAGACTCTGAAGGACAACCTGAGTGATCAAGGTAAGATAGGCATCATACTTAGGGGTGGTGGTAGGTGAGGAACATACATTAGTGACGAGCTCCACATATACATAACTAATGCCTTCCGAACTCTCAATGTAAGTGAAAGAAAGTTATGGCCTAGAGAGTCCAGACCAATTGGAGCCAATGGCTTTACCCTTACACCATCCCCTAAATCGGTGGTCTCTAAAAATGTATCATCATCATCGAACAAAGACCAATCAACCATGAAAGTATCAGTGGGTGACAGAGGAATAGGACAATCAGTGTAAGTACATGTGGGCTCTAACATGGTAACCTCAGGTAATGTGTCCTCAACAACCTCACTATTTCTTTCAAGACCCTCAAAATGAGTGTTACTCAATAAATACTCAAGGTCTCGGGGACAAGTTTCTAGAAAACTTTAAGAAATGTGTCTAAACTAGAACAAGACTCTATGGTAGACTCTAAAGGTGGGACATTATGTGTAAATGAATTCTCATGATCATAATGTTTAGTCTCCATAAGTGGTGTGAGGTGTGAGCATGTGAAATTAGCATTTGAAATAGAGTCACAAGTGCTAGATGTAATAATATGCTCAAAATCTCCCTTAGGTCTCAAGTTTTCATAAAGGGACTCGAGATAGTACCATACCATGTCCAGGGTAAGATCAAGAATTTCATCAAAAGTGCAGTGTTTGTCTGGACACAAGCCATGAAAGAAACAACTCAAAATGCACATCAACTCTAAATGATGACTTGGGTAGAGTTGTAAAATATTGTTGAACCTTTCCCAACATTCATAAAACATTTCACCCTCTTTTTGATAAAAAGGTTTTAATTGAAATTAGAGGATGTATGTCCCATGCATATTGGAAAAGCGAAAGAAAAATGCACTTGACAAATCCTCCCGAGACTGGATAGGTAAATGAATAGCATAGTACCAATCTAAAGCCACCTCATAAAGACATAAGGAAAAAAATTCATCATAAAAACATCATCGAAGTAACCATTAGTTCTATGCATACAAGCCAACTTAAAATTCTCAAGATGGGCTCAAGGGTCCTCATGCTCATGCCCAAAATATGATAGTAGCACATATGTAGTTTCTAGAACAAAGTGTGCACCATAAATCACCTCTAGATAACCAACATGTGGGTGGGTAGTGTTGGGTGAACCATATGTGCATACATTGAAATCCATGTTCATCATTAAAATGTACGAATTGAAGAAAAGGAATAAAAATTGAAAAACTAAGCTAAATATGTAAACTAAACTAAATGCAATGCAAACTAACCAAATGACAAGCAAATGCAGTATAATACAATGTAAAAAGAAAGAAAAACTACTAATTAAGAGAATATAGATAGAAAAAAATATTCTCAATTGCTTGAGACAATTCAATCCTAGCTTTAAATTGTGCGCAAACAATTGCTCACCCCAGCATCGGCACCAAAATTGCTTGTGCTCTTCTCTTGATGATAGAAAAAAACGGATACACCCCAAGTGCAAGGTGGTCAGTTATAACAATTTAAATTTATCAAAACGGTAAAGTACCAGTCACACCCATAAGGAGAGGCTTAGTGAACTCACAATTCTTCTTTTCTAATTAGTAGGTGTCACAGAAGAAAAATTAAAAAAAATTGTTTTTAATTTTGAAAATGAAATTTGTGATGGAAAATTTAATGAAATTAAAAATAACTATAAAACGATTTTGGA
Organism: Vitellaria paradoxa; assembly: GCA_019916065.1. NCBI lineage: Eukaryota > Viridiplantae > Streptophyta > Magnoliopsida > Ericales > Sapotaceae > Vitellaria > Vitellaria paradoxa. The sequence continues at coordinate 34,411,987 of CM034237.1, read as the reverse complement.
TCAAACCAATTCAAGTAGTGATTTCTATGAATTTTTAAGGAGAACAATGACTAATCAATTTGGTTGTAAAAACAAATTCACTTGGTTGAATCTTTAGATCAAACACTTGGAGTGTTATAATCCATATAGAATACATGGGAGTTCTGGGTGGTAATCCACATATAAAATCTTTAAGATCGGGCATGAAAATTTCAACTAAGTAACTCATGTATAATGTACATGGAATATACAATCACAAGAGTCAATCAAGAAATATTGGCTAACAATGATTCAAACAAACTAATCATCACTCATTACAAATCCAAAGGGAATTGAACATTGAGCACAATTAAGAACAATAGTTGATAACTTTGGTGACAAAGTTGGTGCACATAATTGAAAACCTAAATCAAACACTTAGAGTGCATAACCTATAGAAAGTACATGTGAGTTCTATAATAGCAATCCATATGCAATTTCTCAAGAAAGTATATGAGAATTCTAATTAACAATTAACATATAATCTATATAAGCTATACAAATAAGGCTTAATTAAGAGTAAATAATTAACAATTTTGATGGATCCAAACAAATCAACTACCATTCATAGAGAATTCTTAATAAAATCAAACATTGAAAAGCAAATTACCTTAAAATTCATATACATTAGCTACTCTTCTTGATTTAAATCCAAGCAAGAGACCTACTTAATCATAGATGTAGAGAAAAGAAAACTTGAATTAAATTGAAATATGTTTACAAGAGAAATTGAAAAGGAAAATGAAATTTTCTATCCTACCAAACAAGATCTAAATTCTTTTAAAAATATATATCTACTGTACTAAATCATCTATGTATATGAATGTCTAATCTCTCTTTCTCAACAATTACTCTTTATTTATAGCCCAACCTAATTGTTTGGAATGACCAAAGAGCTCTTAAAACTAATTAAAAATTACAAAATTCTGCAGAAGCTCACTCTCATGGTTCGAACAAAGGTTCACTCCATGCTTCCATACTTAGACAAATTTCAAAATTTTGAAGTTGCTACTCTTCTATTGTTTGAACAAAGGTGCGAACAAGGTGTGGATCGAACCTTTGTTTGCACCATTTCCTCGTGCCTTAAAAAAATTTCAAACTTTGATGTTTAGCTACCCACTAGTGTTCAAACAAAGGTGCAAACAGGGCATGGTTCGAATCTTTGTTTGCACCACTTCATGCCTTAGACACTTTTTTAGCTTTTTGATGCTCCACCTTCTATTGTTTAAACCTTGGTTCACAACATATCCTTAACACTTCATTTCTTTGTCTTTTTAGGTTCTTTTCCTTCCTCTTTCTACCTCACATTCAATAGGACTTCTTCTACTTGCATTTTTATGTTGATTTGGCCTCCAATTGCATAAAGTTAATTTTTGAAAATTACAATCAATACAAAATATAAGTGTATAAGAAATATACAATAAAATTAAGTTTTAAGTGAATGTATTTATGTAATTAGCACATCAAAAAGGTATATAAATGTAGAATATTATATGCTAATCACTTGGTTAAGAAATTTGGACTTGAAAATAGTAAACATGTTCGGGCTCCCATGAGCACTTGCAAGAAGTTAATTAAAGGTGAGTCTGGCAACTTGTTGACCCTACACTATTTAGGAATATAATTGGTAATCTTTTGTATCTCACTGCTAGTCATCTTGATGTTTTCTTTAGTGTAGGTGTTTGTGCACGTATTTAATCTAACTCCAAAGAGTAGGGATGGCAGTGAATCGGATTGGAGTCAAGTATTGTCTATACCATTCCCGAATCAGTCAAGTAAAAAAAATACCCGGAATAGGCAGATATTCGATGGGTATTTTTTTAACTAGCTATCATGCCCTAAGCCATTGGGTAATTAATACCAATTGGGTAATTAGGTATCCAAAGCTTTCAAATATGAAGTGGTTATTAAAAATTAAAAAAATTCTTTAAATACAATAGCTTTATAAGTAATTTTACATCTTAATAAATTAAAAAAATTATCTTCAAATAAAAGTATTTAAATATTTTTTACTTAGTATAATTTATTATATTAGTTTTATAAAAATAAAATTTGGAAAAAAAATCTCATATTTGATCTCATCTTACACCTCTACTATAATTAAGTAAAAAAAACTAAAATTTGTGTCCATTCATTACATCGAGAACTAAATTCTAATTCTAAAATAAATTTTTTGGTATTAGAATCTTGAGTTATTTGGTATTAATTAAATAGAATCCATTCTTTGAACACAATATATGTATAATTTAGTATTCGAATTGATGGTATTATTTGCATAAATTCGGATATCTAATAATTCAAATTGGTAATTGAGTAATTTAAACTAGTAATCTGATAATACCTACTAGTTACCTAATAAATAGGTCATTAGTGCAAGTAGTTTGGGTAGTAATTCGGTTACACCCGTCGAACCTGTTGGTTACCCAATGAATGGATAATTAGTATAGATAATTTGGGCAGTGAGTGATCAGGTTATACCCATCAAGTACCCTATAATTAAGGTAATCTGGGTGGGTTTGGGTATACCCATTGGGTACACTATATTTACCATCCCCGTACTCATACCCTATGATTATTTTATTTTTATACCTTAACCTACCTCATTACCTATAAAATTTAAAAATAACTGCACTGTTGGATCAAGGTCGGATGGGTACCTATCGGGCGGGTTGAAATTGCCATCCCTACCAAAGAGTCTCACTTGTATGCAGTTAAAGAATAATTAATATGTGAATTGGACATTTGATTATGACATTTGGTTCTCACAAGAAATCAATGTAGTCTTGTGGGGTATTTTGATGCTAACTGGGTTGGGTGTGTTAATGATCGTAAGAGCACTCAGGGGGTGTTTTTATGTTGGTACTAACTTAGTCTCATGGCATAATAAGAAACCTACCAAAGCCGAGTACATAGCTTCTGGTACTTATTGCACTCAACTTCTTTGGATGAAACAGATACTGGTAGACTATGGCACTACAAGAAAGGAGGGCTACAGTGACGAGTTTTTTGTGCAATAAAAAATATTGTCATAATAAATATATTTAGTGATAATTTTTTGTTGTCACTAAAAATACATTTTAAGATTGTTTTTGTGACAAGTAATATAAATTGTCATTGAAACATTAATATTAAATGACAAAGATATTTTGTTGTCACTAAATCTCGTCACTAAAACCTAAGAAAGAAATTGGTGCAAATGTTTTTTGTTTTGGCGGGGCTGAAATTTTTTATTGTGACAACTTTTATTTTCTGTCACTAAAAATATATAGTGATAAGTTTTACCATCACAATAGTAAAACTCTACAAATAATTATTAAAAAAATAATTAATTTTATTAATTAAAATTTTAAAACATAAAATTAAAACCAAGCCACTGATCCTGCACCATTTCCTTCTACCGCACTGTGCCATCTTCCTAGCTGCTTTGTGCCTTCCTCCTATCCTGTGCCTTCCTTCTAAAATCCAAATTACACAACGCTCTGTCGGTGCTTGATTGAGAATCCAAAAATTGTGATTAGGGAGAACGAGCATTCTTCAATCGCTCATCAACAATTACACTCGCTTCCTCAGGTACATTGTCTTGGATTCTCTGTTCGATTGCTCTCTATCTCTTAATAACCAATAACCTTCATATGGAGTTTATCTGATGATAAGAGAGTAGTTTGACCAAATATCATGGAGGATAGAGGTATTTTAGTGCCCTAGATCAGTTTATAGCTTTGGTTCAGTTAATTGGGTTTTTGTTCATCTATTCATTTTTAAAATTTGGAATATAGGTTAGGTTATTTTTTGTTGGTATTATTTAATTTGTGTACTATTATCTTTTGAGTTGTCCAATTCTTCGAAAAAAAATTCCAATCATTGTGAAGCTTGTTTAAATGATAGGTGGGGTCGTGATTCAACTATTGTTTTTGTAGAAAGGCTTAATATCCATTGTTTCTTTTGTCCTTTGAAAGATTCACACATCAGTATGTTTAGTGCCAATATATGGTTTAAGAGATGCAATTCATTAAAAAGTAAATAAAAATAAATATTAGAGATACACACAATGATGTTAACTTAATTTTCTAATATAGTTTACATGCTATGTGATATTTTTCTAAATTTGACTAAGTATTGATGTTTAGACTTCATATTAGTCTTTTAATAACATTACATTAGGGAAGGCTAGAAGGAGCAAGAGAAATAGTTAAATATTATCTACGATTGGAAAAAGAAAAGCATATTCTTCGATTGCCTTACTGGAAAACTCTCTTATTGTGGCACAACCTTGATGTTATGCATATTGAAAGAAATGTGTCTGATAATTATTGAACACAATAATGAATATGAAAGAGAGGACTAAAGACACTTTGAAGAGTCGCTGTGATCTAGTGGACGTGAAAATCATATAAAATCTCCATCCTCAGTTGTTGGCAATAAAGTATTGATTCAGCTGTGTGCTATGCACTATCCTCAACTGAGAAGGAGATCGTTTGTAAATTTTTAGCAAACTTGAAGGTTCCTGATGGTTTCTCGTCAAATATATCTCGGTGTATAAATGTTAGTAGAAAAATAATATCAAGTTTAAAGTGTCATGACCACCATATTTTTTAGCAATTAATTCCACTTGCAATACGTGGACTATTGCCCAGAATGTATGTGAGCCACTAATTGAAATGAGTAAATTTTTTAAAAGCTTGTGCTTAAACACACTAGTAAGTGATGACTTGGATATACTTGAATCACAAATTGTGATCACACTATGTAAGCTCGAGACAATTTTTCCACCAGCTTTCTTTGGCATATGCTTCACTTGCCAATTCACTTGGCAAGAGAAGCCAAGATTGCTGGACCAGTACAATATCATTGGATGTATCCAATTGAGAGGTATAATTTGTTCCCTTAATATTTACCCAATTAGGAGTTATGAATATGTCCCTTAATATCAATGTTTTGAATTAGGTACCTACGGATACTTAAGTCCTATGCCTACAATAAAGCCCGTCTAGAAGATCCATTGCAGAAGGTTCATTGCCAATGAATGCTTGACATTTTATTCAAGATACTTACAGGAGATCAAACTAAATTCAATCAAGCATCGAGGAATGATGATGAAATAGTTAGCCAAAACAAGCTGTATTTTTCACAAAAACAGTTTTGCGAAATGTGCTTTCAAGCTATATCATCTTAGCGATAGGAATTTATCAAGCACGTGCATATGTACTTCAAAATTGTGAAGAAGTTTGGCCATTTATTGAGTAAGACAAAGCTAGTTTTTATGGAGATTTTTTTTATGTTAATAATATCAAGCTAATAATATTAATAGGGAACATAAGAGTGAGATCAATGTAGACTCAAAGGCACATACTAGAGCGACACAATAAGGAGTTTCCAGTTAGTTTTACAAGCTCATAGGTGTTTGTATTCTTATTATTTAAAACACTATTAGTTGTAAAAATTGTGTTATAATATTTATTAACATGGTTCATGATCATTTTTTGAATGATAGGTTTTAAAACTACAGGCAGAAGGACGTGCAAGCAAGAACTTTTTAAAGTTATCAATTGGTCCAATGAGAATCGCTCATCAATATTCAACTTATATTGTGAATGGTTTTAGGTTTCATACAAAAGACCCCTTAATTGGAAAGAAAATTCAAAATAGTGGTGTTCTTATTAAAGAGATGATGCATCTTCCGAAAAGAAATACTATGGTGTTTTGGAATCCATTTTTGAGTTGTCATATGTAGGAGGTAATAAGGTCACTATTTTCAAGTGTCATTGGTGGGACATAGCCTAAGTGGGAAGGGATTATAAGGTTGATAATTACGGGTACACAGTATGAATGTTCATGGAAGTCTTAGTGGTAACGAACCATTCTTACTAGCATTTCAAGTAAAGCAAGTATTTTATGTGAAAGATCTTGCAAATAATGATTGGCTTGTTATGGTTAAATCAAATCCTCATGATCTTTATAATATGCCATTAGATGATGGAGAAAACGTAGATAAGAGTTATGTAGATTCTTTAGTAGATGGAGATGATGCTCACCAAGAAGAAGAGGTCGAAATAGCATTTTCTACGACTCCATTTTAGAGAATGATGACATCACAATCATGCTCACTCGAGATGATATTGAGCCTGACTTTCTTCCTGCCATTGTAGTGAATGTGACAAGAAATGCAACATCTACAAATTTTATTAATGATGATGATAATGTAGATAAGGCCGACGAACTTGAACCTTCATCTGACAACTACATAATGATGAGTACAATACAAGATGAAGTAGAATTTTAATGTTTAATTAACTATTTAGTTATTTATTCTTTTATTTTTGGCCCCTTGTGGTCTGTGGAATAATTATTTATTTATTCGTTCATTCATTCTATCTGTTGAAGCTGCCATTGTCATTAATTGGTTAGAAAATAAAAACAACAATATTTTACATTCAACAAGTGATAAGAATGTGAAGATTTGGTAGTTACTTTTTTCCAAAGTGAGCGGATCATTTTATCTATTGTGTGTGTGTGTGTGCGGCGTGCACGAGCGTGTGTGTAAAAGAGGATTTGTGTAGAATAGCATTATCTAAACTTTGAATAATAGCTACATAAATAATGAAAGCTGTTAGTGTAAAAGAATGGATACCTATTTGAAACAAACGAAAAGAAGTAGATAACGAATAACTTCAAAAAATATATAAATACAAGTTCTTTCTAATTGAATCGAATGCTACTTTAGTCACTTTCAAAAGTAGGGGATTAACTAGCTAGCTCTATAAAGATGATGCGACTGGTGTCCATATTCACTTAGTACACAAATTTAATAGTTTGAAAGTAAGCTTTCTAGAAAATGACCATTGGTGAGGAATTGGGATAAATATCTCTCCTACAAATGAGCATTAATGACAAATTGTCTTCGAACATGCTCTGCTTTAGAGCACATTGTTAAGAGCATTTTTAACCTTTCTCAAATGTTAATTCATCACATTCAAATTTAGAAGTTATCTTTTATCAGATAGACTCTTGCAGAATCTTTATATGTATATATGCATAATTTATTTGGTGTAGTGTTCTTGCCTAATTGTGTCCCATTTTTTTATCTTTATTTATTTATTTATTTATTTGTTTTTCAAATTACTTCAATGCATGTCCATATCATTGTATTCTATTCAAATGGATTGTTAAGAATTAAAACCTTGTTGTAAAATGGAGACTTCCTTCCCATGTTCTTAATGGAGGTACTTGGATGCTTTCCCTATGGTGATTGTGATTCCATGCTTTATTGTTTTATTCAGCTGGGAGGTTGTTACAGTTTTCATTGTATTTGTGCGACTGATTTGAGATGTTCTTTTAATGATGGCACTTATGTTTTTGCTGTGTTAAAATGTGAGATACCCCTGTTAATGCTTGGTCACAATTTGCTGAGATGGTTCTTATTTGCTGGGGGCTTGCTGAGCGATGCCACTGATGTAATATCTGTGGTGTTGGCTGAATGTGTACACTGGATTGATTCTCTTTTTGATGCATTTTCTTGTTAGTTTCTTTCCATTTGCTACTTTTGTGTAGATGTGAATTTATTGCTGCAGGTTATGGAGTTTAGGTATTGGTTTGTGTAGACTAATTGATTATCTGATGCTTTCTATTTGTTGTTTGGAGCTGCAATTGTGTGAGACTTTGTTTGCTGGTGTAGATCAGATTGGCACTAGTTACAACTTTTGTGACTTTGGTTGCTGCTACTTTGCCACTCTCTATGTTGGTATCTTTTATTCTAACTGTTTGAGAGATGTAGCTGCTGTGGTTGCTATTCCATTCTTGTTTCATGGTGACTAGTCCAGCTGGTTTGATGAGTATTTAGGGCATTATTATTGAGAGCTTGGAATTTGGACTTTTTTGTGTATAGGTTTTTTGTGTGCAGTTTTTATACCATCCAATTTTTTTGATGGTTATAATATGCAGTTTTTTTGTAGTATTTTTTGTGCAGTTTTTTAATTCTGTGCAGATTTTTACTATATTTTCTATACAGTTTGTTTTTTATTCTATGCTGATTTTTGGGTGATTTTTGTGCTAATTTTTTATTTTGTGCAGTTTTTTTTTGCTGTAATTTTTTGTGCTTTACTTAATTATAAACAATTGGGTTATGTTTTATTTTTTAATTTTTTTGTTTGATTATAAACTAATATTTACTTATAACAGAATATGGTTATGCGTGACAAAATTGGCAGACGCAGAGGTGGACGGAAATAGCAAGAGAATGCTTACATATGAGGTAACCTCACCCACACATAAATACAATCGCTGCAGTCCCAATCACTTCAAAGGAGAAATGTAGAAAATGCGATCATCTATCAGCATGAGCTACTAAAGACAAGATTACGACCGCAACAGAAGAGAAATGTTGAGACTCTAATTCAAACAACAGAGCCATATTTAGAGACACAACCCTAACAATCTGGTCATCACAGCAGTGCAAGTAATTCTAAATGATATAACTTTGTTTTCCTAGTCTGCTAGATTTTGCTCTATTGAGCTATAAAGACACCATTTTTTTACTTTTCCACGTATAAGAAAACAAAATTTACTTATGATTGGGAATTTTTTGTATAACATGAAAATGTGTTATAACATGTATTTTTACAGCCTCTTGTCCTAAACCAGAGAAACATGTCAGAGGGAAAAATAAATTTATGAAGGTTGATATGAAGACTAGAAATGGAAAGTTAGAAGTATACATTCCTGATGACATATTAAGGGTTATGCGAGACAATGCAAGAGACGTTGTCAATTACTGTGGCTACATTGTTCGAAATGTTGCTCCATTATTTGTTAAAAAAGAATATAGTGAGAAAGAAATGATAAAAGTATATGCAAGTTGGGGTGAATTTGTAAATGTTACAGGAGAGCAAATGTGGATCCAAGTGAAGGTAATAAATTCATAGACTTTTAAAATTTAAAATAGAATTGATTATTTATCATTTCACTTTGGCTTTAAATTTTTTAATAATTTTGGGTTCTCCTATGCTAGGAAAAATTTAATGTTCCATCTCGGCAAGAAAATAAATTCCATGGGTTTGTATTAAGTACTTTGCAATACCTATATCAATGTTGGAAGAGTCGATTGCATCAAATATATAAGAAGTTCAAAACAGATGAGGAGAAGTTGGCTAATATTTCTGTGGATGTAAAATTTGAAGATTGGGAGCTCTTAATTCAACACTTTGGACAGACAAATTTCAGGTTTTAATGAAAAGTAACTGAAGTTTGATATTGTATTGTCATTAAATTAGAACTAGACAATTTGATGACGTAGGCATGACATTTAAATATTTACATTACAGAAAGTGAGCAAAAGAAACAAAGCAAATAGATCTAAACTAGTGACCAAGCATACTTGTGGTATAAGGTCTTTTGTTGAAGTTGAGAAGTCAACGATAATTTTTTTATCACAATTTCATATGAATTTATCAAATACAGTTAGGATTTTTAATTGCATATTATTACATAAACTTGATAATGACTTACTACTTACGTAATTAATTTTATTTTTTATTGTTTTTTTGAAGAGAAATCCACTCACTGGAGATAATTTTTTTATTTTTTTTG